>JBAMNC010001627.1:0-600000 GCA_037902135.1 Cetoscarus ocellatus | reverse complement strand
ATAATTTGGGACGTAATTTAAAAATATTTTTGTTGCAGCCTTTCACATAAATGTCTTTTTTTCTGTTGTTTAAGAAGTATGCTGTGGGTAAGTGAATTTCCACCTAATACATTTCAGAGTCAGTGTCATCACCACAGTTTTCACCAGAACAAAATCATTTGTATCAATATAAAAACGTCGAACGCCCAGTTGGCATATTTAATATAATCAAATGAGACAATGTTATCTAGCTCTCAGTGAACAATTTACTGCATATATTAGTGAGTTGTTGTTTTTGTGGCAACAATGCATCTGTTATTTGTTTTTTTGTTGTTGTCCACATTTTATTGGATAGACTCATAGCTAATATTTGTATGCTCTGTGTGTGTAGGAGTGAAGCCGTACGCTTGTTCCATGTGTGACATGAGGTTTTTCCAGCGTTACCACCTGGAGAGACACAGACTCACTCATACGGGTATATGTCCTTTTACCGTACCCAGTTCAACTAAAAAATGTTTGCAAACACTCAAGTTGTCTCCTTGAAATTGAGGCTTTTTAATAAAATAAAGAGCTCCATTGTTCCACAATCCCCACATGATCAAAAGATCGGTCATTAGCTCATGCTACGCTGCCATCTCTGTAACGTCAGCACAGAGTGAGAAAAAAATACAAGTGACATTAAGGGCTTTGTTGTTGAAGTTTACATTCAGAGTAATTGGTTTGTACAAAAGACTAGCAACAAAAAGCTCTCAATCAAGTTGGGATAACAATTTACGGCATATTTTTTTTGTTTTCCTCTTTTTTTCTTTTTCTTTTTTTTTTGCAATCGCACATGTGTTCGCTTAGGGAATTTGCAATATAATGCTGTCATTCAAAATAGATGGTATATATACACACATTAAAGGATTTCAATTTCCTGTAAACCCCTCAAGAGACTATCCCTCTTGTACCATTGCTGCACATAATATTTTCAGAGGCTTTTTATTGTTTATTTAAATCAAGGATAGGGGCACTGGTACATTAAAATGTCATAAGAGATGGAAGCGGTATAGATATCTTATAAGAACTTTGTTGTATCACACGAGGTCAAATTCAAATGCATTTATGTACCATTCATATTAATAGTGTTATAGATACAGTATAAACATTGACTGATTGTTAACAATGCTCTAAAGACACAGCATGTAATTACAAATATTTTTTATTTGAAGGACTAACGCATAGTAATGAATAAAAGTTTATAGTTTGCAGTTGCAAATAGTTTTGTTAGAGGTGCACATTTCAAGTAAATAACTGTTTAAAAGTCAGTGGCATTTTTATTGAGATGATTTCAATGTTTAAAGGGATGGGCCGAGATGTACATACAAGATTGTTAGCACGAAGCTAGCACATCATGAAAAATACAATTAATTGGCTTAAAGATTTAGCATTGCTTTATTTGAAAAACAAGGAAAAAAACAAAAACGATTAATTTTACTTGACAGTAAATTGAAATAGATCACTTAACGTTATCTGCATTGAAATGTTATGTGAAATACGTCATTCCCTAGGCTTACATAGCAAAGTTAGTTTCTCAGCACCCCAACAGTCTGTGACATGACTGCTTTCCTGTGCTTTTGTCACTTAACAGTAAGCAAACAGCCTCAGTCAGGCAGTAGTGTCACATCACAGCCAGTAACCAGTGAAAATAGCAAAAGACAAAAGAAAAGTAGTTTTTAATCGAGATGATTGTTGCATGATTTTTTGGGGGCTTTTTTAAATGTAGCTCATTCTTAGTTAATACCTACTTGCTTGATCAGGCCTGTAAGCCATGGTATATTATGGGAATAGTCCTTTGATGTCCCCTTTACATCACTGTTGTTGGTTGCCAGGCTCAGATCTCTCTGCTGTAATGGTTTGGGCTTTCTGAATGACATACTCTATCATTCTTTTGCTTAGCTGCCTGTCAAGGTGTTCTTGCTTTGAGTGAATGATGGCGATCAGACTGGAAGCTTTAAAAAGTTGAGGGGGATTGCTAATGTGGAGTGCTAGAAGATGATCATAGCAGTAACATTTCAAAGTGAACATAAATTGAACTAATACAGCTGTCTTAAGTTCATACCAATGTGAACTTGTAGATACTGACAACATACAGCCTCCAAAATGCCAAAGAAAAATGTTGTGAGATGTGACAGTAAAAGACCTAGAGGTGTGTTAATATTTCAGCTTCAGCTGGCCAGTGTGATCACCTGTTGTAGATGTTCTGTTTCTGTTGCTGCTGACATTAATGTTTGTTCATACATGCTTGGCTTTTGTATTGTTGCTGCTTTCTTTTCACAATAGACTTGCTTATTTGAAATGAATGCTCCACAAGACAAGAAACACCTAAGCTTAGGTTAAACAAATTCCTAATGGGCATGACATTTGATTGGAATATGTAATGTTTGCCAGGTCTTCGTGATTAAATGTCTGTGAATTATGATTTCATTGTGATCATTATCATAGGAATCTCTTAGCTAACATGTTGATACTTTGTGTATGTAGGGGTGAAGCCATACGCTTGCTCCATGTGTGACATGAGGTTCTTCCAACGTTACCATCTGGCAAGACACAGCCTCACTCATACTGGTATGCGTCTGATTACCTGAGCTCATTAGGAAGTTGGGTTTACTTGAACTGAAATTAGTAAAAACAGATTTAAAGTATTTTAAAAGACTACAGATAATGAATACTCTCATTCAGAGTAAAGATGTATCCAGACATGTTTAACAATGTTAGCATTCAAAACTAGTCTTTGTAAGGGAAAAGTTGATCATATTTTGTTTATATTTTCTGTTTCAAGCTTATATTTACATACTTTTTATGTGTGTAGGGGTGAAGCCATACGCTTGCTCCATGTGTGACATGAGGTTTTTCCAACGCTACCACTTGGCAAGACACAGCCTCACTCACACGGGTACAAGTTCCCATTTTCTTTACTACACAAAGAGCCTTAATATCCTGTTTACTTTAGATCACCTCGCTCTTTTTGAGTTCACATCAACACCCTCCCATGAAATCTTTATTTCTATTTATAGATGGACTTTTTAAGTGGTTTCTGTGACGTCCGACATTAAAAACAACTTTTAGCTCATAGAAACACATTTTTATTAAAGGTTTTTCCTTCGTGTCTGTTAAAGTATCACAAAATGTAAGCGTGCTAAGTTTTTCCACCATTTCAGCCTGGATGTGCGTTGGCTGCATAATGGCCACAGCTTAGGCTGGCGACACCACAGCTTTCGAACCAGGCGTGTGTTTGCTGCATTTTGTTAGAGCCTTTTGTCTTCATCCTAGTAAATGACAATGACTTGATTGATTTTATAAGCAACACAGGAAAAACTTTAGAGCAAATGCATTTGCACAGTTAAGGGAATGTCTTTGTTTATCTTGCTGACTTATTTTACTGATGTGCACATACATACAGGGTCTGCTAAAAGAAGGGAAATTCCCTCTTTTACCGTTTTTTGTCTATTTTCACCAAAGGTGCATGTGGTTCTTGATAATGATAGGTGGGCCCTCTATTCTCTAGATTGCGTGAGGATGGTTCCCATGGCAGCAGTATGAAAGCCTTGGCTTGTTTAACTGTCTATCATTATTAAAATTGACGTGCTGCAGCTATCACGCCCTCAGTCAAAAACAAATTTTAGTCCCCACTTTTGGCATGTCTGGATACATAAATGAAGTGAGTGTGTCCTGTTCAGTCTGTTGTGCTGTTTTTACAAAGTATATTTCTCTGTGTGTGCAGGGGTGAAGCCATATGCTTGCTCCATGTGTGACATGAGATTTTTCCAGAGATATCACCTGGCAAGACACACTCTCACACATACGGGTATAAGTCTTACTTATCCCTCTCACCTGATAGATTATAGAGCTTTGCTAGTTTAATGTATAGGCATTTCCTACCTATGAGAATACTTTGATGCCAAAAAATACTGAACTTGTGCTACTCAGTCCATTTCCTTGCTTTATTCTCTGGTGTACTCATTGTATTTGCTGACTGAATTTAAGGGTAACGTTATGCTTTTTTTGTCTTCTTTGAATATTGAATAGTATAGTATGTTACATGTTAGTTACTAATGTATGTGAAAATGACATATTTCATGAGAACATTTTTCTAAAGTTTGGCACTGTATGCGTTTAGGGGTGAAGCCATACGCTTGCTCCATGTGTGACATGAGGTTCTTCCAGCGTTACCATTTGGCAAGACACAGCCTCACTCATACTGGTATGCCTGTATTAACTGTTCCCCTCTCCTTACAAACTTTTATAGAAACATACTACGTTGTTTTCTAATTGTCAACCCCCCTCTAAATGTTAATGTAGGCTTTGTTGGAAAACTGTCCACTGAAAAAGTGACTCTCACTGTCAGATCATTTTTGTGATTAACATTGTAATGGTACCATTGCATGTGAAGTATTTGAAATTGAATATTTGATAAAAGGCACATTACATGAACGCAAATTTAAATGCAAGACTTCATTATACAATATGTTGATTAAAAAAGTCTTCTTTTGAAGATTTTTCAATGCAAATACAAGAGTATGGCATTTCTAAATGTAACTAAGTTAATAACTCATTTAAATGAGGTTTTAACCTTTATAATTAGTTTGTTTAAAAAACGCTTCTTTGAATCCTCGCTCTAAAACTAAAAATGGTAAAGGCAAAATTCTTGTTTTTCTATTGGTGATGCATGTGAACTCTTGAATCTGGCTGAGCAAAAAAATAAAATATTTCAATATTTTCTTCCTTTGGCAAAATGTCTTGCAATTTTTTAATATGAATTTTCATGAAAAATGCTGTGAATTTATATATATGCTAATAAAAACCTTTCAATAAAACACTTTCCAAATAAACAAGTGGCTTAAATAGCACTGCACTTTGTTGCATTGCAGAGTGTGTCTAACGTTGTTGCTATTAGGAGCGATATTTTGAAAATGCAAAGTCTTCTTATGGATATGTCTTTGTTAAGATGTTCACTTAAGACTCATAAAATAAGTTTCTTTAAAACTATGATTAAAAAAAGCTGAACAAAAAACAGCTGGAAGTCTTGATTTTAACCTGGTTATTCTTTTATAGCACTGTATCAGTCAGGAGCTGAAGCATGTACAGTTTACATGCAGGAAACAAACTCGGCCTATCCCACTGTCTCCTGCTGATGGTGATGGAAAGACTAACTGATGGTCAAAGAAATGAGAGAAATTACTGCTTTGGTTTAAGTTTAACACATAAATGCCAGCATGACATGCTTTGAGTCATGTCATGCTACTTCACATCCTGGATTAGATTAGTGCACATGTCATCATTGCACATATAATGCTAAACAATACTGTTCAGCCGTACTCTTGACATTAATTTGATATGAACTCATGTAATGTG
Source organism: Cetoscarus ocellatus (assembly GCA_037902135.1). Lineage (NCBI taxonomy): Eukaryota > Metazoa > Chordata > Actinopteri > Labriformes > Labridae > Cetoscarus > Cetoscarus ocellatus. The sequence continues at coordinate 594,627 of JBAMNC010001627.1, read as the reverse complement.
CCTGGTAGATTTTTCCAGAGCTAATGCATGCAACAATTAAGAACCCTTGACTTTTTATGAACTGAAATTCATGTTTGTGTTGAAATGCATCTAACATTGTTGTGCTCTGTTTAGGAGTGAAGCCATATGCTTGTACCATGTGTGACATGAGGTTCATACAACGTTATCAACTGGAAAGACACAGTCTAACTCATACAGGTACGTCCCTTCTTTTTTTTGTAACTGTGACCCTCTCTTTCGCTGTTTTTGCCATGCATGCGCTTCGCATTTACGTTAATATGGCTGCTTCAAACTCGAGTTTGTGTTGCTTTCTGTCACTTTTTCTGTAAAAGGCAAATGTTTATTGTAGCTTCTGTAACATACCAGTGCTGCGTCCCTACTTTGTATTTGAAATGACAACTTAGGTACTATAGCAAATTTTACTTTGGCAAATTAAAACATGCATCAGCATAGTTTCTATGTAAAAATATTTATCATGAATTTTTAGTATCTGAAAAGTACAATTGGGAATAACAATTTTAATTAAATTGTAAGGCTAGTAATGTATGTGTCCTTAAACTTGGTGAATAACATTGAACATGTACACATAACCTAAAGCCACCAGATAAAAATGGATGGTGTGATAGTTTCTCTCCTTGTTTCCGCATTATAATGAGACAGTATGATTAAACTGTGTCAAAACGCTTTCTACGTGGATGCTATATATACTATAATGGAGAATTTGGGTTGAGGACAGCTTTTCTCATGTAGTTAGTGGTCAACAACTGATCAATTCTTGGTATGTTTTATAAAAAGATGACAGAACAACATTATAAAGGATACAAGGACATGACAGAATGTGACAGAGTCCTGTTTATTTTTTGATAAGGTAATATGGTAAACAAGTTGGTATGAATGCAGGACATGAGATTGGGTTACAGTTTCACTGATAACTTGGTCTCCATGATCGTTAAAACATGATCAACAAGATCAAAGAATACTGTGTCACAGCCTATGTTGCACTCGTGATGTTGGGCTTTGTCATACCTGATAAATAGAGCACACCCTCCTTCCACACACCACAGCGTGGGCTCTGCCCCTCCAACCAAAACTGCTCTTGCTTTATTTTAAATTAAGAGCAGAGGAAGCCATGACACATACTCTAAAGGCTGATGTATACAGTGCTTCTGTGTCAAAGCTATGCCATAACCTACAATCAAGGTCCGTGTAGCCCTAGGCAATCTATTCAAAAAATGTAACCGCACACCAAAGTGTTGCAAAGCCCTGTGATTGGTCTGCTTTATAGCATCAGGTGGCTGCCGGTCTTTCAACCTTCTGATGTCTGGTCTCTCTTCTTTTTTTTTTTTTTTGCGATAATTTGATGTTAATTACCTGCAGATAATTTTTAAAAACTTTTTAATCTGACATAATGTGCCTTGTTGTAGTTCAAGTGGTTTCTTACACAAACAAGTGGGGAACATGTCAGGACCACAATACAAATAGCACAGCTAACTAGCATTTTAGTATTACATATTAAGGTAACCCAGAGCATCGTAAACACACCAACACACAAGTATGAATTGTCTATTTGCCTACAATTTAGGTTGATAGAAGATACAAATATGTCGATATCAGGACCACAGTCATATAGAACCACTCAGTTTTTCAGAGTTTGGACCTGGATTGATCCAAAAGAACTAGCAGAACTTGTGAAATGGTTGTGAAAGCCACTCATGTCAATGCAACAAGTGATTGAACCACTTCACACACAAGTGCAGACCATGTAAAATTAATAAGTAAGTATATTTGTAGTTCAGTTCAGTATAAATCAAAATGTGATTATGTTTTTTTCCCCCCCCCATAATAGAGCAGACCCTGTAAGTTTGTGAAGGTCATGGTCCTTGCCAGGTTCCCTGTAGTTTTTTTTTTTTAAATGTTGATATGTCTAAACATTTTGTGACATTCTGGCTAAAAGTGGTGGCTTTTAAACATGTTTAAGGAGAAAATGCAAATTAGGAACTGACAGTTAACACAATGACGTGATTTTGTCATTTCACATTCAAAGTTTTGGGAAGAAAATAACATGTAACCCTCTGTGATTGATTTTCCATCTCAATGGCTTTCATACCAGGAAATAGACTTTGTGTAAAGATGCTCATTGTTCCTCCAGTCTGCTTCAACAACACAATTGTAAACATGAAAAGAATGCAAAGTTAATGATTTATAACAAATTTAGTCATGAGCTATATTCTTTGAATAATTTCACAATGTATTCTGTACTGTAATGTATGTGTTATAATGAATGGTAGGAATGCTTTGCAAACCAATGTACAACCTTAATGTGCTCTGCATATCCATATTACCAACTGCCCAAAATAGTCTTGACTGCTGTGATCAGCGTAACAAAAATTCAAGTCGTCAGATTACCAATTTATCTCACAAACTAATATCATTCAAGTGGAAATCATATGAACATAAAAAACTATTGGGCATAGTTAAAAACAATTTTTATTGCGCTAGCTGGCACGTTAGTGGGGGCTTTTGCCTCAAATAAATGTGTGGTCGTTTGTATGTTTCAAGATAAAGTTGCACAATGTTTTTTTTGGTTTTTGTTTTTTAAATCAACCCAGGAATTTTCTTATTGTATCTTCAACCTGAAGTAATTGGCAGTCCCTGCTTTATTTCAATTGGATTATTAATTTCTAATTGGAACAGCAGATTTTTTGGAAGCATGCTGGAATTTCCAGTTTAAACAAAGCGCTGATGAGTCCAACTTTACTAAGCAATTAGTAAAGTATTTTTTCGATCATTTTTGGCAGTTGAGTGTCTTTGTGCTAAAGTTGGTACTTTGTGTGTATAGGGGTGAAGCCGTACGCTTGCACCATGTGTGACAAGAGGTTTTTTCAGCGCTACCACCTGGCGAGACACAGCCTCACTCACATGGGTATGCGTCTGCCAATCTTAACTCAGTCACGTGATTAGGATGCTGCAACATCTGTGTGCTTGATTAAGTCCTTGACATTTATATTTCTGTAAATATTATGGAAGTAAAATACAATTTGATGCCATCATCTTATATGTTGTGATGTGTTTATGGATTTGTGATGTGATTTGGGTATCTAAATCAAACATCATAATATGATTATTCTGTGATACCCTTTTGTAATTGTAGGGCTTGAAATTGGTTATTAACCACAGTTCTAACCATGGACAAAGATACTTTAAAACATAATTATCTGTGTTGTCTTGTTTGCAGAGACACAAAATAATTGTCTTGCTGCTCTACATTTAGGTGTGAAACCTTATGCTTGCACCATGTGTGACATGAAGTTTTTTCAGCGTTACCACCTGGCGAGACACAGCCTCACTCATACTGGTATGGGTCCGTGCACCGTACCCATGACATTAATTTAAGAAATTAGTGTGCGCATTTCAGTAAGCCTAGTTGACCTCAGATGCAAACCTGCTTCATTAAGAAGAAATACCACTTGAGAGTAATAGTCAGTATTTCTCAGCTACTTACGGTGGCGTTTATCAGTATATTTTTAAATCATTATTTTATTTCTGTGTTTGTTGGCAACCACAAAGCAAAAAGCATAAAGGCATCAGGAAGAATTTTTAGTTTGCTTAAAAATGTTTTTGCATGAATTGGAAGTTATGTGGTTAATAACCAATAGCATAGATACAAATTTATAAATGATAAAAATTTAATTGAGGCAAGGTAATAAAATATTGCTACTTTGCATCTAGGTGTGAAACCTTATGCTTGCACGATGTGTGACAAGAGGTTTTTTCAGCGCTACCACCTGGCGAGACACAGCCTCACTCATATGGGTAGGCGCCCGCCCACCATACCTTTGTCACCAAATTAAAGTCTACTTTTCATGATGTTATCACAGAGCCAGGCCTGTTTGTCCGATTTCACTTCCCTCCAAAATAGTTAGAGGACAGAATTTGAAGCGAGCCTGATCTGTCCTTTTTTATTTTATTGATAAATGAAAAAACAGGACAGGAACATCATCAGCTCATTTGTGATGTTAAAGTTGTGGATTTTAAAACTGTTTCACACAGATCAATATTTTCTTCATTTGACCATGACTAAGAACAATGGAGGAAAACATGTATTTCGTTAATCTCAACAGTTTGAAGAAGAGATAAAGTAACTATCTGTTAGGACAAATATTATTTTTTTCATTGATGGATATTGAACACAAAATATTACAGCACTGAAAATAATACCTTAATACTCTGCGTTTAGGTGTGAAACCTTTTGCTTGCACCATGTGTGACATGAGGTTTGTTCAGCGTTACCACCTGGCCAGACACAGCCTCACTCATACGGGTATGGGTCCGTGCACCTGCCCCTCTCACATTATGAACTTCATTATCATATGAATTTATTTGCTCATATTTGTGCCGCAGATTGCTAAAAAAGATCCTTAATCTTTAGTTAGGGCTTATTGGTTATAGTGGGTACATCTTGCAGTCAATGTGGTCAATATCTTAAGCCTCAACATGCAAAGTTTCAGCCTTCTGCAACATAAAAACAGCAGGTATGACTTTTCATTAATCCAATTCTGAGATACACTCACTGACCATTTTATCAGGCTAACAGTGCTTGTACTGGGATCGACCCATTTTGCCATCAAACCAGTTTTAATCCTCAGCGGCATATATTAAATAAGGTTCTGGAAACATTCCTATGAGAATTTGGTCCATATTCGCATGATAGCATCACACACTTGCTGCAGATATGTTAGCAGCACGTCCAAAACACAAATCCCCCATCCCACCACAACCCAAAGGTGCTGTGTTGGATGGAGATCTGAGTGCTGTTTAGGCCACTGAAGTACAGTGAATTCCTTCGTGTTTATTTCCCTCAGAACTCCGACATTCCCAGTAAAACCTGACCAGTTGCGAGCTGGTAAACTCTGGATACCTGAAGATTGCCTGACTTTCAGAGTAGAAAATTCCAACCAATATGTTTTCAAAAACTTATTTGCAACTTGGACAGTCTAACTTTTGAGATCAAATAGAATGCATTCACTGTCATGTTCAAGAAACCAGTTTTGGACAATTTGAGCTTTGTGATATGGCACGTTATCATGCTGGAAGAAGCCATCATAAGGTGGATACTGTGTGGTTGTAAAAGAGATGGACATGGTCTTCAACAATAATCAGAAAGGCTGTGTTGTTCAAACAATGCTCATTTGGTACAGAGCGACCTAAACTGCGCCTAGAAAATAACCCCCAGACCATTACACCAACATCACCACTTAGAACCAGGACACATGGCAGGATGCATCCATGCTTTCTTTTTGTCAGTGCCAAATTCTGACCCTACCATCTGCCAGGTGCAACATCGTTCCGATCTCCTACCATCCTATTTTGATGACTCTTTGAGAGTTGTAACCTGAGATTCCTGTTTTTAGCTGACAGGAGTGGCATTCATTCTGCAACTGAAGCCTTTGGCTGTAAGATTTCATATTTATGTTCACAAGTGGCCCTTCTCATATCTTGGTTGTAACGCGTGATTAAAAAAGTAATTGTTGCCTTTCAATCATCTCAAACCACTTTATTCCCTATTCTGATGCTTGGTTTGTACTTCAACAGGTCGTCTTGAACATTTCTACATGCCTGAATGCATTGAGCTGCAGCTATGTGATTGGCTGACTACCTATTTTGTGTTGATGAGCAGTTGAACAGTTGTACCTTATAAAGTGGCCAGTGAGTGCATCACTCATCAGAAATGTTTTGACATAAAACTGTTTTTATGATCATTCATATCCTCATGGTTCAGTGTCTATTGACTAAATACATTTGTCCTATGTTGACGCTCAAAAAATATAATTCTATTACAAGGAAAAAAAATCTACTCAAAGCTCCTGAGAGGAAGTTTTGTTTTCTGATGATTTACACAAGCTTGTTGACCCTTTGGTATAGAGGTGTAAGAAAACATCGCAATAATTTTGGTGTGGCACTGCATCAGTATCTTAAGGTACAATCTCAATATCTTATTTGTTAATAATTCATAGTAATTCTTGACATTTTTTTTGTTATGTTGTTCAGCATCTGGCAGCTAGTCTTCAGCAGGCATTCAGACGTGTAATCTTCAGTCTCTCTATCATTTATTGTAAGAACTTCTTTCGCTGGAACAGACAAAGTTTATCCAGACAAAGAAACTGTTGTTGTTAACAATACTGTCATGTTAATCATTTCACAACAATTTTTGTTAAAACACAATATATCTCCTAGCTTATAGTATTGTAGTAACACCTGATACAGTGCATCAACACCCCTGTACCACAACACATATCATATTCCCAGATTCTTGCCACTATGCACCCCACCATGGTATGTCTCAAAGGGAATTTCAACTATATGGTATTAATTTTAGTAATGTCTGCTATTGTATGCAGCATCTGGTACTTTTTTGATATCACCTTTGGCAGGATTTCAAGCAAGCTGAGCCGTTACTAATATGGGCCACTGAATGGTCAGAGTATTGGCACAGTGGGAAGTTGAAATCCAACATGGAAATGAAATGCCTCCCATTGTTTGCCTCATAACCCTCATTTGCGTCCAATAGTATGTTGTTCTACTGCTTGCCACGTCTCTGGAACAAAACTTGTCTCCTTGCTGTAACAAAAAGACACAGACCAAGAGCCAGCTACTCCATCCCCTGTAATTCATTTTTGTTAATGTGTTGGACCTTAAGCCAGTTTTACACTGCTGCACCATAACAACCCTGTCCACGCAGAGTATATACGCTAATAGAATAAGCACCTTGTACTAAAACAGAGTAGAGTCCAGTAGAATATCAGGCACTATTACTGCTTTGTCAGTTTTGTTCTTGTGTACACATAAAATTCAGTTTTTACCTTTTTGATTTTGGTTTCTTTTCAAGCCTATGATGCTTTGAGAATCGTAACCTTTCATTTTTTTCAATCAAGCTATTCCCTCACTGACATTTACCTTGTAGCAGTGACTTCGGCAAAGAATAAAAAAGATTTAAAACAAACCTACATGCTGATGGTCTCAGCTTTGTTGATCTCACAGAAGAAACAATATTAATTGCAGTCTATTTCAAAGAATAAATAAAAACTCCTCACAGGGGCTTTGAATGAGTAGGCTTTTGGCATGATGCACACAAAAATAAAGGCACTGAGCGCAATACTTCTTTTATTATAACAAAAACATACTAACAGAATTGTCCACTTAATACATTGGTTTTATTTCTAAACCTTTTTATGTAGTTTTGTTTGCCTTTTTCAGATCACCATTTGCTCGTGGAAACATTTGACACGTGTTCTTGTTTTTGCATGAATTGGCAAATGTGTGGTTAATAACCAATAGCTGAGGTTTTTAATTTGAAAAGTAAAGGCAAAGTAATAAAATACTACTACTTTGCATTCAGGTGTGAAACCTTATGCTTGCACCATGTGTGACAAGAGGTTTTTTCAACGCTACCACCTGGCGAGACACAGCCTCACTCATATGGGTAGGCGCCCGCCCACCGTGCTATGTCACTGATTATTAGACTGTACATTGAGATAAATCAGGGCTAGAAAAGTCACCATGATTGTTCTGTGAAAGTAACAAGTTCAGCACATTTGATATGCTTAAGGTAGTTTGTATATATTGTGTGGGAACATCACATTAGAGTCTTGACTTGTTCATATATACAAGACTGTGACGTCATCAGCTCATGTGATGTGTTTCGTGGTGGATCTGAAATTTAAAGTTTTTATGTTTTTTTTTTAATTGTTCTTTAAACTTATAATTATGGTCTGAAGTGGTTAACAACCCATCAATTACAAGAAAATGTTTAGATAACATTACTGATTGATAGATTGTGACGCAGATCTTGATAGTTCTGAAATAATTTATCAATGCTCTGCATTTAGGTGTGAAACCTTTTGCTTGCACCATGTGTGACATGAGGTTTGTTCAGCGTTACCACCTGGCCAGACACAGCCTCACTCATACGGGTATGGGTCCGTGCACCTGCCCCTCTCACATTAGTTAGATCACCATATACTGCACTTTGCCAGTTCAGGTAGATTATATTTGTATGATGATTTAAAGAGACTCTTTGAAGATGTTTTAAATTCTGTTAGTGTTACTCTTAAATGACATGTTTTAACTACTTAGTTGATACTTTGTGATATGAAAATAGTGAGGATATCTTACTGAAGCGCTCGAATAACAGCTGTTGACAGGTTTGGTGAAACTCATAGGTGTTACCTATCACTGGGCAAAGATTAGATAAGTTTACATTAAAATATCATTTATGAAGTTAAAAAAAATGTTTCATGTTTTAATGTCATTTAATATAATTTAAAGCTTTTATATATTCAACTTCCTTTTTTGTTGGGTGAGTCAGCAGACACACAGTTTGCACACAAGTTCTTTGTTTTCAAGTAGATTAAGCTCAATGCCTGAAATAAAGGTGGAGCGACAAAATGTCCAAAACCAAACAGTACCACGACCATTTCTTAACCATATGCCACATATGTGTCACTGTGTAGGACTATTACCTTTAGTAAATTAACACAGTTTCTTTTTATGTATTAAGAACTACATGAAAAATGGAGGAAAAGAAAACTCTGAAGCCCTTTTTACACATGCAGTTTTTAAAATTTATTGAGAATTTTAGGCCAGCCTGGCCTCAAGATTTTCAGAAGTTGCTCTCACATGTCCACATGGTAGGAGGTTTTTTCCGTCACGCTGTTGTGAGTCACTGTAGGGAAGAGATTAGGAATATAGAAGTGTAAGCAATAAGTAATCCAAAATGACGACAAAGCAGAGTCTGAATTTGATGATGCGTTTTGGAAAGCACATGGAGTATGGAGCAGCCTCATAAAGTGCATGGTAGGCAACAAGTTGCACATTTGCCCTTGGATTAAAAAAAATTCTCAGTTACATCATTTTTTCACTCCATGGGAATATTCCTCCTGCTCTCTGAAATTATTTTATCACAATTTTACACAGAAATATTGTAGCGTGGTAGAAAGAAGGTCGTCATCTTCAAGATTAAGTCAGGTTGAAAAATTTGGCGTTTTGCTTTTTAACTTGCATTTGAAAGATTTCAGGGTCACTTTTAGTTTGTGCATGTGTGAAAAGGGTCCACCTAATTGTTAAGCCATGTGAGTATAGCCGTGATTTATCAAGGGAATGCTGAAATAGTCTTTTTGTAGTGTCAGATGAAGCAATCACTGATTTTTATTTTGACATTAAATGATCTTAGATAACTGTCCATTCTCTTACTGAACATTAGAGTATTTTTGCTTTGGCTCAGGACTTTTTTGAGCTTCGGCTTGTGTTACATCCAACTTGAATATAGTCAGTTTAAATGGACTAATGGTTGCATGACAACATTTTTAACATGTTTTCAAAAGAGAGAAATACACCTAACTTCCTCAGAAATTATGGGCTGTTATCTCAGTGTTAGCTTGTAAGTTGTATTTCTCTGTACATGTGGGTAGCAGGGCTAATATATTGCTCTGTGTGTGTAGGGGTGAAGCCGTATGCTTGTTCCATGTGTGACATGAGGTTTATTCAGCGTAACCACCTGGAGAGACACAGCCTCACTCATACGGGTATGCGTTCCTTTAATACTGCGTACCCTTATCACAGACAGAGGCTCTGGTGCTTGGGGCTACAACAAACTCGAGTTTGGATTGTCAAGTCATTTGATGGGATGTTGAACCAGCCTCATAATACTTGCCCCAGATTTCTGGGGCCAATATGCTGCATAGATCTGGGCCATGAAATAAAGAAATTCCACTCTGATCTGCACATAATGAGTTGATGAAGAGGCCTTTATTAATAATTTCATTTTCATGTGATCTAAGTACTCTATAGAAAATTGTAGGATTATTTTTTCCAACTATTTGTTAGTGTTGGAAATTTAGTCTGTAAATGAAAATGATAAATGAAACTTTTCACATTTTGTTTGTGTGAGGCACTAAAATTGATGCATTGACTTTGTATCTGTGTGCTCCTTCAGGAGAGAAGCCATTTGCTTGTGACACATGTGATATGAGGTTTATCCAGCGCTACCACCTGGAGAGACACAAGCGTGTCCATAGTGGGGAGAAGCCTTACCAGTGTGAACGTTGCCAACAGGTATGAACCTATACAATCAAACCAAAATAACAATACTTCAGTATTTATAGCATGTGTTGTTTAAAAGGGAATAAATATCTAACGTTATATTTGGATTTGGGCTGAAAGATGCAGGAGAAAAACTGACTTGTGAAATTTTTTCAGTTGTGATATATGTACAGTGCATTTTTTCTTATAAAAATAAGAAAAGTTGATATGACATTTAGTTTAAATATTTATGTGCATAAATCACATTGTAGTTAAACAGTTGTGTTTTTTCTCCTGAGTCTTAAGTTACTTTGAATTTCAAACCTTAATCCTCTCCCTTAGATAGAGACAGGAGGGAGCATAGAGAGAGAAAATGTGGTTAAACTTTATTGTTTAAACTTTTCAAAATAAACTCGCTGCCTGTTGTGACCCTCAAAACATCATCAGCCATTTCTTATGATGTTTAATGTTGTGTAAATGTGTGCCAAGTTGACATGACAGTTACTTGAACCACAGCCTGTGTTGAGCTCCCTTCGACTCTCACATACACTGGTAAAATAAACAATGACAGAGGCTCATTGATGTCATGATTAGATAGAATATTCTTGACCATCGCCGAGCAGCAGAACAAAGTGTTGCTGATAGCGGGAGACACTCACTCAAGATTGGGAGCATCTGCCTCACATTATGGCTGTGTTCCTGTGACTTTAACACTGTTGTATAGCCTGAATCTGTAAGACACTCAGACTCTATACTCAGATCTCTGATATCAGACTGTCATTATTAGTCATAAAATTGAGCACACAGGCAGTTTTGGTCGCCATTTAACAACTCCAAAGTGCAGCATGATGTGCTCCAGGTCACTTGATCAACATTTCTCATCCTGCGATAAAAATTACAAATAGTTCAGCGCTAATTTAGACTGAAAGCAATTTGAACACCTTGAATTCAGTCATTGATTATCCCGTGTCTGATTTGTGTTTTGAAGAACTTTTCACGGACAGACCGGCTGTTGCGACATCGGCGGTTGTGCCAGGGTCGCAGTGTAGCCAAAGTAGAGAACCAGCCATGCTGCGAACCACGCCCTTATCCCCAAGAACCCCCGCCTGCACCACCAACCTGGAGTCCCCTGCACCCCCCACCGGGCCGGCTAGCGGTCTGACATTCCACCTTCCCTTCGTCCACCACAGCACCAGAATCGGGACAAGCCACAGGGTTTTTTCTTCTCCGCTCTGTGTGGAGTGACGTCACACTCTAGCACAGAGCGATCTCGCAGCTCCGCTCTCGGATCACTAATGACAGAGGGACATTTGTGTTCTTGTTATGTTGACTTTTTACTGTGTTTCCTTATCTCCCCTCAGTTTTTTAAAGATGAGACTTTTCTGTGATGAACAGTGGTCCTCTGTTTTGTACTTAAAAAAAAAAGATGTTTTTATTGTTGTCAAATATATCTCCATTTGGTACTTAAGGGGGCAGTGGGTATTGTTTATCCTGATGCGTTGGCAACTAAATGGGATGAAGGGGCAAGAAAATGTATTTGAAGTTTTTTCTAACATTTCCTCTCATGGCTGATTTTAATTCTGACGTGCTGTCACTTTGGTTATTTTAAAACTGTAATTAGCTGTCCTGTAGAGCAAAGAAATCACTGTTGATGTCTAATTTAGACCAGATCCTGCTTTGATTTGAAATTAACTTTTCACTTAAAAACATATAACTTAAAGCACTATCTGGTCTTAGTTTGATTTCAATGAGACATGGTCATTAATTTGATTCTGTAGATAATTTAAAATGTTTGTTATTTTTGATATGTACTATTTAATGCGCAAAATCGGCCTAAACAGAGACAAGGAGTTAGAAATGGCTTCAAGTACGGTTTTTTGCCACTCTTTTAGTGAAACCCAGAGGAAACCTGAGTAACTTTGTGTTTGTTAAAAAAAAAAAAAAAAAATACAAATCAAACTGTAAACCAAGACTTCCAGGACGTGAACGAGAACGGGCAACCTGCAGCAGAGCAATCACCCGTCTCACCTTCTGTGACACCCAGAGGACTTGAGGGGATGTTAACGGACCGCAGCCTCAGCAGGTCATCCTCCCACGCTTACTGAGAGTGGTGCTGATGTGTGTGAATACAGGCACACACACATTTCTCCGGCAGACGAGTGCTCTGTTTGTTGACCCTCCTCTGAATCAGTGAAGTCCCATTGTGTTGTTCGTATAGACTCACATTCTGCGTGAGCTTAGCGGGGGTATACAAACTCTTGTGGCCTTAGTGTTTCTTTTTTATTTGCCTTTTTTTCTCAGCTGTTTGTATTTGTGGATCAGATGTATTTACTAAGAAGAGGCAACCTTTCATCATTTTTTTTTACACCTGAATGCTGTCCTGTTACAGTGTTGACAGCTTCAAGCTTCAGTGGCGCCTACACAGACTGACGTGGCCTCCTGTTGTTAGAGGCTGTGTGTTTTAATGAAAATGAGTATTTTGGATCATTGTTACTGATTACAGTCTAACAGTAAAGAGTCCTAAAGGGAGCCCCTCAGTCGTTTTCCACTGCAGTGCTCCAGCTGAGTTAACACGTGCTTGACTCTACGACACACTAACAACTGCCTTTTTATCCAAATATTATGTGGTTGGTGTGTAATAATGGATGTCTGTCATGTCATTGGGTTTAGCCTTAAGTCAGTGCGGATACACAAATAATCATTGTAGAATTAAATGATATTGTAACAAACGATTTCTTTTACCTATGATGAACTTTAGTGGAACTGTGTGAAGGTCTTCTGACAGTCAGAGAAGGATGATCAGGGACACTTGGCTGCCCGTCAGGAATCTTCTCAAACTTGATTCTTTCTGTCACTGGGGGATGCTGATGTAAGAAGGGGTCTAACAGACTGAACACAGGCACACACCTACATATATATATACACATACATTTATACATCTATGAACATTATTCAGCTCTGCTTCTGTGGAAAGATGGATTTTTAAAGCAGATTAAATGTGCAAACACATGGACTTTTTTTGCATTTGGTGCAGCATTCTAAGCTTATTTCTGATTTACTTCATATTATCAAGTATCAAAATTTCTTAGAATGATTTTTGATATCAAGGTACATTTGTGTTTGGTTTAAGTATGCACAGAGATAGATGTGTTGTAACGGTCATATTTAAATCAAGTCAAACCTAGTGTCAGCAAAGGGTCAAGTTTGAGAAAATGAAACTCTGGGAACATAATTCCTAATCTGTGGAAGGGATGAGTACATGTTTAAAGGCAAAAGGGCAGTACAGTATATAGATAATGTCACCTGTTTATACATTTTGTCATTTGTTTTTTAATATTATCAGCTCATTGTTTAAAATGCAATAGAACCCTTTGAGTCTCATGTTTGTTTAAAAGATTGAAATTTAATTTTCTTTTTCTTCTTAGACAAATCTAAGGATTACCTTGTCTGAGAATTTTCTCATCACATTTTGATGATTGTTTAAGGACCATTTTTTTAATCTGACGAAATTGTAAACACTGGAGTGAAAGGAGAAAAAGACAGATATTGATATTTTTTTCCTTCAGACTGTACTAGATTTTAGGTTTTAGACTAAGCCTATTTCTCCTCAACTTGACCTGGACGTTGAACAGAACAATTTGGATCAGTACAGTTGAGAGCCCACCATGTTTGATAATTTTGACTTAAGTGGCAGCAGAACCACAAGAAATTGTTTTCTTTCTTCTGAGAGGTCCCTGGTATTTGTAATAAATTATATTGATAATGGTATTAGATGAACAACAGCATAACAGTAGCTATCACAGATTAGTTGTTTTCTTTATTAGTCTTGCATGCAGAGTTATGGTCCTAAGTTAAGATAGGATCTTGATATTGATTATTTTGTGTAGGAAAATGAGTGCATAAGAATAACTTCCTAAAAAAATGTTACATCAATTATTGTAAAATGGGCTATCTAATATGTACCCTTGTGATCCAATTAGTTTCAAGTATATGAAAATCAGAGGAGAGGCTTCTTACTATTATGCTGAAATAAAACATTTGTAAAGGATGGCTGTATGCTGACTGACTGCTTGTTTTATTTCAGTGTTTCCATTTCAACCTTAAGAGGACGGTGTCATTTCAGTCATCGAGGTATCCTATGTGAATGTCAGTAGATATTTTAACACTGATAAAAATTCTTCTAATGTGCTGCAAAAAGTATTTTGATTTGTTTTATGGACCATATGAAGCTCTTTTGTGCTCTGGGGTTCTACTCCTGGCATGAAAATCCACCATTCTGAGAGAGCATACAGCTTCTGTGTGAGAGTGACGGTCTCTCCTTCCCACAGACACAAGAGGGTATAAATGGTGGAAGTAACAATAATTAAGTGACAATGATTTAGTGAACTGATTGATTTGAGGTTGATGGATATAAAGACTTTTGAATTGACTAAAACAGATCCAACATGAAGAGTAGCGGGGCTCCTTGAGCACAAACCTCTGCCAAGGCATTTGTGTCATTCTAAGCCAAGTTCATATAGTAAATCTTAAGATGCTGCCAAATCCCTGAAAATTCCATCAAAATCTGGCAACATTTTTGAGCTATCTTGTCCACAGATAGATGGACTGACAACAGACAAGCTAAGGCAAAAACATGTTGATCTTAATTGTTTTTATTATTCATTTATCATTTACAGCACAAACACTTTAATTTATCTTTTGGAGGACTTCAGGAGTGAAGGTATAAAGTGATTGGAAGTGCTGAAAAAGCATACACTTGATTTTTCAAATCACATGAATTTTCACCTTCAAATTCTATTGTCACCTTATGACTATTTTGTAGATTTACAAGTTTTATTATCTCCACTTTTATCATTTATTTTTTGTCTCTTTCACCCCTCATTGAGGGATTCAAGAATAAATAATGCAACTAAAAATAAAAACAAATGAAATGTGTTCAAGCCTTTAAGAAAACCAAACAGTCACCTTGCCAGCGTAAACGACAAGCCGAGGGAAACAAACCTGGTGGGAGTTCTACTTCCAAGCCACATTAGGGTCACTTTGGAAAAAAAAGAACTGAAATTTTTGAGTAAGGTTTTGGGAGATTAGGAAATCATAAAATTAGAAGAAAATATCTGAGTTTACAGGAGACCTCACTCGAAACGCTGAGATCATAAGTACAAATCTGTTGTGTGGAGGAAAGTCATACTGATCAAGTCGTACTTTTACCGTGGGAAGAGTAATAAAACACTCGTAGTTTTAGCCCAGAATCAGATCATCACTCTTCGACATTTTCAGTTCAAAGAAACATTTTTGTACTTTGGGGCTGTGTAGAAGAGAACAATATACATTGATGAGTTGATATCATGTTTCTATCAGGACCTACGGCACATGTGGGACAAGATTTCCAGTTTATTAAGTCTGAGCTTAAGACTTGAAAGATGGGTAAGGTATATTTCTATGTGGGTGTAAATTTCTGACTGTTGATGTGTTGTAAATCTACAACTTTTTCAGTCTTGAAAAATGAGAGCTTTTTCCTTGTAAATGAATGGATCCAATTTATTCAGAGTGGCCCCTGCTAAGCCTTCATAAATGTCACTCTCTTTGGAAAATGATTGAAAAACATTCAATTTGGTCGTTACATTTTTTTATTAAAACTGAAAATGTCAAATTATTAATTTAAAATGTTATATTTTGACTTTACAGTCTCTTATGTAACATCCATTTTTCTTTACTTGTGAAATATTTTAGTTATAATATCAGTCTTCTCAAAGAGCTCACTGAAAAATATCTCTGTGTACCAGCAGGCGGCAGTAATGCATTAATGCAGTATGTCAGCCGCCATGTGCAGCCGCAGAGGAAGAGCTGAAGCGGAAGAAAACACAGGTGTGGAAAATTATTAAAGCGCCTCTCATAGTGCTGTGCTTTCATACAAATTTAAAGCCGTCAAAGCTCTCCGTGAATGTGTATTTATCAGTCACAGACTCTCCGTGAGCCCTCTGACGGTCCATCATGTCAGCAGACGATGGCAGAGCTGAGGTTCATTCAGGGGAGCTGCCTGGAGCTCAGGCTGGGCTGAAGCCTTTGTGTGACTCCGAGCAGCAGAGCCTGAACCCCGCAGCTCCACAGCCCCAGCAGAACCCCTCCACCAGGTTTCTCCAGGCTGAGCTGGAGCTGAACATCCACCTCCGGCAGCTGTCCTTCAGTGAGCCTGTCCGGTACACCTACAACCCTCTGGAGTACGCCTGGGACACTCACCGCTGCTATGTGGAGAGGTACTGTCAGCCCGGACAGAGGGTCCTGTTTCTGGGGATGAACCCCGGACCCTTCGGCATGGCGCAGACTGGGGTGGGTTCATCTGTCATTTATATGTGTGTTTATTTTAAAGATACACTTTGTTGTATGCGAACACTGAAAAAACATAGAGGGCCGCATTGTTTTACTCTCACTACCAGAGGGCCAAATGTTCATTAAACTGTAGGTGGCTAACATTTACAGCAGGGGTGTCCAAACTATGGCCCGGGGGCCAAATGCGGCCCGCTGCCCATTTTGAATTGGCCCCTAAAACATTTGAATGAATTTAGATGTTTAGATTACAGCAGAAAATACCACCAGTCATTCACATTTTCTGCCATATTTACTTTGTCACAAGGTCTCAGTTACAAAGTTTATTGCAATATTCATCTTCAAGCACCGACATTCTTGCATTTTACTCTTGTTCTGTGTCTGACAGTGAAGATAAGCCATCAGTGTTTCCCATCTCCGCTGCTCAGAAGGTCATTCTCGCCCTGACAAGGTGTGAATCCAGTGATAACCCAGGGTTACAAGGGCCCCTTGACAGGTGATAACCCACCCCTAAACTCTAAAACTTTAACTTAAATGCACTAACAGTTAGGTGCATCAAGTGGCTCAGTTGTCCATGTAGTCCTCGTTTTGCAGCCCTCGATGTAAAACGTTTGGACACCCCTGATTTACAGAAAGAAATGAGTATGGCTTTTATTAAAATTTATGTTGGGCTACAAACAGTAAAGGTCCAATGTCCTTGTGCGTTTGACTGTTTACATCATGTCTTGGGTGAACTACAGAACCTGTTCATTCACTCTGAGCTGCATTTTGCTCAGTGTTTTCAACAGGTGTTTACTTGTTGGGTACTAGGAACACTCCATCTCCACCATTTCTTTATATCTACTATGAAAATAGAATTTACTTCTTTTAACATTGCCATGTCCATCCCTTGTTCTCAAAAGTTACAGTAATTCTTTCTTTCTGGCACAGGTCCCCTTCGGTGAGGTCAAGTCTGTTGTTGATTGGTTGAAGATCACTGGGGAGGTAGGTCATCCTCCAGAAGAGCATCCAAAGCGCCGCATCTTAGGGCTGGCCTGCACTCAGAGTGAGGTGAGTGGGGCTCGATTTTGGGGCTTCTTCCGAAAACTCTGTGGTGACCCAGCTCGTTTCTTCGAGCACTGCTTTGTGCACAATCTCTGCCCGCTGATCTTCATGAGTGCCAGTGGGAAGAATCTAACCCCCCCTGAGCTGCCTGTGGCTGAGCGGGAGAAGCTCCTCGCTCTGTGTGACACTGCGCTGTGCCAGGTCGTGAAGGCCCTGGGCGTCTCCATGGTGATTGGGGTTGGAAGGGTGGCAGAGCAGAGGGCACGTCGAGCTCTGACAGCTGCAGGGGTCGGTGTGAGAGTGGAGGGCATCATGCATCCATCACCCAGAAATCCAAAGGCCAACAAGGGCTGGGAGGACGAAGCCAGAGCCAAACTGACAGAGCTTGGAGTCATGTCGCTGCTGAACAACGCGTGAGCTTATGAGCATTATCTGACACTATTTCAGCAGAGAGGAGTCGCTGTTTCTGGCAATTTATCAGGAGGCCCTCTGCCTGTGACACTCTTCGCTGTATGTTTCTGAACAGCTCTGTGACAAAGATCTGCCTTTGTTATGCCTTAAGACTTTTATATTGTTTCTGTGACAGCATAATACTGGAGTCAGTTCACAGGATGTTCCGGTGCTGCAGGAGCTTGATAAAGTACAGCAGGAGCTCCACACTTACACACAGAGTCAGACTTTACCACTGTTACTACCTCAAGAGCAGGCGCAGAGAGGGGTTCACTTTGTTTTGCCCCTTACGTCTCCATGGCATTAATAGTGAAGGTGAAATGGTTCAGGAGTGTAAATATTCACGAGACAAGTGAATGACCTGTGTTTGATTCGACTAATGGTTAACTTTGGAAGATTGCGTTCATACTTATCTTCACTGCGCAGTCTGTATGCAGGAGCAAACGTCAGCTTCAGTTACAGCAGAAGAAAAAACTCATCCAGCACACAAAACTTCCATCTCTCTATTCATATTGTGACAGGTTTATTTTGCAGATAACTGCAATTACCAGTTAAAAATTGGAAGAAAACCTGCAGAAAACATGTAACAATACCACAAAAAATAATATTAATTACAATATGGAACATTTTTAATTGACTTAAAAAATGTATATATACAGTGCCCAGCATAAATGAGTACACCCCCTATTAAAAGTAATGTATTAATATCTAAATGAACAAAAGAACAATTTCCAAAGTTTTGACAAAGCTAAGTTTAACAAAACATTTTTTTACCATAAGATGAAAATAAGGGTAATATGATAACTAAAATTTAGCTTTGCTCCCACCCCTTTGATTGGGGTGTACTCATTTTTGCATCCTGATCTTAAATTGAGAAAAATACTTTTTTGTGTGCAACTTAAAAAATCTTGTTTGCAATCAATGGCCCACGTTTGGGGGAGTATATTGTGGTATAGTATGCCATAAAAAATGTTGATTTTGAAAAGAAACTAAAGGTTTCCTGACAAATCTGAAGGGGTGTGCTCATTTATGCTGGGCACTGTACATTGCAATACTTTTAATTAACCAGCAGAGAGCTATACCTGCTTTTCTTCTTTTGAGAGATCTCAGTAGCAAATGTAAAACTTTAAGTGTATTGTTTTAAAGTTAGGGTGTAAATGTAAGGTAAGCAGAAAATAGACAAAACAAAATAAGCTAGACAGGCAGGATGTGCCACTCTCCTGTGCTTTAACCAAAATATAAATTAAATTTATTCAGTTATCCATTAATATGACTTCAATATCACATGATCTCATAAAATGAGAAAATCTAAAAAAAAAAAAAAACAGATAAAAAATTAAAATTAATGAATTCATAACCTGAAGCCAGCGTGTTTTGAATATCAAGTTAAGTGTTTTTTACACCACTTAAATCAGTCGCTCTGACATTACACCATGTGTAATTCATATTTAAAAACCTAAGCTCAGGATGTCTTTGTAAATAAATGTGTCCAAATTTTTAACCCTTTGTAAGGTGTATTCCTTCATTTAACCACCAAGGAGTGTCATTTTTAGGGAATGCAGGATTAATGGGTAAAACTTTATACCTACTCTTATATGTTTAAGCAAAATTTTGCAATATATGAGAAAAAAAATGTGATGTGCGATAATATTATTCAGTATTGCAATATCAATATGGATTAGAAATATTCTTTAAAAAGTGGGTTAATATAAGCAATGACTTTGATTCTCCACTTAACTGGCACAAATAGATTTAAATGTAGCTCAGAACCAGCTTTAGCCCTTCCTGACTTCAACAAAATATGTGAAAATAGGGTTGTTACACCACAAAACCTGGTCTGACCACATTAAAAAAGTTGTATTTATTATAGTGCGATAAATTCAGATTATTGGGATTTGTTTATTACAATGGCTTGTACCACAACAACACTAAAATCATGACCAACTGCACAGCCCTGGTCTAAGCTTATAATGATTGATATTAGGACACACACACCTGTAAATATAACTCAAAATGCAATTCTGTTCATGCACATTCAGTCTAAGACATTTGATTTTACCTACCAAAAGTATTGACATCACCAAGTTTGTCATGTTTCTACTATTTTACTGTCTAAACTTGGGGTGTCCAAACACATGTAGAACAGAATTAGGATGACAGGGTAAGTTTGACATACCTCAGCTCTAATGTCCTTAAGAAAGTTAAACATTGTCAACGAACATTAAGATATGCTTGGCAACTTCAAGTCCACAAAGAAAAAAAGAGCCTACATGAAACCCTTTTTATTAATGGTTTAACAAGGCAAATAGATCATTATTTGGCTAGTTAGATTTTAGGGGCCCGTGGTCAACCTTGGCCACCTCTGGATCACCGTTCTGGTCAGAATCGGAGTGATGCTTAGTGCAGTAGAGGAGGGAGAAGCTAACAACACATGTCCACATTCAGACACAAAACAAGAGCAAAGTAAACACAACTGACAAACTCTGAAAGAATCTGAGTGCTTGAAGATGATTTGTGTGACACTCGTTTTATATTGGACCTAAAAATGGAGCAGATATTAGTCCATTCATCAGTCAACCAAAAGCTTCAGGTTATTAAATAAACCATATGATTGTCTTTTACATAATAAGCTGAAAACCAATTAAAAGTAGGCAGCAGCTGCTGTTTGGACACCCCTGGTATAAAGTATAAAATAATATCATAGGTGATCATTGCAAGAATACACTTTGGTGTAGCTTTTTGTAGTTAACTGTATTAAGTTATAGAATATTCTGATGTTTGTTAGTGTTTGTTATGCTTGACTTCCACGTAGATATTTCTGTCTTATTTGTGGATTTCATCCAAACTTTTTTTGTAACTGTCAGAAACCTTTTTTTTTTGTTTTAAATGAAGACCTTTGCATTTTAATAAAAATTGTGTTTTGGGATATAAAATTGTATTTCTCCTCATGCTCTGAAGAAAAAAGGACATAAACGACTTATTATAATAGTTTGTTCTCCAACATATCAAACAGGTTTTCTGCAGATCCCTAAGAAATCCTAAAAGGTCTAAAATTAGATTTTTTAAATTGAAAGCATTGAAAAGTTTTTAACAACTCATTTTTTCCAGTGAGAGTTCTGTTTTGTATTTTGGATGGTATGTTGACTCAGACCGTCTTTATCAAAACATTTCTGGGCTATTTAACAGCTGCTTCAGGAAACAGGGGAAAATGAATCAGCAATGTGAGGCTTGTGCAGTTGGCATTAAAAGGTTGTCCATATGCACACACATACACACACTCTAACTTGACCTCTTTTGAGGGAGCAGAGTGTTTGATATCATATTAAATTCATATTTAGTACTCTGGTTAGATACATTTTAGTGAAATAACAATCTTACTTTGCAAATCTGCACTTTTGCACAAGATGAAAAAACACAATCAAACACATGTTGATTAAGGTTTGTTCTGAAGTAATGGTCTTTATTTCAGGTCTTAAAAATACTTCTGTTTAAGCCCCTGTGAGGAATCTTTGAGAAGAATGAGACAGGCTGAAATTTATACTGATGCCTCTATACGACCTTCAAAATCAAAAAACAGTATTGGCCATAAGACTATGGTTATAGCTCCTTAAAATGTCATTAACTGCTGCCAAAGCATAGGCATAAAGTGAGAGAATTAACGCAACATGAAGAATTACCAATTTTCTTTTCGTTTCCATAGCAAAGACCCCACTCAGCAACTCCTTTGACTTACGAAATGAGCTTTAAATTACATTCTGCATCGCTGCCACATGGAGAGCTGGCTTGTCTCAGTTTTTACAACAATCTATTTTTCTTTTTGTTTAGCGTCTACAGTATTGATCTCGAGGATGCAATTATTGTTTTTTTAAATATTCAAATTAAGCAAACACACAAAAATAATCCGCCCTGTTGCATGCTGTTTTGTTGTTTTGTTTTCAAGCTA
This sequence comes from Cetoscarus ocellatus, assembly GCA_037902135.1. NCBI lineage: Eukaryota > Metazoa > Chordata > Actinopteri > Labriformes > Labridae > Cetoscarus > Cetoscarus ocellatus. Next base: position 572,789 of record JBAMNC010001627.1, on the reverse strand, counting down.
GACTGCCATCAAGTGTTTTCATGTGGATCTGCAATGATTATTCAATAACAAAGACTTGATTACTTTTACTGGTGGACCCATGGTAGGGTAGTTTTTTTTTTTCTTAAGTTGATATAAAAATGGAGTGTTTACCCATGTACTCTTCCCCACCCCTCCTCTTCTGTCTCCAATAAGAGTTACCACAAGCAACAACAGTATCACCACAGCAGATCCTGTTTCTTAAAACAGAGGCCTGTGATGGGAGTTGAAGTCTGCAGCACCTCTTTGGCTTTTGACAAGCTGTGAATTCTTAAACTGCATCTCCCATAATACCCCCAGCACCACTAAGATTACTTTGAGGTGTCCACATGGTTGAGGAAGTTGTGAAACTGGTGCATCTGACAGGATTGCTCATCACTTTCCCACAGACTGATGCACATTGCCACTCTTAATGAGGTAGCAGAGAAGATCATCTCAGTCATCTCTTGGTAGAATAAGGTAAGAAACCACTGACAACACAAGAATCAGTGATAAACTACATGTAAGGATACATTTAGTCTTATTTTGAAGATAGAAGAAGACTGAAATGAAAACCTAAGACAGAAAAGAGAGGGTTGCTTTACTTATTTCACTAGTGGAACAAATGTTATTTTATGTGTGTTATTACCATGACAAGTTCTAGAAACTTCTTCATTACAATTTGTGGATAATTTTTGATGTTTGTTATTAGGATGTCATTTCTATTGTTGATATTTTTGAATATGTACCCACACAAAATCTAATATAACAAAAAGTCCTTGTCTTTTAGTTTTGTAGCAGATTAACCTTAGTTTTCTGACAGATTTCTTTAGGTGCATGAGCTTGTTGTTGACCAGCATATTGGGTCCATAGGCGTCTGGTGTTATTATGACCAGGCTGCATTCCTGGACTGTCTGTGCTATCACCTTTCATCAGCTGTCCTTCTCCACACTGAAACTGGAGCACCTTTCACCAGATGCTCATATGTTTTCATCCTAAACAGTACAGCGTCCATTTCCATGGATAAACAGAGTGCGGTGGTGTTTCGAAATGTAGGGCAGCTTTACTTCCCTCAAACCAGAGTGGAGTGTCACTACAGCCTGATGCCTGAGCACCGCTGGAGCAACAGTGACTGGATTGGCCTGTTTGAGGTGGATTTACCTATCTTATGGAGACATAATTAGTTCGCCAACCACCAATCAGAATCAGAGAACCCCTTTCAAAGCAGCTGTTGCTGGATGCGCAGTCAAATTATGTGTTGGCAGAGTCTATTTTAACGCACTGTGGTGAAATTGTTTTCATAAAATTGTAACTTTTTCTTTGAGAATCACAAATAAAACACAAAAATATCTACATTTAAAGGTAAAAGAAGACATTTTAATACTGCTAATATTTGATGTTCTTGGAATATTCAGCAGAAGTAATGAAGCATTTTGTTGATGTAAACAGCTGATGTTAGATGACATCACTGAGGTTATTTACCTGTTATATTTTGATCATTTTAACAGATTCATAAAGATTTGTGTTTCTTTCAGACACCCTTATTCTCTTACATTATTAAAAGAATGGAATTAATTTCAACATAAATAAAACTAAAATGCCAAAATGTTAATTATTTCCAATTATTTCTAATGGTAGAGAGGCCAGCAACAATGGATTGTCTGACTTAGTAACAATATCCAAGGAAGGACTTTGCTAATGGAGGATCACTTCCTGTAAATGGTTGGACCCTGCATGGTATAGGGTTCCTACAGACCCCTTAAAGGTCTTAAAAAGCCATTAGTAGATTTTCAAATATTAAAGAAACATAAATGTTTTATTCATACCAGTGAGAGGTCCGACATTTTAGATGGAATACTGACAAAGACCATCTTTGACTTTTTGAAGGGCTGCTTCAGAAAACAAAGAAAATGTGGCAGCAATATGACTCATGTATAGTAGACATTAACCACTGAAGACCCTGCATGTACACATGGCAACATCACACTGTGGCTCTTCTACACCAAAGTAATTAATTAGGTCCGCAAACAAGGCCTTCTGGCCTCATTCATGGACCCTCTGCCCACCACCTTGTGGCAACAAACAGAAATTAACTCATCAGCGTAAATTCAAGATAGTTTCCAACTTCACTACAATGCCTTTTGGACGGTGCTGCCACAAAACCTGAGGAGATACCAAAACATGTTATGTATTGTTTTCATTAGATATTATAATATTTCAAAAATAAAATCTAATCCTAATTATAAAGAAATGAGTACATGGATTTTGTGCTTTCTAATCACCAGATAATTTAAATAATGGAATGTTTTTACGGTTATATCAATCTTTACAAAAGAATAAATAAATGATAAATAAATTATGAAATTGTAATAAGAGCCCAGTGTGGTGGTACATATCATACCCAATAAGTGTATCAGTGCATCCCTTATTCTTATCTATAAAACTGTACTGGTAACTTAGAAATGAATGAAGTTGAATTATAAATGTTTGTAATTTTGCTGTAGGTGGGCTGGACGTCAGTGAAACAGTATTACACCTACACATGGGCTCTTGTTCCTGAGGGCTACATCGAGGGCACCAACGTTAACGGCTGTGCACTTTTTCATGGTAAGCGAGAATAAAACAAAAACATCCAGAAATGTGGTACAGTAAATATTTCAGTGTTACTCATCTCCAGTCTGAACATTTATCATAGGGACATGGTACCTATCGCTTCTGTTTTAACTAAAAGCATTCAGAGGAAAATGTTGTCTCTTATGTGGTGAAACTGCAGGTTAACCAGAGACCTAAGAGCATTGAGCAGTATCTATAAAATGAAGTGTATGGTTTCAGCCTGCTCTAAAGTGACTTGATAACGCTTGTTATGAATTGGCCTTATACAAATATATGCTGATTGACTGATTAATTGAGTGTGCTCTTTGAAGTAGTACCAATCAATCATTCAATCAATCTTTATTTGTGAAGTGCCAAATCATAACAGAGGTCATCTCAATATGCCATGCTCTTCTTTTTAAAATTATTATTATAACATTTGTTTTAATTTTATAATTTTTAATTTTATTTTATATTATTATTTTATATTTATCAGTTTTTATTTATCTTTAGAGAGTTGAAGAAAGATTGAGAAATGGGCAGAGACAAAGGGACTAACATGAGAATTCAAGATAACGATGCATTTTTGGATTCCCAGACCATAAATTTGTCCTTATCATATTTCTCTCTTTTAGTTATAAATTTATTAGAGGATAGCCCCTTGTTTTCAAGAGGGTCTTCCTCTCTATATGTTTGTAAAGGTAGTTATAATGGTGGTATAATTGATAACAACCATGGATAGAGAGAACCTTCTAATATTAACATAAATAGCTATAGTAATTATGAAGTGGAGAGGACTGATGTTGCTAGACATTGCAGAAGGTAATGCATCCAAACTGACTGATCATCCTGAAGTTAATATTAGGAACTGTAATGACAATGGAAATAGTAAAGGGAGAGGCCAAATATTTCCAACTGAGGTAGATAGAGCTATGCAGGGCCACAGCAGCATTCCAGAGCCGCCTACAGAACAAAAACCAGAGAGAGAGAAGGGAGAGAAAGTATTGGAGTGATAGAGAAGGGTAAGGAGGAGCTCAGTTTGCCAAATCTCCTGGCAGTCTAAAGCCTATTGCAGCTGAATTACAGGTATGTGTAGCGCCCAACAGTGGTGTCACAGTACTGCCATGTTAGAGCAGGACTTGAGTTTACACCACCAGAGGGCAGCAAAAACATTCTTTATTTCTGCATCAACATCAGAGACCCCACTGTAAATACTGAGTTTGGCTTACAATTTTAAACAAAAAATACAAAAATGAATAATAGATTACTTGATGAATAAGTGTAGTTAATTATTGTGACCTCTTTCAGCTTTCTATCTGCCCCATCCCAGTGCTGTGGAGTATCAGTTTGTGTATGTGGATAAGAACGGAGAGGTCTGTGCACAGAGTCGACCCTTCACTTTCTGTGCTCCGAAGCCTCTGGAGGAGCTAGAGACTCTGAAGGAGGAGCGAGATGAGGAGGACGGAGAGGAGGAGCTGCTCCTGGTCATCCCCAGGGCTCAGCTGCTGCAGGTGGGAAAAGTATAACCCTCTTTCAACACACGGCTAATAGGTAAAATAAATAAGCAGTATTCCAGACATTTATGATTCATCTTTTACATTAAAGAGTTTAAAGTATGGAATGTGTGGAATTGGCACTAAAACAATCATATTTGATGGAAAAGTTACAAATCCTTTTTCATTTATATATTTTAGTTGCATGCCATGGCAGAGCAGCCATGATAGACACGTTTATTGTTGTTGTTCCATGTTGCCATGGAAACACTGGATGTTGCGTCAGTGAAGCAGAAGCAGCTGCTTTGAAACCAAATGTCTGTCACTGCACATTAGGCCCCTGAATCTCTCTCCATATCTTGAGATTGTACCCCACCTGACCTTTAACCCTCCATTGTCTGACCCCTGAAACAGTGAAGTCTAACTGGACATTTCTGACTCGAGTAGTAATGTTACTACAAGTTCAGAAATGTCATCTTTTGTTATTGTTTTGATTGAAAGACCATGAATCGACATACATTGTGTTTATATAACCTGTTTCTCCCGTTTCCTGCAAAGAGTCAGCTCGATGAATGCTTACAAAAACAAGCAGATGTACAACGTGCTCTGGAAGAGGCCACAAAGGAGACAGAAAAGGAGAGAGATGTGTGGAAAATAGCCAAGATGGAATGGGAGCTTGAGAGAGAAGCGATGAAGGGGGAGATTACAGAGCTCAGAGACGACCTGAGACTCAAAAGTGACACACTGAAGAAGATCAAGGGGAAACACGAGGTAATGACATTTTATCAAACCAAATATCAGCCCTTTTAACATTCAATGGTTTTTATTTCACTGATACACAAGGATAATTTATTTATGAACATTATCTTTGAGGCACTGTCTGTCAATTCATGACAATTCAAACACAAGTGCTAATGATTAATTGATGTTGTTAGTAAATACTTTTAAAAATGAATGACTCAGCACATTGTAGATAAATGCATTTCAGAATCAGAAATACTCTATTAACCCCAAGAGGGGTTAAGTTTCAGTTGCTGTTATACACAGTATAGCAGTGGGAATATCAGGTATAGACATTAAAATTGATAAGAGGATAATATAATTTAAATAAGCTAGTTGCAACATGCAGAATCTTTGATACCTAACAGCTTCCTTTAATGAAGGAAAATATAAATGAAATAAATGAAAGTGAGACTATGGACAAGGCCAAGGAATTTACACAATTAACATTAACAAATATACAATATACAATATTTTTTATCCATAATAAGCATTTTAACCGTGTTTATGATGAAAATAAAGAACTACAATTGTTGAAAGTAGTTTATAGAGGATGAGTGCACAGCATTAGTTCTGGACACAGATTGCTTCGTGCCAGGATTGCATTGTTAAACAGCTGATCCAAAACAACCCCTCACTGCTGACAGTCAGCTGGTAGCCTCTAACCTGCCATTGACTAAATGCACTCAGGCTGCCTTATTTAAGCTGCTCTAGCCTGCCTACTCTTTGTTGCTCCCTCTGCAAGCTACTTTACAGCCCTCCTCCACCCCAGCTCCTCCTTTATGGTATTCTCTTACTTAATCAATGACGTGCATACATTGATGATTTCTCTATGGGGATTTTGTTGCTTCTCTCCCTGCTGTGCTGTTTCCTGACGGGGGCACAGAAAGCAGAAATGTGTGCTGGTCCTGCTTACGGCTTCCACATCGGCATGTGGAGGGGCTGAGAGACCCCCGAACAGAGCCCTACTTCCAAATTCAAATATTTGCAAATGAAACCGATAAAAACTGCTAAAAAAGCTTAACATAAATAATTGCAAATAACTTAAATTCAAATCACTGCGTAACTTCAAATAAAGCTTTGTTCAAGTAAATGTTCTGGTGTCTTTTCATGAAAAAGTGGTCCTGACTGAAATGCTTTTCATATTTACTGAGAAAGCACTTACCTTCTTATAATGATTTAAATCATCTTTGATGTTTTATGGTTTATGATTTAAGTGCTATCAACGCTGTACCAATATTTAGCCTAAGGATGAGTAGTTACTCAAAATTTTTACCTTTTATTTTTGAAGAATTACAGTAATAATCAATCATGGTGGTAACATTTAAATGATATTTTTCCTCTCTTTGACATTTAAAGGATGTGAAATACAGTCAGGAAAATCTGACCTATGAACTGAGCAAACTCATGGCTGAGAAAGCTGAGAGTCAGCAGCAAGTCAGAGACCTGGAGGAGGACATGAAGCTCCTGACTGACAGAGAGAACGAAGGAAACGTGGAGCTGGAGAGGCAAGCAATCGAAGCCTATGTTAGCAAAAAAAAAAATCAGTCCTGTCCATTTATTATCTATGGCCTAAAACTTCTTTTTTTCTGTTATCGTACAGACTGAAGGAGAGAATGAAGAAAATGTCCAGTCAAATGAAACACGATGAGGAGAAAAGAAAATCTCTGCAGGTATTCACACTCTAAAGGCGGCCATTTTCCTCTGATGTCACAGTTAAGGCAAGAAGCTCATTTCCCATCTCTGCTTTCTGAGGTTTAGTGGTATTAAGAAGAGAATCTACACAGTCAAAAAATGATACTGTGTGGTGTGCACAAGATAGGTCGCTTGTTGTACACGGAGACTACTGTTTTTTTTCTGTTGCTCAATAATGTTAAAAATTGTGTTTGCCTAATAGTGTTATAGTGCATATTAATATTATTGATAAAGACTGTAGAGCTTTTTTGCTAATATATGAAATTATCTGACAATGATATAACTTAGGATTTTATTTGGTTTTGTGTGACACCAGTATAAATGTGTTAGCATTCAGAAACTTAAGCTAAAGCTAATGGACTATGTCAGAGTGGTCCAAACTGTGGCCTGGGGACAACTGCTTTCAATTTTATCATTAGGTTGGCCCACAGCAAGTTCCATAAAGTAAAGTACATTTGGCCCATATGTTAACACCAACCATGTGCTTTATTGATTCATAAAGGCAAACTGATAACAGCTTTTAATGGTGGCACAGACTGACCTCATTTGGCAATCGTCTCTACCAAGGATGTTGTGCTAATCAGCTTTAAGCATCAAGTCTCCTGTAGTCTGATGTGCTGTCAGCCTCCCCTCTCTGCAACATGGAGGGTCATTCCCACCTTAACCAGGAGCTGATCAAATGGTAGCCAAGGCAGACCAGGGCCACTGGCAGTGAATGAGTGTTTGCCTTTTCAAGCCGTGATGTAGGCTGTTTTGTTCCTTTATGTTTTCTCAGCAATTAAGCATACTTAAACCAACACTGGACTGGATTTTCTAACTTTAATGCACCAGAAGTAGGTTTGCCAGTGGACCTCAGTGTAAAGTGTTTGGACAGCCCTAGGCTTTGTATTTGTGTAACACTAACTGTCATTTGACGTCTCCTGTCCTTACCTTAACCACATGGTAACAATTTGTTTAAAGTTAGCTTGTTAAAAAATGTTAACTTTAGAGTTGGCACACAAACAATACGAGATGCCATCATTTACTTGCAAAAATTAGATTTAATACTTATTAGTAAACTCTTAAAATGTTTAGAAAGTGGTTAGGATGGATGTTTTTCTATATTTAAAAGACTGGTATGACACTATCCCTAAAATCAAACCATGTCATCAAACCTTATATGGTTGAAAGCTGTTGTCTAACATGTAATGATAGCTCATCATCAATCTGTTATCTAATGTGTTTTTTTTTTAATAGAATTGTAGCATCAACTATCAGGCTGTTCCCTTCTGTAATTTTGTATGACGCCATCAAATGTGTTTTTAGTTTTCTGAACATTATGCTAACCGTGACCACAGAATGAGGTTTAATGTATTTGTTGGATGGTAGTTTGTTTGAATGTAGAAATAACGTAGGGATGAAATTCCGCCAGCTGCGTTGCATGCTAACATTGCCTGCAGTGGGTTGTAAGGTACGACTTTAAATGGCAAATATGTGCACGAGTCCCTCAGTGCCACGGTAACCCTTTCATATGTACAGGTCACGACAGTTGGCACACTTAGTCTTTATTGTACTCACTCTAAAGGTGGAGAATCAGGCAGCTCTGGTGGAGGTTCGAGGGCTGCAGGAGCGTCTGGAGGCTGCAGAGCATGTTGCTGAGAGCCTGCGCAGGGAGCTAAGGGAGCTGGGCACTCGTCAGGGCCACACCAACACCGAGCTGCACCAAGCCCGGCTGCAGGTGGCCCAGCTCACCCTGCAGCTGTCTGAGGAGAACCTGCTGCTCAGGGAGGACCGGGCAAACTGGGCCCTCGAGAGAGAAGCTTACAAACATGCAGCAGAGGTATGCGCCTAGCAGAGTAAGAAAATATTATCAGATCCTTGATTTGTATCTGATATTATATTTGTTTAACTTATTATTTGGAGTTCCAGTCAAGTTTTAATCAAATTCATCAAACTCAAAATAAGTAAATACTTGCCAAGAAACAATGGTGTTTGTCAGTTTGAACATTAAATAGCTTGCCTTTGTAGTTTATTTGATTGAATATAGGTCAGAAAGGATTTGCGAATCATTATATTCTGTTTTTATTTATGTTTTACATAATGTCCCAACTTTATTAGAACAAGTTAAAAAAAGACAAGGAAAAATAATAAATAAAACAAAATAAAATAAGTAAATAAATAGTGCTACAAAGAAGAGTAAAAATCAGATGGAGAAAAAAATAGAATTAAAATACCCAAAACAATGTTTTATTTATTTATTTAACTATTTATTTATTTTTAATCTGGTTTCTAAGTCATTGAACTCTACTTTGCTTTCCGAAAGGTTAGATTTGTAAATGGCTGTGAGGGCAGTGGGTAGGTGGTGAGTTAGTCCTTCTGTGTCACTACTTCTTCCAAAGGTGAGAGTAGAACTTATAAAGAAAGCCTCTCGACAATTTTATTTTTTCTAATTTGAGAATGAACAGAACCTTTTGTAACCAGAAGAGGGTGTTAGCAGAGATTTTCAACACAGCATTTTTTTTTTTTATTTTGAGCAATCAGACAGGCGAATGCTATCACAAGAGGCTGGGCAACAGTTACATGAACTTCATCTGAAGGTCTACCAAATATTGTGATATGAGGGGATGGACAGATTTTCACTGACACATTTTATTTTAGAAAGTTTTAAAAACATAGTGCCAGACACTTGACCATTTAGGGCACCACCAAGGGGTGCAAAGGGCTCAGGAGCACCTTTCACATTCTTCTTTTTTTTTTTCCTGCTGATGACAATGCTATTTACTGCTGTACACCTTTGCCTGCACAAGCTTGTATTGATCTTAAAATCTGTTTCAATTTTTGCGTCAAAAGCCTAGTGGAGTTCACTTTTTAATCTTTTCTTGATTATGATGATGTGTTGAACATGAATGCCTCTTTTTATACGCTGAACAGTGTGTATCATGATGCTTTGATTTTGTCACACCTGCGGATTTATTCCTCATTTTTTTGATGTCCTTATAATCTGGTGAGTTTGCTTTGCGTTTGTTTTCATGCAGATGGATATGAAGAAGTTTAAGGAGCTGAGCAGTGATCTTAAGAGGACAGAGGAGTGGCTGCAGGAGGAGAGGGCAGAGAGGGAGAAACTTGAAATAGAGCTGAGCAGAGAGAGAGATAGCAATCGTGTGAGTAAACCCAAGGAGATTTCAACACAACTGTGTACCTCACAAACACATTTAGGTATCAAAAATAACTGCTCGCGTACCCCAGATCTGCATCATCAGTCGCTCAGATTACATTTGGAAACAGGAGAACGATGGCAGAGTTCAGCATGGTGCTCCAATTACTCACACACTTTCACAAATAGAAGGGCTTCCATGAACAGTGAGTAAACATTTCTCCTCATCCTCCTGATAGCAACCACAGGACAGGGGACAAGCCAGGTCACATGGGTGGGAGTTCAGAGAGTGTAGGTAAACTGTGCTGCCCCCTGCAGGTGCTGCTGAGTGATGCTAAACAGGAGCTGCAGGAGCTGAGGGCCAGTTTGAGGACAGCTCAGAGAGAGAGGGAGGAGCTGCAGCTGGAGAAACAGGCAAGAACTTAGCCGAGGTTTCAGGTTGTTTATTTGATTTAGAATATTAATGCATATTTTTGTGTATTTCATGTATTAGCCTGAACGTGTTGATGTGTTGAGGATTTTTATAGGGTAAACCCTGGTTGTTCTTTGCCCTAAAAGAAGTGCATGAATAAAAAAATAGAAATAATGGCAAAGACTTAAGTTAGAAACACAGACCTGCGACATCCCTGCCTAACAAACTCAATACAACTGTGAATACCAAAATATTCTCCTGATTAATATTAAGTATCTTTAGCCTTTCTTTTTAATTTCTAATATTTAATGTTATTTCCACTATGCTCCTAGGGGATATTTTTACCCAAGTTTTTGGCTGATTTACCGTTTTGGATTGATAGAAACAAGATTCACCCTCCATAAATAACAGTGTGGTGTTATATAATTGAGCTCATACTATGCTCTTTTGAGGTGTATGTGTCCTTTAGTGTTTTTGACACGTCTCCTTTGTGCGATGGAGCATGTCATTGTCCAAGGCAAAAAGTCCATGGCAACAGGACTTCTCCCTCTTGTCCTCTTTACAACTCCAGTAGCTGCCAGAAACGACTTGTTCACCTGGCCCCCTGAATAGACCTACCAGTGTGACATCATACCATTGTTTTGTCTATAGTTCAAGTCCGATGGCTCGGAGTGGCAAGCCCAGAGCAGAGCTAAGACAATAGAATAAATGTAGAGTCATCAACAACATGGCACCAAGCGGAGCTGAACGGACCAGTGACCACAGAGTAGACTGATCAACCAATCAGAAGAACTGAACACATGAGAAAGAGGCAAAAGTTCTAATAGAGCATCTCAGATAGACTGAGATCAGAGATACTCTGTACATGAAAATTAGAGTTTTTTTTTTTTTAAACATTAGCAATTGTTGACATACCCCAGCATTTATGATTATATAGACCAGAGTTAAAAAGTATGTTCTACATAAGGATGAAACAACACTTATAACATCATGTTCTACTAAAGCTAGTTACACATACCAGACACACCAGAAATGTGCCATAAAATTATTATTAATTGTATTATATGAATTGAACTTGCACACATTACTTTCTAATCACTAAGAAACCTGCAAGTATTTTTCCCACTGAGGGTAATAAAATAGGAAAGTAGAACCATCTACTGGAAAACTCTAAATCTGCAGGCTGACATGAAAATTAAAAGCTTGCAATGAAGCTTGTTAAGTTTTATTGTTGGAGGGGGCATGTGATCAAAAAGTCCCACTTAATCGGTTTGCATGTGGCTGTTAATGGGCTCTATGGGCTGAGTGTTATGTTTTGCTTACACAGAGCAGTCAAGGCCTAGTTCAACAGATGGAGTTTAAGTATTAAACTTTAAGGGGAAAAGGCACACTACTGCAGGTTTCATTGAGTATGGATATTTTAGAAAAACAATTCTTAAAAGAAAATCTTGTGCATTCACGCAACCTTTCTTTTTAAATTTCAACAGGACCTGATAAAGTGCATCCATCTGCAGGAACAGAGGTTGGAGACTTTGTCAGAAAACAAATCAAATGAAGAATTACCTGCACGTACCTGTGAGTAATCAAGTCTTCATGTTTTGTTAATATTTTACTACAACAGAAATAAATATCAAACTAACGAGTCTTTGGATTCAAACAGCTCCTGACTCGTCCTCTGAGGGTGACTGGGATGTTTCCCCTTCTCCTCATCGATCAGTCTGCTCTCCTCTTTTCCTGTCAGCTCACCTGGAACAACCTGACGGAGCTGAGACACGCAGTCAGAACAGAGAGGATGCTGCAGCGTCTGACTCTCAGGTATGCTGTCCTGTTTGCAACCAGACAAAGTCAAACACCTGCAGAGGTCAAATGTTTAGTCACCCCATACAGAACCCCCTTCAACCTGTAAGTTTTTACTTCAGCTCCATTGTCAAACTCAAAAGACAGGTAATAACTTATGGGCAGAAGTCATGACAGTTTACTATTTCTAATAGGGTCAAGAGAAAAAAAATTAAAAATATATATTAGAGCGAGTTGTTAATCTTGCAATCGAGTCAAGCCTTATGACTTTCTTTGATGATATGAACATTTTCCTCAGCGATTATGCGCTGCTTCTTCCCCAGAAGCCTCTGGTGGCTCCATCTCTGACTTCTTTCAGTTGATTCTGAAGTGAGGCAGGGGTGTGTCTTGGCCCCTACACTTTTCAATGCTTGTATGGACTGGATTATGGGGCAGTGTACAGCAAACTGTGGAGTGTCATTTGGCAAAGTTAGGATGACTGATATGGGCTCATTCCATCTTGATTGGTTGTCTGGTCATGTTGTCAACAACTCTGCATTCTCTCTACCAATCTCTGCCTTGCACTGGGCTTGCCCCTCTGAGCCAATGGGCTTAAACTGATAACACAATGACTGTAGGATGTCACACTTGTAGGTCTATTTCGGGGGCTAAGGAAATGAGCTGTTTCAGGCAGCTACTGGTGCTGTAAACAAGGAGAGGGAGAATTCTTGATGTTACAGACTTTTTGTCAATGTATAACATACTAAGGGGCATGATATGGGCTTTTTAATAGAAGAACTTCACCAACTGCAGATCAATCCACCAATGCTTCTGTTTTTATTTTGATCAGGACATGATGAAGGCAGACTGTGATCCACGAGTTGGTGAAGGGAAGCAGCTGATCCTACCAGAGGCCATGAGCCACACACTGAGGTGACTCCTCTGATTTTTACCACGGGTCACACAGGACAAATCCTGTTTTTGTTCTCTCTCTATGAACCACCACTCCCAAAATATAATGACATGACATCATTCACACTCTCCTCCCTAAATGTTTTATAGCTGTTGCCCTGCTTGTTTTGCACTTTCTTTGCTTGTGGAAAGTCAGAGCACCAGAGAGTCAAAATTAAAGTGTTATATCATTATGAGAGTTGAAGAGGAGCTGCAAAACAATTAATCAACAGAGGTAGAGAAATGTCAGTGGATTAAATCTATTTTCCCTTCTTACTTTCTGCAGTGAGCTGGCTGACACCCCCATGTGGTAACTGGAGGAAAGACGGGGAGTCTGTGATTCTTCTTCTGTGTTGTAGCTGTTTGTTTGAAAAAAAAAAAAAGAAAAACAAGCTTCCTGTTGTGTGAACCTCTGATCTGATGATGTCTTTGTACAAAGAAAACACAGCGCAATATTTCAGTCTTATGTTTCCACTATTTTATCATTTTTAAGAGATTGCTTAATCACTGCTTTATTATGCCACTTCTGTACACTTACCCCAGAATACGGATCAGTGAATGTAGGACTTTACTGTTCAGACTTTTTATGCAGTCTTACCCCCGAGTGTTACAAGCAATGTGTCATATTCTGCTGCAAATACATGTAACTGTAATAAATCTTGTTTTGGTTGCTTATCTGAAAAACCTCTGCATGTGAGTGTGAACCCTGAAGCTGAGTTAAAGCGGGTGTGTGTGTGTGTGTGAGACAGATGAGTGTGAAATGTTCAGCTGTGGCCTGAGTGCTGTGCCAAAGTGGACAAACATGAAACTCAATTTATGACACTTTAGTGTTCTGACCAGAGACCCTTCAATAAATCATAAAAGAGTGTTGACTGCAGTCTCTTTTTTGGAGGGGGTGTTGATTTAAGTAGAGGTAAACAATCTGTATCCAATACATCAGATTTATCTATTCATATATAATTCTAAACATGTTTGAAAATGTTATTTTGGTCACATCATTTCTCCCCTTAATTAATTAGTATTGTATTTTATATCACTGGAAAGCCTGATTAGACACCCTAACGATGAGGTACAACTTGTAAGTTAGCATTTTAGCACCAGCGGTTCCCATAGAACAAAAGTCTATGGGATTTTAGAATACTCTTTTGAATAAATACCAGAATCAAGGTCTATGGTGAACACATGAAAACAAGATTCAAACACTTCATATTGCAACAGAAAGTGCATCTGATATTGCCTACTTTTAAATTTTGCTGTTTAATTTTATTCTTCTAAAGATGGTAGCTAGCCAGCTGCTGACAAGGACTACAAAAATGGCTGGGAACCCTGATATTATCATTCCTGATAATTTTGAATAAACAACATACAACATTGCCACAGCGATGGGCACCAACTTGACTAGGTCCTTTGATTAAAAGGAAATCCCCAAACAAGAGGCTACAACATGGCAAAATGCATTAGAAGTGTGGTAGCTGCTTTTAAGTCTAACCACCATGTTGTAGTTCTATAATGGCTTAATAGCAGGTTTTTACTCTTGCTGATCACGTTTAAAAGCCCCAGCCTCTTTTTAGGCCTTCTGCTCGAAAATGACATGCCAATAAAGAAAAGAGTATATCTCTACAACTACAAGGTCTGTTTGAATATTTCTGGTGTCATAATAAAGGGGACACTTTTGAGATTTGTTCAGATGTGTAAATATCAGTATATATGTTACTTGGTCAGAGTAAATGAAGATGGAACACAGCATAAATGAAAGATTTCATTTTTGCCTAAAAAAAATACACTTTCATAGTGAATATCTCTTTGGAATGATGCAGTTGCAGCTTTAAATCTCTAAAAATGAATAATTAAAATAAGTGAATATTACCTCTGCCAAGGTTAATTCTGATAAAGTGAAGCAGAGAAAAATTAGAGAGGTTTTAGCACAGATTGGTCAGGTGAAATCAATAAATAAATAGCAAAATTTGAAAATGTAATCTGTACAAATGCATATGCAGCACTTCCTCCACAGAATAACCTCTTTTGGATCATTGTCCTGATATTTTTTACTCAAAAAGGCCACCAAATAAGTCAAAAAACTGAAAATTGAGGTCTGAAATCTCTATCAAGGTCTACTGCTCACACAGACTGTGAGATACACAGGGCAATAACTCGGCAGTGGATTGATCAATTTGGGTGGTTGACACCACTATTGAACCATTAGAGCCAATAGAATTGAGGGGCAGTACCCAAATCCGCTCCAAAAACACCACTGGCTATCCAGAAAGGAGCAAAGTCACTGTGATCCAATCGAATCGCACTTGCCTCTTATAAACCCTCCCAGGACCCAGATGATTCATGGCCAGATTGAGACTGGGACACTGTGGTCTTGCAGGGTGTCTGAAATTGGTTAGGAAGCATCCAGATGAGATGTGTGAGTGTGGCAGTCTAGAAACGGTGCGTCATGTTGTGTTGTGCATCATGCAACAAATATAAGAGAGAAAAACAACAGCTGTACAAAGAGCTTTCTGATCTGGGATTGTCTGAATTCTCTCTGAATTCTCTGAGCAGAACATTGAAAGCATTGTTAAAGCATTTTTTAAATTTCCTCCATTCATCTGGACTTTATATGAAAATATAAAATAATCAACTAATTCTGCCTGTGGAGGGCAGCACTTACACTTCCTTGCATACAGCCTGCCGGAACCCTATCAGAAGAAGAAGATGATGATTCATGGGAAATGTAGTCCTTAGACTCAAATCAAACATGGATGCCTAGTATTGATGGTGGACTTCACCGCTAATAGCTCTCAAACGCAACGTTTCATCACAAAACTGCAAAGGTAAGACCGAGTTTTTGTTTGTTGCTGTACACAAGTGTTTTTTTTCTACTGTTGTCTGCTTTGGCTGCTGGTTTCCTGAGTTTTGGTCGTAGATCGACTTTGGTATTGATGGGATCGTCTTTCAGCTGATGCCAGCTGATGTGTGTAGCTTGATGTAGCACAGAGCTAGCGGTGGAAATGTGTTGACGAGATGGCGCTACACAGGTTTTGATATTTGATAATTAATTTGCTTGGTGTCGGAGTTGTGTTTGGTGTGTGTAAAAATGGCTCATATAGGCGTGAAGCGGAGTTTTCCCGGAGTAATTTGATGCGCAACATGACAACATTTCTACGTGATTAGTGCACTGTTTTTGGCTGTTTTTGGCTGTTTGTGTCGGAGCTGGCTTCTAGCCCCCCAGCTGGGGAGCTCTGGGGCTCTAGAGGTTAAGCATAAAAACTCAAAGAAGTTTTCATGATTTTTTTTTTTTTTTTTTTTTGCCACAGACCTTAAAGTCAGCAGTGATCCCAGAACAATCAAAAATTCCAATGACTTTCATATTAATGTTTATTATTATTATATATGTTAAAATTGAACAAAATTATCTCCCTTGTTTGCATTTTTGTTTAAATGAAAATATAATTAAAGAATTTGAATGGCTAAATTTCTGCTGCCATCTTAAGGCTGAACTACAATGTAAAAATAAATGCCTGGAATTTTATTAATAATTAGCTGATAAACCTCAATATTGTGCTGTAAAAAAAATAACACATTTTTGTCTGTGAAGAAATCAGACCATCCCCTTTTATGGGGTCATAATCAACACAAACCAAGGCTTTCTTCGAGGGACTTTATCAGTCGAAAATAGTTAAGTTTTTATGTTAGGTTCAGTCTTTACAGTGACAGCAAATAAAAAAGACAACTGGACGCTGGGAATCTAAAGACAAAAAGCGCATTTATCAAAATACAAGGAAGACAACATGTAACAAAACAGCAAACAAGTAACAACAAATGAAAATGTAATAAGAACAAATCAGCCCAGACTTTGTTCTAACTTGTGTATGAGCACATCAGAGCAGTTTTTGGATCAGTTGTGAAATCAAACTCATGAGGTGTTGAATCCCTGAATATGAATGAAAACAACAAACACTGTGATATAAAAAGTCTAAACACCAGAATTAGAGATAAAATTGTTCCAGCTCAGAAAGTATTGAGATCGTAAAATCTCCCATAATACAAGTTTATATATTTCACATCCATGAGCTCACTGTAACATGTTCAATGCTTTGTTTTGTTAAATGAATCAAATGTCTGTCTTTGGTCTCTTTTCTGCTCCCACACAGAGCTGAGGCCGGAGACCTCCATCATGGCTTTTCTATTGCACCAGCTCAAAATCAAGATGAACACGAGAAAGACAAAAAATATGTAACAACTTATTATGAAATATTATGGGTACAAAAAGTAGAAATAATATCATATACCAAGCAGTAATGACTAGAGTGTGGATGCCTTACCTCCATTAATTTTATTTACTCAGTTTAACCATGATAGCAGTTAAATCTGTCAGGAGCTTTGCTTTGTAACTGATCTCATAATTTTAACATTTTGATCCAAGATAGTGACTTAAATTTCCCAGAATCTCCATAATAATACTGAGATATACTTGTTACCACAGGAAAACAATCAGTAAATAAATCATATTTTTGTCTGTTAAACACTTAAGTGATTGAGAGATGGCTCTATGAGTGTTTTTGTGTATCTGAGGGTGGAAAACCAGCGAATAAGCACTGAGGAGAACAACGGACCCTTGGATTGCCTGCTAATCAGAGACCCCTCTCACAGCAATGGTTACGGTGCTACTTTTGGTATGACAAACTTCTGCCCAGGACAAGACTTGTCAGTGCATTATGGTATCATTTATTTAAACCTACTTAAAAGCTGTGCATGAGGTGACAGCAAGTCCACATCAGAATCCCATTTTCTAAACTGAAGGTTGTTATGAAAATGGCTTCCTTGGATCCATAAACTCTTAGCCAACATATTTTGAAACTAATGTTAATTAATAACAAGCCTAGTTTCATCGTATTGCTCTCATAGAGAGGTGCAGGGCAACGTATTTTTGAAGGCCAAACAGGAAGTCAGCATCAGGCTGGTCCCCTCAACTAAAGGCCTCTGGGATTTTTCACTGTGTTTCAGGATCATTGCTGATGAAGTCCGTGGTGAACGAGAATTCAAGACAGTTACACGTTTCGTTCATCATGATTATCTTCACAAATGGTTAAACATAATCAGCAAGAGTAAAAAACTACCATTAAGCTATTATGGAACCACAACATGGCAGTTTAACTTAAAGCAGCTACCACACTTCCAGCGCATTAGGCCAAATTGCCGCCTCTTTTTTGGGAATTTCCTCTAAATCAAATGAACTGATAAAGCTGGAGCACATAGCTGTGGCTATGGTGTATGCATTATCATGTATTAGTAAATAATCAAAAATTATTACTTTGGGCCCCCAGCCATTTGTGTAGTCCTTGTTTGCAGTTCATTATCAAGCATCATTTTAAAAGCCCCAAAACTCTTGAATAAAAAAATATAAGGGCAGTATTAGATGCATTTTATGGTGCAAAATGAAATGTTTAAGTCTTGAATGCATGTGTTCACGTCCGACCTTGTTTCAGGTATTTATCCAAAAAGCTGTTCTAAAATCCCATTGACTTTGGGCCATGGGAGCCACATGTGCTAACTCACTTCCCCATTTTTGGATTCATTCCTTCACCACTCTATTGATATTGTAATGTTGATGTGCTGCTCTGGAATTTTAAATACTAGGCTTATTAGTATTAACATCAAGAGACAACAAAATATTAATGCTTGTCTGGTGAGGCAGATCAGGATCATGAAGTATGATAATACCTAATATAATCTTTTTTTGAATTAAACAAACACTTTGTTGACATCATGTTGGAAGATCCTAATATTAGCTGACAGCACTTGCATCAGACATTGGTAACAATCAGCTTTTGAATTATTCTTATATGCCTGACTGTATCTTAAAGAAACTAAAGAAATGTTAGAAAACCAAAAGTCCACACTGAATTGAAGTAAGAAAAATGAAGCTGTATTTTGAATAATTTTAAGGAAAAGTACCCAGCGACTGTGGATTTTGTCTGACCGAGTAACAAAAACCAAGGAGGACGGGGCTTCACAAAGGGTCAGTTGTCTCCTTCTTCAGTCGTATGTTCCGTAAGTGTCACACCATAAATTCAACCATCTAAAAAAACTGTTCTAACATCAATAAATCAACATTTCTTTTCCTCATTTCTACATCTGGTGATCAAGATTTATCTAATATGAATTGCTTCACTCATAGTCAGCTTATATTTGAAACAAATTAAAGTTATTCAGGGAGCAAAGTGTCCATAATAATAAGAAACATGCAGTCTTTTTTCATCACCATCTCCTTAACTCGCTGTACAGCTTGTTTTAACTACAAAATACAATGTTTCATGGTTTTCAGACAATCTGCTGATGGAGAATCATTTCCCTTCCAATGATAAATGAGTCGTGTCGGACTCACATTGTCTTTAAATTTAAAATATATGACAAGAAAAACAACTTTGTCATTTAAATTCAATCAGAAAGCAGAGTAAAGTGTTTGTTTTCAAAATCTGTTTGCATTACTTAAGAGATACAGCACACATAAACACACAAACAGAGGCAGGTCATTTAACCGTGAGCTTTGTTTCCCTGTTGGGTATTTTCTGTTTTCCAACATTTCTCTCTCTTTTGAAAACGATGATTTTTTTACGTAATTTTGAACAACTTCTGCATGACGGCTCACTGAATAATGGCAATAATGACATGAAGAAACAAAAGTCACTCCGTCTGCTAAATGCTCATATTTACACTCACACACATGCACACACACCTGAGGTTTCCTGTGAAGTAAACTGCTTTATGTTTGGATGAAAACAATATGGCTTTCCAGTACCTGGTCGCTGCAACAACAGCACGAACAAAATGGTCAAAATTGTGAGTTAAAAAAAAGGTGACTTTTTTTTTTGTTGAAGTCGGAGATGTCACATCCTCCTGGGACCCAGAAATATGAAGATTAAGAAGTTCAGACATGTTACGGTGAAGTATGTTTATAGGATGGATAAAAGATGTAGCCCAAGTTTACACCCATAATTCTTAATAAAATGTGTCAGTCTACTTTCCGTCATTGATCTGCCATACATTTTGTGAACAGCATAATAATCTGGTATCAATGCTTACCACAGATATCTTAAAAAGTAAACTAATGTGTTGAAATTATATTTTAACAGGAAGTGCTCTGAGAGTGCAAACCTCCAACACAGCACTTCCAACATTTTTGGGTGACAAATTGTCAAAAATGTGGGAAACTGCCCTCATCTCACACTGCTAACCAATCCTTAAAAAGATTCCTAGATACGCATCCTGACTCAGATCACCACAAAAATCTAACTGATCAGTCCTTAGCCCATTACTGAACTTTCCTGAAAATGGCATCAAATTTCGCTCAACTTTTGAGGTATCCTGTTCACAAACAAATTGACAAACTCAAAAAAAAAAATACCCCACCCTTGGCAGAGGTAACAAACAATTCTATCCTGCACCTACAGACTGTGGCAGTCCTCCTGGCACAAGGTAGGCATTTTGTAAGGGCAGATCTCTTTTTGTTATTGATGCAGCTTAATAAAGGACATCTTATTGAAAAAACCAATATGTCTTCTATGTTTTTAATATGATAGTTTCAATTTGTAGAATTGTGTCCACTGCAGAGGACAGAAAAGAATTACAGGGTCCCAGAAGGATTTTGAAACAGAAAAACCACTTGCTCCTAAAATACTGTTCTCACAAACAACCTGAGACTATGTGACGACATGAAATCTACCCTGCAGATTCTTTAGTCTTTGTATTTATTTATCTTTTGCATGCATTTATTTGTTAAGAGGTGGAGTGTGTTGCTTCATTTGATTTCGCACTCTCTGTTGGAGCCAGAACTGATATCATTCAGGCTCCTGATATTTCTGTATTACACATGCTGGTCAGACTGAGTTTGAGTCCTGCTCATGACCTGACAGCTCTTTGTTATTGCTGCTTCAACTATTGCTTATCTTTGATGCCAATTAAGCAGAGAACGAGTAAAGACACACTTAAAAAAACAAACTCATATGTCCAGTAACAAGGTGAAGAGGACTGAATAAAAAAAAGCTACACAAACAGTCCCAGAAACAGGCGTACATGAAGAAAAGAAATGTGTACATGCTTAAAAAAGACCATACAATAACAATAATAAAAAATAAGTAGCATATCTCTGAATAGTAATAAAAGGAATTCTGCAAGAAATTCAGTGGTGAATGGGCACCACATGGAGTTCTGTTGCAGCAATCATACCATCAATTTTATACAAAGCATAGCCCTTATATAAAGCAGAGGAGTGCATTTTTTCCATCCACATCACGTTCCTCTTTGTGTGGACGAAACACTTTTGAAATATCTTTCATAAAAGTCTTATTTTGGCACAGTGAATCCTCATGGTGCTCTCCTCAACCCACTGACTGTTAGTGCTTTTTCTTCTCCCGTTTTTGCTTCCTATGCTGAATTCAACACATTTCCCATCAGGACATGTAAAGAGCTCCTGAAATCATGTCGTAAAAGAGTCAAAGTCTTCAGGGTGTATTGAAGAGACACCGCTGGGCATCATGGAGTCTCTCTCACTGTGGTTTTCCAGTCACACCTTTCTTCTGCCCTCCAGCCACCGTCGCCGCCTCCCCCAACACCTCCCCGTCACTGTCAGCCCCTCTATCCTTCTCCTCGTCCCAGTAGTCGTCCTCTTCCTCCTCATCTTCCTCCTCAGCCGGTGACTCATATGCCGTCTTCTCCTCTTGTTTGATGGCCTGAATGGCGGGGGGAGCCGCTGGGGGAGTGCTGTCCCCCGAGTCGCTGCTGTCCTCGTAGGCCTCGGGGTTTTCCAGCATCTCCCTGATGAGTGGAGGCATAGGACCGGGGATCTCTGTCTTCAACGTGATAGCTCGCTCTGCACCTACAGGACCACAGACACAGTTTGATGCTATTGTTGGCCTCTAACAGTGTCTACACCAGTATTAATTTTGTTAACTAATTATTTTCGTCATAGTTTTTGTCAACAACCCTTTTCCCCCGATGAAAACTAGACTAAAACTAAATAAAACAAGTGCACGTGGATTAAAACTAAAACTAAATTGACATTTCATCAACAGATAAAAACTAGACTAAAATGTTTAACAGAGACTTAATCCAATCAGACCTAATTTCGTCATGTAGAAAGTAGAGACAAATTAGGAATATATCCAATCACAGCTACTTTGCTTGTGTGGAAAGGTTGATGAATTAAGAGGGACATTCAATCACAACTGTCTTAGCTTCATGGTGGTGTGATCCAAGTGTAAAACATGACTTGAGAAATTCAAGGAAACATAAAAAATGCCTTACACTTTCCAATTCATACTTTAGTCGACTAAATTTAGAGTAGATTTCGTCGACTAAAATGTTGTGAAATTTCGTCAACTAAAACTAGACTAAAATTAAAACAATTTAGATGACTAAATTATGACTAAAGCTTAAAGATATTTTTAGGCAAAAGACTATAACTAAATGAAAAAGTGCTGTCACATCTTAGTGGATATTTGAACAGAGTGCCTAGCCAACAAGGGGCATCCACATGTTTTCTTTATATGCAGATGATGTTGTCTTCTCTATTACAGTTTTATTACAAGCTACATTAAAAAATTAATATACGTTAACATCCTCTGGTTTTGTGCTTTTAAATGAGTTTTTTTCTTTTTTGCCATCAGCTATGGGTCACGCCAGCTGTGCGTAAATTCAAACGTAGCCTATTTTGAATGTAAGCTCTTACAACAGACTTTAGACTCTACTAACTTTGAGGTGTTGCACCTTCTGAGTTAGTTTAGTGGTAGGCTTCATTTATAACTTAAATTTTACACCTACCTCCTAGTATGTGTAAAGTCCTTTGTAAAATACAAATGCCATGGTGTACCATTTATAAAGGTGGGATAGCTTGATGTGTTGGATTAGGAGGAGCAGGGGGTCCGGACTGCTTGGTGGAAACACATCATTAAGAGGCTTTCTGGTGTCAGCAACATGCTCTACATGATAGAAAGCCTCCCTCAAAAATGTATGATGACTTTCTTTTTACTTTTGTTTTTCATAAGAGGAGATAATTTTAGCCATACAGCAAAAACACACTGTTAAATTATCTCGTGTTTTAATCGGGCTTGTGCAAACTCCTTATCATGATAGTTTGACATAATTTCCACACATTTTCTTCTCTAAATATCAATTAATGGCAGTTACGCAGATGTATTTCCAGCCATTTGGGTTGTGATTGTTCCATTTGCCTGTGAATATGGAGGCTCTAATGTTTTCTCCCAAAGATTCTTTCAACTGATTGGACAAATGAAGCTAAAATGTCATATCTGCAACAATATTCTCCTAAGTTTAAACATTACATTATACTAGCTAAGATGAACCATATGTCACTGTGGCGCAACTTAGCAGAGTCGCAGTATAACTTGTTTTAGGGTGTTAGTGGTGATTTTTCTGTCCCCAGGACATAACTCAGAGTATTCTAATTAAAAAACATGATTTTTTTTTTTTTTACAAAAGATGCTAATGGATTGAAGACTCACTACATATTGTGGACATTTTCAATAAATCTATGACTACCTTTTAATACACATTTCTTTCTTTCTGTGATGTCCAAAATACGTTTTTTAGTTTCACTTAAACACTGTGCATCCCTGAAGCCACGTTCTAATCTGTTGCTTTTTGTTTTGTTTACTACATATTAAAAAACACATTTACCAAATTTCATTTACAAGAGACATAATTTTGACAGAATTTCTAAAGAGCAAAGTGAGGGGAGAATAAATGTTCTGTCTTTTTCAGGATTTTATACCGTTGATTTGTTTTTCCTGCTCTTGAAGTTCCCCTGTTAGGCCTCTTTTAAAACGCCACAGCACAACAGCTTTGACTGAGGAATATAAGGTGAAGCATTTCAAAACAACATTGATGTTGTAAAAACATCTTCATACTAGTGAATACTGAACAAAGAACAGAAACATTAAAAAATAAACCTATGAAGCAAACTGGGCAGGACAACTGCCACCCGAGTACAATATAATTCTGTGGGAAACATGAGAAGGGTTCTAAAATGAAAGCTGTAAGCTCCACAAAAAAAGATGAATAATGTTGAAAAGACACATGCCCTAAAGTTTCATCGTGAACCCATGTTCTAATGTTTGATTCAGTTTAGAAAACCTCAGCTGACCTTTAGTGCTGATTCCTCGGAGGTCAGTGACTTTCATCAACATACGGGGAAACATGTGAGGCTTGTTGGGGCGTCTGCGGCGGGTGTAGATCTTCAGAGCCTCCAGCAGTGGCTCCTGCAACTTATCCACCTTCTGCGGCTCCTCCAGGTCCATGCGGTCTGAAACAACAGAGGTTAGGATCTAGGAGCACGTGGCAAGAAGATGTGGTGATGTTGGTAGAACACTGGTGGGCACAATCTTACCCCCACAGATGAGGCATATGGCACTGAGCAGGCCAGTTTCTGTGTCGTCCATCTCCAGAGGCAACAGCTGGCCAGCAAACGCAAACACCAGATCTGTGAGTGGGCCAAAACCCGCATTGTGCATCTGTGTTCTGTTGAGGGTGAGTCCGTCTGAGAAGGTCATGGTGTCCTGCTCTGGTGTGTAGCGGGTGCATATCCTCAGCATCTAGAAGAACACAAAGGCAAAAAAAAGATGAGGTTCATCTTGAGGACTTGATGGTGGCTGTAGAGGATCTCTACATGTTAGGCAGCGTGCTGAATGAGGAAGCGCTAGTGACATGAAACAGGTGAAGGGTTAAAGGAGAGTAACAGGGCATTTGTTTGGTACCAGGATGTCCAGACATGCAGATTTGAGGAGGGTGATCTGGTCAGCGATGGTGAGAGTGGTGAAGCCGGGTAGCCGCTTTGCAAACTCCACAATCTTTATAATGCACTTAGTGGACAGCTCACTGAACTTATCCCACAGGCCCAAGTCCAGCTGTACTCTGTGGTCCGCACTTGAATTCTTAGGAGAGAGAGAAAGGTGGGAGTGTTAACTGTGAGGCTTTGCAGAGTCAGGACTTTGCTTGTTCTTCAGGAAAACTCTGAGCAAATGATTGTTTAGACGAGGTATGTGTAGTTCATTGTGATTTTATTTTTTTATGATATGAGCCTTCCCAATAAACACATCATGACAGTCTGATTTTATCACAATAAATTAAAAACAACCTTTTTAATGAGGTCAAACAAAGATTTCTGGTATAACAGTTGTGCATTCACAACTTAATGTGTGGTGAGACAGAGGTAGCTGGCTAAGAATTATCTTTAAATTTATGTGTGTGAGTTAAGTGGGAGAAAGTTTCCTGAATTTCCTTTAGATTCTGAAAGAAACATATTCCAGCTGCAAGTGTCGTATAAAACAGAGAGAATGGCAAAGGCTGGGAGCTCATAAGAACTCTTTATCTTACTGCTAAGATATCACAATCCATATCATTATTGCAATATTTAACAGTGTTATTACACATCTCATGTTTTCTAAACTCCTGCAAGCCAAGTTTGGAGTTGTTTTACTCTCCTTTTCCCATTAATGAAAAAAAATTACACATAACTTGTTTTTGTCCAAAAAGTGGTCACATTTAAAAGTGCAATAACATTATTCGACATAAGGAAAACTCAAACTTAACACACTGAAACCCAAAAGCCAGTGCACCTGAAATGAGCAATATTTCACATAACTTTCACTTTTACCCTTTAAATGCAAGTCTTCCTGCTATAAGTCTCTTACATTTTTATGGGAAAAGACAGAAAATGTGAATTATTAAATTATGTGGCCATAAAATTTGCTTTAATGAGAAATCTTGTTATGTGATTATCTTGATTGCACAAATCACTTTAGGACTATTGGAGTTGATGTAACTTAAAGTCCCCAAATTGTGAAAAAAGCACATATTTGCCCAACCACATGCTAGATGGATACTTGCTGGAAAAATAAAAAAAATGTACTTTTTGACCACTAGGACATAGGAGTCAAGAAAAACTCACGGTGGTGTATTTTCCCAGCTGGCACAGAGAGGGAAAGGTCTCTTGGTGAGCTTTGCTGACTTTGTTAACCAGCTCCTCCAGCTCT
Organism: Cetoscarus ocellatus; assembly: GCA_037902135.1. Lineage (NCBI taxonomy): Eukaryota > Metazoa > Chordata > Actinopteri > Labriformes > Labridae > Cetoscarus > Cetoscarus ocellatus. Next base: position 546,920 of record JBAMNC010001627.1, on the reverse strand, counting down.
CCAGTCAGCTCATAGTTCTCTGGCAGCACCACCTCCTCCTTCACATCCTTCTTCTTCTTGTTCCTGTCGTTTCGAACCGCTACAGGATACAAGAAGAACGTGACAGACTTAAAAAGGCTTGACTACTTGTTAGCTTTCTCAGTTCTGTGATTGCAGGAAGATGTTTCAAAATAAATTTACCAAGGACCATTTATACCTCACCTTCTTTGGACATGCCGACCTCAAAGCACTTCTGCAGTCGGCAGTACTGACAGCGGTTGCGTGTCACTTTGTTGATCTGACAGTTCTTTTCTCTGTGGCAGGTGTACACCATGTTCTTCTGGATACTGCGCCGGAAGAAACCCTGAAAATAGATCAATATTTATTCACTGTTTTATTGCGGAAAAATGTCCAAAATAAAATTTCAAAATGCTTCCATGTTTCTTTTTTAGAAATAGGTTTCTTACATCAAGTTTCAAAAAGGCATATGACTTTACAACAAGGAAGACTGAATCTAAGTTTTAATGTTTTACATGTTGTCTTTGTGCTGTTTCTGATCCAGTGATGCATTTGGATGTTTTAGGAAGGACCACATTTGTCATATTTATTTCAAACAATGCTCCAACTTCATTGGAAATGGAGTTAAAATTTTAGAGACTTTTTTTTTACCTCTTCTAGCGTCACAGCTGTGAGGGGGCAACATTTTTTTTAAAGAATATGCAACAACTATTCAGTTTTAGTTTTTTTTTCACTGATATAACACTAAGCAGAAAAACGAACACAATTATTATCGTTATTACTGTTTATATAAAAGTACCTTCAGTGATACCAGAATATCAAACTAAATGAAAATGTGAATTATGATTTTCTAACAGTAAACCAAAGAGCAAAATTATGCTGTTTTCAAACAATATACATAAAGTTGTACAATTATCTAGAAAACAATACTTATAATCTTTCTTTTTTTTTACTAAAACTCTTCTTTGTTTGTTTTTATTTCACAAAATGCTGTGGTTGTTCATCTTTTGTATCCAAATACCTTTATAAAAATAATATCAATATAATAATAAAACTTGGACAAAAATCCACACAGTTAAGAAATGAGAAATGAAGTTAAATAAATTTAAAAACTTCATTAACTTATAGAATAAGTCTTAAGATCACTTCACTTGGCAATCAAATGTGAAAAAGAAGTACTGACAGAACTTCAAAAAAGTATATCTATTCACAGGTTTTCGTGTCAAATTCTTTCAAGTTTTAATAGTTTGGTGATTCCATCCCTGCTCGCAGCAAATGAAACTCACAATATTTTAGCTGTTTTGATCTTTTGAGCAGAAAAATGTGTAATCTTCTTTTAATTCATTCAGATTGTGAAAAAGCTTTACGCAGGTTCATGTTGTCATTAAGAAAACATTGCTTCTATAATTTGCAACTTTATAAAATTCTTTTGCAAAAATGATTTTCCACAACACACAATACAGTTTGTCATTTCTAAAACCCTGAATTTCCACTATAATAAGTCTTTATTCAGTAGAGATGCATCCATCACTTGCTGATTAATCGTAGCCCTTCCTTTGCTATAAAGATGACTAAGACGCAGTTTTGGTGAGAAAACTCTAGAGGGCAGCCTCTGCTGCAAACGTCAGCCTCTCACTGCAGACATCTGTCCAGCTGGACATCTCCCTCTCTCTGGACATCAGCTGTTCACTTTACACTCCTCCTGTAAACTCTTCATGTGTCTCCGGCCTCTTTTACCTTGCAGCCCTCACAGGAGCTCACTCCGTAGTGATAACCAGATGACTTGTCCTGGCACACGAAGCACGGCTTGTAGACCCGGGGAGGTGGAGGAGGGGAAGGAGAGCTGGGCACCATCTCCTCTGAGCTGGTGCTCTGTGTCTCCACCGCTGTGGGAGAGAAAACAGGAGCATTTAAGGCCTCTTATTATATCGGAGCATCTTGTTTACATAAGCGCTTAAGGACTCTGAAACCATGATGAAAGCTAATACAAGTGCTGATTAAGAGAGAGTGGTCAACAAACAACCCCCAACCCCACACGGGCCACCCCTCGGAGCCAGAAGGCAAGCTCAAAGGCAGACATTTTTAAGAGAAAGGGGAGGAGGAGGGGGCTCCGCTGATTGACAGGGACTTAAAAGAGACACAATTAGCTGATGGCCAGATGGCCCCGCTGATAAAATGCTGATTGGCAGCTGAGATTTGATTGGCTTCTCTTTTTACTGCTGAGTCGGGGGGAGCAGGCATACCTCTGTTGACTTTTTGACTGACATCTTGAATTTTTGCATTTGTGTGTGTGTGTTTGTGAGCACACACATGCGCGGGCTCACATTTTTATTTGAAGGGCCGTCCAATCAGAGCTACCTATATACCGCGAGCCCCATGTGAACAAACAGAGGTGGGATGTTTATGAGACTTGGCTGTCTCCCTCTGTGCCTTCTCACTGTCTCGCTAAAGAAAATGGCACACTGTGTTTAACACCATTTGCTGTCCACAGGCAAACTGCTGCTAATAAAAAACGTCCAAAACAAACACTGTGAGAGAGCTGCACGGACAAGAACGATCCAGAAACTGTTGCTCCTAACCTCAGATTAAAACTGAGAGTGAGAGAAACACGCCTGGTGCACGTTTGAAGGTGATGACTAAAGGACAACCAGATTCCTTCGAACATGCCTTTCAACTTTCACCTTCACTCACCCCAACTTCACCTCCTTGGGCCCTCTCCCACCCCCACTCCCTTGTTTCCTGGCCCTAAATTCCTCAGTGCAGGCTGGACAGGGTTTAATAGTGGCCCAGGCTCATAAGTGGCCCTATAAAGGTTGTGTCTGGGATGGGAAGGAGGCCCCCCGGCCGGGCTGACGGCCTCTTTATTGGGATCCAGTCACCTTGGGCAGCTATTCACATCAACAGCTTCATCCTTGGATCCCTTCCTAGTAAAAATAAAGAATCCAGGGGTCAAAAACCCAAAGTCACAGCCCCTCCTGTCACCTTCAATGGAAAGCACAGGACTGAACCAAATGTGCACCCTCCCTACACCCACCCTACCCCAACTGCAGCAACCTTAACCTCAACCTGAACCCGCAGCTTGTCATTAACAAGAGTGGTAAGGTTTCAAAAAAAAGAGAGGCAAAGGCACAAAGGAATAATGTAATAAAAACAGAGAGGCAAAAATGAAAAGAGAGAGAAAAGGAGGTAAGGGAGGTGAGAGCGGGGACACAAACTTCCCAGTGTCCAAGAGGTGAAATAAAATCTGACTATTTAACTTTGACCTTGACTCAAGAAGGCCATTACTAAATACACCAGAAACGGCATACAATACAATTCAAACCTCTCAAAGTGCACAAAGTGAATCACATATGACTCCATTATGACATGTTCCTGTGAGGTAGTAGCAGTTTCTGTTCAAGCAATACTTTATGAAACTATAAAGATAATAAGCCTTTTTTAATCTGGTTCATACACTTAACATTGACCTTAAAGCTTTAAGCCTGAGGAACTTTTACTTCTATTGATCCTGGCGTCCCCTGTGGGCAAGTCTTACCTGCCATCTCCTCCATCTCTTAACAGATTTTGTCTCTTGAGTCTTAGGGCTGGCAACACAGTAAATTGTCAAATCTTTCATTATTTGAAGAGCATGGGAGACCACAGATATCAGCACAATTTCAACAGATTTCTCTGATGTATGATCCTTCAAATGCACAAATTATATGATTTGGTTGGACTGCAAGACCGCACACTTCAACAGAGACACAAGAACCCACAGAAACCCTTGGAAGAGGATCCCACAGTCAGGGTACTAAAGCATAATTTACTGTTTGACCACATTTTGCTTAATACTAATTTTATTTCTGTTCAGCTGGATCTGTTTTACTGTAACCTTGCAGCTCACTGTTGACTAAGCAAGCAAACCGTTGTAAATCTGAGGTGGTTGCATCAAATTGGTATTTTCATAACTGCCCACTGCGTCTACATAGCAATTTTTTTTTGACATCCTAGCCCAATTATCTACTGTCTTGTAATTGAAAGAATTCACAGACTATTAAAAACTTTCTTTTGTCTGTACCTATTACATTCTTTCCTGTTTTATTTTCTTCTTTCTGTTCTCTCTCTTGTACCACTGTTGATTTTAAACATCCCAATGAAAATTAAAGGAAATGTCTGGACTTTTCAAGAGAAACTGGAGAGCAATTACATGAATGTTTTGTCTGTCACATTTTTAGTGAACTAGTGAGAGGCAAGAGGTCGCTTCTCACGCTTGGCACAACTGAACCAGGTTTGTACTACTGCCTCTGTTTCTTAAAAGGATGCTGAAAGGCCTGGTTATTTTCTTAAGGCACAACTGTTTCATCTTGATTACTTTTGGATTTGGATTAGGATTAGGAGGATTATTTGAATAAATAATTAGCTGCAAAAAGCCTACCATCTGATCCCACCCCAAATCACTGAGAAGGGCAAATCTGGTCAGAAATCTGGCATAAAAACATCTAGTCATTGGTGTTTCTTGAGACAAAAAGGCTCAACATGCTGTATTTGCAATTTTAATGTATTACTTATCTAAAATATTTGCCATGGAAGTTGTAAAAAAAATCCCTCCGATACCAACCTTGCAACAGTTGTTTCATGCATTAAAATAATGTAGAAATAACCCGTCTTTATTTAACTGCTCTTGTTCACTTTAATATAACACAAAGAGGCCTCAATATTAATATTATTTTGTTTAATATTAAAGCTCCTCACAGGAGCTTTAAATGACTCAGCTGGGATTCATTTTCAAGTGTGTGGTTTTTTAACAGCGGTGTGTATATTAATCACCGGGGAGGCTGCTGCTGTTAGTGTGAATAATCTGAAATCTAAAACGCATCGACTGGGACTCTGGGATTACGTCTCACCACTGGCCATTGACATTTTAAAGACATGTTCACATAAACGTTTAAAAAGCTGTTGTTTTGAAGTCCCAGGGCAGGCTTTAGCAATGTTGATGGAATTTTTATCTTAAACACCAGAAATAATTTCAGCACACTGTCATTAAATACTGTTATCTCTTCTTACACTTTAACAGAGTAAAACTTTTGCCTCTGTGTGATCAGATGGCTGATGCATTTTTCACAAACAGAGCATGACTCAGTATTAATGTTTCACTGTTTGTCAAGAGTGTGTCTCCTGAAAAAACATGTAGAAGGGAATCAGAATAAAACTGGCATGATATCCGTATCAGCAGAAAACAGCTTCAAAAGCAACTTCCAGGTTGGTTTGTAATTCTGTTTGGTGGGTATCTTGGACATATTAGTATTGCTACCACATGGTTGATGGGTAGGTGGGTAATAGATTACAGAACCCTTAACTATTAAAGGTATTGGCAGATATGAATGATTTCTACCAATATTTAGAGCAGATATATTGGCCATACATATCAGCATGAAGTTTGTGGTGCTTTTCCAAATCTGATGTTTCATCCACACTCCCATCCATCCATCCATCCATCCATCCATCCATTATACATTATACATTATACATTATACATAGCTCTGTCATGTTTGGGGCAACAGAGGGCTGGAGCCTTTATAGCAGTTAATAGGCAGGAGATAGAGTACACTCTGAAATGGTCACAAGCCAATAGCAGGGCTACAAAATAGAGACAAACAATCTGGCAAATTTGCAGTTTGTATTCATGTAGTTTTTGTTTGGTCCCAAACCCCTATGGACTGAAGGGTGCATTTTACCTCTTTGATTATTTTTGGCTGTATCTTTGGAAGTAGTGTTTTAACTAATAAACACATGTTGCTGTTTTGTTAACAGATAGACATATATTTATTTTAATGTCGATCTGGCGGTTAGACGTCTACCCTTTAACAGATTTAAGCACTGAGAAGGCTATAAAGCAATAGTCTTTATGCCAGACTTGTAGTACTACTAAACTAGACTTGTTTACTTTTGCACCTTATTAAGAAGTATCGCGACAAATTCAACTTGTTTCATTAAAAGCTTTAAATACCTACAACAGATCTTTAATAGTTTTGAGATAAGACAGTTAACAAATACGAATGTTAGGTTAAGGGATTTAAAATGATTCTTTCTTTTCTTCTACAATGTCAAGAAAACCTTAAGAAACGTCATAAATAAGAGAGAAAACTGGTAAGACAAGTTACCAGCACTTCCAATAAAACACTTTCTAGCATTTGTTTTCATTTTACCTTCACATGAGGAAATGCTTTAAGAATGCAGCGAGCCCCTCGCCTCCAGTTTCCCTTTTGGGAGGATTTGCTGCGTTCTCTCTTTTTAACTGAAACACTCACTTCAATATAGATTTGAGTTTTTAAACACTGATGTAACACAGCAGACAGGACTTCAAGTGTGAAGAGCATTTTTCATTATTTCCTGACATCTTATAGACCCAAAATATTTAATGATTTAATGATGGATTGAGAAAGTTATTTAGAGGAAGTATGAGCTGTAACTCTCGCTATGATATACACCAAAAAAGACAGTTGTGCCTATTTTAAGAAGTCTCCCTGTATAAGTTTATTAATTCTGATTTGAAGATCATCAATTGTGCATGCTTTTTTTATTTATTAGTTTTATATTAAGTTTGACCGAGCTCCAAACCATATTTAAAAAAGTGACACTGCAATTTATTTTCTCTCTGCACTTAAACCCTTGGACATGCAAAACTCAAGGAAGTTGTTCCAAGTCAGTGCTTTGAGTTTATGTTATTTTAAACACAGGATATTCATATGTAAATCGTACAGCTTATTTGTATTATTGTTTATGCCTTCAAGTCTATATTAAACTTAAACCTATAGTGGCATGAAAATGCAAAAAACATAGGATAACTAGTCACAAACATAACAGCAGATGGGAGAATTAAAAACAAATCAGGAAACACCAGAACAAATTAAGAATTAAAACTAATTAGAAAACAACAATAAATAAAAACACAGCAGCAAATAAGCACAAGACAACAGAGCAAGAGAAATAACAAAACAAAAGTAAGAGCAACAAAATGAAAACAAAAAAATGAAGACACTTAATGTTATTACAAAGTGAAACAAATTCAGACAAAATAATGCAACGCTGTATCAAGAAACCAAGCAACAAAGAAAGCAGAACTAAACTTTTCATTTTGAGTTTGTATAATTTTGTTTTTTAAGTTGTCGTAGTTTTCTCAATTTTCTTTTGATTTGTTGCTGTTTTTGCCTTTTGATGTCTTTTTTTATTTACTGTTGGTCTTTTAAATTTGTCATATTGTATATGTGTAATTACGTTTTTATTTGTTGTTTTTTTTTTTCTTTTGTTTCTGTTTTTGTCTTGAGCTTTTTATTGGATGTTGTGTTTTTAAATTTTTACTTGTGCTTTTATTTTGTTGCTGTGATTTTTTTTTATTTAAGAATAATATTGCAATAAAACTCAAATTAAATTGTGATTTACTTTGTAGCCCTACTTCATTTACCTTTTTAGACTCTTTTGTGTTCTGCAACCAAGCAAAAACAGAAATATTTCCTGTATGTGTAAATCTACAGGGCAATTAGCTTTTCTTATGGAGATTTCTCTGTTCACACTGAGAGTTAGCAATAGCAAAGTGTGAGACTCAGCTTTAAGCTTTAAGAAGCTTAATTTGTTGACTGTAGAATGGAGAAAGTGTCATGTTTTACTGTAATTTATGAGAAAACAAAGAGCTGTTTGATATTCAGCAGGTAAATACATCAGTTTGTGGGTGCAGGAGGTGGAGGTGGATATAGGTGCTGTAACCTGATCACTGTTTTCTGTTTATATAGAAACACTGAAAATGTAAAAGTGGGGAAAAAATAGCTCCCATTGAAACAGAGACACTGCATCTGGCGCCAGCAGGGAGGTACTGAGTGACAGCGTTTGAGTGCCGGTGAGGAGGGGGACATGATGGGGATCGACAGGGTGAGAGGCGCAGGGCTGAAGGCAGCGAGAGACGGGAGGGGCAAGGACAAGAGGGAGGAGGAGGAGGAGGGAGGGACTTTACCTGGCGGGAGACAGAAAGAGAGGAGCCAAAACCTGTCAGTGGCTGTCATCACCCTGAACTGAGCTCAGCCTCAGAGCCTCGGCCTGAACAAAAACCCCTCTCTCTGTTTTAACCCATGAGTCACCCCTCAGCATGTCACAACATCAATCAGCACACCTTAAAAAAAAAACCTCTTTGAGATGCACAAGAGACAAGACAACTCGGTTCAATCTGTCTCATCAGGGAGCTAGAAACATGCAAACCTCAGACTGTAGACAGTGTCACTGCAGGTAAGTCGTTTTTTTACAGGTGACATATCACACAGATTCTGAACAGACTGTCAGATTTCCAGTTTCCAGATGCCAGTGGACCACAAAAAACAAAACACTGAGCTGGTTCATTTCTTATGTTGGGGGCTGATAGTTGTTCTGAATATGCAAATATATTCTGAAAAAAGGGGAGTTTTATATGTCTCCTTTAATCACATAAGCTTTTTGGTATTTTTCCATCGATGGGGCTTTTTTTTTAAATCAGTAATTTTTACTCTAATGTGAGTTTATTACTGTAAGTACTGTTATTCACTACATCTCTGCTGCATCAGCTCTGGTATTTTTAATGTGTGGTATCAGCTTAACTTGACTCTACTTAGTTTTAGTTCTAGGCACTTTGTTTTCCATTACAGTACATACTTCAATAAAGATTGTCACAACTCCTAAATTGTAAACTTCATTGCAATACCAGTATAAACAGATATTCAATACCCATTTTTGGGATGCAGGATACTGCTAATATTCAATATGCACATTACTGCCAATATTGATATTGATATCAGTATTTTTTTTCAAAAGGACATAGCCTCCACTTCACAAAATTGACCTTTAAAATTGGTCTCTTGTTAGGTTTCATCATTATCAATTGCATGATCATATCTGACATTATTTCTGCATGATGGCTTCCTGACATGTATTTATTTAAAAGAGCAGGAATCTGACTTTTAGCCAGTTTCAGTAAAGGTAAGCTTTTATCGTCCTGTTTAAATGCTCTTTTTCACAATTCTACTTTACATCCAATATTTTCTGTTGCAGTGCGCTGTATTACGAAAGAGTTCCTTTCACTATACAACAAGGTTGGAAATTCATATTCTCTTCAAGATTTTGCACGGAGAGGAGAGATGAAGTCTGACTCTTTAACCCAATCAGGAATAAAAGTCCGAACACTGAACTTCAAGTAAATCTTAACATATATACTTTTATTTGAGCAGCTCTGCAGACTTTTTATCAAAGTTAACTTAAGTAACTGAGCTTGTCCTAAAAACATGATTTCTGCACTCTTTCCTCACCTACCTGACTGTTACTTCACTTGTTATTTTGCATCTTTCCCACTGTCCCCTGCTCTCCCATTCTCTGAGTTTGTTGTCAGATCAACACATCTGTGTTTAGACAACAGAAGCTCCTCTGAAAGCAGACACCTTCTTATCAGCTCTGAGGCTCATCAACCACAGTTCAGCTCTGAAGAAGGCTTTGTCTTTTAGAGCTCACAGCACCTCATAGATGTAAAGAGTGACACATTTTTACAGTTTTACAGTCCTATTCATGCTTTATTTTGATGTGAAATCAAAAAACATGACATGAGGAGATGTTAGAGTTACAATGCAGAACTCACAAAAACAATAAAAAAATCAAACAGGGCTTGAGGTTTCCTAATTTTTTATAAATGCTTTTCATTTCTCCCTGTTATGGGAGAATGGTGTGCATCTGCATCATTCTTAAAAATTAGTTGTCCTTCCGCCATTTAAGGCAAAAGTTTTCTCTGAGCGTAATTGTAAAACTGTTCAAGCATCAACATTTTTTCAGTATCACAACACTGAATTAATTCAATATTTGATCTTTTATTGATAGTTGCTATAAAACATTTTTAAGTAATTATTTAAAACTTTCCAAATGAATGTGTGCAATTCAGCCCATAAGCAGGACTTTGCTTGCATTTGTTCTTTAAAAACAACTACTTACCTTACTTAAGTGCCAAAAAAGACATGACTATTTGCTGGCGTGGTCTCAAAACTGATATCAGAATTATTTGATTCTCACTAAAATCCAACAAAACTCTGAAAAACTTGATATGATGACAATTTGAAACTTTCAAAAATGTCAGTACAATGCAAGTGTTTAATTTTCTTCCAACAGAATTACTTTTCAGAATCTAAAGCTTTACCATTTAGTTCATGTCGCACCACAACATTTTTTGACTGGTCTGTTTTATTTTGCTGCATTCATAAAGCACATAGTAACTTTGCTCCAGATAAAAGTACTCTGAATAGATTGTCATGATACCAGATTTTCAAACTTTTTTAAGGTACTAGTTGAAATCAAAAACTATATATACCTGTTTTGATACAATGAGAACAAGAATAGAGGTTCAACAAATTCTATCGGATGATTTCTGCATTTAAATACCAAAATGTGCACACAATCTCCTGCAGGCTGTCTTAAACACAGAAACTACACTGGTACAATTTCAGTGTTTTTGTTTTTTTACCTTTTTTTATGGGGAGAAGCACGAAAAACTGCAGACATATCAACATACCGAATTCCTTCTATGTTGTGAACATACTTGGCCAATAAAGCTGATTCTGATTTGACATAAACCTTTTAAAGACTGAATGTACAAGCAGCTTAATGCCAGTCTGTTCAGCATCAGCTAAAAACAATCAAAACTAATCAGCAGGGATTTAAGTTGTCGTTCTGACATTTAGTCTCTACTCCATGTGAAAATGTATAACATAGACAGATGCCAAGGACCTTTGATTTCATAAACTCTACACACTGAGCACTGGTAAAAAAAGAAGAAAATATCTAATGAGTGTGTGTTTTTACACAGATGCTGACTGTGGTCAAGTGGCTGTGTGGTGGACACAGTGTGACATATGGCCTGTAGGGCCTGCAGTCAGGCTCAAGCTGCCAACATCGTACATCTCACTGAACTAGACTTTGGCCTGAGGCGGCAAAGAGCTTCAGACTGAAGAGACAAGAGGGTATTTCTAAGAGCAGAGTATCATTACAGTGAGTAGTCTCAGGACTAAACTGCAGCTCAGGGCTAGGCAATATGGACCATTGATTCCATCTATGTCTTCACATTTTTAATGGTGATTTACAATGTACATACTTAATAAACTCTGGTATCATTTGAGTAAAAGAGAAAAACAAACAAAATGATAAAGAGTAGTGCTTGATACCACAGAAAAAAAAATGAGAGTGCTGGACGTCCAGCATTAAGCCTGATACACACAAAGATGTTTAAATCTTCGTTGTTTTTTTTAATATTATTTTTAATTGTTTTTTTTTTAAACAAAGCTAGCAGGGATACATTTTCTTATGTTTTAGTAAATAACATTGCATAGATCTGTAAGAACATGGCAGTAAGAAAATAAAACACAACATTGACCTGCACATGCGCTGTATTCTTGTACCCATACACCCATCCCATAGGGTCTGTCTCTGTTGCATTACAAAATACGACATAAATAATTACAGTCAGAAAAATGAATACTTGAATGAGTTAATTGACATACAATTTAACAGAAGGAAAAAATGACTGAATAAGTAACATCCTTTGTCTTGCTTGCATAATTTACCATAACAACAGAAAGCGCAGCCGTTAATCTCTACTGATGCATTAAATCATTGATGTAGAGAGGGCGAGGTTGCTTCTACTTTGCTATATCTTTACTAATATCTTCTTAGCTGCCGTGCATACTGAGAGCCATAGAGGTCTCTGAGCTTGGCCCAAAATCCTCATTTAAAGCGTGCATTTAGGAGAATGTAATATTAACACCAATATTTTCAGAAAAAGAAGGTATTTGTTGCCAAAATCCCCCGAGTGGTGGACATGTTCACATAATAAGTTAAATGTCTCCACTTGGTTTAAATCACGCACGGGGCCATTGGAGAAAGGTCACTGTTCATCCTAGAGTGGCGCATTGGTGTTAAATAAGTTTAAAAGATACAGTACATGTTTCTTAATTTGTTATTCATAATTTGTAACCCACAAAATGTATTTCACAGAAGTTAAGCCCAATCTATTGATGATTCAGACCATCTCTTTATCCATTTTGACATACATTGATTTTTGATCAAAAATTCTGTTATTCTAATGTTTGTTCTTATGTAGCCAAAAAAGACAGAACACTGTCTAATATACACAAACAATGGCAACATTAATAAAAAATGGCTGTTCCTCACAAGTTCCATCTGCTTTTCCATGTGGTGTCAATGCATTTGTGCATTTAGCCTGTGTGTAGGACTTGGCCTGCAATTTATATATCCAATACAATATTTATTCATTTAGTACTAGAGTGTATTTTTTCATTTCCTGAACAGCAGAAATTTTGGAGATATGAGTCTAATTCACTGCAGTGACGATATGAGTGTACTTTGTTCTGAACAAGAAAAGAGCTCTTTTTTTCCATTAAATCTGACACATCCTTTCTTCTTGATCAGTAAATGGGCATCAGGCGGCCCTGGAGCCCCATGCGTCCCTCCGTCTCACTCAATGCAGCCAACAAGTTCACTTAAAATAGATACAAAAAAAACATTAAGAGGTCAAAACCTAAACCTGCCATGAAAATATTTCAAAACAGAATACTTCCATCGCAATCTGTTGACTGAAACACGACTTTGCTAGGAGCTAGTGGTGTAACTGAGGTCTTGCTTCTTTACAATCTTAAATATGCATCACTAAATTTATTTTTCCAATTAAAAAAAAATATATGTAAGTAAAATATAGTAGACAAAACAGTAAATAGTATGTTTACTGCACTGAAAGTATATTTAATTGGCTTGAATTCTAGCCTACCATTTGCATTTACTCTATTATTTGCATTTTAATTTAAAATATGAATGTTGGTATAGTTAGTTTTTAGTAAAGCTCTAAGTGTTCCCTTTGTTGAATCAAATAAAAATATATGTTAAGTCACCCATTCCTGTTCTTAATAATCTACAAAAACACACTATAATAAAATTAACTTTAATGTTTTATCCTGTGTCATTTAAAAATATATTGATGGGGATACTGGTAACTTGGTACACTGCCAAGCCCTTCTGCAGCTAAAATCATTTTGATTGTTACGTCCATTTATGGCTCTCTTGTTTTGTAAATAAAAGTGACAATACATTAAAAGTGTGTCTAAATCCTCTATTTTATACTCAAATGTAGATCAGTGGTGTAAGTTAGTTTTTACATAACCCCTCATCTCACAAATTGTTCAGCAGCACACTGAGGAATGTGCGCGACTATGTGAATGTGAGTGTGTGTGTGCAGGCTGCTGCAAAGGGCGACAGGTCAGCTGGACTATGAGTGAGGGGCTTCAGTGTGACAACAGGGAGAGTGAGGGAGAAAAACAGATGAATAAATGTTGCTTGTTTGGAAAAATGTGATCAGTTTTAAGGTGATCTCACATGACAAAGTTAATAAAAATGAATTGTGGTCACACAGGTAGATTTTCTTTCATTATAATATGTATGTGTGCTGATTAAAATGACTGTACTGTCACTGTATTGTAATGGATCTGATTGTAATTGAGACAAACAGTGGGGAGCAGCTACAGGCCCAAATATGCTGAGTGAGTAATTACCACATCAGCAGGGAGGAGATGGTGGAGATCTGACTCGCAACCCCTTTCATCAGCTGTTTTAAGTTCAATACCAGCCCCCCCCTCAAACTCGGCCCTCAGTAATTCAGTAATGACCCTCTGCCCCCCACCCTCCTCTGTCCCCTCCTGCCTTCCTGCCTGGGTGGGAGGAGGAGTCCTTCCTGTCATTGGCAGCACCTTGTAAAGGAAAGGCTGTGAAAACCAGGCTACTGTCCAGGAGATGACTCAATAAAAGCAGCAGCAAACACTTAAAAAAAGGAGTCGCACACACACACAAATGAGAGTGCACAAAGGGAAGCACACACACATTTGGAGACCCTTGCTTATAAAAACAAAAATCCTGGATATTTCTAAAGACATGTGAACTTGTGCACAGCTGTGCGAGAGTGGAAAAGTGTGACTTTTTCTGGAAGTCACTGTCTAAACTAAATTTGGCTCAATACAAATTAGAAGTTTATTTAAAAAAAAGAAAAAAGTCTAAAGCAATTATATTTAGTCATGGCGTAGCAAAAGTTTACAAGAGGTCAGACAGTTTACTCTGAGCTCTCTCCTCCCAGCCTTGTCAATTAAAAGTTTGATTTTGTCAATTTCCTTACGATCATGACAGTTTTAATTTGTCTCCTGTTTAACTCTCATTTTCATGAAAACGTGTCAAAGGCTGAAGCATGCCTCTTTAGCTCTAGCCTACAATCTTTTATGCACACAAGACATCTGATAAATACTTTAGGAGACACATAGGAAATATGATTTATAACTCAGATGAAATCGAAGGTTCAATCTGGGCCAAAGTAAATATGTTGTGGTTCAGACAGGGCTGGAAACTGCGACGCCACAATCCGACAAGTTTAAACACAACGCAGTGAACCTCACAAGATGTTCATGGTGTTTCAGAGAAATGTTATTGTAAAATAATACAATACATTAACAGTCATGCAATCAATGTGTTTGATTAAGAAACACACTTCATTTAATTTCAGTGCAGTGTGTCAGATGTAGAAACCTAAGACACAAGTCTGTAGTTGTTTTATGTCAAAGATAACTGAGGTGGACAGTTCACTTTAAAACTTGTAACCAAATTACTGTGATAATCTGATTAAAGTACTGATTTTATTTGTCTGATTTAAAGTAAGTAAATGATAAAACATAGTATGATTTTATTTGATACTCACGGTTATCAACTGACAAAGAAAGAAAGAAAGATGGGGAGTAAAAAATGCAAAAAAAAAGCAAGAAATGGCAAATAAAGACAGAAAGAAAGAAACAGAAAGAGAAACAGGGAGCAGAGAAAAGTTTCATTGTGAAGTTGGTTTCCTGACTTCTTGTAATACAAAACCTTCTTTCTTCCCACTGAGTCACTCCACTGTTTGTGTCTTAAAAAATATGCTCCACCTTTCTTCTCTTATTCTCGGGCCTAGGAACAGAAACCGCTTTATTACTTTATTTCTTACATAAGGTAAGTTAACCTGATAACAGTTATAATCAGAGCTTGGTTTGATTCAATCGGCATGCAGTTAAATAAGAGGGGAGACCAGGGTTGGTTGACACATGTTTTACTTTCATGCACTTAAGTCATAATCAATTTATCGTACCACAGTTGGAGATGTGACAGATTCAAACTATCAACACAAAAACAACATCTAGATGCAAAGTTACTCAGATCCACTAATGTAAAAAATAGGCTTCTAAGCTCCGTATTTTTGTGTATAATCCACAAAATTTAAGGATAGACACTGACATGGCTAATCAAATAAGTGAACATCATGAAACAGAGCCTTGTGTTTTGGCTGTAACAAGCAAAGTGACGACCAACCCTCAGTCAATACATATTTAAAAACAGAGGGCCATCTATAGAAGACGCTACCTACAAATCTACAATCAGCAACTACATTATCATCAGGCAAGAAGCATTTCAAAGGTTATTAATTTTACAAAACATGTAATAATTCCTGGATCTTGAATCTGAAATGATTCCTTTTTTTGTTATACAACTTCATCATTTTGCTTTTCATTCAGTCTCACCAAAACTGCTGCCTATAAATTGTGTGATTTTCAGACGGGAAGTAGTCCATAAACAATGTTTTACTTCATTGGTCTGTGTTTTTCTTATTTATTGTTTATTATAATGTGCAATACACTTAACTAAATTAAACCTTCTTTTTTCAAAGGCGTGCTATTGTCTAAAACCTATTTAGTGAAATCAAATACATTTTTACAAATTAAAACGTTATGATTGGAAAAAAAATGTAGATAGATGAATATTGCTTTTATTTTCTTAAAATGGTTCTCATTACAAAAGTCATTTCTAACAGTTTATTCAGGGTTCAACCTAACAGAGGTCCAATTCAATCACTTTAAAGCATTTGCAAGATGCATTTTCAAGCTAAATCAGCTGTCCTTAGAGAATTTAGACAAATGAATTTATTGTTTATTCAAAGGGGTTATTTTGTGTCCTTATTAGAGTAAAACAGATGATCATATGTTTTATACAACTAACATTGCGTTCTTGTGGAAACACACTTAAGATGGAAGCCAAAAATAGGACAACACAAGTTTACTCTGCTAAACTGTCTCACCTGTAAGCAGACTTATCCTATCTGAACTGAGAGAACATATGCAATAAATTCAGCATGTCAAACCTTTTTAAGAACCTTATCAGCAAACCCAAGCACTTCTCAAACCTTAAAATAACAACTTTAGTGTCTAAGCACTGCTAAAATTCTAAAGAAAACTTACAACTACAAGTGAGTGGTACATGAAAATCTGTGAAACCTCTGCTTCTCTCTGAACACACACCAGCCAGAGCTGATTGAGTGGATTCCCAGGGGTTGTTCAGGCTCTATATGGTGATTTCTTTCTCTCTTGCTCTGAGATATGGACACAAGGGAGAGAAAACCCACAGGCATACAGACAACAAGAGAGCAGGTCAAAATATCATGACCCAGTGACACAGATTTCAGAGAGATGAGTGTTACTGCTGCAGATACTGGCGAAATAATGATCTCAAACCCCTTGAGTCTCAGAAAAGGGTTCAAATATGCTTAAATCTCATGTCTTTACCAGCTTCTGTCTATGACAGCGCCTCCTCTCTATCACTGTTAAGCAGTTCTCCCTCAGAGAGAAGATCTGCTGCTGCAGGAAAGGGCTTGGAGTGGCTTTGAAGAGTCTTTCAAAGAGAGGAGGGAGCTAGAGTAAATGGAGATTATCACTGAATGAAGAGAAGAGCATTTCCCCTCCAGGCTTGAAACGCAAACACACAATAAGGTCCAGGAAAGGGGAGCAGGGGGGTTTAATCCCAAATCCAACTTCAGCCCCTCCACTCTCTTAACCGCCCGTGCCCCTGCGCAGCCTAATCTCTTAATTGAGCCTTTGTAATTGTAATTGAATCATTAAAAGCTCTCAGTTAGCCAACACAAGGCATGTAAGCGAGCCAATAGGAGCAAAGAACACACACACATATACACACACACACACAAAAAGTGCTGGGGAGATCAAGTGTAGGAAGTAAAGATCTTCAAAAAGAGGAGAAAAACAAATGTCAAGCAGCCATCCTCACACAGCACAAGGGGCAGTCACAGAGAGACTGGACAGCCTTTGGCATGCCCCCCTCCCTTCCTCTGAACCCTTTAATGCCTCCTGACGTTGAAACAAAGGAAGGCAGAGAGGTGCTGAACTGCCTCACATAAAAATCACAGGAAAAAGACCCCCCCCCCCCCCCCCCCCCCCCCCCCCCCCCCCCCCCCCCCAACACACACGCACACACACACACACACAGAGGAGAGAAAGCTGGTGTCAAAAAGACGCAGCGACCAAAATGTTGTCAGGAATTCACAGCCAGCGTCCAACAGATCATGTTCACTGACAGAGAGACTGAAGAAACAAACTTGAATTTACTTTTGAGTGAGAGCTGATAATCAACACTGCAGCAGTCCGTGGGATAAGCCCAGAGTGGATTTTAAATAATGAGAAAGGTTAGAATGTTGACACCATCACTGATCAATGTCAAAGGGTCAATGAAAATCAAACTGTTTTTAACTTTGATTTAATTGAGTTCAGCTGATTTTGACTGAGTTCAATTCGGTTTTAGCTGAGTTAAGCTGGTTTTGATTGGGACATATAAAAGTTTGACTAGTTTGTGCTGAGTTTTAGCTAGGTTTGACAATCTTTGACTAAATTCTGACTGAGTTTCGATTGGGTTTTAACCAAAATTAGCTGGTTTTGTCTAAGTTTAACTGAAGTTTAACTAGGTAAGCTTCATTGAGTTTAAACAAAATGAAGCTGGGGTTGACAGGGCTTTAGCTAACTTTAATTAATTTGACAGGGTTTTTACTGAGTCTTGCTGATTTTTACTGAGATTCATAAGATCTGAACTAGTTTCAACATGATTTAACTAGCTTTGTCTGGGTTTTAACCAAGTTTTTTTTGACTGGGTTAAACTAAGTTAAATTTTGGTTTAAGTGAGTTCTAAATGTCATAAATATATTTTATCTGATTTAAAATATATATATATATCGATTGTTTTACATTTTTGAGTTGTAAATCACTTTCCAAATAGTGTTTTTAAAAATCAAGCATATTAATATTACATTGTTATTGGAAGTGGATAAAATTAGATTGTTCATCTTTTTTCTCTTTTGGCATCAAGTTTAATGAATAAATAAAGATGTAGATGCTTCTTTTCTTTCTTTTTCATTTGTTTTTATTTAAGTGTTTTTTTGTCTTTGTTATAAACATGCTTTAAAAAGAGACACAAGGTGTCAACTACTAAAATTAGATAGAAATCAGAATTTAAAAAAAAATGAAAATATTTTAAAATATGTAAAAATAAAGTTGCCCATAATACAGAAACCAGCGCTTTTATTCAAAGCAGAAAGAGTTTCTTGGCCCACAATGGACCTGCCACCTCCACACCCAAAAATAGAAACTAAATCCTAGTTTACTACAAATAAGAGTTGATTAATGAACATTTGTGGACATTTGTCTGTCAGGCTGGCATCTGGCGTGGCTCCTTAGCGAGTTGGAACAGGCCCTGCTGTGGCGTTTGTCATCCTGACTGCTCATCCATCATCATTAGCAGTGCTGAGGAGCTGACAGCGCCTGATGCCTGGTATCTAAATAATGACTGAAGATGAATGGACCCAAAGGTGCTCACTCTGAGGGGATGTCCCAAACACTGGGAACATTTAAAAAAGAAAACACTGCGTCCTCAGCTGAGAAACATGTATGAATAGACCTCAGCAAGTCAATGTTTGATGTTCTGAGTGTAGTCAAAGAGTGTGCAAGTGGTTTCCATGATGATAACAAAAGGCCTGCTTATTATATCAGCAGCTACAATGGAGGCATTTTACACGTTTATCTCTGCACTGTTTGTCTGTGTGACTGCTCCAGTGTAGCAGCTAAGTTGTTTAATACTGTCTCTGAATACATGAAGCAATCACAGCCATGTCTACATAGTTCTTTCAGGAGGTGAAAGAACATGTACCACCAAGAGTTATGAAATAAAGACAGATTAAACTTCAAATTTCAAACATTTGGCCCTTCGTTGTTGCCAGAATGTTTCCGATGAAGCAAGTTGCAAAAGGATCTGAGTATCCTTCTCAATACCATAAATCTAATGTGCTATGATATAATACGATAACATATGTGACACAATAAAATTAAACCATTTATGATACTGTACAATACAATATAACACAGTATAATCCTGTACAATATAAAACTACACAATAATATATGATGCTGTACGTTTCTTATCATAGGATATGATCGACTCAGTCTGATAAGATATAATCTGATATATAACATACAATACAACATTGTATGTTGTGATTAAAGTATAGTACAACACTATTTGATACAATATGACTCTAAAAGGTACAACACAATAGGATACAAACTGATGTAACATGGTATAATATGATCCACAATACAACACAATCTGCTGCTATATGATTCAGTTAGATGGGATCAGGTATGACAAAATATGACATAATAGGGTATAATAAAAATAATAATATGATTTAAAGGATAGCATAGTATGAAACAACATAAAACTTAAGTTATAGTTTAATACAATAAAACAAAATGTGATTTTTTTATGATTGAACCCTTAAATTGGTGTCTAAGTCTTAGGGGCAAATCGCTCCAGAATGTCAGGTGTATCTCATTGTACTGCACTGACTAATAATTTGTGTTGTACTGTTTCAGTATTTGTTGTATAATTGAATCTAAGAGATGACAGAAAATAAGTTACTTTTTTAGTTTTACTTGAGAATTAAAACTACTGTTTAAAAATACTATAAATTAATGTTAATATATATGAAAAACATATCAGCAGTAAATATCAACAGAAAAATCTGCTGATGCCAATATTTTGTTTTGAAGCAATTATCTGCCAATACAGACATCATAACGATGACATTGTGCATAGCTTATACATATATCATTAAAGATTTCCATTATACTTCCTTAAGAACTCAAGGTCTGAAAGCCATCTCTGAAAGGATGACAAATTTAATGAAAGCATAGCAAAGTTGTGAGAAACAATTACCTGAATAACTTCACTTCCAAACTTTTACAAAATAAAAATGTAAAGACCCCAAACAAATAATGTCAGACACTTTCTGTTTACTTGGTAACACTTTCTGTTTACTTGGTAGCTGCCTCATATTCCAATGAAAGTATTTTTAAATTATAATTTTATCAATTGTGGTTGCTGTAAGTTTGAAATATCTTTAAAATGATGATGCATTATTATCCACCCTTGTAAAAAATGATAACTATTAATCATGTGAAAGATAATAATGATTTCAGGCACTTTATTTGTAATCACAGCACTTTTCAAACAAGCATTATTAAAGATTTCAAGCATCTGTACACAACCTCTGTAGCACAATCTAATAATGTGAAGTAAATGACTTCACCAAATAGCCCTTTCATTTAACCACAGTTGCTGTCTGGCAAAAAACGTATAATGACCTTTTTTAAACATTTACATTTTTTCAAATCAATCAATGCAATTAGGTTTTACTAATATCAAATTAATGATGAGTGACAGAACAAGCTTGAACCTAAACAACTTAAGCATCATGGGGTCCCATGGCTCTCAACAATGCCTCTTAGCTGCCTCACAGGTGGAAGACGATATTCATGAACAGCTGGCAGTTTTTTATGTAGTCACTGGGTCCTCCGTAAATAAATAAATAAATGAATGCATTATGGAAGTAGGTATAGAGTTTCCTTCGTTAAACCTATGCAAGAGTTATACTTGGAGGTGGATAAGACAACAGGGAAATCATAGTGTGTGGGAGTGCAAATTAAGGTGTAAACAATTCTGTGTCTATTGCTCTGGTCATGGAGCGGAATATTTTTCTGAAGTATTTTGGACGAAAGCTGAAAATTACAATAAAACTGAGGAAATTTGTAGCTACATTAAAGTGTAGCATGTAGGCTTATGATAATATAATGCAAGGCATGTACTGACTTCATTTGACTGTTCTGATCACTTGCAGCATAACTCCTAGATCCAAATTTGCTGGTCCAGAACACTGCAGCTGTGATTTAGCTAAACTTGGCAATTATTGACAATACAATGACACATATGAGCTACTGACTATAAATCGAAGCATAATGCCATTTAAGACATTACAGCTTCTCTGTATTTAAAAACATTACAGCATCTCCTAAAAAGTAGTCATTTTGGAGATAGGAGGTTTGGATCTGACAGCGATCATATGCATATTTCTCACTTATCACTCCTCTGAGTAGAGTGTATATTTTAAATCAAGACCATGTGATTTCAAGGCCTATTTGCCTTCAATCTGTCAGAGCTGTTTCTGTTTGGACATCAGCCGTTGTTGTTTTCTGGACACATCGACAGGGTCAGGTCCCCAGAATTGTTTAAAAGAGCTGTCAATCAGGTGAAGTCATTCATAAAGAAAACAAACATAGTGATGTATAAATATGCACTCCCTGACTCACTCACTCACTCTCACAAAGCATGCAGAGCACATAAACAAACACAACGGCGGGTGAGAATGGGTACAGAGAATCGAAAGGAATCTGACTCTTCCTGTGGAGAGAGCTCTATGATAACAAGACCGGCACTCTGATAAGCACACACTCATACACATACAGCTGCTTTTTTCCAGTCTGATGGACAGGATGGAGTACTCACACTGAATGCTGCCCGTCCCGGCCCAAGCGAAGGGGTCCAGGCCAGAGAAGTAAGGGGTTGCTTTACCCAGCATGCAGGAGCCTTGTGCGGAGACATCAAAGAGGGGCCGCGGGGCCAGACCGAGGGCCTCCATGCAGTCAAACATGCTCCTCTTAAATACTAAAGACTAGTTTTATTCTCAAAGAGCCAAGCTATTAAAGTAAGAATGTGTTCCCTGAAACTAAAGCTAACTTAACGCTCTGTTTGGTCCAGGTGTTCTCTGTCTGTCTGTCTCCTGTGGTCCCGCTCTCTGCCCTCTGACCGCCTGTGCTCACTCCTCTGGAAGGACAAGATTCCTTCTTTGCTCCTCAGTTTTTGCTCTACCCTAAACTTCTAACCTGTCTTATCACTCCACTGCTCTGCCTTCTCCCCTTGCCTGCTGTAACTGATCTGAGCCTCCCTCTCTTCAGCCTCTCACACTTCACCACACACTCTCCAACTATCTGCATGCTCTCCCAGAGCACAGAGAAAGAGGCGGGGTCCAGGAAGAAGAAGAAGAAATGGGAGGGGAAGAGTTGACTAAAGGGGTGTGAATCTGCCTTCTGATTGGCTGTTTATCAAACTCTCCCTACCTCCTACTTTTTCTGCTCCAAGTTTTAAACTCCCCTCTTTGATTTCATATCCTGCAAATGAAAACAAACACTCATCAAATCAGCTCTCTCCTCCGTTTCTATTTTTTTCTGCATGCTTTCTACAGTTGTCTCAGGTTTGAGGGGAACAATTCCTTTTTAAACAGTAACAATCTGCCACCTTTAAAAAGACCAAACTATGCTGTAAAGATTGATTGAGAGAGCCAATTAAAATAAGGGGGCTGTGCTGTTTTTCCTGCTCTGGGGAAATCTTATTAAATACTTTACAACGGCCAAAAGCACATCCAATCCCACGTTTCATTAAAGTCCTTGATTTTGGGTTATTTTTCTCCCTAACTTGGTTATTTTTATTGTTGTTACTAAGAACTTGATAAAAAGAAACATATAAGAAGCCAATAAGCTGACAGCTAAAGAGCAAATAATGCTAATTTAATAGTGTTACATGAAAAAAATATCTGAGGGCTGAAGAGCTGCTTGAACTTCTAAGACCCAAACTTCCCTATTCAGTATATTTGATTTTTTTTTTCACCTATAAGGGATAAAAGGGGCCTGATAAGGACAAAATCTATAAATTGTCTTTGAAGAGAAAGTGATGCCTATATATGAGCATGACTGTATTACATCATCGTATAAAATAGTACAGCTACCCTTGTCTAACAAGTTTTAGAATTTTCTTTTTTAATGGGAAGTAGCTTTCTAAGCTGACACACCAGATGGACCATTCAATATATTTCACCAGACCACCAGGGAGAGAGCCCATAGAAAGTGTTTGGGGATGGTCAGAACCTTCAAAAGCCTATCTGGCAGGTGATTAGACAATCGTTCCGTCAATCACATTTCATTCAATATTTCAGACGGAGTCCTGATGATGCTACATTCAAATTCATGCTAGTTTTCCGTGATTATCAACCTTGCCGTTAAGTACAAAACATAAACCATTTCGTAAAACAAACTCTTGCTTTCTATCATGAAGGGTTTTCGGGGTTGTCTGTTTTTCATTTAATGAAGAAATGTAGTCCAGATCTGATAATACTACCACCGAAGCTGTTAGCATCTATGCTAATCTCTGTATGAGCAGTCACTTCCTGCTGTCATCTCACTTGTAGCTCCCACTTCATCCTGCTTTACAGGAAACTGACGGGGCCGTGCTGCTTTGGGTTACAGATAGGAGCTTGGCAAGATGGATCTGTATCATATCTTTTTAACCATTTAAACATAATTTAATGGCAGTTCAGCTAGATGCTGCTATATTAATCAACCTCAGTCCTCTCCAGTTTATGATCATTATTGATGTTTCATGTTAATATTACAAGGACCGCTCTGTCCATGGTTGTTATTGATTATTGGTTATACATCCATAATAAATACCTTTACAACAATAAGAACCCTCTTGAAAACGAGATGTCTCATCTCAAGGGGCTAACCTCAAATGAATCCATATTCAGCAGAGAAAAATAAGATGAGGACAGATTAATGGTCTGGGCGTCCATAAGTCCCCGTGTCCCTGTAACCTTTACTGATTTTGATCAGCTCTGCCCCTGAAAGGAGAGTACTGGCATGGAGGTTAGGCAACATTTTGCTATAGATGGGGCCAAGAGCTCTGTGTAAGGAAAAGTTTAAGGAAAAAAAAAGAACACAATGCTGAGGTGATTGTACACTGTACTAAATACATCTACAACGCGTTGTTTTTACACTAACAAGCCCCTTTGTTTTGGTACAGCTTTGGCACACTGTACAGCTTAAATGTCCCTCTTCCTGGAGTAAAATAGGACCAAAGTAAACACCCTTGCTAGCGAAAAGCAAAACACTGTGGTTCAGTTTTCAGTAAGCTCTCCCTAAAAATCAGTTAATTTCAAGGAGGGCTCTGCCCTTTCTGCAGTAATGAATAACCTAACTTCTGTTCTGTTTCTCTCTTCACAGAGGCTAAGATGATTAAAACACAGTGGCTAACACAGTTACTTTTGAAATGGGTCTCTGACAACCCCAAATTCAAAAATATTGAACTATCTTTTTAATGAAGTCATGTCCTCACATTACTACTTGGATTTTTTATTGTTTTAATACTGTTAAAATTGGCCACATTTTCATACCAATTTCTGATTTGTTTCAGAACCAGCAGCAAAGCATTTTAGTGATGGTAGCCAACTTAAATTTACAGTCATCAATATTTTTTGGAACCACAAATCATTGGCATAAGTATAGATGAATGAAGCCAACAGGTCTAAGCTTAGCAGAATTCATCCGGAAGGTGCGTAGAAAAGCCGGAATGTGTTGTCCCTATAAAAATGTGTAGAGTCTAATGAAGTTGAACCTGAGTTGTATTCAATTGAATATATCTGTTGATTTAAAGATTATGTTCCTAAAACAGTGGTGTCTTCGAAGCACTCCTATTAGCAGTTGGAAATATTTTATGTAAAAAGTGCTGAGAGCTACAGTCTTTACCCTGTGACCAGTTCAAAAGACTTACTTAAGGCTTTCTGCCACAAATATTCTTTAGGAAAGCAGCAAAAGAAATTTCAGGTACAATGCTCTTGCAGCCTAGAATCCACTACAGGAGGATTTGTGCTTTAAAAAGTGGATTGAAGGCACCAAAGAAAAAGCATCAGCTCAGCTCAGTGTCCCATCACTGGTTGATTTCTATCGGAAGTGTTTGGGCTTTGTCAGTCAGTATCTTTGATAAATATACTTTCACATGTCTTGGCCAAAACACTTAAAATACAAACATTTAGGTCTTTGTTTCCAAGTGGACAGGATAAGGGATGCACAGTACTGAGTTTCTTATAATATTTGACATGCCAATACTTTTAAAGTCATTTTTGCTGATCCTGCCACCAATATTGGTATGTGTTTATCACTGAGAGTCTTTTTTTGGATTGCAGGTAAATTTTGCTGTATGTAAAATATATTTCAACAGTAAGAGTCAATGAGGCTCATCTGCTTTCTGAAATCAAACAGCACTGTAACAACCTACTGACAGAGTGAAGCAACAAAGGAGCATGTTAAAAATGTGATCCTGTTGAATGGCGATTATTCAGTAAATCATATGGAAATGTATTGGCAATAATCTGGTAATATGGTACTTATATCAGGACAATTTATCACATTTTGACTGGTCTTTTATTAAATTACAGCATAAAGAAACCAAAATGTTTTAGGCATAAACATGCAGTTTGAATAAGTGTAAATCATATAAAGCATGGTCTCAGCAACACTAATAAACATAACTGTCTGTCCCAGTAACAAATAATAACAAGAAGTGTTCCAAGAAAACAACCCTCGGCCAAGGCATTTCTGACATTATTTGCCCTATCTGGCAATGTTAACAAATCTAAAAAAATTCTTGGATCTGCATCCATATTTGGATCACCAGCAAAATCTAATCCCCTCTTTCTTGTGCCATGACTTCCCTGAAAATTTCATCACAATCTGTTCATAACTTTTAGAGTTATCTTGTAAACAGATTAACAGAGAGACAAAAGCATTACCTCCTTGGCGAAGGTAATAATAATAGTAACAGAGGGACAGAGCTTCAAATGGTGTAGTGTGTGCTGCCAACTAGCCTCCGGAGGCTGAATTACAATTCAAAACCAATGCCCCAAATTTCTAAGAATGGCTGATAAACATTGATATTGGACCATAAAATATTGTTAGAGTATCAAAATATCTCAAAATATTAGTGTACCAATCTTTTCTTTCATCCCTGGTAAATATCAACAGTAATTTCCACAAATTCTAATAACAGTAAGTAACTTTTGAGGCAATTATCTGCAGATACTGATATCGTGCATCCCTGCATAGAGTATGGTTAATGTCTAGAAAAGTGTCATAATTGGTAGGCCATCAGCAAACTAATCAACATACTCTAGTAAAAAAGATTCTTCATCTCAAAGAGGTTTTCTGATTTTGATTATCATTTTTTTATTTGCTTTGAATCATGCTTATAACCAGGTATATAATGACATATTTTAGCTGAAATAAAGGACAGAAATCTTGTGTCTTTCTCCTTCTAAATGCACGTCAATCAATCACCCAGTCTTTATTTGTACAGCACCAATTCATACCAAGTGTTATCTCAAGACACTTTGCAATAGAGCAGGCTGAAGCCATACACTTGATTATATATCTATATATATATCTATATGTCTACAGACACACACACACACACACACACACACACACACACATCACATATTTCTCTCCTCCTCTCTGTCCATTCCTTCTCAAACTTGATTCAGTTCCTCCAATTCAGTTCAAGTGGATTCAGTTATGTTCCCTCCTGGAGCTTATTGGATACTTCAGTCACAGAGAAGTGTGACTCCGCTGCAGGCGAACCACACTGGCCCTGAGTCGGGATAGTTTGTATACTATCCCCCCCCCCCCCCCCCCCCCCCCCCCCCCCCCCCCCCTTTCCTTCCCTCGTTCAAGAGGGATGAACTCTGGAAGAAACCCCCACTGGGGCTCTAACACCCCCCTTCACACACAAAACACACGCATAGACACTCATGGACTTCCCAAATAGTCCTGCCTGTGGCTTTGTATGATTCATTCTGCTCATGTGTAGAAATTCTGTTTTTTATTCCCAATTTTCATGTTTGTTTGGACTCATCCAATACCCCTGAATCCATCTCTCTGTTTATTTAGAAGAAAATAAGATGCACCCTCTCTGCTATTCTTTCCAATAACATTTATCATTAATTCAATACTACCCTCCTACTTCGAGTAAAACAAGCAGGTGATGTTTTTCTGCCATTTTTTCACCATCAAAGTCAGAAACCAAACATGAACACAAACACTCATGATACAGTGACGCACTGCAGGGAGCAGAGCTGCACACCATCAGCCTGCTGGGCTCTCTCCACACCTTGAGACAATTACCCTCCCCGCCTTGCAGCCCCCTGCCCCCTGTCAGAAACACAAGTGAAAAAATTAAAAACAGAAAAATAAGTTCTTTTAAGTTTGAAGAACTTCCTCTTAATGATGAAAACCTGCAGCTCTCTATTTTTCACGCACACAGTTTCTAAACGGGGCGAGTCATAACACAAGAATTCACAATCAGGTTCTTCATGTCTGACACACACACACACACACACACACACACCCACACACACACACACACTAACACGAACACAGAACAATGGCTCTCTCTCAGTCTGTGTGTTTCGGCTCCTCCAGCTCAGCCACAGATATTTGCACAAAGTCTCTCTGCGGTCATCAGCGAGCTCACAAATACAGTCACAAATGTGAAGCGAAGGAGCGCGAGACTGCTGGTTTGTGATATTCATGGGTGTTGGAATGTGCGGCGGCCTACAGAGCAGCAGTGGAAAAGTGTGTGTGTGTTTGGATGCATGAACAATTTTGTGTGTGTGTGTGTGTGTGTGTGCTTAAACAGAGTGCCTACGATGAAAGACACAAAGAACAACACACAATCAGCTCTGTGCCTTTAGGTTCAAGTTACTAATATCACACACAAACACACACACACTGAAAACATTACAAGGAACAAGATGTGACTAGTCGAGAAATTACAGAGGACATTGTGTCCGTTGTGGAAAAATACACTTTTTTCCCCTCATAATCACTCAAATCCACTACTTATCCTCCCAAAAATAAAAAATAACTCAGATGTCTGCACAATTTTAATCCGAATGTCATAAAAAGACAAATTACATTGTTCCAAAAACACTTGAAGAGAAATATTTACTAAATCCTGAGAAAATCCAGAGATGGTATCATGTATTCCCATCAAGTCCAAGAGGCTCTGGGCAGAAAAAACTGCAGCCAAAAGGAGTTCTCTGTGTGCTGCTCTCTGTAATTCCCAGCTCCCTGATGCTTTCAGAACAAGCAGTGAACTTACTGTATGATTGAGCACTCAGCAGGGAGATTTTGATGTTCATATCCTCCAATTTCAGGTCCACGGACATATTCAATTTCATCTCATCAGGGAACAAATTCCAGTCTTCCCCTCACAGTGATGAGGGCCTGCTTTAAACTCATTTGAAAATCCCACTTAAGCCTTGACTGTAATTTTGCATCATTGTGTCCACTTTGCTCTAATGAGAGATAAGTCATTTGTTGTAGCTCCTCCTTACGATGAAGAATGGGCTCATTATTTGAATTGTAAGTGGTCCTGCTTGAAAATAATCAGAACTGAACACTCTTGTTGGCCTGGTGCCTCAATAAACTATCAGTTTACAGAAGGCATGTCTACAGAGAGAGAAATAACTTTAGTAAATGTAACTGATGGATAAACATGTAATGATCAGGATGAAAAAACTACTGTATTTCTATAAAGGCTGAGGCCTGAGGGTTTGTATTTACTGGACCCTTGGATAGCCTCCTGACATTCAATAACTTTACATGCAGCCAAAAAACAGTTTTTTGTGTTAGGCTTATAAAACTGGACTTTTAGAATTCATGTTAACATGTTAGTGGCTGTCTACGCAAATTCAGACATACCAGTGCCTTTTTTTAATTGTATAGGCCTTTCCCCCACATGGATACAGTGTTTTGGGAGCCCGAAAAGGCACATTTTTGAAAATGGGTCCTGGAGTACAGAAATCTGAAAACACTGGACGTGCATTTCCATGTGTACCAGGAATACAGATATTTTAATAAATGATGACATCATAGCCCCACCTCTCCCTTAACCGCATGCAGAACACTGTCAATAACAGAAACACTGGTGGCGTACGGTGTTGGGTTTGTGCTGCAGAAGCTACTGAGCTTCTTATGGCTTTTACAGCACAAACTTCTTCCCCCTTTATAACCATTATGAGCAACAAGAGGACAGGGAGAACAGCAGACGCCAGCATTTGTTTACATTTCTCAAGATGTATGCTCCATGTCTTCTTCTCTGGTTTTTGGTGTATGTCTGCAGCAGTGTTACAGCGCCACTCACAGGCCTATCATATATATTACAGTATTTACATGTGGACAGAGACATTCTTAAAACAACGCCATCTTCACAGAGACCTTTTTATTGAAAACCTTTTAGTGTCCTTGTGGACGGGGCTTTAGTCTATCTAAAACTGCCATATATCAGATTTCTTGAGGTCAGATTAACAAATCAAGATAACATGGTTCAAAATCTATAGTCTCTTGTATGTATACGCCTCAGTCAAACCAGACTTGACTAGATGTTTGGCACATGCTCTACAGTGTTTGACCTAAAAAAAACAGTATTTATCCAAATGTTGAACATTCACGCTAATGCTAAGCACATTAGCAAGAATATCAAGTGTTAGTGCATTAGCATTCAAGCAAAAGGGGAAATTGTGTTTTTGTCTGCTTTTAAATTGATAAACGAGAAGGAGAGTTGAACTCACTTATGGAAAAAACATATTGTTGTGTGTATATAAGAGAAGCTTTCGCAGTGGAACAGCCTGGGGCTGAGGGGAGAGTCAGAACCGGCATGGACTGTGGTGTATATGTGGACTAGCCTTGGGGCTAAAGTACTACTCTGAAAGACCAGAGATCAGCCCCAAAACAATGAGATTATTCTTGAAGAACACAGCCAGCCCATCACTCGATGTCACACAAACAGTAAATGAGGTAAGTACTTTGCACGGCATATTATCTTGTGCCAGACAAGATTAATAGGACAGCCACTTGTCTGTATTTGCCTCTTAACTCCGGGGGTTACGTCCTGTTCCCCCTCCTTGAGTTACCTCATAACTATGTTTGCAGGGAAACTACAACTGTGCTGTAGTTATCTGTAAAATGAAACCAAGTTATAAGTTACATGATAGTCAAAGCATATTATCGCTACAAAAACACCCCTCCCTCCCAAAAAAGATGTATCTTTACATTATTTGGCCCAACTTTAGCCCCAAGGCTAGCCCACATAGTCTAGAGTTTATGGGATGGCTGTAGACAGAGACAGGCTAAAGCACTACCCATATACTCCCAGCATTTGAGCTAAGCTAAGCTAGTGATTGGCAATCTAAAGGCGCCTACACACCGAATGCGACTTTGCGACATTGGCAACCACTCTCCATGTAAAGTCAATGTACAGTCGCAATGGGGCAGGGTTAACCCTCCAGCGACGCGAGGGCCGCGATCAAGGAGACCTGGTTGCTCATCGCCAAAGTTGAAAAAGCTGATCTTTTCAGGCGATGTTGTGTGTGGCTGTGCATCAACAGTCAATCAGCATTGTGTGGGTGTGTGACGGTACCCATGGCAGACTGTTTTTATTCCGGGCTACAGAGTAACAATCCATGTCCGTGTGGGAAACATTAGAGAACTCACAGACGATGCTGCTGCAGGGCCATCAGCTGCAGTGTTTTGTGGTTGGTAGGTGAGTGAAAAGGATACAGTTGGAATAATGTCAGCTTATACATCCTATTATATGACATATGATATGATCGCGGTGAAACTCGAGCGGACGTGACGTCACTGAGCGACAGCGGCGGTGACCAAAATGAGGTATTTATGGACATGGGACGTAACTTCAGTGGGCGACGGTGTGAACGCAGCTTAAGTCCATCTCTTTCTCGCTACTGGATGCACAGTCAAAAGAATGGTGTCTACCTGCTTGCCATGGACTGGGGACTGATGTAAGGCATGGAAACATCAAAAATGATGGCGTGTTCCATAAAGTACACTGTAGTGTCAGGAAGAAGGGCTGAGGTGTTTAGTGGTAGATGTAGTGTCAGAGATGACATTCATGTAAAGTTTGAGGGAAAACTCTCAAACGGTTCTTGAGATATACTTCTCTCAAGCAGGTGTAGATGAGGCCATATGACCATGGCTTTGTCTGGTCATCCTGGGACATTTGTGCAAAGAAGGAAGAAATCCCTCTACATTCCTCACACATTCTTGAGATGTTTCATTTGCAAGAATTGCTTGGTGAGTAAATAAATGGATGAACAGTTGGGTAGACAACCCAAAACCTGATGCCTCCAGCCCTGGCTTACACTGGCATGAAGGCATAACAAGACATAAAACTTACACAAAGTGATAGTTTTTGCATACATGTCTGAGTTAAAAGAAAAAAGAAAACTATTTCTACACACAAAGTGAAAAAAAAAATCCAAAGAAATTTAAGATTACTGAATTAATTTTACTTAAAGGTCTGCTTGAAGTTAATCACATCCAACATGGTTCCTGAGTTGTGTTGTATAACAATATTCTGTGAGTGCTAAGTGTAGGCTATTGACATCAACTATCATCAGATAAGTGTGTCTGGTTTAGACATTTTAAATGCACCAGACAGGTTTCTCTGTGTTCTGGTTTGTCACACGTCTATCCTGACTGACACAGAGGCCCCTCATATCTCTGCTCATCTCTGTCTCAGTATTAAAGGACCAGAGGCAGCATGTCAGAGATGTAATGGCACACTGAGCGCTACTAGCCAATATGTCACAGCAAGTCTCCAGAAAGAGACTGAAGATAAACTGATAAGTGCTGCTCACTGAACACATCACACCATGTGCACACGGTGACACAATGTGAGTGACGGGAGGGCTCAGCCAGTATTTCTACACCTGGAGTGAGACTTACAGGATTATAGATACTCATCAAATATGCCTCTGTCTGAGTCACGAATGTGATTAGAACTGTACACTCTACAGAATATTGATTACAAAAAGCGATAAAATGTACAAAACTTGATAAGCTCATGGGTTAAAGATGTTAGTGGTTTTAGTGCGACAGGTAATTAAATACATTATCTGCCATATGAGGCCAATATGTAGAGGAATTCAAACTAATGAAAGTGTTGAGTCTGTAAGATTCTGAACTGATTCAAAACATCCAGATGTCAATTTTATTAGCCCTTTTTTAATGTAGTATTGCTCATTTTAAGAAAATCTATACAACTGGCTCAGCAAATTAACACTTCTGTTGTTGTCTTCTTCCATGCAGCCTCTCTTGGCATACAGTTTGTCAGCTGTGTATCTTAGACAAAAGCAGATCCTTAAATAAGCCCCTTTTCATAACAGAGAAAAATTGTGAAGCATGTATCGATTCAAATGTAGAAATCAATGATTTGAATTGTGACCCCAAAGATCAAAATCGGAATTTAATCAATTTGTGATATGCTGGAGGGTTCACATCTCTACTAACAAAATAACCGTGTCACCCCTTGCCTCTGCCAATATGCCACCTTTGTTCAACTATTTCTTGCTCTCTTTTCAACACTAACGTTTAAAATTGCCAGTGATTTAAATAAAAAAAAAAACCCAAACATAATTTTTTGCATAACCTTTTTTTTCTGTTTCTGTTATTTAAAAATGAGAATCGGAATCAAAGGTGCTTTATTTATTAATAGAGGGAAATTCTGGTGGAATAGCTGCCCTTAAAAAGAAAATAAACAAGGCTGACTACTATCCCGGGGACAATACATGATGTGCTTTGGATGAATTAAAGTCTTTCAAGGATACAGCAGGGACGAAATGGATTTCTGTATTCATGTCAGTGTTAAAAAAGCTACCTGATATAAGCTACTTCTTTATGTATTGCATCTGTAAAACTATTGCACTGAACAATATGAAAGTGTTATCAGTGCCCATTACAAGAGATGTTAAAGTACAATTACTATCATTATGTGAAGTCTTGCAGTTCTACCTAGCCAGCCACCTACCGACCAAAAAAAACAGTAGAATTTTTTTATTTGGAAAGCACCATTTTATAATCAGTGTTATGAAACTTTTTGAAAGAGAAGGAATTGACTGTACTCTGTTGTTTTACTTACAAAGACCCAACATTAATACACCATGAGTGCAGCTCCAAGCAGCACTTGGTTAAGTAATATTTTAATGGGAAAACCTTTTTTTTTTTCTCCAGCCTAAAGGTTTAAACAAAAGCAAACTCATGGGCTGCTCTGGGCCCTGGCTGTCATGCTAAATTCACCTTAATTTAATTGCATTAAAAAAGCTAAATATGTGAAATGAAGTGGGAAGATTCTGTGAAAAGAACTGATGTAGAAATGGATCTAGATTCACATATATTGTTTGCATTATCATAGATGGCAGGAATCAGACTGAAATTCAGACATATCAAGTTATTCTCCCCCGCAGAACTGAAATCAATAGAATGAACAGTCACACGAACAGTCAGAATGGTCACCGCTCATATCGTGACATTAATAGGACATGCCAGACAGCCTACATTATATATCTTTGGAATATATTTTACAAGCCAATCCAAGCAGCTCCCCATGTGTGTGTTTAAAGAGAGCAGAATTTTTCCAGGACGAAAAAGTCAGAGGGAGACAAAAGGAACTTTCTATCACAGTCATAACAAGCCAATAAGATGATGTAGCAGGCTAGTGTTTCTGCTGAGGTGCTGAATACACAACATGAAGCAGGGAATGAAAATCTTGCCAGAACCAGTCAGTAAATGAGCAAAATTACCCTTCCAACGAAAAGGACAATGCTTGGGCTCATTTTGGCAACTGTTAAGTTTACAGAGCCTTGCACCACCCTTGAGACCCTTCTGCTCCCCCCCAAGGAGAGCCCGGACCCCAAGTTGGGAACTAAGGGCTTTGAGGATGGTTCAGTGTTGGTAGCTAAAAAGTTAGTCTGGAACTATAACATAACCATACAGCATATGTGTATGGGGAAAAATATGAATAAAGAATATGAAAAATGTTTAAATTTAAATACAAGTCCGCTACACAATATATGTACATAGACAAATGATTTAAATGAACAATATGAGCAAAAACTAGAAATCCAGAATGAAGTGAATGAAAAGTGTACAGTCATGTGCAGACAGTGTGCTGTATGACCAAGAAGGTAAAAGATGATAAGGCTTAGAAATTTGATCTATCATTAAAGTTTGAATGCCAGAATAGTTGAGTACAGAAAAATACAAGAAGGAATAAATTGAACAGCAGTGCCACAGTATTGCACAGATGTGTAACAGATGTGAGTAATGTGTTGTGTGGGGCTTTAACTTTAACTATAACTTGTGATGTTTTCTCAACTACACCAGACTATTAAGTTACCTAAAATTTTACATATATATCAGCAAGTCAGGAACATTTGTGCAGCGTTTCTAGAGCTTTCCCAAATTATCATTATTGCATGTTTGAAACATAACTGGTTTTGCTCACAGTTTTGTTTTCACAGATTGTTTTGTTATATCGGTGGTTACCAGTATTTGACCATAGACTGAAGGTGCTTTGGTTCTGTTATGTTTAAATTCCAGAAAACTTTTGCAAGGAGATAAAAATAATTACTAAATTGAGTGAAAAAAAAAATCAAGAAAATAAGAAGTAAGAGCCATAAACAAACATGGTTGCTCCATTCTTCTTTATTAAAGTATAGTCTGTGATTAAACCATTAGATATCTCTAACTGCAGCCATGCATCCTCCTACCGTGAAGTGCAACAGTGCCCCCTGTGACTCAAACAGTCTCTGTACAACACCTTAGCAGTGAAAACTTATACATATGCTCTTAATCCTATTTTGCCTTTTAAAGAAATCTGTTCCTGGCTGTTCAGAAAATTTTAAAGGTCTTTGGAAAGTAACAAATCAGTCAGGAGGAAAAATGATGTTTGCTGTTTTTTCCAGGCTGCCCTTTGTGCCATTCGCCTGGTTAACCACATTCATTTTTTTTCCTCCTCTCCTCTCATGTTTTCTATATCCCTTCGTTTTCTTTTCTTCCACCCTCAATGCATGATTTAAAGCCTGATTAAAATCTTATATTGGCCCCAAGGACTTTCCAAAATTCTGGAGAGTCCCTGCTGTTTGACACAAAAACAGGACAGGAAACATGGATATTTGGCTCTCTGTCTTGTCATGTGAAACGTTGTCAGATCAAAATTTCTCGCTTTATGATTCAGCTTTGGACAAGCGGAAACTCATGATTAAATTAAATATTTTAAAACATTTTTCTCGGTCTCAACTCTGTCATTGTGCTTTAAGGCGTCATATTAGGTTACTGAGAGATAGGGCTGGGTTATATCAAGCTAAAAAGTACTTTCTTTATGTAACTGAAGCTGAATGACATTACATGATATAAATTTTTATACTTCTTCTCTGTAAGTAAAAAAAAAAACAGATGCTTGCCAAAATTTCGTGGTTTTTATATATTTGATATGAGTCTGGTAAAACAGGGTATGAATAGAAAACATGAGTCCAACAAATCATTTTTAAAGATTTTCAAACATTTTTAAACCCCACTGAATTTTGCTATTCCACAAGTGACAAAGTAACACGCACGGATTAAAGGAAAGCACAACTAAGCAGTCTAATGTCATATTATTTTGGCATAATTTTGAATCTTATGGGTGGGGACAAAGCAAGAAATAGTTATTTGAGTATATGTCCAAACCAAAGTTTAATGAAGAATTTTTTTTTAAATCAGCATCCAGGCAATTTAACTATACATTAACTCTGAATATATTAAAAGATGCACATTTAAATTTTTTGAGCTTGAGTATTTGCACAGAAGTAATACTACTGAGATTTAAAGGATGATTAAAAAGTAGGAATGAACGATATTATTTGCACAACATTGGTATCAACAGAACATTGTAAAAAATAGTTGATCATTAGTATTGGCAGATATAAAATTTCTTTTGACGTTTACAGACAATATTTTACAGTTCACATTGGTCATATAAAATTCATTTATTGGCTGTAATAATGGCAGAATGTGCAAATGTTCCATGATAGTTGACCTCAGCATCTCATCTCATCATTCATTAATGTCCACTTTTATAAATCAAAAGTATCAGGTTTTTAGAAATAAAATGCTGTTTTCATTTGTTTCTTACACAAACAAAAGAATGGATCAATTTTGGTAAAGTGGCAGCTTTGTTCTCAACATATCAATATCGGTATCAGTATTAATATCGGGAACAATGAGTCAAGAAATATTATTCCTTAGGATATCAGCAAAAATCCAATACTGCACATCCCTAAAAGCAAGCAGGGCCATGAAATACATTGTAAGTTTTCATTCAAGAGCTTTCAATCAAGGCCATCAAATCTGATAAATTAGTTTAACTTATAACATTTCAAAAGGCCCCTTGGACACACTACAAAACTCAAACAAAACTGTAAACAGTCTCTTACTAAGGCTACAGATTAAGAAGATTTTTTTCCTCATCAGAAATCAAAGGGAAAAAAACATCAAACTGTTTAAGTTGTACAAAATTGTGGCAACATTTCTGCAAACTGAGCTTGTAAAAAATGTTCTATGCTCTTGGGTGCGATGTGCTTCAAGATCATGAAATCTTAATTATTTTAATGATCAATGGTATCAAAAGATACAAAAATTAATGTTTATCATGAATCCTTTTTAACCAATCAAGACAGATAGAGAGAGGACTATCCGTTGTACACAGATAAGTTGGCAAAATTCAGAAAAATCAGTAGAGGTGGTGAACAAGGAAAGTGTGCTGATAGACGGACAGATAGCCAGATAGGTAGATAGACTGATTAGCTAACCCAATATAGGGATTTTGCAACTTCTGTTTATGTTGTAATGGTCAAACAGACATCAATATCATTAGATTTAAAGTAAGAATATACTGTGAATAAAAAATTAATCGAAAAGTAAACGTCATTTTTTCATTATTCATGTAACATTGCACTCAGCAGTGGCCAGATGAAGTTAGGAGAAACTACACTGCTGTAAATATAGTCTTCACCACATTTGAAAGTATACAGAATATCTTAAAAACCTTATATACTTCCCTGCTCTATTCTTAATGTTATATTTGCACCATTTTGCCTACTAAAAGTCATAAAAGGTAAATGGGCGATCTCATTTGCCTTTATTTTACACTTTTGTGAAACACTGAAAACTGACAATCTTCTAGGATTTCAGTGCATTACAATGTGGTGTATAAAAATCTCCATTGTTATGAATAAAGTTGTGTTCCTCACTTAGTGTTACTTACACAATGCAGCCATTTCTTTTGGAAGGTCCGCTCCAAACCGTCCAAAGAGGTGGCTACTGGCCAGCAGGTCAAAAGGGGAGTGGCTCCGCATTGAGTTGAAGGTGAACGGGTACATGGCACGTGGGAAACCGGTCATGTGTCGCACGTGGTGCTCCCTGTTAGTCGCCATCGTGAAAAGTGCCGCCGGTGGTTCAGGTGACTTTCTTCTGGCTGTCTGGTGGAGTCCTCTTCCCCTTATGTCTTCTTCAGGAGCCTAGAGATAATCGGAAATGAGACGGTGCCATGCAGCCCCTCCAGCTGCTGGCTCTTCTGACGTCAAGCTGGGATGGGGTGAGGGAGATGATATCAGGTGGATGACGATGAGGAAGAGGAGAAAGGAGAGTGGGACCAAGGCTTTATCCCAGACTCTGTGGAAAGGAAGAGGATAGAAAAAAACACTCAGATGTTTGTTGCTACACAGAGTCAGGTCGAGTTAAGTAAGACTTTTTTCAAACAGCACGTCAGCCACAATACAATGCAATGCACCTCATATTCAACCAATCAGTCAGTATTCTTTGAATAGCACCAGTTCATAATTAATGTTATCTCAAAACGCTTCAAAGAAACCACAAGTCTATATCATAAACTTTGTTAGATTGTCTACAAAGACCCAAAATTAAATAGTAAGGGGTGCACCAAAGGCTGAATAATCCACTCCTGATCAAAATCTTAAGACTAGTTGAATAACTGCAAGAATTTGCATTTTGCACTGATGGATCTTAAGAAGGTTCTAAGTAGAGCTTCAAAATGCAAAAGAAATGGGAGCAAAAGACAAACAAAATATGAGCAGGTAATTTATTGGAAACCGAATTTAAACTCAAACATGCTTTTGTCAGCCGATGAAAAGTTCAAAACCACAGCCTTTAAAAGCCAAAATCTGCAAAAAAAAAAAACTGGGTCCATGTCATTTTCTGTCAGGTGTTTACACGGTCATGACCTCCTGATGGCAAAGGCAAAAAAGCTTTCTGTCTTTGAACATGGTTGGATTGTTTGATCTGCATAAAGAAGGCCCCTTCCTACACGCCATCACTGCTGAGGTTGGAGGGAGTAAAAGATAGTCATTCTGAATTTCTTAAAAGATCCTGAGGGTTATAGAACAAAAATGTCAAGTGCTAGACCCCAAAAAGTGGTCTAAAGTGGCTGTCAGGCAAGACAGGAAGATACTCGACCCAAACTGAGGCCTTTACTGGTGCTGACTGCAGCCCAATAACCATCAGACGGCATCTGAGAGGGAAAGGCTTAAAAAACAAAAATCGTCTTCACAGCTCACATCTTCAATGCCACAAAATCGCCTGCTTGGACTTTGGAAAGGAGCAGCAAATGTGGGACATTGAAAGGTGGAATAAAGTTTTATTCTCTGACAAGAAAAAATGTAACCCTGATAGTCCTGATGGCTTCAAATGTTACTGGCATGACAAGGAGATCCCACCTGAGATGTTCTCTACATGGCACAGTGGAGGGGGAGCCATCATGATCTGGGGTGCTCTTTCCTTCAATGTAACAATGGAGCTTCAGGTTGTACAGAGGCGGCAAACGGCAGCTGGCTATCAGGAGATGTTGCAGGGGGCATCCTTCATGACTGAAGGCCCTCGTCTGTGTGGTATTGACTGGGTTTTTCAACAGGACAACGCTGCAGCTCACAATGCCTGCCTGACACAGGACTTCCAGAGAAATAACGTCACTCTTTCGGACCATCCTGTGTGTTCCCCTGATCTAAATCTAATTGAGAACATTTTGTGGGATGGATGGCAAGGGAAGTTTATAAACATGGAGATCAGTTCCAGACAGTAGATGCCCTCCGTGAAGCCATTTTCACCACTTAGAGTAATGTTCCCACAAGCCTCCTGGAAACACTTGCATCAAGCATGCCTAAATGAATTTTTAAAGTGATCAACAAGAACAGTGGAGCTACTGATTACTGAGTCCTTTTTTGGCACTTTTATTTCTGTTATGAGGGGGTTATGTGATTTTTTGAGCTATGGTCTCAAACTATTGATCAGATGTTGAACAGCCTATTTCAGTTTAAATGTAGTTTTCAATAAACTGCTTATTCATATTTTTTTTGTCTCTCGCTCCCATTTCTCTTTTCTGCGTTTTTTTAAGCTCTACTTAGGGCCTTCTTAAGATCCAACAGAGCAAAATACAAAATTTGGCAATTTTTCAACTAGTCTTAAGATATTGATCAGGATAGTATGTTGTTTTACAATCCCAACTGCAATGTAAATGTGCAATGTAAATGTGCAATAGTCACATTGCAGCACATGCAATGTTAGTGATTACATCTGAAGCCCATCATGTTGTCACTTTGTGCAGTTTGTTGGACACCAGATCTGAGCGTTGCCTTATTTCGTCCACTAATTTACAGTTTATCAGTCTAATATCACTATCAATAGTAAAAGGGCTTAACACTGTGCATACCGAGTCTGTGTGTCTCCGATATGTGAAATGTACAGGCTACAGATGACACTGCTGCTGTCACACACTGTATGGGCTGGTGTGACAGTTCAAAGTGTGACCATGCTACTTGAGAACTTTCAGCTAAATTCGTTCTGTTAGCCCTTTGCTTTGACCATAGTTGTATTCTAATCTTGTTTTCTTTCACTCGGCTACATTGTCAGTCACACTTGTGAGAGTTTGTGTTAATGTGGTGACAATTATGTGATAAAAGACTGATCATTCAAAGATCAACATTAACTACTATAAATGAATAAATAAAATAGAGACTTAAGTGTATTAAAATTAAGGCTGCCCGATTCTGAAAAAAATCACGATCTCCATTAGTTTCATAAATGTTGAGATCAACATTAAAAAACACGATTTCTAATTGCTTTACTAGACGTTGCACATTCAGTCATTGAGCTTTGATGCTCTAAGATATCATTTTGAACATTAACGAACAAGCAATAAATGAAAATAAAAGTGAAATGAAGTGAACACTACTAAAAATGAGAAATGGAAAAAGACTGAACAAGTGCAACAGATCATGTGGCCCAGTAATCTTTGAATCCCGATTTCTCATTTCTCATAATTGTGAAAGACAGTAATTGTGATTGAGATTAAAATCTGATTTACTGCCCAGCCCTAATTAAAATCATGAAAGAAAACCATCCAGTTCCTTTTTGAAAGAAAATAAAAATAAAACAGATAGATGAGAAATAAATATCTAAACACAGACTTTTTTTTTTTTATCAGGAGGGATGAAAACAAAAGAACAGTTGAAAAAGATACAAAGCAGTCTGTGCAAGACTCTTTCTGTCCTTCTTCAAAGTGTTGCCACAATTTCAGTCAGTGCCGTATGATTTCAATCAGCAGGACTGTATAATAAAGAGAGCTCTCTGTCCCCTCTGCCAGCCTGCCCGAAAACGGCCAGCTACAGCATGGGTACAATTAACCCTTTACAGCTTCACACACACAACCCGCTCATTCTCTGTACCCCCACTGAAAACCAGACGTCCCTGAGCAGACACACACACACACACACACACACTGCACACACCGCTGAGGGCTTGTTATAATTACAGTGTTTTTACCGTCACCCGGTCTATACGTTAAATAAAGGCAGTCCACATCCTTTTAGTCTCTATACAATCGACTCACCCCCTTCAGTGTTTTCATGAATGGGCGGAGCTTAACTCAGTGTGGTGGAGCTGCGGTAAATACAGCTCTGCCAAAGAATGTCTTGTTGTTTTGGGCCTGCTTCGGCATGGGGATCAAACACTCAGGGTGGGTGAGAGACACACAGGGAGAGAATTATGGATCTACAAGCTACAAACATGAGCACACAGTGTAGCTTAAGACGGTGTCAGTACTAAAACCAGCAGATTTCTAGGGCAAAA
Source organism: Cetoscarus ocellatus (assembly GCA_037902135.1). Classification (NCBI taxonomy): domain Eukaryota; kingdom Metazoa; phylum Chordata; class Actinopteri; order Labriformes; family Labridae; genus Cetoscarus; species Cetoscarus ocellatus. Next base: position 505,779 of record JBAMNC010001627.1, on the reverse strand, counting down.
ACTCACCTACAGTAGTTTTTGATTCTTTTGTCTTTGAAATGCTTTGTCAGGACTTTCTGTTTAAGTTCTTTTGTGAACATAACCAGAGGTCTCCAATTTTGAGCTATTTATTCTTAGATTCTGTATGTCTTCTTGTCTTATCCTTTCATTATACTGAATTTTAGTTTCAGCATTTCTGATTTCTTTAACCTTTGTTACATTGGTTTTGAGTTCTATGAAAAGAAAATGTACACTAATGCAGTGAGCTGTAAGCAAAAATCTGATCATCAACAACACACAGACAAACTCAAAACAATTTTTTTTTGCATTAGGATGAGTTCAGTCTTTAAATAGAGCTCTTGAAACCTTGCAAAGCAGCTGGATTTACCAGATTCCATGTCTACTATCAGGCAGATCCATGTTGTAAAGCTTCAAGCTGAAGGGATTCTCCCTGGGCAGAAAATGACCACGCTTTTACGCTTCCTTTTGAGGACAAAAATGCAGTAGTTACAACTGTGGGTTAATTGTACTGAAAGCATGAAGTAACTGCAAGCCCCTGACTGTGACAGACTAAACATTTGTTCAGCCATTTTATCAATTTTCCTGAAAGGACCTGCCCCCCTCCAACCAAACGTTGCTCAGATAGACTTGAGTTTGTAAGTCCCAATGACAGAAATACTACAAATATAGAAGAGACCGAGGGCAAAAGGTTGTGTGCCTGGTGCAAACTAGTGTCTGGAGGCTGAACTACGATACAAAACAAATGACCAGATTTCTATAAATGAAAGACCATTAAAATTTTGATATAGCATTGCACCACAAAACATGGCAATAAATTGTATCAATATTTTCTTACATATGTACACAGCATGGTTGTGTGGCCCATGTAAACAAACTTCCACATATTTTACTATCAACAACTTACCAAGAAGTATAAAAAAATGTTTTGCCTTCTTGATGAAGTTTAAATTTGGTTTTCTTTCATTTGATAGATTAAAAAAAAGACAGACATTTATTTTCATATATGTCAAATGACTTTGTACAGCATGAGTTTTAACTACACATGGAAAATACTTAGAACACCAAAATATATTAACAGCCAGCAAAGTATAATTGCCAGACATTTTTCTTTCTTCTTTATATTATTTTAGGTTTTCATTTGTATATTGTTGCCATGGATAACTTCACCCACATGGAAAGCTACATGAATGTTACCAACACAGTTAGAGGGCTATACTCCAAACCGCAAAATACTCATTATCTAACATATTCTTACTTAACATAGCTATTCTTAAAATCAACCATAGCAGCACTCAAATTTTACATCAAAATGCAAAATGTAAGACTTTATTTAATGACTAAGCATTCGATTCAAGCCAATTTAAATTACCTTTTTGGTGTGATTGACATTTATTTACTGTTTTTTCCAACATATTTTACTTTCAGTTCTTTTTTTATTTTACACAATACATTTAGTGATGTATATTCAAGACTTTCAAAAAACAAGATTTCAAATTCATATCTAATTTCTTTCAGAGAATTAAAGATATTCCACCAATCAAAGATTATTATGGCAATATATATTTTTAATATTTTCAAGTTATATTTAGTCTTTTTTAGTCACGTTTAAAGTTTATTATTATTTGACATAAACTTGTGGATTGCACTGAATAAGAGGGAGGGCTGCATGAAGCCCCTGGTCTGTATCTTGCCCATCTCTAATCTACATGCACAACAGACATCCACTCCTGTAACTAAGGTGCAATACCTGTTAAAAATAAAGCTATGTATGCCCTCATGTCATTTTTCTGCCGTTTCTTACTCTTAATTTTATCTATTACTTCTGCTCTCTAAAATGATGGTTGGAACACATCAAAAATACGACATCACACACAGCTCTCCTTCAGCGTGAGTAATGTGATAATTATGGAGCAAATCATTTAGAAAAGACTAAAAGGGACTTTATAGAATGTACTGCTATTTAATACTGCCTAAAGAGAAATATATATAACAAGTAGACCTGTAGAATGAAGTCAGGTGGGATGACCCCTCCCAGGACCTCCACCCCTCAGTGCAGCACCATACTATGGGAAACACTTTATACTATTTAAGTCTATACAATATTTACTTAAGTATACACTAAGTTTCCAGTTTACAAGGGACCTGTGATAAAACTTTAACAGCAACATGATAAATTCTACTCGCAAAATTTAAAAGAAGTCCAGCTTATTTAAAAAAAAAAAAAAAAAAGTCTCAAAAAGTGGCGTCCAAACTTAGTAACTGTACTGTGAAATGTTGTTGAAATCTCTCACATAAAATACAGTGAGGTTTGTGTCACTTATAGTACCATGACTGACCTTAAATGAATAAGCAAACCATTGAACTCATCATCAGGCCTCCTTACTTCTATTGTTGGAGTAAAAAAGTCCTGCATCATTTTGTTGTAAAAGCTGCTACATCCCACACACGCACACATACTCATGCAGTGCATACTACACATTCACACACAAAGGCACACAGTCAGCGCCATGAGTGTTGTTTTTAAAGTCATATTTCCCATATTGACATTTTTTCTGGAGCTGCTTGGCTCTGCTGTGGTTTTTCTTCTCTGCGAGGGCCAGCTGGGGAGAGTCCCTGCAACTATTTTTCACAAAGAACTTTTGTGCCTGACGATCAAAGACTGTCAAACACATGTTGGACAAAGTGTGCGGTAATTATAAAAGCGATTACATACGTGGTGTGGAATGGTCACATTTTGAAAAACATATGCATACACATGCCTCTCTAAAATGAGAACACAGAAACACACAGGCATGGACATGTAGGGTTGCAGAAGTGAATGTACACAGATGTTCTGTGACTTTAATCATGTTCACGGGCAAGCAATCAGTGGAAAACACACAGTGTTCACACATGCTGAAGCCCCATTGCTGAAGAAATTGACCTTGAAGAATGAAGGAGTAACTACGGGACGGACAATCCTTCCACAGACGCAGCTAAAGAGTCGTTCAAGTTGACTCTTTAACCAATCAGGAGTAAAAAGCGCATTCAGGAGTATGAAAGCCAGATGTATAAAAGGATTGGGATGGAGAAAAAATAAAGTGTTGAAAGCAGAAAAAAGTGGAAAAAGGACGAAGGGTAACAGAGGAAAAAAGAGGGAGGGGAGCTCCAATGAAGGAGTTTCAAGCATCTGGCAGGCCATGTGTACGAAGTGAACAGGGTCCTATTAATTAGAGCCATACTGGAAACTGGATTAATAAGAGAAAGAACGGACCATCGTAAAGCAGCATGTGAAGAGGGCGGAAAAAAAAAAAAAGGACTGGGCCAAATGGTTGCAGAAAGCACATAAAAACAGAGAAGCGGTTTTATTTCCACTAATAAACTATAAAATAATGTGTGCCCAGGCTGAGGAATGGTTTCTTTCTCTCTAATGAGTAACACCCCCTTCCCCCTGCTCCCTTCTCGCTCTCCCTCCAGGGGGAATACACCTTGGGTAGGGCAACAAAAGCAGAGCTGTGTCTCTGGGCCTCCAGGCCTCCAGGCCTCAATGCTGCTTTTATGAGACCTGGCTGAGTCAGGTCAGACTGGGTCACCTGGTTCTGGTCCTACTGACACACAAACACACACAGAACACACATCTCACAGCAACGGGGCTTTCCATGCATCTGTCTCTTCCAACAAGCTGCTGCATTCTGTCAACTTTGCTATTTTTCAATTAACTTCCATAGAACGACACTCCTGGGAGCTACGTCATTGTGTTCGGTGCATTGTTGCAACAGTTGTAAACATGGTTTAGCTGTAAACAGATGAAATGACAAAAACATTTTTTTTCAGTGAGCCTTTATTAGGAGCATCATCTGTTTCTGGTTATCCTGGGTGTAAATGTGGCTGAACTTTATGGTTTTTCCAACCCATATCAACTTGGGGTTACAGTCACAAATCAATGCGCGCACAAACGCATATACACACGGTCATTACTACGAATAAGTCAACACAAAGCAAATTAATTTTGAAGAATACAATTTGCATGCCAACCAAAGTGGGTCCATATGAGCCTTTCAGGAGCCCCAACCATTAACATGCAAGCTGCCTTCAATTATTTACTTCATGCATACTTTGGCATCTCAGACAAAACAAAACAAACATCATACTGGCAAAACTTGCAGAAGCTTATAACAGCCCCACAGGACTCCAGATCTGTGGGCAACAATCATTTGTGAAAGGTGACACTGCCAACATTTGTGCTCTGTATGTAAGCAGTACTTGAAAAATCTGATTTTATGAGATTCACTGTAGGTATTGAAATACATCTCCAAAATCACTTTAATTTTGTTTCATTCTGGGTTGTGAAGTAAGGGAAAAAAACACCAGAGCCTATGTATGGTCAGAAAAGGGACGAACAGTCCAGTGAGTATCGGCTTGATATAGCAAAATTCTGCCTCTTATATGAACAGCATCAGATGTTTCATAGCCATCATGGACTATGTTTCTGTCATCAGCTAATTAAACCTAAGCTAACTCGTCCATCTTGGCAGCCTATAGAAAGTGTTTGGGGAGGGCAGAACCTTTCAATACACATCCAGATTGTGGGCAATGGTTCTGTCAATCACATTCATTATGGGCCAATCAGATGATGGAGTAGGCGAACACTACTGCTGAGGTGTTTCTTCATTTAATGAAGAAATGATGCCCAGTACTGATAAAACAGCTTCAAATGCAGGTACCATCTATGCTAATCTGTGAGCAAGCCACCATTGCTTACAGGCTTACAGTCATTTCTTGCTGTCATCACACTCGCAGCTCCCACCTGTATGGATTTTTTGCATTCAGCCCTGGAGTGTGAATGCAAAAATCCCTTTGGAATATTTACGTGTATGGATCATTTATGCTTGTACAGACCAGATTCACCGTTTTACACTCTCAAAGGAAATCCAGAGAAAGCGAATAGAACTTTATCATAAAAGCAAGTCTTTGGCTTATACTGATTGTTTATTTAGTAAAGACAGAAGTCCTAGTTTCAGTGAAAAGTTTACTTCACAATAATACACTGTATGTTTGTTGTTAAGAAGGTAAACTTAGCTAAAAAAAAACACTGTCAACTTTACTGACAGTATTTTGATAAGAAGTGCCTATACAAATCAGCTTGTTGGTGGAAAAGAAAGTCATTGTAAAAAATCTGTTTATAGCGTGTAATCACCCTGAGCTGTTTTTGTGGCCTGTTTTCATCTACAGTTCTTTTGATTGTGTGGACTCAGTGGCACTATCTGCAGCAATGTACAGCTTCTACGCTGACTATTTCTGCACTAATGCAGAGCCAAGCTTTGTGACTGTGGCATCTGTTCAGAGTAAAACCATGTACCTCAAACTGTAAACACACCACTTCAAAAATCCTGAACTATCCCTTTAAAACAAATGAGATGGTGGATGGAAAGACCCTTAGTGGGTCAAATTATCTAAAGGACTCCAAGTATGTCACTAAGTCCCCAATTTGTCCTGCAAAAGAAAAAAGTGCTTAAAAACTCTCTCAACTGTCTGATTCAATGATGCGCTGAGTTATCAGTCTTTTTGCATGTCTAAAGGAACTTTATTCTCACAAACTGTACAGATCTGACTGACAGCTGTCAGTCTTAAATAAAATGCTGAAACTGTTACATACATGTGGATGCATTTCAGACTGGGTCCTATCTAAGGCCAAAAATTATCTCTCAGTGACTTTACTTGGTCTTCTGTGTAACTCTTTAAAATGTTTTTGTAGGAGAATATTTTGTAACTTTCCTTTGTTTTCATGTGCCACACACAACGAAAAGTTTGCATGTCATTATGGCAGTAAACAACTTGTGACAAGTCCGTCAATCTTTGGTAAAGTGAAAATTTCTGTTATGTTGGGGTGTTGTTTTTCAGCACACAATGAAAAAATGTCCCTCTGGTTTGGTGACAAAGTGGTGGGGTATTTTCATAGAACCAGATGACAGGAGAAATTAAGAGGATCTTCATTTTTAGAGCATAATTAGTTCACACCAAGGGCTGAGAAATGTGTGTAACTGGAAGTTTAAGAGTTGTTTAGGGCCGTTAGTCGATGAATGGACATGATTTTAGCAAATGTTCCTTGGATTTAAGATTTTGTTGAGAAGAATTGGAGTGAAATTGGTAAAATGACTTATTCAGCATTTTAATACAAATGCATGTTTTTCCTGCTCTCTCTGTGTTTTTGAGAGGAATTAAACCAGTCCCACTCTTATTATTATTCAGACACATTGCATATTGGCAGCAACAAAATCCCCTGCTTGGTGTCCATCATGTCAGCAAATTTCAGTTTTGACTGTTCTTTGCTTTGGATTAAAGGAGGGTTTAAACATTCAATTAGGATTGTGACTCTGTCAACACTCTGAATCCCTGCATGTTTCAGGGTTTATCCACCTATATTTTTATTGGCATCACCTGATGATTCAGTCTCTCTCTAAAACATATTTTGGACCATCTTCAACTTCTTTTTTGGTCTCAAGTTTGAATTCACCCAACAGTGACACATCTGAGTTATTGCCCTTATAACATCATTAGACAGATATTTGAAAGGGAACTCCTACTTGTGAAGACATATAACCCAGATTTTCTTCTGAAGTATTGTCAACAAAGTTCTTCGCTAAATCTTGGTGGAGTCACAACGCGTTGAGACCTAGGTGCTTAAAATATCTTCAATTCTTTGATACTTTTTAACACCATGTACTTGAGAACAACAGGGTATCCATCATAAACACAGTTGAAGAATAAAATATGACTGAATATCTTTTTAACCAAAAGTTGCCACAAGAAAGAGGCAGAAGCAGTGGTTAACTTCAGCTCACAGGTTGAAGCAAAAGTTTTTTTACTGCTGGGTGTTCTTTTTGCACAAGACATCAGACTAAAGAAGGCTATGCCTCTGATGCTGTTGCTCTTAAACTTTCAAACTATCCTCGCTGGAGCAGAGAACTATGAACTCCATAAACACTTTTAAAAAGCAGATGAAATTGATTTGCCTTTACTTGATGCTGTTATGTTATTACTTGAATTTAATGCCTTCTTTACTCATCTTTTATTTTGCAAAGCACTTTGCTAGATCTAGGACAGCATGAAGGGTGTTGTCTAAAGCAAGTGGTGCACAGTGGTTTGGGGCATGTTGGTCTATATTTTGCTATTTTGTAGTAGCAAAGCCAGGAGAGGTGCACATCGGGGATGGATTATGTGTCTTGATTATACATGGGTGTGTTTAAGGCGTAACACAGACCAATCCAATCGGAGTGTCAGCTCTCATTCCCTTTTTTGTTTATGATAGACCTGTTTACTGTACATTAAATAACTGTGGGCTTTAAACAATTTATTCTCTCATTTTCCCTGCTGAGATCCTTTGCTTTATCCTCTATTACATGCATTAAATACACTGGAAAGCCTGTTCTATTTTCTGTGAGCATAATTATGAGAGCTTTATCATGTATACAAAACTTTAAAATGTAGCTTTAATCTTGCGTGCTTCTTTTAGTATTACGCCTACTGGACTGCATGGGAATGCCCATCAAGGAGCACTGCAAAAAAGCTGGGCTGTCTCTCAGCCCTCTGCACAATTATAAACATCTAAACTGAAATTTCAACAAATGCTCTGATATTTAACAGCAGAGGTGTGCTGCTGTGCATCCCATGAGTAAAGCAGGCTCAGTCAAGCGTGTTTTGATCTTGCAGATGAGTGTAAATCTCTCTAATGCATCCGCAAAATAGTAGAAACACTGTACCACAAGATTTTGAGACTGTAGACCAGGTATAAGGAGGTTTAAAGTCCAGCCATTTTCTGCGTCCTTAAGTTAGGAACACCCCAGCTTTGCACCTGACCACTCCTCGTTTTCATTTCTGGGCACAAACCGGAGCACACGATCATTTCCTATTTTATGTAAAAATGACGTGTGTCAGTGTAAATAAGGGAAGACACCTTTGTTTGACCCAAAAACACTTTGAGTTAGGCATATGATAGGGCCCCCTCTTTAGAAAGGTACTTACAAAAATCTTCCTGACTTTATTTAAGTCTCCTGCAAACAGAATAAAGGTGATGACAATGTCTAAAATGTTCAAAAAGAATTTTTACATTTTTGACAGTGTGTGAGACATTTTTTTAATTTATGTTTATTTAAAAACAAGATTTTTTTTCCATTATTTGGTGTTTCGGATTTCTGCAGACGTACTTTTGATAACATGGTATCAACAGTTATTGATATTTGGAATGTGCTGATCTGATCCTGGTATCAAATGATGTACCAATCTTGACTCAAACTCCTAGATCAGGTATTGTTAATGATATGCCATGCCAAGGGGCTGATCCATTAGGCTAATCCAAACAAGTTCTATGCAATTCTGTATTTGTAACAATCGCCTTTGCATTTTGACATGCAGAGGCAGCACAGCTAGACGATACTAACAATAAAGACTTAAAACTAAAAATGTATTTCAGGGTTTATATCCCAACAAATTCTATGACAGCAAGTAATATCGATAAAACTAACATTTTGAGGGTGAGTTTTTTAACAGGCAGAAAAAAAATCAAGCAAAGCTGTCAACTTCTCTAACTGCAATTAAAAGACAGAACAAACTCTGTAGTGGTGGTCTGAAATGACTAAACACTGAGAACTCCAGTGTAGTTTGTCATCAAGTACAATATTTTTCTAGGAGTATTTCGCCTGGCCTCTACAAAAACATATAAGGAAACATTGATCAGGGAAATGAGTTGATGTAAAAGTTTTCTGGGTTAAATTAAGTTTAAAACAAACCAATAAAAAATGTGCTAAGCATTAGATTAGTTAATGTGCTACAAACGCAACTGGCCAGCATCTTAGTAAGTTGCTAAGCGGGTCAACAGGAGGATGGTCCATAGTGATGATAGGCCGTAGAAAGAACAGAAAGAAGCCATGTGAGGTCAGCTGTTTGATTGTGAAAGGAGCCATCGAAAAGCTTTTGTTACCAAACCATGACACAGCCAGACTGTAAATGCAATCTCAATCTATCTTTGGATCAACCTATTAAAGACAGAGAGGCCTAGTTCAGGTGGGACTCCAGGCCTTCAGATCAATGATGACACTGTGGCTTGTTCTGTTAATCATGTCAAACTATGTTTATTTTGGTAGTAAAAATCATCCTTTCCTCAAACACAATCCTGTAGCTATTGTTTTAAGCCTCAAGTGGACTGTCATGAAACTGCTTTTTCTTGCACTTTCGCATTGGTTTCATTTTTAGCACCGGAGGTTGCTGCTTGATCGTAACTGGCTGAAAAGGATATGTATTTCCATCTACTGCCTAAGTTGATCAATTTATTTTTTTTCTGGTGCATGTGCACTGGGAAAAGGGCAGTATCTCAATTTAGACTTCTGTTCAAGCTATTACCTTGGCTTGGTTAACTTGACTTGACTGTTCATGTAAAGTTACTGAATGGTAGCAACATGAACAAACAATGTACAACACAGGACATACAGTGCAGGTCATAGTCAGTTAGGTTTACTGCCACAGCAGTATTTTGCACCAGGAATACATGGCAATTTTAGCCAATGAGAACTTGTATGTTGCTTGTTTTTTCCTTATCTCCATATCTAATATTTGTCACACTCCAAGTCCAACATAATAAACAATCTTCTCATTGCTGTTGTTAGTTTTTCAAAGATAATCCCCACAAATTTTGAGTGACTGGCTGTAGACTTGTATTTTAAATGAAAAAGCATTATTCAAATGTAGTGTTTCGAAACAAGCAAAATGCCAAGTTTTAGCCTTTAAGTCAGAAAATATTAGTTAAAGAGAACATGGAAGAAATTAGACATCATAAACAACTCAAAAGGGAAACATTAACATTTTCCATTTAACTGAGAGGGCGTCAGCTTCATGGCTCCGAACAGGAACCAGAGGGTAAAAATGCTCCTCTCCACAAAACATAATGAAGTCCTTTGTTCTCTTTAATCATGTGGTTGATTACTCCTCTCTGTGAGCATTTCAGATGGATTACATGCTTATATGATTCCTTTTTTATCGATTCTGACCCCAGAGAGTGTGAAAAAACTGTTCCTGATAATAAACATACTTTGATCCTCTGGACTAAAACATGAAAATTCTGATCCTTTTAACTTCCTGCTTCCTCTGTCAGTAAGAACCATGCAGAAAAACTGTGCTTTTTATCATTTTTCTCAACTATTTAGTCATCATTTTAGTTCCAAACATCCGATGTGTGGGTTTATTCTAGAGCCATGTGAGTCAGCTGGAAAATAACAGGCAATTATTAATGGAACACAGGTACAAGCCTGGTGTTTACTTTTTGATAATGTAATTAAAGTGTGAGCTTCATGATGGTTGAATGAGATTTTTCTGTCTTGCATTAACAGACAAGTGTTTATAATTTTCTTCAACTTGTGGATGCATCTCTACAGGCATAAGCATGAGATACTGTAGTTCGTAGAAAACATAAACTATAAAGTTGAATAGGATCTCTGTGTTGCAAACCACAAAGTTTCTGTGTTTAAAGTAAACTCAAAGAGTGTAAGAGAAAAGGAAAAAAAAACTCCCCGAAAAACAGCCAGATGCAAGGAAAAACATGCCTTCAGCCGGGACAATTAGCAGCAAACCATAAAACCCACAATCAAATCAGATTTTTTTTTCTGTGAGAAAGCAGCCAAAGATTAGCTGTTCTGAACTCACCATGTAGAAAATAGACACACATAAAAAAAAAGCCCTGACAAAAAACACATGCACCATCACACACAAACAACATAATTAGATTTTCCAACAAATGACTGTACTGTACCATATTTCATGTCAAACTGACATGTAAAAATGTGTTTGGAGGAATAAAATTATTGCTGGGCTGAAAACCCCTCAGTGTCTGACAGCCATCATATGACCGCAAAATGTTTCTGGCTGTGGCAAACACATAGTTTCACTTTACAAGGGCTATTATGTTGTTAGCCTGTCAATAATGTACATACAGATGTATACAGTGGGCCTTAATCAACATTTGATACCTATTTTCCAAGAACACAGAAACATCCTAAAGTTCTTCAGAATGATTGCCAGGTTTACTTTTAATAAAATTATCCTGGAAAAAAATGAAAGAATATATCCGAAGTTTAAGAATAAAGAGATTGTTAAACTGTTTGGTCATATAAATGTCTCAGGCTGATTGTACTATATCAATATTTTGCTTAATACAGAAGTATCTTTTTTAACTAATAGGGTATCAGTGCTTGTCCTAAACCTGCACTATAAAAACTGAGCCACAGCTTACAGTTAGCTCAGCTCATATGGCTAAAAGCTTGACTAGCTATCCCAGGGTAAGGAAGGACTGCCCCCACACAGACACAAAAACCCTATAACCATACAAAATAAATTAACAAATAAAGATAAACATAGGTAGACACTAGTTGAAGACGCATTTTGTTCCCGTGGATCAAAAGTTTTCATTTTAATTTATTTCTTTACTCAATTTTCTTTGGAGGCATAAAGTCGATCATCTAACTCTTACAGAAAAAAGCCAACAAGATGATTTTAGAAAACTCACTGAAAATATACTTTATTATGTAATTCCCCAATGTGTGCTCTGTTATTAATCTGCTATTTTGCACTTTCACAAGAAAGGGTTTTGAGAAACAGTTTACTGAACTGAAATACTTACATGAAATAATATTTGCCTTAACAGAAATGTTTCAGGAGGAGTCTGAAAAGTTTAACTGAAAAGTCACTCTTATTTTACCCCTCGACAAGAAGTTGACCCCAGTCCCATGTGAGGAACATTTTTTTTAAAGTTTTTTTGTCAAGAATATCGACCCAGATATTTAATTTTGGCATGCCTAATTTTCAGCCCTGCTCAGAACAGGCTGTTGTTGTAAACCCTCAAGTGCTGTGCTCTAATGTTTAGTGCCTGGACATGTTTCTCAACCAGAGCCACCTGTGGGCTTACCAACACCTGGCTCGGTTAGAGTTTCCCATGTCCCTAATCACATCTTTTAGGGGAATTTTAAAAACAGACCACATGAGCACCTATTTTCAGTAAGGTGGAGTAAAAAATAAACGGAGATGAAGGATTTTTCTCATATTGATGTTGTTTGTATACAGTGTAAATAAACACTTGTGTATAAAAAACATTAAAAAGTTCTACACCTTCAATTAAAAAATAGGAAACTAGTGCATAATAAATTATTTAGAGGCTTTAAGCCTTTAGAATGATTATTTAAGGATGTTTTAATTTTTAGCCTACTTGGCATGAAAATGTATCTGTTGAGGTCCTTTATATGCATATACAACATGCAAGTGTAAATCAAGTTGTTCATTAATCAGTCACTGGTGATGACTATAACCTAGAAAAGATTATTCAAACAAGGCCTCAATATTATCAATATAATGTTTGTTTATTCCTTTGATCTTCTGTGATGGTTAGCTTGCTCGAAAAAGGGACAGAATTTGTGAAAGACAGTAAAGGAGATGTCACATAAAGCTGTTAAACTAGTCAGTAGATTTGGTTAATGAGGAATGCATAGACGGCAGATGGCAGGGGCTCTGCCGCTCACATCCCTCTTTCCAAAATCTCACTTCATACTCTTCTCTCTATTTTTTACTGTTTATTAGTTTTTATGTGTAAGAGTGAGCGCCAGGAATGGCTGTTTTGTTTGTGAGGGCAATTAGTGGCCATGGGCTAAAGTAAGTTTATCCTGTTACTTCATTTTTTTTCTTTGTTTCTTTAAATGAACATGTTGCATTTTATATTTGATGTTTGATATACAGTATATTTTTTGGGGTTCAGTACTTACCTTCCATTTTCCTCTTGGGTGTAGTTTTTAAGTCATTATCAGACTTTCTTCACCCCCGCACACTTACTTTTTTCAATATGTTTTCATGTGCATTGAATTTCTATACGCGTGTGTAAATCAATCAATCAATCAATCAATCAATCAGTAAGTTAGTAAGTAAGTTTATCAGCATTGTCACTCATTGGCGCTTGCATGTACTGTACAGAGCCAGGGTCCACTGAAGGCGGTGCTGATGTGTAGGGTATGCATGATAAGAGGAAAAAAATAGGGTTTGTATTTGCATGGTGGGCGGTGAGAGTTAGCATGGACAGGAGTGGCTCTGTGATGCTTGAGTTTGTTGTGAGACTTCTTTAATGTGTCATGGCAGTACTAAGACAAAACACAAGGGTGTTTTTCGTTTGTTTGGTTGAGGTTCCCATGTGGGGCCATGTGTCATGGTCAGTAGTAGGGCTGGGTATTTCCAGAAAGTTCATAATACGATACGTAACCTGTTACCAATGCCATGATATGATATGTATCACGATATTAGTAGATTGTGGACATTGACTATGCCTTGAACAGTATGCTTTTGTTGCTTTTTGTGAGTACAAAAAGAAGTTCAAGGTCTAAATGACATTACAACTCAAGACATTTCAGGTCCTCAGAGATCTGACAAGTCATTTAAAATTTGGAATATGAGCAACATCATGTAGTTTAGCTTTTACTTGAACTGTGCCATTGATACCATTGTAATAATAATAATAATATAATAATATCTTGAATTTATATAGCGCCTTTCAAGAAACCCAAGGACGCTTTACAGGTTTACCCTAGGTGTTCCTATTAACTGCTGTCACAGCATATCGAGGCCATACTGATTCTGTAGAATTCGTGTTGATATGTATTGGCAAGGATTACATATTGATCTTTGGAGCACAGGCCTACAAAGTAGAATAAGCATTGTCACCACTTAGAGCTTAAAGAACAAAGTGTGAGTATGCTGAAAGTAGCAATGTCGTGGTAAATATTGGGGATTTTCTACTATGTGGTATATGCTTTTGCTCAACTTTACTTGTTGCTCTGGTAATCCATTACGGATTGAACCTAGTACCTAGCACAATTTTTCATATCACCTCATGTGGGGTTTCAGTCCAGCTTAAATGAAACTAAACTTGATGTGGAGACACTGCTGACCTCTGAATGGTCAAAGTAACACTAGGACAAATAATATCTTCTGTTACTTGCGTGTATGTTTGAAAACCGTTCCGAGTTTGATTTTGAGGGAAAGTGACAGCCTTATGAAGCAGTGGTATTGACGTGGAAATGAAACACCCACGTTGTCAGCGCTGGGATGCTGTATGACTTCCCAAACCGTCCTCTGCTTGAACAGCATGTTGTTTAGCTGCCAGCAGCTCGATTGCTTTTCTTCTCTTGTTTGTTTTTGTGAGGATGCCATCGTAGTTTTGCTCTAAGATGATCAAGCCCACCTTAAAGAGGTAGTGATCAAGTCTATACTGTAATGGAAAACAGAGCTGGTAGTATCCAAACCATTTTATAAGTCAAGCAGAGTTACTCAGATAAATGGCACAAATATCTCTTGTTTGTTCAGTTAATTCCATTAATCACAATTACTTTTAATTGATGTGTTTTTCGCTTAAGCTTTAAAGTGAGCGATGTGATGAAGATTAAGTTGCAGCTATTGTATGTTTTGTTTCAGAAATAATTCTTGTTTTCCTTTTGCTAAAAGAAGAAAGCAAGAGAGACACTTGTCACTACCACTCTATGTCAGTGAAATATCATGGGTATGTTTTAATGTATTTTCTAAATGCCTTCAAATGCTGTTTATAATGGAACTGAGACCCACACTATAACTGTACTCCGAATATCAATTTGTTTGGACCTGTATTGCCTACTTTTAGACAAAATTATTGGCAGACCATTATTTAAAAGGCAATGCCAGTGCGTCTAGAAATAGGTGATAGAAGTTTCAGATGTACTACTGCTGCTGCAGCTTAGAATCCTCAAGGGAAATTTGTGTCTTTCTGACCTGGTGTCTTTCAATCTTTTTAAAAGTAGATCGATGGCAGTGGGGCAGAAGCACAGGTTGTAGATGCTTTGACCAATGAATATCTGCTCTGTAAGTGAAAAGATTGATCTGTGTAATTCTTTTGCAATTTTTGTCTGCAACTCTGTTAAATGTGCTGCTGCCTCACATTGTTATTAATGAGATTCTTAACCACTTGAAGGTTTTTCTGGTCACTGGTTATAAATGTTTCTATTTCACTGGAGGATTCAGCTTCACATTAAACCACAACCTGGGATTCAAAAAACTTTGCTCAGTGCACATATTTAACCTGTTGTACTTGTTATAATACATTGTACGTTTTGTGTAAGCAGAGCAAATGGATATGATGTGTTTGATAGTGATGCTCCATAAAACACACAATGTTGTCATTATTTGAAGCCAACCCTGTTGGCTGCTGGGGGTCTGCAGGTCAGGGCTGGGGTCAGTTCTACTCGCTCCAGGCTCAGTGGCTCAACCATGGGTCACCTCTAATTAAGGCATTTAGTGGGCAGCTTTTCATTTAGTATTTAAGTGAAAAGTGATTCTTATGACCACGCAAATCCCCACCACCTGTCTCACACACAGATACACTCATATCCAGATCTGTGCCTTATTGTCCCTCTGCAGACAGGATTAGAAGTGTTTAAAGGGAGTAGTAGAAGAGCAGCCTGTGGCAATGTTTAAAGGCACAAAGATGCAATTCTGACACACTGAGAACATTCAGCCTCAATGTCTGAGGAGCAAGAAACAATGAATGTTGGAAGTGACACTCAAATCTCTGAAGCAAATCGTGGAATGTCAACATGAACCATAATCTGTCAGCGGCTCACACCAAAAATCTCTTAAATAACTCTGTGGACAATACTGTTCTCTGCAGAACAACAAAGCATTTGTGTCTGTGCCACTCACAAACAAGTTGCAAAAGTTTGCTTCATTGTTTTAGAAGCTCTAACTTTCTATTAATATGAAGTTACCATGACAACAATGCTGTACAAAATCAAACTCAGCTGATACGTTCCAGCAAAGAAGATGGAGTTTCTTTTTTTCATATTGAGAAAATAAAGAAGAAAGAAGTCAGTGAGACAGAGAGAAAGCGGGAAAGGAGCCAGACAGCCTCCTCAGCCTGAGGGGCTGCCATTCTTGAAAAGTGTAGCAAACAAAGATGAGAATGCAATGCAGTTTAAGACGTCGTATTCAACACACCCTAAACCCATGCACGCACACAAACACAGGCTTTCTTTTTCTCTGACTTCCTTCTCCAAATGGTGAAAGAAGAAAATTTAACCAAAAGCAGATGTATCCACTCTTAATGTTGCATTTTAAAAGCTGAAAAATCTGACCTGGGATCAGAGAGTTCACTTAGTAGTTGATGCTCTGAGGACGTCCGCTGACTGGGGAATAAGCATGCGATGAAAGAAGGAAGAAAACAGTTATATTCAGTGTGTCTTTCATATTAACGATTTGAGTTGTTTACACCCAGCGGTGTATAACTCTACTTATAGACTCGCCCACCTTTCCCTGTAGACGTGCTGATGAAGATTCCTCTAGGCCTAAAGGAAAATTAATCTGGAATAGATTTGTCGAGCATTTGCGAGAAAGGCATTAGAATGTGTGGCACGGAGAGAGAGGCATGGTCAGCAGCGTGGTGTTAGCGGATGGATGCAGACACCACGGATCAGCACTTAGCGGATAAATGTCAGGACCATCAATCACACGATACGTCTGTGTTTATACAGCACATGTTGCACAAAGGATGCTATTTAAGATGAATCACAGATTATAAAAAGAGCTTGTGTTTAAAAATGATCGGGTCAGTAAGTTTGTTCACACACACGCACAGAAACACTATCAAAGCAGCAGCAGCGGCAAACGGACACACTGCAGACTGTCTTGTGATATCCGGAGTAGCTTATTTCAGTGTTTCCATCCCGCTTATGTAATTGTGTGGATGGAACCTGTTTACATAACCCTCGGGGGGGGAATGAGTGTGTACATACTCAGGTAGACCAGACCCACTCAGCCATTTGTGATGTTGATGGAGTGATCCATCAACTCTGACAGCACGTCTGTTGGCTCAGAGCCTGCAGGCTGAGGCAGTAACTCTGTCTGCTGCTTTTAAACGGCCTGAGATGGTTACCAAGCTCACCTGTAGTGTTCAGACTGACCAGCAGCGCAATGCAAAAGAACAAAGAACAGCTTGTGGTGTTTTCCAATTCTATCTTCCTCCCATTTCTTTCTGTTTAACCTTGACAGTCTCAGTAGTTTTGATCTTTCAGCAGCTAAGAATTACAGTTTACAAAGTCTGGACTTAGACTTACAAACAATGCAATTCAAAGTGACAATAAATAGCTTGTAGTGCATCACTATTACTGTGGTACATTGCACTCCTATTTCTTTAGCTTTATCCAGACAACCTTGATAGTCATAAATTTAGCAACTGTAAATTAAAGCTTACTAACAGTTGGTAGCACATAGTTATATTATATATATTATAATCCACTCCTCTTATTTTATACAGCCTATGACCTTGCAGCAACTCTGAATCACAGTTTGCTAAGCCTAAATCTTACCCCTTATACACCAGGGCTGGGTATTTATTTTATTGGGTATCCCAATACTGATTATCATATACCATTATATGATTTGTATCGCGATATGCATTAACAGAATTTCCTCAAAGTTTTGTTCTCTTTTGCAAGCGCAATGTTTAGCATAATGTAGTCTAACATAATGTATGCCATCTTTTGAACCG
This sequence comes from Cetoscarus ocellatus, assembly GCA_037902135.1. Lineage (NCBI taxonomy): Eukaryota > Metazoa > Chordata > Actinopteri > Labriformes > Labridae > Cetoscarus > Cetoscarus ocellatus. The sequence goes on along the minus strand of JBAMNC010001627.1, from coordinate 488,207 downwards.
TACCATTGATAACATTACCCAAGGTGTAAAGACTGCTGTTATAGTATTTGGGGTTGTCACGATTCTGGAGAATGCATATATACGTGTCAGCAAGTAGTATGAGACGATTTTTTGGCCGTTTTGACATTTTGAGCACAGGCCTAATTTACACAGTTATACAGGGCTCAGAATGACCAGCAATGTGATAGAAAAAAATATAAAGCAGTTTGTGGTATGATATCAAACAATATCCCATTGTTTTAATTTAATATACACAGCCACAAAGGTCTTCATCTTTTAGCAACTGTGAACCAAATTTTAAAGCCTGGACTCAAACTGGCCAGAAGTGCATCTCCAAACAATAATAAACAGTTTGTAGTGTGCTACTGTGATGTGTTGCTAACCTTTTACTTTGTCTTTATCAACAGAGCTTTAGAGGTCATAATCTTTCAGCAACTGTAAAACATGTAATAAAATGTCAGGAACAACTAGATGTGCACTGGTTATGAAGGCAGGACTCAGACTAACCAGTTTGTAGTTCGTTATAATATCATAACATAATCTCTTTTTTTTGTTATGCAGCCTTGGAAGCCATAATGTTTCATCAACTGTAGCAATAGGGATTGAAAACCACTTCTACTTACGAATTTCTTACAAAAAGCTAAACAAATCAACATCATTAGTCTCCATGCTTAATAATTCCCTTATCAGTTCCTTCCACTGTCCTGTATGCCCTGCAAATTAAGGGTGCCATGCTCTGATCAGCGGCATATAGCAGAAATGGCAACAAAGAAATCAAAGATGTAATCACGTAAAGCATGAGACTGAAGCAGTCAGAAGTGTGTTTACACAAAATGATGCTACAGGAACATGTCCAGTGTCTGTGTGATTCTTAAGGAAGATTGTAAACACCAGCTACATGCAAAGGCATACAACATTACAGCACAACACTGAATATCAGGAGTGCCATGTATCTGACATTTATGACTTGAAGCACCTGTAGCACAAAAATCTTCCTCGCAAAAATGAACAGCAATCAATAGCAGGAAATTGATAAATAATCCAATCGATAGGCAGACTTGAAAACTGAATTGGTATCAGTAAGATGTAAATTCCCAGCCCTAAGCAACAGTGAATCACAGTTTTAAAAGTCCTATTTTAATTGCATGTACACTGTCAACAAAGTCAGAATTTAGACTGACCAACAGTATGCAAGGTTTTAGCACTTAGTACTACTCTAACATATTGAACATCATTTTGATTATTTCATTTATGGAGTCTTCAAGGTTAGCCTTTCACACTAACTTTGAGCCACGGTTTTCTTTAGTCTGGACTCCGACCGATCAACAGTTCAACAACTTGTGCTGCATCATGGTGACATATTATCTACACAGCCTTATAAGTGATCATCTGTCAACAACCACAACAACCACAAAGTACAGCCAAAGACAGAATTTTACTGCATCAGCACAGTTTAAGTAGTCAGCGCTAAGAATGACCAACAGGCCAATACCAAAGAATAAAGAACAGCTATGTAGTGGGTTTTGTGTTGAACTCCTATTTCTTTTCCTTCATCTAAACAGTCAAAGAAGTCATATTCTCTAGGCTCAACTGTGAATCAGAGTTTAAGAGTCTGAAAGTCACACTGACCAAAAGTGCAATACAAAACAAAGCACAGCTTGTTGTGTGTTATTGTATCACATTGCACTCCCTTTCCCTTTCCTTTTTTCTTCACAACAGAAGACTTAATCTCTCAGCAGTTGTGCCAATCACAGTTTATGAAGTCAGACATAACCATAGGTGCATCCATCAGTGTGGTAAACAAATGATGACACACACACTCTCCTGATTGTAAACTTAATGTCCACAAGCTTTCGTGTCCTCACATGGAGCGGCCTTGGAGCACATGCAAGTGCCGATCAGCTTTCATTTCCCTCCTTTGCTGTTTCTGTTGTTCTTTCTCCCTGTCTCGAAATCTCTGTTCTCAATTAAAGCTGTCCTCAGGAAACTCATCTCCGCTCACGCTGTCCTAAAACACACACACACACACGAGAGAGAGAGAGAGAGAGCGAGGGAGAAAGAGAGACAAGAGAAACACACATCTCACTCATGCTCTGACATGTCCTCTGTCTTCTTTTCTCGCAAACAGTTGACGCGCTGTGAAAGTTATGAGGAAAGAGAGATCTTGAACATTTGTATTTGAAAAAAAAAAACTTACCAGATTGGGCGAGTTTTAAAAAGTGGTACACAGTCTGGATGTTAGTGAGGGGTTGAGGGAGGAGAGTAGTAGTTGTGTTTGTCAGTCAGAAGTCCCTCTCGCAGCGACGACAGAGCACAGCCTGTTGCATACCGCCTCCCTCTTCTTTTCCCCTCTCTCGCTTTCTCTCTCTAACACACACCCTCTCCCTCTCCTGAAATCATTGTGTACTTTGATTCACAAACCCTGCCTTTGTCACGTGATCCAACACTTCAAATATACAGCACATTTTTTACCAGCCACAGAATGCCCGAAGGAAGAGAAAACAGGGTCCAGAAAGCTTAGGTTTCAACCCGCTGCCCCCCACCCCCCTTCTTTCTCTCTCTCTTTCTTTGTCTCTCTTTACCTCCACTCCTTCTAAACTGTGCTGTCAGTCAACACTCTTTTGTTGGATTGTTGGATTTCTAAATTTGTTCCTCTTTTGCTGGCTGATCAAAGATTTGTCTTACGCCCAAACACACACTCTCACGTAACATGACATATACACATAAGATAGAGCAACGCATTATAGCATGTAAACACACTTGTGCTAATGAAACAGTCATTAACTCACAGACATACACAAACACACATGGGGGGGGAGGGGGGGGGGGCACACCTTTGGGGATATCAGTATCAGCTCTTGGCTTGCAGTCTGTGTTTACAATGCCTTGACTTTGGGACAGGGGCCAGCCAATGTGGGAGTCCAGAAGCCTGGGGCCAATCAAGGGCCACTCAAGGCTTTATTGTGACTACATATCCCTGATGGGAAAGAAATATCCCCTCTTAACATCAGTTTCCCTGTATCTATTTTCACACAAGCACAGAACTCATTAAAATTACCTACATTTTCAGAGTGAGTGTACGAACACAAACTGTGGATTTTTAACCCAGATTTCACCCAGAATTTTTCTGTAGCCCCCTAGTAAAGTGTCAAAGCAGAGCTGAGGTGAGTGGATGCGGATGCACAGAAAGAAATATTCAAGGAAATTCACAGCCAGCCAGCAGACAGACAGAGACAATCATGGTTATATCATGCAACCAGTGCGGTCTTTATACATGCAGTTTAGCTGGTTCACCCTCTTTTCTGCTCGCCGCTGTGACTTTTTCCCACTCTCTCACTGATTATGTATTTACATGCTATGACACTGAGCTTTAACATGAAAGCAAATAAGTTACGTGATAGTGTGAGACTCTGTTCTTTAAGATTTTCCATGTCATGTCTTGCCTGCAGAGATCCCCTACCTGTTTTCCCATGTGGCAATTTCTATAAAAATTTCTCAGGGGTGCATGAAGGAAAACAGATTATGACAAAAGACAATCAAACCAGAACTAACAAGTGAGAATGCACTGCATATTAAAAATATCATATGTATAATATTTAGAAAATGTGAAACTACATTTTTGGGGTTTGTAATATGAAATGTTCTCAGTCAATGTAGAGATAGGAATCGAAAATCAATTCCAGTTGGAAATTGAGCTCCCTCGAGGAATCGATGTCATTGGTCTTTTTTTGCTTAACAATTCCCCCATCAATTTCTTCTACTTTGTTCTTCTTGTTTTGCAAATAAAGGACATCACACTGTCATCAGAGGCAGTCAGCAGAAATCAAAGCAAAGAAGTCAAAAATGTGGTCATCGCAGACAGGAACGGAAGTGGATCAAACTGTGGCTCAATTTCAAACAGGCGCGTACTACAAAATGAATAGTGGTTGGAAATACCATCAAGTTGCAGAGGCATTCATCAATTCTGCACAGCACTGAATATTCAGAGCGTCTGTCATTGTTGCCACTGAAAACCTGTGTAGTCCTGCTTTTTTCAAAATCCACAGGGATCAAAAATGGATGTCATGTCTTTTATGGTGTTTACCCGCCATGATGGACACTGATTGTCTATCACTGCCATAAGAAAACCATGATTCACGGGCTGCTGACTGTTCTGTAAACCAAACTCTCCCCCTGTAACTCCTAGGAGGACTCTGGTCAACAAAAATGGCACTCCAAAAAAGTCTCTGGGATGGTACGTCCTTATCCACACCAAGAGCAATACCACAATGCTTTGTGAGTAGCTCACAGTGTGAACCAGGAGGTCCTTGTCTAAACTTGTTTCTGTGTTTTTCTGTTTAGTAAACACACTTTATGGAGTGTCCTCAATTAAAAAAAACAGTTTACAGTGAAGGCAGGTGGCAGTGGCTGTTGGTCACTCTATCTTTTTTACAGTCTTTGGTCTTGGTTCAACCTCAGTTGTTTTGTTTAGCTGTGGGCCCTCTGGCAGCAGATTTTTACATAGTGTGAATCTGCTGCAAGTAATACTTGAATTTTTTTTTTTTTTTTTTTTTTAAACAGAAACACGAGTTTTACAAAACAAATTATGAGAATACAGACCTGGGACGTAACTTTGTACAACCAAATGTAAACAACTGTGCGAATTACAAAACTTAGAGGGATGTTAAATGTAACAACTGGCAAATGTACATTATATCTAAGAGTTTGCTTAATTTAATCTATATGCCAAACCTTAAGCATAGATTTCTCCTCTAAAAACCACACAGAGCCTGGTATATATGTTAGATGACCTCATTACATCTTCAAATTCAAAACTACCATGAGCTGTTTCCCAGCTTGGGAAGTACAAGGGGCCATTCTCCCTACGATTTCCGCACCTTTAAATCAGTTCATGTGAACTCCTCTCCTCCTACAGGATTTTCCTAAGCAAATCAGTCCCCTGGTTTTTCTGGTAAGGAAGCATTTAATGGCGATACATCTGATCCATGATGAGATCAAACCTGGCTGGTCAGCCCCTGAGGGGTTGAGCTACCTGATTCTGTATGTCAGAGATAAAACCGTCTGCTACTGTCTGACTGAACCAACTAAGTGTAGGAGAAGCCAGCCGCTAGGGTTGTCACAATATCAGGATCTTGAACTCAGTCACAATACCACTGACAATTGACCTGTTTCAGTACAATGTCAATAAAAACACAAGGCATCCAATTATGGGTCATACCTGTTTTTGATCAGCAAAAACTGTACACTAACTGTAGTGTTTAAATTGTACAAACATTTATCTTAGCTTTCACCTGATTAGCCTCCATCTGTCTGTAAGAGACAGGAATGATAATTTTACATCTTTGTACAATAAGATAAGATTGAACTCCTTATAATTTTTATAAAGCTTTAACCTGTCAATATTTTACAATGAAAGTACAAGAGATTACACATCTTAAAAACACTTGGTCTCAAAAAGTACAAATGCTTAATTTTCCAATTAAATTTATCATTATTCCTGACACAATGTGGCACTGCTTATAAGTTTATCTAATAGAGATAAAAAGGTACAGCACAGCTATCAATACAGAACAGGAGCTGATAAATTCATTGATACTGATGTCATTATCTGTCCCGCTCATAAATCCAATCAGTTCTTGAGGATTTTCTGTAAGGATAAAGTAGGTCTACAAGGGTTGTAAGTGTCAACAATAAAAGGAAATCTGGCATTCCTGATATTTATGCTTTGTGGTCCTACAAATGCCTCATCATGTTGCTGGTGTTCAATCCTTGCATAAGATCATACAGCCACGCATTGCAAACCTTTTTCTGTCAAATAAAACAATATTGAGACTGCTCCTGTCTCTAGTCCCGTATAGTTACTTACGGTGCTTTCACAACTAAATCATTTGGGAGAATTAATCTGACAAAAGTGGGCGTTCCCCTCTCTCGCTCAATTCTTTTGCATATATATGTATATATATAAATACAGCAATGACACCTTGATTCTGTACCAAGCCAAGCTCTTGTGGTCACAGTTCACTTCTAATTGACCTCTGGAGTGGTTAATTTGCAGTAAGAATGAAACTGACCCAGCAATCGGCACAAACAAGGTGACAAGGTCCAAATCACTGAAAAGTCCTCTGCCAAGACTTCTACAGGTGTTACAGTGAGGGAAGATTCAGTGTTATCTGGTGTCCACTCTGTGGTCCACTTCTGACATTGGTAAGAGTTGAAAGCCCCTGTTGTTCTTGCACAGAGTTTGTTGACTTTTTTGTGTCAAACACTGAAAAATATGCTCATTGGTATAAACGTTCACGAGCCATTTGACCTCCTCTCAGCTTCAATGCATTCTGTTGTTCATTTAGCTTGCTAGCTAACTTCCCATAATGCAGAGCGTGACAAGCAGTCACAGCAACGTTTACTTACCCAGTGAGGCAGTGCCATAATGGCGTAAGGACAGCCCTGTCTGTGTGTATTTTGGCTGCTTTATAGCACTGCAGTGTGAGCATGAAACAAACCAAAGAAAAACTGCAACATTGCATCATTTTTTAACTGAATTGAAACAAAGAAAATAAATTAAGTATGGAAGCCACATCGAACTCCTTCTTAGAATTGGTGCAGGAATGAGTCCAAAAACATAGATGTGAAAAGCATTTTAGCACCTCTGGTTCCAAAGGCCAAAATTAAAAGGGATTTCAGGACAAATACCTGAAATAAGGTCTGTGATAAACAGATGCAGACAAGATTTGAAGGTTTCATTTTGCAGCACAAAATGTATCTGATCTTTCCCTGCTTTAGAATTTGAAGAAAAGGATGGTTGCTAATTAACTGTTAACAAGTACAACAAAAATAATTGGGGACCCAATCTTTAACTAGAAAAGCACTCCGAGAGCGCAGACCTCTGCCAAGCAGCTCAGTTACGGCAGTGACTTTTCCGCTCCAACTGGGCAGTCAAGTGTCCGCTCATGTCTGTTCGTGTGGAGAATGCTGCTTTCCATTTACACTGGAACTGGGAAGAGGGGAGTGTGAATGCCGTGATCTTTGAGTTATCAGCGTTCCAGTTACAAAGTCGGAAAAAACGTGCCGATCTACCAGGCTATTGTTAGCCATTGTGTTAGCAGAACTCCTCCAATGGTATTGCAAGGGAAGCTGGGAAATGTAGTGAGATAGGCTTGAAAAACGTTGCCGTCAGTTTGCAAATAAACTACAGTTCCTATAATGATGTAAATGAATGGGATTTGCCATTACTAACTTCACACACATTTTTTTGTGACGTCAATCTGGATCGGATCAGGACCAGAATGTAATGGCTTCTTCCTTGGACCAAACCACACCTCTGGTAAAATTTTCATGTAAATCCATCCAGTAGTTTTTGCGTAATCTTGGTAAAAGACAAACAAACAAACAGACCCTGGCGGAAACATAAGGAAATAAAAAACAATCCATAGCCACTGCCATTGGCACCAACTTGATCAGGTCATTTCATTAAGATGAAATTCTCAAACAAAGGTTTGCAATGTGGCATTGAATGTTGGGAAGTGTGAAAGATGTTTTTAAGTCTAACTGCCATGCTGTTGTTCTATAATAGATTAATAATACAATTTTACTTTCGACAATTATGTTCAAGCCTAAAAACTTTTTAAAGTTAGATTTACTTAGAATATTATTATGATGAACAAAACGTTCAACTTTCATAAATTTTTGTTCAAATGAACCAACCATCAGTTTCTTGTTGACCTAAAAAAAATTGTCACTCCTGCAAAATTCCACTGTCTTTCATGCTGATTGTCTCTTGCAAGAGCATGACAACACTGGTATCCAAAGCTCAGGAAACTAACGAAATGGTAGTCATTGGTGGTGGAAAAGCATAAAGGCAAATCATACGGATGCCTCAAACTTGTTGGAATCTGTTCTGAATGAGAAAGAAATCTTAATTCTCATCTCTAGCGATATGCAGCCCATTATAATAACAGTTTAACAACAGAGCAATTCTACAGTCACTGATTCACTGCAATACTTTTAGAAAACATCTGCATCACAATATAATTGCAATACAACTGATCCCCCTAGCAAACTGAGAATCAAGTTTTGTGTATGTGCTTTATCAAAAAACTGGAACTTTATATCTAACAATTTCCAGCTGGACTTCTGTAAGTATAGCCCCGTTTCCACCAGAGGGTTCAGTTCGGTTTGTCTCTGAACGGCTCGCTTTTTGTGGCGTTTCCATAGCCTAAAACCAGGACAGGACCCCTTATAAGCGAACCGTACCGTCCTACTTCTTGGGACCCTTCTGTTGGGGTGCCAAGCACACCGATCCAACCCCAGAAGCTGGAGCTAGAAACACTGCAGCCCGTTGATTGGTCGAAGGAGACGTCACATCCCGTGCGACAGCGGTAATAAGGAACACAGCCCTGCCATTATTAATCTCCACTCGTCTGGAAAATGGCATCAAGATCGAGCGTCCCATGGTCTACTGTGGGGGTGCAGACCTTCCTCAGTATTCTCGGTGAAGAGAATCGTTGCTCTTTGTTTACTGTGTCGCTTTTTCTTCTTGGTTGTATTTAATAGCCGGGTACACTGTGTCACGCTGCTACGACGTCATGCTATCGGCATCCGGCTTAGACGCTGCCTACCAAGTAGGGTACGGCTGGCTGTGGAAACGCAACCAGAATCAGGCTTTACCGATACGGCCTGAGCCAAACCGTGCCGATCCATACCGGACCACTTGGTGGAAACGGGGCTTTTGTCTCTCTATGTTTCTACATGACAGCAAATCTAAGCTGCATACTGGAGCTGGAATTTGAAAAGAAATTAAAATGTGTGTTTTAATAGTGGGACAAAAAGGATGTCTAGAAAGAATTTCAAAGAATTGGAGTTTGTACACAAATAAAAAACTGGTTTCTTTTCAGAAAAAGTGTCTATACTTTCAGACATCTATCTCGATTATTTTTTGTCAGTTAGCACTCTTAATGGAGCCTTTTCTTTCACATTACAAGTCCAATTTTTTAACCATCTGTGTTTCTGCCACACTTCTCAGAGACGGTGTGAGAGCAGGGGTTAGAGGTTAGTGCTGTTTGTGTTTCTGTGTCACTGAAATGCTCGGAGAGGAGGGGGGTCTGAGGCCTGGCTGAGTGTGAAAGAGTCGATTGTGTATTTCTGACTGTAAATCTACAAGGCACTAATAAGCACATGCATCCACATGCTGACACATGCACACACTCAGACACACACACAGACAATCTCACCTTCTCCCCCCGACTAGTGGTGCGAGGTGAACCTGAATCAATACTGTCACAGGAATCACTTCTGCCATAAAATGGCTTAAACATGGTTGGCCGAAGTAACTTTCATCCACAGAGAAGGGTAAAAGCAAGAGTATGTAACTAAAGATGGGAACAAGATTTTATTGATACCAATGCCATTATCAGTTCTGCTTATGGATCTGATTCTTAATCAATCCCCCTAACAACTCCTGTGGAATCTCTGTGTAATAAAAAAAAATGGCCTAGAGGTTTTTCAATGGCAACAATGTAATTGTATTTCTGATATTTAATCCTTGAAAATACTCCTGGAGCCACATCTGGGTTCAGATCACCACCAAAATCCAATCATGCATTCCTTGTGCCATGACCAGCATTCCCTGATAATGTCATCCAAATCCATTGTGAACTTTTCAGTAATTAGGGAAAATATGGGAAACTGCCCTATCTCACAATGTTAACAAATCCTTTAAAAAATACCTGGATCTTTAAATCATAACCAACAAGTGATTAGAACTGTCTATAAACTGAAGTACCATTTGAACAAAACTATATTCTCATATGAATTTAACATTAACCTCTAATTACAATCAAGTGAGTAAAGTGTCCAATAAAAATAATAAAATAAGTGAAATTAAATATGTGGATGTGTGTCTGCTCAGGGCCCTTGAGTCCCAAACCACCAGTTGAGGACCACAGTACCAGTGGGCAAAAATTGAGCTTTGGGTGACGTGCACAAACACTGTGCATTTGTTTTGTGTTAATCGTCTGTCAGCCCTAAGGCAAGAGATTTTTCACAGAGTGTCTACTGCACTTTATGACTTTATGTACAGGCACACCACGAGCCACCACACCACTGAGATGCTATACGATTCAGTAGCCATTTAGAAAAACATGTTCCCTCTTTTGCGCATTAGCACTTTATGTTGGCGTCTCCCAGTCTTCTCTTGGTCGCCTTCACCTTGTGCAAAATGCTGCGGCCCGTCTCTTAATTAGCACTAACAGACGAGAGCACTTCACTCCTGTCCTTAACTCCATTCATTGGCTTCCCGTCCATTACAGGATTGATTTTAAACTTTTAATGTTTGTTTATAAAGCTCTTAATGGTCTCGCCCCTTTGTATTTTACTGAGCTTTTAACTGTTCAGGAACCTGGTAGAGCTTTGAGGTCGTTGAACCAACTTCTGCTGAAAGTGCCCAGGCCAAAATACAAACACTGGTGGTTTGGGACTCAAGTTTAGAAGAATTTGAGATGTGGTTGAGGTGAGTCAAAAATCGTCAAAATTATGACTTTAGTCTTAGGACTACGACTTAAATCCACACCTCTGCTCACCATTAAGTGTAACACAGCTTTAGCTAAGTTAATTAAATGATAAACACATTCTATTCAGAAAGAGCTTCAAAATAAACCTGCCCAATTGTTACAAAAACCAGACACCTCATTATATAAAAGACAAACCAAGAAATGGCGTGTTCCTTATGGCAGCTTCCCACAACTAAGTGGGAGAGACAAAACAAACTGTGATATCATGCACAGACAAAGAGTGGAGAAAGCACTTGAACACTCAAAAGCAAGATACCTTTTAATTTTGTATACCACAAAATAATAATAACATAGAGAGAAAATATATTACCAAAACATTTGAATCACTTCTTCTCCAACCTTTCTTCTTGTTTAGTGTCACAGGATGTCATAGCAGATCCAATCAGAAAGATTAGTAACATGAGAAGGGTTTTGGTGAGGCCTGCAGGTAAGATGGCGGAGGAAGGCCTCTGATAAAAACAGACCAAAGACGTAGAGAGAGGAGAAAGAACAAAGAAACAAAAAAGGGGAAAAACTGGAGAAGAAAAAACAGGGGAGCTTATAACTTTCTGCAGAACTCGAAATGGGGCCCTTTTTGGCAGTGAGCAGCAGAGAAAACCACAGAATGGTGCGACTGTGGAGTTTTAAAGAGGTGGAGGAGGCATGAAGGAGGGTGTAGGATGGGGGGGGGGCAAGCAAAGGACAAGGAAGCAAGAGAGGAGGGAGAAAAAAGAAAAGGAGGGTGCAGACGGCAGGTTTTAATCAGCAACAGGCTGTTGGTAATGAGATCACTATCCCTCTGCTCTCAGATTGATGTCATGTGAAGCTCTGCGGTGCACAGAGAGGCATGCCTAGGATGACAGGCATGCATGACAAGCTCGCTCGGGCACACACAAACATACAAGCGTACATACAGGAAAAAAAAGTTAGAGTTTTGCTCATATTACGCCTGGCGAATGCCCACAAACTAATAAACACTGGCACTGAGAAAAAACATATGCACAAGACACAAAGAGCCTTTAATGCACCACGACTCCCTGCTGTTAATTTTCTTCAAGCGAGAGAAAGAGCTGACACAAATATAATCACACCCACACATACACCATAAACACGTTTCTTGTCCCTGAGGCTCCTTTATGTCCTTTCTGTGTCTTAAAAAACAACCAAACATGCATACAAAGAACACACTGTACCAGTGCTGAGGGTTGGCCTGACTTACGGGCATAAAAAAAGGGTTAGAAATTGAAGAGTAAGGAAAAAAAAGCAGTGAGGGAAAGAGAGGAAGAGTGACACTCAGGGTAGCGGCTGTCAGTTTTGGGGTTATAAAGGGGAAAGAAAGCCAAAATCCTGGGGCATGATATGCGTCCACAAAGAGACATAAGTTCACTTGACTGCAGGGCAAAAATTAATTTTAAAGTGCCTAAGCTAATTAGCATAGTTGGTAAAGTTGGCAGTGGAAGTGTTTGTGGCCAAGCGGAGAAAGAGAAGAAGAAAAAAGAGGGGAGGAAAGGAAAAAAGGAGGTAAGGGGTGTACATGTGCATCCAATGAACAGCGATAGTTTTTCCTATATAAATGTTCGCTAAAATTCAACCATGATGTCACCATGAACCTGTTGTGAACCCGGCTCTGTCAACTACCATTACCGTCTTATTCCCTCTCTGTTCCCCCACCACCGCTGCCTCTCCATCTCCTTCCACTCAGCCCACATCATGTTTTTTTGGAGCTTCAACTCTTTATCTTTCCCCATATGATGTTGTCTGGCAGCATTTTTCTTTTCAACACAAACTGCTTTTTTGCCCCCTCCTCCTCTCTCCTCCAATAACCCAGCCCCTAAACACACGCACACACACACACCCACACACACACACACACACACAAATGTAACACACACATATACATACACAAACCGCTCACAGCCATTTGGAAAGTCTCTGGTATAACAAGGACAGTTTTAATCAGAACAAGCTGGCATATTTTGGCCAAGACCTGCACTTATGGTAATTCAATCAGAAAGAGAGAGAGAGAGAGAGAGAGAGAGAGAGAGAGAGAGAGAGAGAGAGAGGAAGAGAAGGGGGAGAGAGAAAGAGCGAAAAAAGGGGCACACGGAGGGTAGTGGAGTGTGAGACGGGGAAATAAGAAAAACAGAGGGAGGAAAAAGGAGACAGTGGGCGGATGGGAGGGTGAGGTAGGGGTTGAGTGGTTGAACGAGTTTGATCCACATGTGGGAATGATTGTCTAATTACGGCAGATATGTGTTACTGCCTGCAGGACACATGGTGATTGGAGGGCGCAGCAAGAGGAAGATGCCGTGATTGGACAAGGAAAAATCAAGATGCATGAAAGCAGGAGGAAAACAACAAAATGGAGACAAGTGTCATAGTTGCTCCCAAACAGGGATGGAGATCGTTGTATTTGCAATTGTTGTAAAAACTGATGTCGTGTTTGCATGCTGAAAAATTTTCACAGTTTTTAGAGCCTGAAATTTTTGCACAGGTACATTTCTAGGCTTGTATTTTTTAAATGAAGTTGAATGAGAATGAGTTTCACACTAATGTTTTGTGAAAATACTGCTGCTTTCAATGTAAATGTAGACGAGCCTCCCTTCATTCATACTACAAAAAAATACCTGTACATGTTTACCTAATAATTACACAGTATGCACATCATTGAGGGATATTGTTAAATTTTGTGATATTCAGCTTGTCTTGTATAATTTTGGGTGTCATTTGTGTTTTTTATGAGGTAAAAAAAAATACTTAAAACCAGAAATCAAATTTTGTGTGAAAAAAATCATTTTATTTTTAGGCCTTATTTTCCAGCCCTACTTTGAACAGATCAGTACTGCTGATAAGTCTCATGGATCCTGTAACATAACTGCACCTTGAAATGAGCTGTATCTTTAAAACATAGTACTGCTGAACAAACATACTGTCATAATCAGGCCTCGGCCTTAGTAAAGTTTCCCATTTCGTTCTTGTGTTTTTAGATTTTGTCTCGTGCTACCTGTTTTATTTTGAAAATTCACTTGTCTCTCCTTGTCTTTGTAATTTTGCTTCCTGTCTTGGCTCTGTCACACCTGATCCCTGATTTTTCTTCCCCAGCTGTGTCTCATCACCCCCAGTCACCTCATGTATTTAACCCCCATGTTTTCCCCTGTCCTGTTGACAAGATTGTTGTACCTAAAGTCACTTTCCAGCACTTTATTTCATAGAATCATGCAATATATCATTGGATTATCATGTATGCAGCTGGTATCATGACTGCTGCGTCAGGGGTCCCCAACTATCAGGCCACGTACTGGTCTGTGGATCATTTGGCACCAGGCAGTACAGTGATATAAACAATTTAATGTCCCCTCTTTGACATGAAGTCTGGGGTGTGTTTTATTTTAAAAAATAGTTGATCACATCTGCCAGTACAGCTTGACTGTATTTCATACACATGGTTGCAAATGTGTTTGAAACAAAAATTGCTTGAGGACACTCACTGGACAGGAGGGAGCTCTGGCTGTATGCAACTACCTGACTTGCAAGAAGAAAAATCAGAGGTCAGAGCTACCAAAATACCCATTAAGACCAAATATCTTTGGGCACTGGACACTGTTTCATCACTTTGCATTGCGCTTTGTTATTGGTTGCGGTCGTCTCACTCACCACTGAGAGCTCTATGCCAAAGCTGAGTGGTCCTCCTTGAGCACCCGGAGGTATACCCATTGGATGATGTTGATTTATAAGTCTCTTCTCAGATTAGTTCCGTCCTGTGTTCTCTTCTGCAGAAATCAAGGAGCACCTATGCCTTATGCTCTTGTGCAATTTATCACACAAATGTGCCCAGATTCTGATCTGAATTGGGGAAACAAGCTTTTTGTTATGCTGCCCCCACCACTTACAACACTGTACAGACAGAGCTGAAAATGTCAGGAACTGGTTCAGTTAAAGCTTTTTGTTCCATTTTACTCACTCAATGGGACTTATCTGGTTAAATAAAGGTTAAATAACTTAAAAATATAATAATCAATACCTACACCATACCAGCTCCCACTTACTGCTGCTGAATAGAGCATACACCATCAGCACCAGGCCTGCACAGTATGAGAAAAACATGCAATGTGCGTAAACATTGTTTAATATTGCAGTAACAATGTAATTAGCATTCATGATTTGTATAACACCTGTAGCTGCAATGTTTCTCATAAATCTTAAACAATGTTTAAGAAAGCACATTTTTTTCTACACTAAAGTGGCCCAACTAAAGGTAGCTTATAGCTAGATTTGGCTTCATCTGATTGCATCAACAGGGGTGAAAGCAAGATGCTTATACCAAGCCTCTGTTAACATTACTTGAGCACCTTTAGGAAGGTAAAAAAAATTTTTTTTATTATTTCAATAAATTTCCAGTGTTGTAATAATATCACCATTAATCTTGTAGCCCTAACCAGCACTTGTGATTTTCTCTGTCATATTTTCATGTGTAGGAAGTTAACAAATTCTGTGTGCACAACGGTCTGAGACAGACTTTTATTGTAAAATAAATAAATATATAAATAAAAAATATCAAAAAATTTAAAAATGTCGGTTTTGGTTCCCTTTTAACAAAACACAAGTTGTGGCATGATGTGCTTTCAGTCACATGACTGACACTGAACAATATGACCATTGCACATACACATATTGCAATTACAATATTTTTGCCTTTGCTGAGATGCAACTGTCAGATGTAACAATCTACTTAGTTACCGTGTTAACTGATGACTTTCAGCTGCCTGCGTTCTTTGATTTCAGCGTTACAGCAGCTGTTGAAAGCTGAAGGAAATTCCATAAATGTCTCTTTCGATCAGTTTTTCACTATAATGTCAGCATAACCTCATCAGATATGTAGTTAGTGAGAAAGATCGATGAGTTTTGTGTTATGAGTTATATTTTCAACGGATGGTCAATAAAAAAATAGCCTGTGGTGCAAAAATGGTTGAGGACTGCTACCCTGATAACAGTTAACTAAATGTGTTAAATATGTATCATCAAGAAAAAGAAAAAAAAGGTTTTGGGAGAAAATTGAACATCACTAAAATATTATGACATCCATCTTTACACCTGTGTCATTACCCTCTGTGTTCTTTTTGACCCTAGACGTATTACACCACTCCTAGTCCAGCAGCAGCCAATCATAACAACTCTTTCAGGGAAGCATAAAGGCAAAATTAGACCCTGCAACATCCCCAAGTGAGTTGCTCTAAAAGGACACAGTCCTCATCAACTCACACAGTCTGTGGATGTGGAGAAACTCAGAGAAAGAGAAAATCCTAAATCTGCTGACATGAGGAGCAAATACATGTTTAAGAGTTCTAGTTTCAAGTTTAAATGGACATTTTGATGGTGAACTCAGGTAAATACAAGGCTGAGCCAGCGGCTATTTAGCTTTTACAAAGACTGTAAACAGCACGGTCAGGCTGTCTTTTTACGATGTTACAAAACTTACACAACAGCATCTCTAGAGTTAACAAATAAATAGACAACAGCCCCATCAGCAACCAAGTTGATTGTATCGATACAAGCTATTTCTGATGATTTTGATAATACTGCAACTGACCCCGTGGACACGAAAACGATTTTGTATGAAAACGTTCTCTGTAAGGACAGCATCTTTTCAAGAAATGTTTCCACCCACACGAAAACACTGAAAACACTGTAGTACATATGCCAGACCTGTAAGTGGCGCTATAATGCTGCATACACTAAAAACAGACAAGTGGTAGTAGTAGAGGAGCAGTAGATTTTGCTGTAAAAGCCATAACGAACTCACTAGCTTTTGCTAGCTTTTGTTTCTGTTGTTGTCAGGGTTCATGCGGTTTAAAAAAGAGATGGTGCTAATACATCATTTTTTCTGAAGCTATCTGTATTTGTTGTCCACACGGAAACACAAGGTCAGCATTTACAGATTTATCCAAGCTGGGACCCCTTATCAAAAACAATTGTTTTCAGGCACCTGAAACACCCCACCCATGTGGACGAAACGCCTATACGATTAAAAACTTGTGCGGATACACCTGAATTCATCTCTGGGTGGATGACCCCTAAGTGTCAGGTCAAGTCATTAGGCCCATTCACAGTGCCACTTTACTGAGTAATATTTTTGCCCCTGTGATGTTTTGCCTACAGTGTGAATGTCACAAAAACATATTGCGGGGATAAGTTGATCCTCTTTCTGTACAGACTTTGGAGGTAGACACAAAGGCAGTAAAGCTCTGTGATTAGGGCTAATGACTGGATAAAGGAGGAATACCACAGCAAATCACCTGAAGTGGGGCCCTAATGTCTAGAGCTGCCCCCACTGACTGACTGCAGTGAATGTGATAAACCCTGCCTCCTCCATCTTAGATGCAACATATGCAAAGCTAGAACATTCAGATACTAGATGTTAATAAATTTTCTCCACTCCAGTTTTGTCATGAAATTTTGTCATACTGACTTGCATAAAGCTATTCTGAGGTCTCTTGTAAAATAGTTATTTGATTAAAAGTCAACCCACAAACATTGTATGAGATGTCTTGATGACAGCTCTATTGATAAAAAGTATGCAGCACTCAGAGCACCAGTGCAGAAACTGAAAGAAAGACTGACAGAAGTCATTAAACTAACCGAGAGTGTTGGCTTGACACTGACACAACAATCTGTTTAAACAGGGACTATATCTACATCAGGGATATTTGACAGTTTATCATTGGTAAAATGTGTATTTTTACAAACAAATGTGGCATAATGTCAATATAGTAACCCTTTCAGATGCACAATATTTCAAAGCCTGTCACAAAAAAACATTGCCTTCATCTTTGTCCAACAACAGAATTATGGATTGTCAATCTATTTATACCGCAATGCTAACAGCACAGCCCATGCTTGCAGGTTTAAACTGGCAGTTTAGCTGACTCTGGCACAATGCATCACATGGACACATTTATGTTTAAAACTGTACATAATCATTTCACAAATTTAATTGATTCTTGAATTTAAAAACAAACAGAAAGACATTTTTACTCAAGAGACATTACTGATACATACACAGGACAAGATTAACAGATACAAGGGCACATTTTTTCACAGGGTAACCAAAAACAACACAGATCAAAAACTCATTTTTAGTATAAAGAGATGAGGGTACATTTATTTTCTTTTTTTAAAAAAATCCTCACAGTACATTAGCTAAATCCATTTTCTTCAGTTAACTTGCTACAGGCTCCAGTTTTCAAGCTTTTCTTTAATCCAATGCTTCCCAAAGTGTTAACCAGGGCCCTCTGGTGGTCCACAGAGGTACTGCTGGTGGGCCACAGGAGGTCATTTACAATAAATAAACCCCAAAACCTAACTGAAACTATGTATTTAGTGATCATAGAATACGAGATTACATTTTTAAGTCTCGTGACTAACAAAAAAGGGAGGTTTAATCAGCTTGTTCACTTTTTTTTAATCATTTATACTGTCTAGTAAATGGGAGAAACAGAACCAGTGTCACAGTTTAATTTGTGTCAAATTAACTGGTGAAATTTTATTCAACATCTTACAATGTTGCTTGTTTCCTGATTTCAAGAGTTTATCGGTAATTTGAAAAACATGAAAGCAGAATCATAAAGTCTGTCCAACGAGAGAATTTTAAAAGAGCTATAAATGCAAAACCAATCATAAAATTCAATAAAAATTGGGGTAAATCATTTTGGTCTCATGTAAAGGTGGCATGAGGGTTTTTGTGGACCCTAGAAATTTTTCAGGTTTCAAAATGGGCCAAGGTGTATTTAGGTTAGGGAAAAGTGGCTCTGACTAGCTCAAAGAAACAAATAGCAAAATCTCGCATTTGGAAACACAAATTAAATTTCCAACACAATTAACCTTTCTCCTGTCTCCAAAAAGTGACACATGTTCCAAATAACAGAAAACTGACAATGGTCGACAGTGACAAACCACATGTTTTTTCATCTACCAAGAACATGGTATTCATTATTTAAAACTTTTATTAGCTTGTATTTGTCCAACTACTGCACAAACAACAAAACACAGCACTACTATTCGTTGTAACCTGACCTGACTCTGACAAAGCCCACAATCAGGCATTTACAACCATTTATACCAACTCTGTACCAAGTCTATGAATGTAGTGATAATGAGTTATAATGTGTCCATATATTAATATTAATCCATTTATTTATCCACAACTGATGATCACTTGTGTATAAATACTTTATAACACCAAATACAGAGGACTTAAATCTGTTCCATTTCCCTAAATGATAAATCTTTCTTCACTCTTCCCTGCTTCCACTTTCCTCTCTGCTCTAAAACAAAAGTAACAACACCTTAAGTATCACTGTAGGGCATGGCAGTGATAGAGGCAGATCTTTGAGGAGAACCCCATCACAGGGCCCCTGTCGGAAGATCTTAGCACACAATGGCTGTGTGATGTGATGTCTGTCTGCTTGTCTGAAATTGTAAATGCCCTCTGGAAGGCAAGAATGAGCAAGTATAACACGAAGATCCTTCGATACATCATACAGCTATTCTGGCTTTGTTCCTTTCCACCAACAGACAAATTGGCTAACTGCATTTAGATAAAGGTCCTCATAAGTCAGCAGTACAATTTCTGAGTGTTGATGTGTTTGTTTTTACCATTTTATTGTGACCAGCTGTTCCCTGCATACCCACAAAACCGCCTCCAGGCTCCGGTGGACTCAAATACTTTCATAAGTTGAGTTTTTCCCATCACAAATCACTGCATAGTGTAAGCAGCAGTACATCAGTGAAGGACAGAAATTGACAGCAGAAAGGAAAAATATCAGTCATTAATTACTTAACAGAGTAGGAAAACAAACCACTGAACTGACTATACTAACCTGACTTGGCTTTCAATTAACTGGAAAGCCACAGTTTTCATTGATGTTAAAGGATGATTGAGTATTTTTGAAGTGAGGTTGTATGAGGTACTTGTAAATAGTAAATTTGTTTGCTTAAGTGATTCTGTTTAGCTCCACCACCTGTGAGGCAAAAACCAACCAGATGGGCTTCAGAGCTCTAAGTAATTTACTGTATTTTTAAATGAAAACAAACTAAAAAAAAAAAGCGGAGAGTGACACTTGGTTTAAAACATTAATTAATAAAATACAGTGACTCAAAGTATGGTCTACCAAACAGCTGAGTCAGGAAAGGGGTTGACATAAATTTAGCTGCGCTAAAACCTACTGAAGAGCAGGAGGAGGAGGAACAAAAAAACAATAAAAAGATGACATATTGTTCTTTGAGCCTGCAGTATCAGAGGTTCCCACCAATACCCCTGTGCACTCCCCACTGTCAGTAAAGATATAATGGCTTAAATTTGCCACTGCCAACCTCAGCCATAGCATCACTTCTTCCTTATAATAATAATAATAATAATACATTTTATTTATAAAGCGCTTTCTAGAGCTACAGTTTGCTTCTCTCCACATATAAGTATCTCGTGTTTCTGTCCACAGGATGATGTCTGACTGTTGGATATTGCTGCATCCTTTTTAGAGAAAACTTGGTTTAGCCATTTAATTTTGGTCTTAATTCAAACTGATTGTTTCTCTGCCTCTGTGTTAACAATCATCACATGATTGCTGTGTTTTGTTTTTGTGTTAAACTCACCTCTGCTAGTGGGTTAAGTCAGGGTTCATCCTTGATGGTGACAAGGTGGAAGGTGAGACTCATCTTCAGCCATCACGTTGGAGTCAGTGGATGTGTTTTAGCACATTAGTTGCAGAGGCAAGGTGACAGACATCACTAACCAGAGTAAAAATCCCAAACAAAGCGAGTATATCAATCAGTGTTATTAATGTGGCAGCTGTGAAGACAAACATCTGGCTTAGGATCTCAACATATGTGTTATACCCTGTCCTAGGGTGGAGAGGCACATAATGAAAAAAATGCCCAAATTCCTGAAGTCCCAAACAGCCACCAGGACCAGTTTCACATCTTAACAAATTGTGTCATTAATGCTATGTTATTTATAAGTTTGTTCAGTGTAAAAATCCAATGTTGCTCACAATCACATTTTTTCTTCTCAATCAAAAAACATGCCTCACATGACTACTGACAATTAAAAATCTGTGCTCCCCCAGCATGAAATTCAATCTGGCATCTATTGTTTATATAAAAAAATAACATTCTACTTCATATAATGTGTTACATTCTTTGTCGTTTTTTTGTCTCAAATAATCATGATCTCAATATTGATACGAAAAAATTGTAACGATCAATTTTGGCCAAAATTTTGCAGCCCTAGCCTGATCCATTCATAAGGTGAAGTATTACCAATGCCCATCAGTACAGTGCAACATTGCAGTCATTTAACAAGGACCCTGGTTGAAAAAAAAGCATCTCCATCTCAATGGATTGGAAATTACTTTCAAAATGCCCCCTATATTAAATTACATCCAAACAAAACAAACAACGTTGCCCAAAATGTCCATGTGCCTTTAATGTAGTATAAAGTCAGTGCTGAATATGTTATGGAGGAGTTGCAGGGTGATGTATGATAGCCTCAAGCAGATACGCACTAATTCTCCTCAGGGTCACTGGGAACAAAAACAACACAGCAATAAGACTAACAAAATACTTGTGAATTCAATAAGTTGGAGTATGTTTGGATAACCCTAAGCATAGTTTGTGCATACTCTAAATAAGGTAACTGAGGATGTAATGCTTCAAAAATGGTTAAAACACAAGTACCAGTATATCTATGCTTGATTTAATTTTGCTTTGTGTCTTTGTGTAAAGAAAGACACACACAAAATCCTCTAAATGCTTTTGTGTTAGACAAAAGTTCTATTAAAGATTTTTATTGTTAAACCACCCCAAACTGTTCCTGGAATACTGTTACCAATATTAGCACTGCCACCTTGTGGAAAAAAGAAAGTCCTACAATTTACATATTAAACCCACTGGGGGAAATCTGAAGAGGCCTCTTCCACTACTCTTGCATATATATGTCTATGTATCCAAGGCAATATGCAAGAATGAAAAATATTTTGCTTACATGATATTTTGACAGAATCTTATACTTCAATGTAACTTTTTCATATCATGGGTAATGTACTCTGTGGGGATTTTACAAGCTACCCAGCATCTATCTATCCATGTTCATACTAGTTATCCTTTTTGAGGTCACAGGGGGCTGACGCTGTTTTGCAGACATTGGGCAAAAGGAAGCATACTCCCTGGAATGGTTGCCAGCTAATCACTGGGCTGACACACAGAGACAAACAACCATTCACAGTCACAACTAAGGGTAAATTACATTTGTCAATTAACCTAATGTGAGAGGCAACACTGCAACACTGGTGCAGCTGAATGCAGCCTGCCAGCTCTCTCCTCGCCCACTCAATCAGGGGAGTCTATATAAAGCACCTGTGGCTTTGTGCAGGCCTTTTTGCCCTGGCTGCCTCCTGCTGAGGTGGTACTGCTTGACCTGGTGGCTGTAAAAGTGGATAGAGGCCTGTGTTGTATTGAACATGAGTGTATGGAAGAACCCACAGTGGTGAGTAGGGTGACCCAGATTTGTGTAAAATGTGGCATGTTAAGATCAATTTTACTAAATCATTGTTTCTGTGTTTCAGAAGCCTTTTAAAGAGCTGTTTACCCCCCTTAACCCTTTAGCGTTCTTTCAGCTCCCCTTTTTTCTCTTCTTATTTTAGGGTTGTTTCACCCCTTTTGGGCTTCCATAGTTATTATCAGTGATTTAATTTGTTGTTTTCAGCATTTTGTTACTGGGTTTTGTTGTTAGTGTAATCTCTTGGGTTTTCTTTCAGAAGCTTGGTCACTTAGTGGGGAGGCTTGGCATTCGGGGTGAGGGCCCTCCACCTCTCTGTGAGTTATGACCACTGGGTCACAAGCACGCTGCACCATAATAAATTCTCTTTTTCAGCTCAAGGTTATTTGACCGTTTTTGTCTCCTTGAATAATTCAAATAAAAGATATTTTACTTTAAAATTTTGTCTCTGCCTCCACCAATAACTACCTGTGTACCTTATTTGAAGGAAAATATTCAGAGTTTGGTATTAAGTATATCCTGGGGTGCAAGCCCCCCAGTTGGTGTTGATGGTTCTGTCAACTCAACGTGTTGTAACTTTTTACCCTTGCCACACTACCACAAATGTTTTGATATGTTGGGAAAACCAGCATATCCAGCAATTCCATAGAAAACCCATACATGCAGGGGGAGAACATGCAAACTTCACAGGCAGGCCCAGTCCAATGGGAGTCATAATTTACAATTTTAAAATACAAAGTTTGATTGGCATGAATGTGGGTCATTATTGTAAAAGCATGTCATTACAAATAAAGATATAATAAATCTAAAATGTAAGGGAAACAGTTATATTGTTATATTGATGGTACAGGTGAGAAGTGGAGATAAAAGTCTAATATATACAGTATTTTATACACAAGTGTGCATGTAAACGAATAAAAATGGGCGTATATGTTCAGGTTCCACTGGTTGTCCTCACACTCTTCATTTAATTTGCAGCAATCTCAGTTATGTAATTGCTCCTCAAAATGTGATTTTCTGATTATTGCTTGCATGTTTGAATTCTGTGTATGTGTTATTTGGAGTGGCATTCCTCTCTGTCTGATGGTTAGGGCAGGATGTGCAGAAGTGGAGCTCTGTCTCTACCTGTTGAGTGTCACTCAGGGGGACAGTCTGTCCTCTGGGAGACAGCTCTTTTTGTGAGAACCCATTTCTATAGCTAAACTGTGGTCGCTGAGTGTGTTACTCTTCAGGACTTTTTTTCAGTGAAGGATGTTTAACAGTTCTCGGGTAATATGCCAGTCTGTATTTTCTGTTTAGGGACAATAACATTTTAATTCGTTTTTGAGCTTCTTCCCTGTATTTAACATTTTTGTTGATTTAATAACTTGATTTGTAGTCTCTACCTGCCACACCACCATGGATACCAAGTAAGAAAAAGCTTTAAATAGCCTAAGTTATACTTTATGTAGATTGTTTTGTTATAAACGAAAGATTTTTCATTTATAAGTACACCAGTGTAAGCCTTTCATGTACTTTAATGCCAGAAATTCTTTTTACAATTTCTTAATACAATTTCAAACGTAGACCTCTATCTGTAAAACACAGCAAATAATCACTGTGATGTTAGAACTGCTCGTTTACCTGATGTCAGTGTTCTTGTCTCATTGTTAAGGTATGTGGCAAACAAATTTATTAAACTTAAATGTTAAACTTAAATTTCCAAAGTACACAGTCTTGTTGTGACCTCTTGTTTGAGAGGTTCCTCTTAATCAGGTGACCTGATCAAGTTGGTCCTTGTGGTTTTGGCAATGGTGCAAGAATTATTGATTTTTAAAGAATGATCAGAAAGGTTTACGTTAGGGTCCCCAACCAATTTTGTCGTCCGCTAGCAACCGTCCATTTGAACAAACAGCAACGCTTTGAAATTCAAAAGCGGGTAATATCAGATTAATTTTATACCTTTGGTCAGGTATTTATCCATTACACTATTCTAAGATTCTGTATACTTTAGGGAACCAGGAAGAACTAAATGCCAACTCACTTCTGTTTTTTTTTTTTTTTTTTTTGTGACTCATTCCTGCATTACTCCACGGAGCTTTGTTTAATTAGATTGACATTTTTGCCAAAATGACATGGTCACTGTCTGTTAAATCAAACAGAAAACATTTATTTGTGTTGACATTTTGTGATTTTGCTTTTTTTTTTTTTGTATGGTTGGAAGATATGACCTAAAAACTCTATTTTTTTCCACACAAAATTTGGTTTCCAGTTTTAAAAATTAAAAAAAAAAAAAATTTTAAAGAAAAAAGTAGCAAATGACAGCAAAAATACACAAAATATTTCTTGCTTTTGAATTATGACGAATTGTCAAAATGGCAAACTAGAAATTACAACTGTACATGTCCACCATGTATTTGGACATAGGCAGTCTACATCTGTGCATTTTTCTCTCAAAACATTGACATCAAGCTCTCTTACCATAATTAAATTTCATTTAAAACAAATACAGGCCCACAAATGTGGTTTTCCACGAAAATGACATTACAACCAACAGTGAAAATGTTTGATGTTTTCCATCCTCAAATAGTGACAAAACTTTTAAACTGTTATTGTTGTAAATCTGCTGGAGGGAAATGTTTTATATGATGTAAACTGGGATCCCAGTGGGAGAAAAATGAGTGGCAGAGTAAGAAAGGGAAAAACATCTCGTTTTAATTTTTAACATCTCCTACAAGAAATAATTGTATCAATCGAGTTTATTGATTTAATTGATTCAGGGCAGGGATAGCTGTCACAAAGCACAAACCCCAGATGTTTAAAAATGAAGTACCAAAAACCACAGTTCCTCAAATGTTCACTTGAGGCTGGCCACAGAAACACAGAGAGTCACATTAAACTAATTGGAAAAATCTTGTTTAGGCTTGTTAACATCCACAATAAACCCATTTACAGCCTGATTAAAATCAGCTTTGGTCTAAATAATTGATTTTTGTCCCTTCATTGTTTAAGGAATTCATTATTTTTAAATCTCTCTCATTTTAATTTCATTTTAAAAAATGGTTATTTAGTTGTGCTCAGTTATTATATTATACACAATTATTTGTGTTCAAACATATTAAAATCACCATATCATGGTGTCAAAGACTGGAACTCTCCCTTTTTCAAGAAACCTGGTTTTGCACTGTGGAGACCTGGTAGAAAATGGGATCCTGTGGAGTGCTTATGCTACGTTCTGTTTCCTGACAGCTTCCAGTTTTCTGTACAAGCATTGCGCTTAGCAAAGAAACTGATCAGCAAAACAAGGATGAGTTAAGGAGTGTCCAACAGTGACTAAGAAACTGAATTTTGTCTTTCAGCTAAAGTAGAACTATATCAATGGAATATTTGAAAGTGTAGATGGGAGAAACTACAGCTGGGAAATTAATCACATTTTTTTTAATCTCAATCACAACTACTGCCTTCCACAATAAAAAGTATAAAAGATAGTTTCAAAAGCATAGATGTTCAAAGAAAGCATGCGGTGGAGGTTTTAATTATCATTGAGTAACTGTGTTTTGCAGTCTCGCCCTCAATATCTATTAAAATTATTGCAATTACATTTTTTGCCATGATTGAGCAACCCTATGAAAAACCATGTCTGTTGTCATGGGTAGCAGTACCTTGGGCCATTGTTTCAGTTTTCAATTAAATTTTCTAGCCGCTAAGAATTGGTGAACTCATCATTATGACCCACACCACCAGTCACAGTCACGTATCTTTACCTCCCTTATCCCTTGTGTTGGCAGTGAAAGGATGTCATTTTCTTCTCCCAGTGCGGACAAAGAAGTGGATACAACATTATTTACTTATTTATATATTTATTTTATGTTATTTGGACAGTGCACATTAATCAACAAACCAGCACCAAGCATCAATGTGAATATGCTGGAATCAGCACAACAGCTACATTTCAGCGATTGTCCTAAGGCAGGTAAATCCAAAAAATATCAAACAATCTCACAGTCACATATAGATTACAATACACAGGACAGTGTACTAACAAACTCACACTTTTACAGCCACAGTTAATGCATTCTGTACATTAAAAATAACAGACCCCCAAACCCATAAGTTTAAATGTAAAATGAGTCAAAGGCCTCCAAGAACAGGTATCAGATAAGTAGATGTATTATGAATGAGTACATGTCTGGTTTATTTTGAACCAATGTTTAAGTTTGTTTTAAAAGTCAAACAGTTGTCACAATGCCTGGTATGTGCCGGTGGATTATTCCATGAATGTGTGCCTCAGACACCACCCTCTGATGAAATTTTGTTTAATGTCTTGGCACATTACGGCCATTTCTAGTTTGAATTCTGATATTTATCCGATATTATTTTTTGCTTTTTTGGGGATAAAATAATGTAATGGTGGATGTGCAAGGCCATTCACACTTTAGAAATGAGGTACATATCTGTAAATGTTTGGTAACTGCCTAATCAATGATTTTATACTTACCAATGACGTTGCAGTAATTAAAATGGAAAGGTTTCCTGTCCTAGATCAAATGTCTTCTTGAAGACGGATCTGAGAATGAGAATGGATTGTATTGCACCCAATGCAACTTGTTACTTGCTTCAGCAACTTAAGTTTGGTAGCTAATATACTAAGCCACAGTGGTCTCGCTTTTCTCAGATTTAAAAATTGCGCTCATTTTGTTGAAAAAAATAAACATTATAGGCACAAGATGCAGTGATCAGAAACCAGAAAACCTATATTTTAGGTTCATCTGTGTGCATTTAAATGCCAAAGCCCGAATGTGGTCAAAACCAAGATGTGGCTCATACCCTCACTGTTTGAGTTCATGCAGACGGCTTTCGAAACACACTTTTCTCTCTCTGTCTTTCACACACCTATCTGCACGTGCGATAAAACTGTAAACAACACCACACGCCCTCATTTTATTTGTTTAAAGAGGGCAGAAACAAACAGACAAAACAACAGGCAATGGTGATCATTTAAAAAAACAGTTGTGATTTTAAACTTATTTTGTGTCTCTTGCCCTTCTCAAAACCCATTGATGATAGCAGATGACAGCCACAAGGTTGGTTGTTACAATGTGCCAGAGTTTCTTTAATGGTTAATAACTTGCTTTAAATCAATTTACAATAATGACTGTGATCTATTTTACCACAAGACCTAAAGCCATTCTTCCAGTGTAGGAATAACCTGTGTGAGATGTACATATCATCATGAATAATATGAACAAGAGTAAAAAGTATGACAACAAACCCTGGTCTCCCCTTTATCTAAAGATATATGTGCAGGTCCCTGTATTCTCCAATCCATGCTTCATACCTCCACAGAGGAAGCTGCTGACAAACAACATATTTTCTGACAAATACATAAATATACAAGGATAAGGATGTCACCATTTGATATTGAAAAATCTTTGAACCATCACATTTGATATGCTTCAGTGCAATACCCGAAAGTCAGCTTTCTGCATGCCCCAAATAACTTTTCATCATGACCTGATTTTCTTTTCTTAGGTAGAAAACACATCTGTCTAAAAAGGGGAATCTTCACATCCAATTCACACCACAGTGAGGCGCCAGATTGTCACTTATACAATTTCTACAGGCCTCTCGCAGTCCCAGGTCAAGTTTGCAGAAAATACATGAACGTTAGCTCCCCCGACCCCGGGGGGTTTAATGGCTATTTATCTGATTTATTTCACTTTAAGGGCATGGGAGTGAACCTCGGTTGTCTTTTTTTTTAGATCATGGGCCTACATGTGCTTTGGAAATACTAACATTGTGTCCTTTAGGTCAAACTCTTTTATCTCATATTTTAAAATACTTGGAGAAAAATAATTACATGCTGCTTTTACTTAGTTAATCAAACTTTATTTTATTTCAGTTCCCCCATTTTTTAAAATCTGCATGGTCAGTTCTGGGGTATTGAATTCATCTAATAAAAACTTATCATGTTTAACAAACAAATTTTATGTAAAAGTAAACTTTCAAAAACATTTGCTAAAAACAGAAAAAAAGCAAAAAAGGACACTTTATGTTTTAAGACATATTTGATGATATTTATACACATTTTTTAAAATTGATATGATATACAAGAGTCTACAGATACAGTTCTGTCATGACCATTTTGTCAAGAAAAGACACAAGAGCAGTTATTTGAATAAGCTTCATTTGTATTTATTTGCATATTCTGAATTTGGTGTTATGGCTGTTATGGGGACTTTCCCTGTCTTTTTTCAGAGGGGAAAGTGGAAGCCCTAAGCAGGAACAATGCACTTTCCTGCCTGAGGCAGGGAGAGATGCAGCAAACATTGACGTCAGCTCACATTGATTAAGTCAATGTATAGCATAAAGGAGGAGCTGGGCTGGAGGAGGGTTGTAAAGCAGCTTGCAGGGGGAGCAGTGAAGAGTAGGCAAGCAAGAGCAGCTTAAGTAAGGCGATGTGAGAGCATTTAGCCAGTGGCAGCTTGTTGGTAAACAGCTGGCTATCAACAATTTCTAGCTTTGGAGAACTGGGTTTCTGTTTAGAAACAAAAAAGAGCAATCAATGGCACATTTTTGTTGTTTTAAAAAATATAACTGTTTAAAAATAAACAGTAATACTCAATTGGCATCTCTGAAGCCTTAAGCCTCACACACAGCGTCATTTCATGCTGCTTTTAATTAAACATATATTTACATTTTTATCTTATATTTGTCATTTTAATCTTAAAAATCTACAAATTTTTACGTTGTTTTGTATTGTATTGCTAATTTTTATGTCTTTAATGCTCTTAATGTCATGATGTTTTACTTTAGCTCTGTAAGGCACTTTAAATTGCTAAATGTATGAATGGTGGTCTATAAATTAAGTTGCCTTGCCTTGTCTTGCAATGTCAATCAATTCATCAATCAATCTTTATTTGTATAGCACCAATTCATAAAAAGTGTTATCTCAAGACACTTTACAATCACAGGCTGGAGCCATACTCTTCAATCTATAGATACACATACATGCTTTCATACATATAAAATACACATAGACATATACATATACATATATCCAAACCCAATATGAATCTACCATGAGCACAGCACTAGGCCAACCTGCAGGAAGGTGTATCTATAGGAGGCTTACTGAAACTGTGGCAAAACAAAAAAAAAAAACTCTGTTTAGCAGTTGGAAATCTTGAGTGGAGATAGTCTCATGTTGAACAGCCACCACCAAAGCTGTTTTGGAGGGAGGTGGGCAGAGACAAGGCGCTAAAGTAAGAACTGAAGGTAGTGACAGATCCATGGGCCAATCATAAATCTGTTCTCATCACATTTGTCTCTGCTGAATGTAAATTTATTAGAGGTTAGCCCACTGAGCTGTGTAATCTCGTTTTCAAGAGGGTCCTCTTCTCTATGTGGTGGGAAAGGTATTTTTATAGAGGTAGAGTCAATAACAACCATGGAAAGTGTGATTAATCTATCTAATGTTAACATTAACGTCTATAATGATTATATGGTAGAGAGGATGTTAAACAATACAACGGCACATAGCTGAACTGCCATTAAATGTGGTTAAACTGATTTCTGATCAATTATTTCTTTTCTTATAATAATGGTGTGTGTGTGTGTGTGTGTATGTGTGGGGGGGGGGGGGGAGGGGGGGGGGGGGCAGAAATAAGAGAGTTAAAATAAGAATTTATGATAGTGACAAACTTATGGATGCCAAGACCATAAATCTGTCACCATCATAACTGTCTCTGTTGAATCTAAATGTATTTAAGGTAAGCCCCTTGAGATGTGACATCTCATTTTCAAGAGGGTCCTCAAGTCTACATGGTTGTGAATGTATTTATTATGGAGGTATAATCAATAACGGCCACAGATAGAGAGGTCATTCTAATATTAACATTAACATCTATGATGGTTATAAGCAGAAGAGGACTGATGTTGATTAATATTGCAGCAACCTGCAGCAAATTGAAGTAATTGAAGCTTTGTAGGTCCACAGCAGCAGGCCATCCACATCAACGATATCAGGCTGCCTACAAGACAAGAACCTGAGTCGAGCGCAAGAGTAAACAAAAAGGGGCAAAGAGATTTATAGAGAGAGGATGGAGAGAGAGGGTGTTGGAGAAATAGATAGGGATGAGCTCAGTGTGCCACATCCCCCAGGCAGTCTAAGCCCATTGCAGCTTAACTATGAGCTGGTCCAGGCCTGAGCCAGCCCTAACTGAAAGCTTTATCAAAAAGGACTGTTTGAGGTCTAACCTTAAAGGTAGAGAAGGTGCCTGCCTCCAAAACTGTGGTTGGTAAATGGTTCCAGAGAAGAGGAGCCTGATAATTGAAGGCTCTACCTCCCATACTACTTTTAGAGACTGATGGTACCATGAGCAGGTCAGCATTTTAGGAGTGTAAATGTTCTAGAGGGATTGATTGGTACTACAAGCTCTTTAAAAACCTGTTCAGCCTCAGCCCCTTTTTTAAGCCTCCTGCTCGAAACCCATACCCATAAAGAAAAGAGTGTATCTCTGCAACCACAAGGTCTATTTGAATAATTTTGGTGTCATAATAAAAGTAACACGAGAGATTTGTCCAGATGTGTAATTATCAGTATATGTGTTACTGGGACAGAGTAAATGAAGATAGAAGTCAGAATAATATGAAAATCTCATCCTCGGCTAAAACAAAAAACATTTTTTATTGTGAATATCTCTCTTAGAAATGATGCTGGAGTGGCTGTGAAACTCCAAAAATGAATAATAAAATATGTTTACATCATCTCTGTGAAGGATTATTGTTATAAAGTGATGCCGAGAAAACTTAAAGAGGTTTGATAACAATATGGTCAGGCAAGGATTTTGGAAAAACAGTGCATATTTAGCGAAAAGTCAAAAATATATGTATTTGTCAAATAAAAGCAGACACGACTTAAAGGCACAGTTCACTGCTTGTGCTGTCGTGTGGAGGAGCTTTTCTCCTGAGCCCCAGCAGACCCAAAATTGGGTCCCATGGGGCTGAAGAGGTTAAGATTAATTGGTGCCTGCCCATTGAGAGCTTTGTAGGCGAGAAGAATAATTTTGAATTCTATTCTAGATTTTATGGGACGCCAATGCAAAGAAGCTAAAACAGGAGTAATATGATCTCTTCTCCTTCTAGTTAGCACACATGCTGCAGCATTTTGAACCAGCTGAAGCGTCTTAAGCAACTTGCTGGGACAGCCTGATAAAAGAGAATCACAATAATCCAGTCTAGAGGTAACAAAAGCATGGAGTAGGTTTTCAGCATTGCTCTGAGACAAGATAGGCCTGGTTTTTCTGGAATGTTACAAAGACGAAAAAAGGCTTTTCTTGAAATTTGTTTTATGTGGGAGTTGAAGGACAATTCCTGATCAAACAGAACCCCAAGATTTCTAACAGTTTTGCTTGGTACCAGGCTAATGCCATCAAGGTTAGTAATATCACTAGAAAAGTTTCCCTAAGGTTCCCTAAGGTTCCCTGGGGACAGCACAATAACTTCTGTCTGTATATATATATATATAAAAAAAACTCTTCTCTCACCCACCCCCTCTCCCCGGTGGGGTGGGTGGCTGTTCATCCTCTTCAGCTCGGGTCCTCTACCAGACCTCTACCAGAGGCCTGGGAGCTTGAGGGTTCTGCGCAGTATCTTAGCTGTTCCTAGGACTGCACTCTTCTGGAGTGAGATGTCTGATGTTTCTCCAGGGATCTGTTGGAGCCACTTCTCCAGTGTGGGGGTCACTGCCCCGAGTGCCCTCACCTTCCAGGCTTTCTCTAGCTCTTCTTTGAGCCCTTGGTATTTCTCTAGTTTCTCATGTTCCTTTTTCCTGATGTTGCTATCACTTGGGATGGCTACATCAATCACAACGGCTTTCCTCTGCTGCTTATCCATGATTACAATGTCCGGTTGGTTGGCCATTACCATTTTGTCAGTCTGTATCTGGAAGTCCCACAGGATCTTTGCTCGGCCATTCTCAATCACCTTGGGAGGTGCTTCCCATTTTGACCTTGGGGGCTCCAGTCCATATTCTGCACAGATGTTCCTGTACACTATACCAGCTACTTGGTTATGGCGTTCCATGTATGCTTTTCCTGCCAGCATCTTACACCCTGCTGTTAGGTGCTGGACTGTTTCAGGGCTCTCTTTGCACAGCCTGCACCTGGGATCTTGCCTGGTGTGGTAGATCCGGGCCTCTATTGCTCTGGTGCTCAAGGCCTGTTCCTGTGCAGCCATGATTAGTGCCTCTGTGCTGTCCTTCAGTCCAGCCCTCTCTAGCCATTGGTAGGATTTGTTCATATCAGCCACTTCAGCTATCTGTCGGTGGTACATCCCATGCAGGGGTTTCTCCTCCCGTGATGGTTCCTCTAGTTCCTCCTTCCCTGTCAGTTTCCACTGTCTGAGACACTCACTAAGCGCTTGATCTCTTGGCGCCATCTTCCTGACGTAGTCATGGAGCTTGGATGTTTCATCTTGGATAGTGGCTCTGATGCTCACTAACCCTCTGCCTCCTTCTTTGCGCTTAGTGTATAGCCTCTGGATACTGGACTTGGGGTGAAACCCCCCATGCATGGTGAGCAATTTCCGAGTTCTAACGTCTGTGGCCTGAATTTCCTCCTTTGGCCAGCTTATTATTCCAGCTGGGTATCTGATCACTGGCAGGGCATAGCTGTTAATTGCCCGAACCTTGTTTCTGCCATTGAGCTGACTCTTTAGGACTTGCCTTACTCGCTTCAGGTACTTGGTCGTTGCTGCTTTCCTAGTGGCCTCTTCGTGGTTGCCATTTGCCTGTGGTATGCCAAGGTATTTGTAGCTCTCTTCCACATCTGCTATTCTGCCTTCTGGGAGTGTAATGCCTTCTGTATGGACTACCTTCCCTCTTTTTGTCACCATTCGGCCACACTTCTCCAGTCCGAACGACATTCCGATGTCACTGCTGTAGATCCTGGTGGTGTGGATCAGTGAGTCAATGTCTCGCTCACTCTTAGCATACAGCTTGATGTCATCCATGTAGAGGAGGTGACTGATGGTGGTCCCATTTCGGAGTCTGTATCCGTAGCCAGTGTTGTTGATTATTTGGCTGAGGGCGTTCAGTCCTATGCAGAACAGCAGTGGGGACAGAGCATCACCTTGGTATATGCCACATTTGATGGAGACTTGTGCAATTGGCTCGCAGTTGGCCTCAAGGGTTGAGGTTCCATTGACTCATTGAGTTTGCAATGAAGGCTCTAAGAGTCTTGTTGACCTTGTACAGCTTCAGGCATTCCAGGATCCACGTATGTGGCATCGAGTCATAGGCTTTCTTGTAATCAATCCAGGCAGTGCACAGGTTGGTCTGTCTGGTTCTGCAGTCTCGGGCGACTGTTCTGTCAACCAGTAGCTGGTGTTTTGCTCCTCTGGTATTTTTACCAATGCCTTTCTGTGTCTCTGTCATGTATTGATTCATGTGCCCACTTATCTTAGCCGCAATGATGCCTGACAGGAGTTTCCATGTTGTGGAGGGGCAGGTGATTGGCAGATAGTGGGATGGGACTGTTCCCTTCTGGGGGTCTTTCTGGATCAGGACTGTACGGCCCTTGGTCAGCCATTCAGGATGGGTCCCATCTCTCAGCAGTTGGTTCATTTGTACTGCCAGGCGCTCATGGAGTGAGGTCAGCCTCTTTAGCCAGTATGTATGGATCATATCCAGGCCTGGTGCTGTCCAGTTCTTCATACCTGAGACTTGGATGTCTGCAGTTCTTCATACCTGAGACTTGGATGTCTGCTACTGTGATGGTCACGGCATCTTGTTCAGGGATCTTGTGTGGTCTGCTCTTAGATTGATTAGCCACTGTGCATCGTTGTTATGTGATGCTTCTTTCTCCCATATGCCTTTCCAGTATTGTTCAGTCTCCAGCCTTGGTGGGTTAGCTCATGAGTTATTCCCTTGCCACTGAGAGTACACTTTGGCTGGTTCAGTGGAGAACAGCCGGTTTATTCGCCTGGCCTCAGTCTCTCTTGTGTACCTCTTCAGTCGGGTGGCCAAGGCTTGGAGTCTTTGTTTGGCAGTTTCCAAGGCCTCAGGTATGGGCATCTGCCTGTACCTCTTGGGTATGTCTTTCCTGGTTGCACCATTCTGGAGCTCTGAGAATTGGCTGGCCTCTCTCCATGTCGCCTTGATTTAAGCCTCTAACCTTCTCCTCCAAGGTGGGCACTGCCCTTTGTTCTTGTTCTTGTTCATGTTCATGTTACCCATCTTGTGTCCAAGCATCTCGAGGATCACTGTTGCTGTACTGCATATCAGCTCATTGGTCTCAGTGATGTTTGCAGTGGGAATTGTTTCTATCACTGCATTTACATTGGCTAGGATTTCTGGAGGTACTTCACTAGTCTTTGCTAATCGGTGTCGGGGTTGACAGGCGCTCATCTTGGCCATGATCTTATCTCTCAGGTCAGTCAACTCTTCGCTCAACTCTGGGGCTTGGTACCCAGTCTCTGGGGGGGAGTCAGTGTTAACTCCCCCATCTGACCTATCGTCCTGGCTCCCCCTTGCCGTAGCATTAACTTGTTGTATCTCCTCAATCTCTAGTCGTGATAGCAGCTGCCGTTTGTGGATGTTGGAACACTGAGCTACTAGTTGTTTCGGCGTTAGTATTGACTGTGGGTATCGTAGTAACCATTTCTCCCACACTCTGTTCATGTAACCCCGCTGGCTAGGGTTACTGGAGTAGTAGCATTCCAACAGAGCCTTGTTCTCATCTCGTGTCCATTGCCTTCTCTGTGTTGTTCCAGAAGCCCTCTTGTCATCACGATGCCCTGGTTCCTCAGCATGTGACGCAGACCTTGTTAACCCGGGCGACGTCTGAGCCGGTGTGACTTTCTGTTTTAACGCACTCATGTAATGAGGAGGGCAATAGCGCTAAGGGTCTTGCCCAAGGACCCACACTGGTAGCTGTCTTTATATATATATATATATATATATATATATATATATATATATATATATATATAAGTCACCACCTGGATTTAACTAAGCAAATAGGTACGAGCCTCCTGTTGGATAATTACTGCACGTGTGATTGTCTTTCAGCTTGCAACAACTTATATAACCCCAGCTGATGCAATGAGTAGCTTCTCATTTCTTAAACAACCATGTGGAAAGACACATCCTGTGGTCATGGAAAAGATGTTAGTCTGTTTAAGGTTTAAGGGTCAAATCATTGGCATGCATCAAGCACAGAAAACATCTAAGGAAATTGCAGAAACTACTAAACTTGAAGAAGAAAAACAACAGTGGAACTCAGGGGTATGTTTAATAGTGAAAGTAAGAGCATTTCCACACACACAATGTGAAGGGAACTCAAGGGATTGGGACTGAACAGCTGTGTAGCCTTAAGAAAACCACTAATCAGTAAGGCTAACTAAGGCTTCAGTTTGCTAGGGAGCAGAAAGATTGGACTCTGGAGGACTGGAAGGAGGTCATGTGGTCTGATGAGTCAAGATTTACCCTGTTCCAGAGTGATGGGAGCATCAGGGTAAGAAGAGAGGCAGGTGAAGTGATGCACTCATCATGCCTAGTGCCTACTGTATAAGCCTGTGGGGTCAGTGCTATGATCTGTGACAGATCTTGTGACACTGCAGAAGCTTATTGAAACAATGCCACAGCAAATTTGTGCTGTAATATATATATATATATATATATATATACAAAACCCAAAACCAGTGAAGTTGGCACGTTGTGTAAATCATAAATAAAAACAGAATACAATGATTTGCAAATCCTTTTCAATTTATATTCAATTGAATACACTGCAAAGACAAGATATTTAATGTTCGAACTGAGAAACTTTATTTTCTTTTGGAATAATCATCAACTTAGAATTTAATGGCAGCAACACATTGCAAAAAAGTTGGCACAGGGGCATTTTTACCACTGTGTTACATCGCCTTTCCTTTTAACAACACTCAGTAAACGTTTGGGAACTGAGGAGACCAAGTTTTGAAGCTTTTCAGGTGGAATTCTTTCCCATTCTTGCTTGATGTACAGCTTAAGTTGTTCAACAGTCTGGGGTCTCCGTTGTTGTATTGTACGCTTCATAATGCACCACACATTTTCAATGGGGGACAGGTCTGGACTACAGGCAGGCCAGTCTAGTACCCGCACTCTTTTACTAAGAAGCCACACTCTTGTAACACATGCAGAATGTGGCTTGGCATTGTCTTGCTGAAATAAGCAGGGGCGTCCATGAAAAAGACGTTGCTTGGATGGCAACATATGTTGCTCCAAAACCTGTATGTACCTTTCAGCATTAATGGTGCCTTCACAGATGTGTAAGTTACCCATGCCTTGGGCACTAATACACCCCTATACCATCACAGATGCTGGCTTTTGAACTTTGCGCCTATAACAGTCCGGCTGGTTCTTTTCCTCTTTGGTCCGGAGGACACGACGACCACACTTTCCAAAAACAATTTGAAATGTGGACTCGTCAGACCACAGAACACTTTTCCACTTTGCATCAGTCCATCTTAGATGAGCTCGGGCCCAGCGAAGCCGGCGGCATTTCTGGGTGTTGTTGATAAATGGCTTTTGCTTTGCATAGTAGAGTTTTAACTTGCACTTACAGATGTAGCGACGAACTGTAGTTACTGACAGTGGTTTTCTGAAGTGTTCCTGAGCCCATGTGGTGATATCCTTTACACAGTGATGCCGGTTTTTGATGCAGTACCACCTGAGGGATCGAAGGTCACGGGCATTCAATGTTGGTTTTCGGCCTTGCCGCTTACGTGCAGTAATTTCTCCAGATTCTCTGAACCTTTTGATGATATTACGGACCGTAGATGATGAAATCCCTAAATTCCTTGCAATAGCTCGTTGAGAAATGTTGTTCTTAAACTGTTCAACAATTTGCTCACGCATTTGTTCACAAAGTGGTGACCCTCGCCCCATCCTTGTTTGTGAATGACTGACCATTTCAGGGAAGCTGCTTTTATACCCAATCATGGCACCCACCTGTTCTCAATTAGCCTGTTCACCTGTGGGATGTTCCAAATAAGTGTTTGATGAGCATTCCTCAACTTTCTCAGTCTTTTTGCCACTTGTGCCAGCTTTTTTGAAACATGTTGCAGGCATCAAATTCAAAATGAGCTAATATTTGCAAAAAATAACACAGTTTACCAGTTCGAACGTTAAGTATCTTGTCTTTGCTGTGTATTCAATTGAATATAGGTTGAAAGGGATTTGCAAATCATTGTATTCTGTTTTTATTTACGATTTACACAACATGCCAACTTCACTGGTTTTGGGTTTTGTATATAACGACAGGGTGAGAGAGAGAGAGAAATTTGGTCCCATCCCAACTGCCCAAATCCAACCTGCATCATCGCTTTTACTACTAGATTTTGTGGAAAAGACCGTTTATACCCTGCTAATGAATCACCTCAAGTAAAAAAAATACAGTTAAAAAACAGCTGCATTTTTTGTTTGTTTGACTACCCAGACAAGGGAAGGGTAAAAAGTGTTTCATCTCTATTTCAGTTAGAATCAGAAATAAAGATCTGCCAACAGCTCAATGTCGGTTAATTTCCAGTTTCCAGCAAAACCTCAGAGGGATTTGCACTAAAGGGCGGGTCAGTGTTTGCACCCAAACAGTCTTGTATTTAAACATGGTGAGCAAACATAATATATTTCTTTTGATTTCGTGTTCTGATAAAATGAACTGACCTGTGTGACAGAAACCCAGATTAACTGAAACATAACACAAATACATTATTTGCTATGTTTGGGGGTAGAAAATATGCTTAGCAGGTGATTTTTTTTGTCTACCCTCCACTTTTGTTGGTGGAATAGAAAGTTAATTTGAAACCATGATTCCAGTTATAATGTCTTCTGGTACCTTCCTGGCCTTTTAATGAGTTGTTCTGTGCTTCACCATCATATATCTTAGTTAATTTGTAATCCTTTTACCCTGTAACAAATTTAAAAATTCCTAAAATTATAGTAAGTCGAATACAATATTCACACTCAGTATTTTATGAATTTATCTATAAATGTTAAAATTATTGCTCAAATTGCTTTGAGAGGAACCTAAATATCTTAGTATTGTCTATCAATATTGTGTAATTTTTCTTTTTTAACATTAGAGGCAACCTTAATGTTACATGTTTACAATGCAATGGAGACAAAGGCATGTTTTTCTCACATAGTGCCAGGAGAAAACCATCTCTTTCAGAGTCAACATGATTAAAAACACAAAATATGATTTATTTTAATTAATTTATATATTTAATCTTACTATCTCTTGGCTACAAAAAAATCAAATTATGATTCTGGGTTCAAGCTGCCCAGTCCTAACAGTACCTAAAATTGTCCCTAGAGACAGCATTGGAGTGTAGCTTATACTTTAAAACCACTAAGTGTCTGTTTAGGCAAGTCACTGTCACATGTCACCAATCTAGTGTTGGCTCAGGGCAAACAGAGGCTGTGTCATGTCTGGAATAATCAAGATTTTCACCTTTGGTTGGGTTTAAGACATAAATTCTGACAATAAAGAGACGATTCAGACCCAAATTTAGGAAATACAAGATTAAGAGTGTCACAGCCTTGTTCATGGACAGTAAATGCTCCTCTATCAAGAGGTCCCTGGTTGAAACTGTATCTGACAGCTGTGAGCAGGTGACTCTGAAATCCAATGCAGGTGATGAGTTTTATATCAAACTGTGACCCCATAGCCTAATTCCCTACAAGTTTAGACTGCAGTGGAGTTTCTCATTCAGCTCACCTATCGAGGATAAGAAAAGGGGTTTAGAATAATAACATCCTCTCAGCCTCCACAGTTCAGATACGTGACCTAAATATAATTCTGTGTGCGCCCGCGAGCAACAGGAGGTCTTTTGAGCGGCTTCTGTGAGGACACTGCGGTTTCAGGCACATTTGGGCTATTTTACGACGCTCATGTTTGCACAAGCAGCTCCTGACCTACATTCTCCCTGTCCCAGCCAATCTCAAGCGATATTTTGGCTTTCAGCAAACACAATCTGTAAAGAGAGAGGAAACGTGACGAGGAGTGGGAGGGGCGGTGGGAGTCACGGTGAGCACCGCCCCGTTCACACGTGCCAGAGCTTCCCTGCAAAGATCGTCGATTTGCGGAAAGACGGCCACTCTGTACTCAGAAGGCTGTCAGGGTTGTTGTGAGAAAGGGAGGGCACTAGGTTTCGTTAAAGTGCTACAGCTTTGACCTGAGAAAATAACACACAAGCACAGACTTTGACAAAACCAAACAAATGAAATATTTTGCACTTCCATTGCAATCATAATTGAACATACTGGCAAGTGCAATATTTCCCTGTATCATAATAATAATAATAATAATAATAATAATAACAATAATAACTTCATTTGTATAGCACTTTTAAAAACAGAGGTTTGCAAAGTGCTTTGACAAACAACCAAGAATATACAGGCAGCAATTACAAGAGCTTCAGCACAAAAGGAAAATAAAAGCAAAAAGCTCAGTTTAAATCAAGGCACTGTTACAGAAAAACATGTATTGACATAAGACTCACAAAAACCCTGCAACGTAAAATGAGACCATGAGGATCGAAATAAA
The DNA here is from genome assembly GCA_037902135.1 of Cetoscarus ocellatus. Classification (NCBI taxonomy): domain Eukaryota; kingdom Metazoa; phylum Chordata; class Actinopteri; order Labriformes; family Labridae; genus Cetoscarus; species Cetoscarus ocellatus. Next base: position 448,542 of record JBAMNC010001627.1, on the reverse strand, counting down.
AGCTAAAAAAAACCCCATAAAACCGGTAAGAAAAAGTAAAAAGGAGGTGAAAGCAGAAAACTGCAGAACAATTATAAAAAGATCATATTAGTAATGACAAGAAAATAATAAAATAATAATAATGATAGCAATTATACAATAAAACAACAGACATGAGCAGGAGATAAACAATAAAAAGTCTAAAAAGGTTATCTATAAAAGAATTAAAATTGTAACAAAGGTGAAGCATAATTAGATAAAATCTGATTTAAAATTAAATCATGGCATTAATATGATAACATAACATAGAACATGTAAATAAAAGCAGAAGGACTTAGAAAAAGTAGAAGGTAAAATGATTAGAACAATACTGATAGAGAAAAGCCTAAAAGGCAGTAAAGCAGAAAATAAGATAGAAATAAAAGAGATAAAAGATAAAAGACAGCATCACATAAAAGCAGAAGCATCATCACTATATACTGCACATGGTCTAAAACTGGTTTTATCTATCCACAAGTAAAGGTGCAAATAGTGAAATATCAGTGCTCAAAACTAGGTACTTTTGACCAGTAAATTTACAGAGCGCTACTTTTACATGTACTTGAGCAAAACTTATCAGAGTAACTGTACTTTCAATTGAGCACATGTTTTTGCATTGTTTCCACTACCACTTGCTGTTCTGTCCTTTACAATCATTTTGTAGACATAACTGACTGTATTTGAGTTTTTACTGTTTCTTTTATGAAGCATAACCAAATGCACTTTAAATTAAAAGATAAGAAATTCAAATTTGCTTTCAAAAACAGTTAATACTTTACATTGTCTTATTAAGAGAATAATTCAAATTAAACAATTTTGGTCCTCCAGGCATGAGAATTAAGTCCTGGTGGAACAATTGGTAATTAAACAGCCTGTCTCTGGTGTGAAGAAACAGATGCCGTTTATTAATATTCATATTTTTAATAATTTTCCCTCGTGTCTCTATTACTCTAAATCTTCTTTCTGTCACATTTTGTTAACTGATTATCTTTAGCATGTTGTAAAACCAAATATTCGTCTATGGAGAATCATTAAAGTTTTTCTCATCTTCTCTTTGTTTCTCTGCATTTGCTTGACTTGAAAAAGTTTTATTAATTCTTCTTATTTTGGTTCTATTTGTCTTTGAATTATTAAATCAAAGGTACCAGAAAACAAAATCTTGGCACACCACACTGGCAGGTGAATGATTTAAAATCTGTCCACGTGCCCCACTTCATAATAATTAATAGTGTTAGTCATATCTGATTATTTTATTATACAGCTCATAAATATTCAAATGGTTAACTTGAACTGGCACTGACAGGTTGCACTGAAGCTTTATGAGTTTAACTTTATCTACTTAAGGTCATTTAGTTTTATTCACTGTTTTCGTCCATGCCACCACTTCTCTGGTTAGTCTTTTTCTGGGTCAAACAAAAATGTCAAGTATTCATGCCTAAGTAAAACATTATCGTTGTTGTTTAGATTTACACTAATTAGACACTAATCTCTCTTCACTTGTGGGTGCTTTTGGTCATAGAGTTTGGTTTTTTTAAAGTTGTGATACTTTTGAATACTATCCATAATTAAATGAAGAAGATTTTGTTGTAATAAAAAAATAGTTTCAAAAGGTTGTTTATAGAAGTATTGAACATTTTGACCACCATGTTTTGAAAGGTTAAATTTGTCTGTGATGATCTAACTGTGTGTTTTCTTTGTGACGTTACTCCAACTAATGCTCTCATAAACACCAAAAGTAGATTAAAAGCAATGTGATGTTTTAGATACAGACATATGAAGGGGGGCTGTTGTAGAGGGTTAAGTTGGTGCTGGACCATATAAACCTAAAATCACATTAATTTTACAGAGCTGCCTTTTGTAGCCCCTGTGGCTTTGCGTGATGGCTGTTGCTTGAACCCCTCAACCTTGATGTAAACAAAGGAGATAAAACCATATTGACAAATGGATAACATAGACATGATCTCAACAGAACAAGAAACAGGCAGTATTTTGATCAAGCTAACAGGGACATAAGGTGACATGTTGGTTGTGTCAGGTTATACCAGCATATTACAAAAGAGACAATGATTAGCCACATTCAGCTCGGGCATGTTAACCTGCAAGAGGTGACCAAGGGCACCTTGAGATCAACTAATGGGAAAAAATTGAGTGATAGGGTGGGCCACATGTTGTGCCAGTGTCCCACCTCTATTCCGAAGCAATTGCTGACACAGCAAAGCATTAAATGTCAGGACTGCCATGCAGTTGACATTGTTGAAACAAATACCTTCCTTTTTGCGAACATCCGACTTGACAATATTTCTGAACTTGTCGCCAATACTGATACTGATATTTATCTAAAAGAGCACAAATTCTTACTTTACACAAACATACTTGTTGCTTTCAATGTGACAATTGGAACAGTTAAAAAACAAGAAGAACAATATTTAACTCTTGAATAAAATTAACCTTTTGATTTTTATGTGTACCCATGAAGTGATAATAAGATGAAGCATTATAGGACATTTGTGTAATTTGACGATACTACAGTCGATATATGGGATTTACTGTAAATGGCTGATCTGCATGGCCAATGTATCAGGTGTAACTAGAAAAGCACTCAGAGAGCGCAGACCTCCGCCAAGCAGCTTCAGTCCGCTTTGGCGAAAATGGTCCTATCTGGCAATGTTACAGAATCCTTTAAAAAATTCCTGTATCCAGATGGTGATCCGGATCAGTCCCAAAATCTAATCATTTCTTCCTTATCCCATTCCACACATTTCCTGAAAATTTCATCCAAATCCGTCCATAACTTTTCAAGTTATCTTGAACACAAACAGAAAGACAGACAGACAGACTAACCAACGCCAGCAAAAACATAACCTCCTTGGCGGAGGTAAAAACTAAATATCAGCTGATACAAGTATTTAACTTATTTTGTCAATATCAGCCAATACTAATATCATACTGATCATGTTGCAAATCCCTATCTGATACTATCCCTGGAGTTGGAAGCCCCCGTTCAAGCTTTTGTTTCAAGTCATAATATTTACGCTCATTTGATGTTTTGCCTCCACTGTGAACATTTGCAGAGACGGAATGAGGGAGATGAGCTGACTCACAAAATTGTCCTGTCCCTTGAAGTAGTATCAGAGAAATAATATTGGTGAGAGGGGGGCAGGCAGACTCAGCAGGAGACAGTAACACTGAGTGCATGTGACTGTCGAAGTGTGCAGTAAATTGACACAAATATCACATCCTCAATGGATTAATTAACCTTGCTGTGCAGCTGGATCCACCTGCTTCAATGGCTGAAATCAGACGGATCCATCTTGCCAAGCTCCAGTCTGCAATGACTGTTCAGCCAGTAGCGGCACGGCCCAGTCAGCATCTTTCAAGCAGGAGGAGGAGGGAGCTATGACTGAGAAGGCAGCAGGAAGTGATGCCTGCACAGAGATTGGCATAGATGCTAACAGCTGCAATAGCAGTGCTATCAGCCCTGGACCACATTTCTTTATTAAATGAAAAACAAACAGCAACACTGAAAGCATTTCTGGATGGAAAGGATATTTACGCTCCCCTTCCAACATGTTTAGGTGAAAGTTTGTTCTACGCAGTGGCTCAAGTTTTGTGCTCTACACCGCTGCAGTAGTGCCTGCCTACTCCACATTATCTGACCCCACCTGTAATGAATATGATTGACAGAACAATCATCCAGTCACCTCCAAATATGCTATTGAAAGGTTCTGCTGGACAATTGCCCAAGTCCCTCCAATCCGACAACCAAGCAAGTGTCAAGTGATTTGGTCCAATTCTCAAGCAAGCCCCAATTTTTTTTGTCGTGGGCAAGTCAAGTCAAGTCACAAGGTTATGTCGAGTCAAGTCGAGTCGAGTTGAGTCACAAGGTCATGTCAAGTCGAGTCAGCCACAGGTTGTCAGGTCAAGCCGAGTCACAGGTTATGTCAAGTCAAGTCCCTCACCATTGTTCCCCAGCCCACCCAAAAAGCACTCAGGTGCATATCTTGAAGAGAGAAACCTTATCTTTCTAAGATCAGTGTCAAAATAGAGCCTGCAGACTGGTATGCATGGATTAAACCAGCATAAAGCTGTTAATTTATCCATTACAACATTACATGTCTGATCATTTAGACCTAGGTAGACGGGAAAGGCTACATTCCATTAAAGAAATGGCATGTTTGATATAAATATGTTTATTTGAAACATTCTGCAACATTTAAATTGCAGGCTCAAACTGCCTTTATGACGTTTTTTCAAATGTATTTTTTTACAAGTAGCCATTACACCTGCGCGCACTGTCTGCCCAGTGCCCACTGATCATCACAGTGCGTGCGTGCATGCTGCCAGTGCTTCTCGCTTACATGAAAAAAAAAAAAAAACGGAGCCTGTCTGAACCTGCTAGAGAGTGCGGCGTGCACACAGACTGCTCTGGTCATACTAGAATGATATCCATGTGATAAAAAAAACATACAATGAAAAAAAACATATGCTACAATTTTTCCGACTCATGTTGTTGCAAGTCGAGAGGAGTCTGGAGTCATTGTCTCCGAAGTCCAAGTTGAATCTCGAGTTTTTACCTCCCAAGTCCGAGTTGAGTTGCAAGTCGTCAAATTAGCAACTCGAGTCCGAGTCCCTATGACTTGAGTCCAATTGTTTGGTTTTGCCCTTCCCTAACACTTTCTGAGGGCTGTTATTTAGGTAGACTGAGGAAATATACTAAATGGTCCATCTGATGTGTCAGGTTACGGATTAATGTGAATGTCTTCAGTTACAGTAATGGCAGATGAAAAGGGCTGAGATAAATTGGGGGTTTAACCATGCCCCACCCCACCTATTCTGTCTGCGACCTTCACTGGCAACATGCAAATACTATGGGCTAAAACATTAGCATGGATGAGGCTTAAGTCTATTTTCTTCACATTTAAAATGCACAGGATTCAGTGAGGAACTTGATTAAAAAAAATATGCCATTAAACAGAATTTATAAAGGCATTGGTTTAAAAAAAAAAATCCTGTCAATTTTCATCTGTAATCTGTACCTATAAAGCCCAAAGCTGCCTCTCTTCCACCAACTGAACTCAAGTTGGACTCTAAAAGCCGAGCAGGAGTGAGACCTCTTTCTCTGCTCTTCCTCCCCTCCTCTTCCTCTTCTCGCTGAGCCTCGGCAGCTCATTTGCATAAAATGTGTGTCAGTAGGGCAGCGTGAGCTCACATGCCATGCGCACATGCTCTCGAGCTTTAAGCAGCATTCCAATGTCGAACGAGCCCAATGTGCCGTCTCCACGCGGGGGCTCTCGGCCAATGAAAAAGTGCGAAAGAGTAAAAAAGTGGGGGCACGGAGAGAGGAGGTGGGTGAAATGTTTTCAGAGAGCGTGACAGAAAGAGGGAAGGAGGGGGGACAGAGGAAGAGAGAGAGAGGCATCCCTGATACACATCAACAAACAGGCGGCTGACGGGACACACAAAAAGAGAGCAGAAAAAATGGTCACATTTCTCAGGCACCTGAAAACGTGCTGGTTATTTTAAGACGCGTGTTGCTTATTGATGAGTGGGGAGTGTTTAAACTACTTCCACTCTGGTCATGTTTTAATGGTGACTGTACATGGCAAGCAGCTGAATGCTTTGGGACCTCTTGTAATTTAGACATCTTACCTCTAGTTTTGGCATCATAAGGTGCGCAGACGGAGAGCCGAGCTGCCCTTGTGCGTTCACTCACCTTGGAAGATATTTGGATCAAAACCAGATCTGTTCCGATTTCCTTTCACGACATATTTATTTATTTTTTTTCTTTCTCCTTCCTCTTCTTCGCTGACTGGGTTTTCTCAAGACCCCCAATGCCCTGCGTACACCGCTGTTGGTCTGAGCTTTTGGATACGCTCTTTATGCCTTGGCAGTTCATGACTCTTTCACCTATATCAACGAAACTCCTCGGTGGCAAGCAAAGGCAGTCAGTCCAGCATTAAGAGCTCAGTATTCAGCAGAACAGCGAGGACCAGGAGAAAAAACCAAGACCGACTGGAAATCATGGAGAATAGTCCTGGTGGTGAGTACAATTTAATTCATTGATGAGTGAAAGTTTAAATAATTGTAAATATGATAATAATTATTTTCATATATTATTAATTACGTTAATTCCAGAGTTGTTGATTTTTTTTTTCATTTTAAGAGGTGTTATAACGACATATACATAAAACAGAGTTATACACGGAATATTGAATTAATTTTAATTATTTATTATTTATTTAATTAAAATGTATGCTGTTTAAATGTTTGTCTTGTTTTTACGCATGTTAGTTAAACAACATAGCTGTACAGAAACACTTTAATAAGGGCAGCTTTTGTGATTTTTGTGATATGTAAAGTGCTGAGAATGTTTAAGTTGAGGTGCAGCATTTAGGAGACTTGCTGTGAGCTTATGCAGCTCAGACCTGCTGTATCATTCAGGCCGTGAAATTGCATTCTTTTAAAGTGTAATTCAGCTGTGTTAACATGTGGCGTGTTGCCAGGAGCTCCTGGGCTTGAGTTTTGACTGAGTGAGCTGTGCACAGAGAGGGAAGTCCTCCCTCGTCAATCTTTGTGCTGGACTTCCGATTCTCCGCATGTAAACAAACTCACGCGCAACCCAAAACGCCCCCTGCCCGTGCCCGTTCACGCGTGCCGCTGCGACCATTTCGTTAAATCTTTTATTAAGTTTTTTTTTTGTTTGTTTGGGTTTTTTTTTTAAACTTTAAGAGAGTGAATTAAGCATAGATGAAGTTCAGAAAGGCTACCCCCCTTATATCGTGGTAGTAAAAGCAGACCAGTGTGTTGCGTTTCCTTTTTTTTTTTTTTACAGGGTGACTCATGTAACTTGGCTGTTTATGACATCTTTGGCTTTTTTTCTCCACACACATGTGAGTATGTCAAGGAGCAGGCACGCCCACTGGGTCAAAACAAGTAACCCGTGCCAGTTTTTTTTCTCTTGTCCATGTGCTGGCAATGACCGGAAGAAACCGCGCTCTGAGCAAACTTCCAGTTAAAGCGCAGTCACCGGAACAAGAACCGAACTCAGTGGGCTACAACAAAAAGACATGTACCCTATGAACAACCCCAGAATCTGATCTAATCATTACATGATCAAGTTTATGAATGAACTTAGTAAATGAACTTTAATAATGACGGAACTCTCTTATGGCACTGTTATTATGGATTTAATCTTAAGTCTTAGATAGATAGATAGATAGATAGATACTTTATTGACAGACTCAAGGCCCTTAAAGTGTAATTTTGAAGGACTTTTTACATATTCAGCCATTCTATTGCAAGTGCCCACTGCATTGGTGGGCAACTGGCAGCCTTAAAGTGGCTGCCATTCAATTAATAATACATTTTTAAAAAGTATGTTCATAAAGAATGCCTGACAAAAATTGCCATGACAGCCCTAAAATAGCAATTTTTCTCAGAAACTAGAGCCATTGTTGGATGTGATTGTTTCTATACAATCACATTTTGCATATTTCAAAACAGAGATGAAGATGTAAAATATACTTCAATGAAAAAATAGCCAAAACTTGCTGAAATTCTGTGTGTTTTTTTTTTTTTTTTTGATAATTGGATAAAATATTGCTAACTACAACTATATTATGACAGCAATATATATTTGTCCTTTATAATAGTCTTAAAATGCAATAATTCGGCCCTCTGGCAATGAGGTAAATTTCAATATGGCCCCCTTGGTAATCAAAGTTGCCCATCCCTGGATTAGATGGTAGTGTTTATGGATTACATGAACTTTAATGATGATGGGTCTCTCCTCTAGTGCTGTTTTCTGCTGTATATCTTTAAATTATGGATTTAATTTTAAGACTTATGCAGTTTAATGTTGAGCATTGGGCTTTTTACATATTATGCCATTTTAATGCAAGTGTCTACTGCTTGCCCAGGCACAACAGATCAAGATTACTTCCTCTGGTGCATTCATTTAAGCACTGTCCCTGCTAAAATAAAACATGATGTACTATTTCAACATCAGTGTTTTTTATGTTAGGGAGCTCCTGCATTAAACTTACCAGCCATACAGTGTTATGACTCATTAGTGGGCTGTCCTATTTTAAATATAGGTCGTGCCCTATTAAATTGACATCTCAATGTAAGAATTCTCTCATATAGCCTATAAAATGGCCACCTTCTACATTAATATTACATTCACAGTTTAGGCACACACACGACATTTAAACGTCCTTGAACAGGGAGCCCCTGTTATGACTGCCAGGACTTTTCATCTGTTTTCCGCTCAGTGCACCCTGGGTAGTCGCTAACCGTCGTGATAATATTCAGAATCATGCGCCTGATTTTTAATACGCAGTCACCCCGCCTCGAGCTCTCCGCACGTGTATACAGCCTCAGTATCCACGTGCCGCGTAGCCCGCCCCCCTCCGCCGCGTGCACCCTGCTCGCTCTCAGCCCGCACGGGGATTCCTCTGTATTTGTGGAGAGCTTGGTCAGTGGGTCAGAGAGGTTTAGCAGTGTTTTCCCCGCCCTGGTTACTATAACTGGTTTAAAATGTTTTCATATTATAATAGCGGTTAATGGTAAATGCGAGCTACCACTGTTTGGTTTATAAGCGACTAATTAACCCACATTTATCAGCTTTGACTCCTTATTTTGGTGACACGGCTAACCAGTTTCTGTTTCTTTGCTTGCACACTGTCACTGTTTGTTTAAGTAGTTGTAGAGTGGTAATAATAAAATGCCAACTGCCAAATTGAGCAAACACGTTGCTGGCATTGATATTTACCCTAGTCGAATTTACAAAATAAGCATTTTCTGCATGTTTTTACAATGAAGTATACTTAAATATTAAAATTTAACAAGTAAGCTGTATTGCAGCTGTGGTTTCATGCGTGTTTGTGCTTGCTTCTCCTTGTTTTAATCCATACAGAGTACTACTTTTTTGGACTCAGTTAAGATATTAATGCACAAATATTGTGTTTTTCTCGAGTACAAATGTTTTTAAGACAGGAGGACTTAAACTGACTGCTGCCATCATGCAGTAACATGAGTGTCCCAATCTATATTATGCATTAAATAATGAGGGCTAAGCCAACACAGAATAAATAGTTCCTGTGCATGACATTGTAATGCACTATTGTGTTATTGTTTTTCCACAAACTGTTTAAGAGTTGAATAATACAGTCATTTTCAACAAGAAGAAAGCAGTCAATTTTAGTTCCACAGAGCTCTCTGATAACCTGCTTTCAGCACCAAGGAACTGGCAGTATTTTGCAGGTTTGGGGTGAGACATTGGTACACTTTACAGTACTGTTTCACACATCGGCCTTCAGCTTAGAAGCCTGTATGATAAAATGGCTGTAACAACAACATAAAGCTGAAGGGGACTAGACAAATGAAAAAATGAAAAAGAAACAAGAAATAAATATTTTTATTTCATTTTTATTGGAAGTGATTGTTCTGTTAGATATACTGTAAACCACAATTCCAAAGAGGAAATGTTACATACTGTGGGGTTAATAGTAAAGCATAGATATAATGGTCTCTAGTTTTGCAAATAAAATATTTAGAATATGGAAGTGTAAGCACTGGGCATTTTATACTCAGTATTAAGAGAGCACTGTTGATCACAACCGTTGATGTAACCTCCAGTACTTAGGGAGTTGACCTTATGGCCTAAAGCCATAGTTGTGGCCTTAATGATAAGAGCTGATATAGATCATCCAAAGACTTTGTTTACTTTCATTTATGAGTTTACTCCCTAGTGCAAATGATATAAGCATAGAAACATTTAGTTTGTTTAAGTGGATCAAGGCGTCACATGTGTCTCTTGCCAAAAGAAACAATGAGCTTAATGTTGAGCTCTTATGTCAATCCTGAAACCTAATTCCCTGTGGTTGTCAAACGATCACACACCCAGCTAATTCATATTAAGTGCTGAAGTTGATTCTCTCAAAGGTAGTGTTTCTATCTCAGGATTGGGTTTAACCTCTTACTTCTGTCACATGTTTTGGTGAATCTAAAAGACCAGCAGGAAGATACTTATACATTTTTGAAACACAAGTCTAAAGTGGAGCAACATGCCTTGTAATCAGTAATAGTTTGCAATAAAAGAATTCAATGGAAGTTCATGTCATTTTCTCCTGTAGCCTTCAGAGAATAGTCAGTCTTATAAACACTTCAGAGGTGCACACATGACATGCAGCCAGCTGTTTCACGTGTAGTGAGGATTACTGCCCATGCACAGTTGTGTATGTTCACATGAGTAGTACAGGCTATCCCAAGTTCAGAGGGGGTGTCTCCTCCCCAGACATTATATGAGTATGGTGTCTATAGTTTCCCCTGCCATGCATGCATGTCCAGACATGAGAGGGGAAGTCATGGCACAAAAAAAGGAGGGGCGTCAGAGCGTTTTGTTTATGATGGAGCTCTTATAGCCCTGTGTGTATCCACCGGTCACATGTTGTAACCTGTGCAGGGATGATATTCCCAGAGCTCGTTCTGGCACCCGGTCAAACTGGATTCCAGGAAATGCTTACAAGGAGAGGGAATATGGAATGTCTTTATGCCATGGGGGCGGAGAATGTGAATGTGTAGTATGGGTGTGGATTTCATGTGGTAGTCGGGTGTGACCCCATCCCTCTGCAGGTGATACACATGTCTCATAAAGCTTTATCTTCCTCCCACAAACACACCAGAAAGTTGCACATGCAACATTTGTGTGTGAAGTCATTGTCTGACACTGGAGCTGCCACTGCACTCATGCCGCCCGGCTCAAAGTACCTTGCATTCAGTGTTGACACGTGTGAGCAGTGGAATTAAGGAGGCACTTAGAGCTAAACAGAAATGCTGCACGTGTTTTCTCAAGGAGAGAAAGCACAAGAGCCTAGGGAGGCTTTTTCTTACATGAGTCAAGGTCCTTGAGAGGAAAAGTGGACAGAATGACAGAGGAAGAAGTCCAAGGATATTGCTAATGATAACAGTTCATATACTTCACTCACTACAGCTGCACAGCCAAGGTTAGCTGTGTAACAGAAACCCTAAAGCTGCAAGTCATGATCAATGTGATATACTGTAAGCCCGCAATCTGATTGAGGACTGTGATGCATGCAATTTGTGCAACAATTTGGCAGTCTGCTGTGCTCCACTGTTTAAATACCTGGCACAGTGATCTAATAGCAAATAAAAAGGGGAAAACTAAATAAGCATGGATAAATAAATATTTAATATCATCTACAATTACACTTGCAGCATTATGTCCTCCAAAAATGGATAAATTCATTTTGATGGTTTAATTTGAGATTATAAAAACATAAACATGCTAACAATGAAGTCCTGAAAACCTCAAGCATATCATATAAATCTATAAACGTTGAACCCTGAATATGACTGTAACCCTGTGCACAGTTTCTAAAGGGGAATGCAGGGACCTGAGGTAACAGTGCCCTGCTCACTCTCCTCTGCGTCTGTAGTCACAGCTTTAAAGCAGCTCTCTATTCCAAACGTGATCAGCCCCAGCGCTTGTTATTGTGCTGCTGCTGCTGTTGTCTACACGGGACTGCGCAAAGAGCCTTGTGAGCCGGGCGGGAACTGTGTCAAGAGTCCATGTGAGCTCCCGGTCAGGTGGCTGGCGGATAGATGGGTCTGCAGGCCCGCAGCCAGAGTGGGGCGGGTGGAAGGGAGGGGAGGTAGAGGTAGGAGGGGAGGAGGATAGAGAAAGAAGGGGAGGAGGAAAGACTGGATGCTGAAAGCAGGCAGCTGGCTGGCTCAGCCTGCACGTGAGGGGCAGTCTTTCAGTGTGAAAGGGAAGAATACTGTCTTCAAAACAAGGGGGGCCGTGGGCTGTTGCGCAGGGGGGTAATAGGGCATTTCCGACTTGATGTGACAGTCCTAAACAAAGGCTTGTTTATAGCCTGTCAATTACACCTGATAGATAGGATTAAGTGGTGTATTATAATATGAATTTCATTCTATTGTATATGTTTCATTTGTTGTTTTATCATAACATTTACAAACAAGGTTGTTGATTTTGGTTCTAGGGCTAGATGTTTGTATTTGTCTTGCCTGGTCTTTGAGTATTTAGCTTTTTTATTCACTTTTTCACTCTTCAACTGGCAACAAGCCCATTGGCATACAAAGCCGTTATACAGATATCCAGGTCAGGGCTTTTGTTTCTCGAGCTGACATTTTTTCAAAATAATTCATCAGATCAAATATCAGTTGTCCAAACATGATCAGGGTTTGTGTGCGCGTGTATGTCAAAGTCTGCCAAGTAACCTCAATGAATCAAAGTGGAGCATTGCTCAAAGCTCACACTCCCACTCACATGTGAACATCGACCTACTTGAAGATGTGTGAGCTGAGTTCTTACCCCTCTCTGTTCCTCCAGGTGGTGTTATCTTGTATGCTGGCTCATCCGGCAGTGCCAGCCCGAGCCCTGGTAGCCCCTCAAGCGGATACCAGACCCAGTCGCCCTCCTCTCACTCGCAGCCTTCTTCACCAGAGGGCGTCTCTTTTCAGGAGATTGGGGCTCTGAAACAGAGAGGGGAACAGGGGGCAGGAACTCCTTCCCCAAGAATGGTCTTCCAGTTTCCTGAAGTAAACAATGCTCCTGCTGCCCAAATAACACCTGTATCATCTGCAACCTACAACCACCCCACAGTGGCCAAAAGACCATGTGGCTTCACTGGCACTTTCACCAGTAAGTACCCCTTACACCCCACTCTATTTTTACCTGAAGGCACTTTTTATTGTACTTGTCCTTTTAATAACAGTTGTATTTCTCATTCATAGAAACCGGAGGTATGGTGCTCCTGTGTAAGGTGTGTGGAGATATCGCATCTGGGTTTCATTACGGTGTGCACGCCTGCGAAGGATGCAAGGTGAGTGAACAAAGATTTAATTGTATCATGTCTCCTTTTGCAGCAAGTTCAAGTGCAAAGACTGTTTGGCACAAAAGACACTCTTCAACTGTTTTCCCTTTTGTGTTTTCTCCAGGGTTTCTTCAGACGCAGCATTCAGCAGAATATCCACTACAAGATGTGCGTGAAAAATGAGAAGTGTCTTATCATGCGCATGAACCGAAACCGGTGCCAACACTGCCGCTTTAAGAAGTGTCTCTCCGTGGGCATGTCCAGAGATGGTGAGAGATGTGAAGATAAAACACATGAGAACTAAAACAGAGTCTTTTTTTTGGGAGTTTTGTTGCGGGTAAAGGCATATTTGAACACTTACTAGTTGGAGTTTTTTAAAGCCCAGTTTATTCCTATTTAATGTTTCTATACTTGCCTCCATTCCCATCATAGAACATTTGTTTCTGGTCACAATCCCTCCTTTTCCCTCTTTATCCGCCTTTTTTCTCAACTGCTTCCCTTCTGTCTTCCTCCTTCCATGCCCTGCTGTCTGATTTATGGCAAGTGGAGCTCCAGAGTCCCAGCAGTCATCAGTCATCGAGAAACTGTGACAAATACAGTTTATTTTAGGAAATTGGGGCACAATTTGTTGATTATCCCGTGTGCTCACCAAGATGTAAAGTCCTACCCTTTCTATTATTTTCAGCTCTGACATTTACAAATGATGAAGTTATTCCATCATGTTAATCACCGAACTGTACAGAGCTTGAGCTGAAATTAAAATATTATTGCTACTCTTAATCGCCTCTGCTGCATTAGTTCACAGCAGGACTGATCTCTGGGGATGAGACTGAAGCAGGTGATAATAAATCATGAGTTTTATGGAGCAAACACTTAAAGCTGACCCAAAAAAGCCAGATTGCGGCAATGAAAAAATGACCTATTTTATCCAGGCAAATTTAAAGTTAACATAATGTTGAATGGGTTTTATTTGCTTTGAAATTAATGTAAAAAGGAAAGAAATCTTCTACTCAAGCTTTCAAATAAATTCAATTAAATGCCAGAAAGCCACTCCTTATTTCGACATCACATCTCAGGTTTGACAACATGATCCCTGCTCAAGGATTATTTTTTCAATCTTTTCCCTTACTTTCACCCCACCTACCTGCCTCTCCTTTCTTTTTGACCTTTCCACTTCTCACTTAGTTACTTTGCTAATGACATCATGTTCAGTGCCGTCGACCCAGTGACCTACTTCCACTGAAATAGAGAGCGGGAGCGCTCAACATAAAGACAGAAAGGGAAAGAGAGAGAGAGAGAGACGGGGGGAGGTGTAGCATACAGCGTGCTATAAATAGGGCTGTCAGTGGAGGTGCAGTATTGAAAAGGGGGAAGGGAGGATTGTTAATGCTGGAGAGGAGGATGAGTCCATCAGATGAGATGAAGGCTTAGGTGTGTGTGTGTGTGTGTTGGGGGAAACAGCTGTGATGGTCAGAGAATAGTCCCAGACTGTACAGAGGTCCATGGATTAGTTATCCTCATTCAGATTACAGCTCTCATGTCAGATGTAGTATCAGTAATCAAACAAGTGGGGGCTGTTTCTCCGTATCATTCAAATGTGAGAGCTATTTTGATGCCTGAATGTTCTGCAGTATCTCCACAAACAAGAATCTCGCAGTGATATCAAAGCTTAACACCAGTAATTGCTAACAGGGGATGCTCTTTTCTTCTTGTCCTCAGCTGTGCGTTTTGGGCGTATTCCCAAACGGGAAAAGCAGAGGCTGTTGGATGAGATGCAGAGCTACATGAACAGCCTCAATGAGTCAGCTTCCATGGACATGGAGATGTCCTCGTCACCCGATGCCCCCTGCAGCCCCCAGAATCAGACACATGAAGGAGCAGGCTCCTTGTCGCAGTCTTACCGCACCAGCTTAATTAGCAGTGACGAGAAACCTCCCAAGATGGCCGTTGTCAACAGCAACATAGGCTCTTCCTCCTTCCTGAACAGTCCAGTGCAAGAAGCTTCCCTGTCACATTCGACAACCCAGAATCAGCACACAGCCCAGGCCGAGCAGGCGAATGTCACATCAAGCTACCACGTCACAACTACCTGCCCTGTTGCCCCTAACAACAACAATAACAACAATGAAAACTCCACTAACACCAATGTCGATAACTCCAAGTACAACTACCCCTCCAATCAGAACCAATGCCCCTTCAGTGGCAGTCAAACGTCTCAAGCCTACTCAGCCAATCAGAGTAGCTACACAGCCAGAGACAGCCACAACCAAAGTCCCTGCCCATGGAAGCTAAATGGTGGAGCCAAAGTGCTGGTGAGAACTTTTTTTTTTAAGTCAAGTATCTGAATATCTATCAATAACCCTCACTACAAAGTCCATGACACATTCTTTCCAATCATTCTCTGCAGGCCTGTCCACTGAATTCCTGCCCAGTCGCACCGGCCAGTCGCTCCAGCCAGGAGGTGTGGGAGTCTTTCTCCCAGTGCTTTACCCCAGCAGTTAAAGAAGTGGTTGAGTTTGCAAAGAGCATCCCAGGCTTCCAGAGTCTCAGCCAGCATGATCAGGTCATGCTGCTCAAATCCGGCACTTTTCAGGTATGAGTTAAATTAGCTTGTGACACTGTTTTTGTTTACTCTTCTGTTAAATGTCCATTACGACATTAGAGAACAGCACTGGAAAGCCAAAGCCATATCCACTTCTTTAGGGGGGCTTGTTTAGACAGATCATAAGGATTTAAACTTAATCAGCCTGTTCTGGGTAGGGGTAAAACAGGGGTTTAAATGCATCTGAGTGGATTTATAGACAAGAAACACTAAAAATATGTTCTGCTGACGTCTAAGGCCAGTGTAAACGTGATGATCCTGACCTAATCTGGTTCTGTCTACAGGTTCTGATGGTGAGGTTCTGCTCACTGTTTGACCCCAAGGAGAGGACAGTGACCTTCCTCAACGGACAGACATACTCCCTGGCATCACTGAGGGCTCTAGGCATGGGCTCCTTACTGGACGCCATGTTTGAGTTCAGCGAGAAGCTTGGATCTATGGGACTGGAGCCGGATGAGATGGCTCTTTTCATGGCTGTTGTTCTTGTTTCTGCAGGTAAGAATCTTGCAGGGTTTCTGCACATTTGGAAATCATAACTTTATTGACTTTTAAGACCTCTAAAAAGAAAAAATGACAAACCATATAGTACCCACTTTACACAAAGCCAGGAAACTGATTAAAGGAGGCTCTTAGACTGATACAATATAGCAGAAAGTTGTTTTCAGAATGGTCATTTGAAGTGTTTCATGTATTTAGAATTTAATTTGCATAGTGTGCAATGCAGGTACAACTCCATTGTTGCTATATGATATTGCATGTTTAGTGCTCCTCCATTATGCTGCAGCAGTGCACTCCAGGTTTCTTTTTTCCAAGTACATGCGACCTTATTTATGGCAAACTCCTATTCTTAATAAATTACCATTGTCATGTATAACAACTCATTATGTGTCATTTAAAGTGGCACACTGTAGCAAATGGACAGCAAGACCAGATGTGATAGAGCAACACATACAGATGTTTTAAATGCCCCCCTTCCCAAAGAAAAGTCCTTGCTTTAATGCCATTTTTAGCTTGGTTCAGAACATGCCTCGAGAGACAATGTTAAGCTCTCATGAGAGGCAGTCAGAACAGATAAGAACACAAGAGTTGAGGGATTAGTTATGTTGGACAGAAGAAGTGGTCTGAAGTGGGACTTAATCAACCACAAAAAGAAGCCAACGGCACACCGTTTAATGTCTGTGTAATTTCAGGCATGGTATACACAATTAAACATGCTGAAAAGTTGGTTAACACAGCACAATAAATATCAGGAGTGACATGTAAATGATGTTAACACAGACAGTCTGTGCACAATGTCTTTTTTACGTACAGATAATTCACAAAAGCCAATAAAGGAATTGATAAAGTATTAAGTAATAAGCAGAATTGACAGCAGCATTGTTATCAATCAAATCTGACCACTTTCTATCCATATATGTGAATACAGACAGGTATTTTAACCAAGCATCAGGCAACAGGTAAAGTTTAAAAACATACTCCATAGCTGAGCCAGACTTTTGCAGTATGCATTCTGTTTTTCCTTTTTCCAGCCACAGGCCTCTAATTGGAAGCTGGAGAAACACGTTTTTCTCCTACACTAATATGCAAATCCAGCCACACTTGGCACACTGCAGCTTGTGATGTAGATGTTGTTTCTGCTGAAATTATCACTGGAGAATAATAGCTCCAAAATATAACACAAAACAAACAAAAATGAAAGAAAAAAATAGGCACCAAGACCTTGAATATCGCAAACTTCATCCAATGCCTTGTATGATTTTTTTCATGTGGACCCTGTCTTATTTATTTATGTAAACAAGCACACTGCGTAAGCTCTTTTACCTTGTGTCTAATCTGAATTTCTCCTCTCTTTCTCCAGACCGCTCTGGTATTGTTGAGGTTGGAGCAGTGGAGCAGCTGCAGGAGAATCTCATAAAAGCTCTGCGATCTCTTATAACAAGTCGCCGCCCGGATGACAGCACCCTTTTCCCAAAGCTGCTCCTACGTCTGCCAGACCTGCGCACATTGAACAACCACCACTCTGACAAGCTTCTAGCTTTCCGCATCGATCCTTGAGCTCAAAGAGTTAAAACTATCTGAGGTATCTGATTTGGGAAAACCTCCATAGTCCCAGTGTGAGCCTGGCCTGCCACATATAGCACACTGGCCTATGCATGATGGACAGTTGTTGTGGGAGCTGTGCAGAGTCCGATGCTGTGAGAGAACGATCCTGGAGAAGAAATCAGCGAAGGACGTAGGCACATCAGGAGTTGGAGGCTCCTGATCTCCAACTGATTCATCCTCCAGTCATTTCCAGGACTGCTTAGCAATATCCTGGCCTGTGTTCTTCCTTGGGTTTTTCAAGAAAATATGAGACCACCAAGTCATCACCTCCCCCATCTGGAGTTTGTCAGAGTTGTCAGTTTTGTCGTTCAGAAGACCAAAAAGAAAAGAGAGCCTGCTGTTCCTCACCAGACTTTATCCCCCTCTGCTAGCTCACAGGGCTAACAAGAGGGAAGCACAGAGAAACAGGAACATGTACAAACATTCACCATCTATCATTTATGACAAGCTGAATCCATGCCACATTGTGTAAAGGGCACTTTCCATACATTAAGAAGACCTCTTTAACAGTATATAACATAGCAATAGAAATGCTTGTAAGCAGTTTGGAGGACGGTTTGTGTATGCCCTGTTGAAATAAAATAAGCTATTTTCACATATTGTCACCAAGTGGGAAATCTTTATGAAAATCATCTGTGATTGAAAAGTGTTTAACATTTTTAAGAAATGAGAGTAAGCTGCATTGTATTTGTATGCGGTAATCAGGGAGAAATTATTGGTCATTTTAGACCGTGTATGAGGGGTTATGTATCAAACTGTTTTGTTGTAAATTTTGTACATAACCTTTATTCTTTGTTCTTGTTAGTTTGCAGATTATCAGATATGTAAATGAAGTTAGTGTTGAATTATTGTATAATGTCACAACTTATAGATTGCTATACAGATGTGAGGAAACAGCCTTTGGATTGTGCGCTCAGAGTATAAAGTTTTTATTTGAAGATATATGATTGAAATAAATGTTTTGTCAACTGACTGCTTCACCTTGTGAATATTTTGTAAATGTTTTATGGTAACACCATAGAGTATAATTATTAAATAACATTATATAGCATCTTTCCTGTGCTCACTTTTTTCATTTTCCTAACCAATAGTATCACCATGCATACTATGGAGCCAGAGCTTAGCAACAGAGGCAATCAGCCAATCAGCTCCAGGGTTCGGAGCCATTGGGGGCTTCATTACTGACAAGAAACCCTCTGTGATTTTTTGAGTGCGTGATAAATAAATGTAATTTAAATGAGTATCACATGACAAGATGATGATCTGTGTAATCTCCAAAACAAACACAACAAGCAGCAATGCTCAATAAAGCATCCTGCCTTCAGTGAAATATGGTTTATATATCATGACAATAGATACACAGGTTATACAGGGACACGGTATGGAAATGCAGTGGAGATGAAGTGTGAGGATACCAGAAGGTACAGGAAGAAGCCCCCACCTTAGTTACCACATCAGTCTATGGGCGAGTCTGGAAACAAACACAGACGGTTTAATGTCTGGAAATATTTTCCACAAACAGGAACTCTGACCTGCATTACTCCTTAAATGATCTTTAAGATACACACACTGGTATGGCTTTGATTACTGTTATCAGAAATCCATATTAGCGGAGGAGAAAAGCTAGCATTTGTGCCAAAATTGGTGCTCTTTCAATGATGAATGATTGACAGCTTCTAAATGTTAAAATCAAACATATCTGAGCCCTCACATGTTATCAGTACTTCTATGCAGCAGTTGGATTAAAACCAAAATTTAGATTCAAACCAGGTAACCCTGGATGAAAATCTGACAATGACACATATCTTCCTTGATCCTAAGAAATGAGAACTTGCATAAATATTAAACTGCACCCAGCCCTCCATTTTCTAAAACCCAGCCAACTTCAATTCTCACAACTGCATCAGAAATACTGTCTCGGATGCAAATGGGATTCTAGTAATTTCCATGAAATGTTTACAAGTCTTCAAGTGCCACCTGCTGGACAGAAAGATAACAACAAGAACTAGTTTTGGCCATGACAGTATTTCTGAGAATACCAAGAGGATAGGACTATTTCTGCAACCTTTTTTCATTCTTTTAAAAATTCAGTAGTTGTAACGTAAATCCAAATATTAAACAGTCAAAGCAAAGAAGAGGTATGATGCATTAAACAACAAGCCTGCGTTTCTGTGAGGGACCAAGACCAGAGAAATTTTAATTTCTAGCTGAGAAAAACACGTTATGAGCCAATTTCTGCAGCTGATCTGACACATTCGATTACACATGAGAAACTTAGTCTGCTTAAAGTGTTATGCAAGTCTACAAAACAGAAGTGCAACTTCACAAAAATGATCTCTCATCGCTAAAGTCTATATTGTTGGTCTCCTCCTTGTGCTGAAAAAACTAATATTTAACTCCCTAAGCACAACAGCAGAGAATAAGAGTATATCTGTTAATCAACATTATACCAACTGCAATACAGTATGTGCAAGGTCGCATTCCTCCTTATAAATCTCATTAATTCTTATCTGCTGAGGCCACCTTGTGGCTGCAAGCGTTACATACATGTTGAGTCAAATCACATAAGTGCTGTTTTGTTTTGCATAAAAATAAACAAAACGTTTCAAACAACTGTCATTATTTACTGCGTCTCACAGTTGCTTTCATCTTGTTGCTATATTTAATCATTTTAAAACTTGAAGTTTGAATATTTTTCTTATTTATTGGTTTGTTATGGCCTTTTCCTTCTAGTAATGTACTGATTGTTATTAATCTGGGGAGCTATTACATGTGACCTATTACCACTCTAGTAAACAAAAAAAATAGAAGGCTACATAGCTGTAGCCACAGTCAATGTAAACTGCATCTCATCCATAGCATGGATGTTCTTGTATAACCTGCATAATAGTGATGTCAGCACCAATATACAGCGCAGACACTCCGCCTATGCCAACAAGAGACTACACAGTAACAAATGATTTTCTTCTCACCAAAAGCTGACTTTTGGGCTAGCTAATGTTACAATTAATTTATGAAACATAATTTTCCAAGGTTGGTTGAAACTCAAAAAGTCATATGCAACACAAAGGCAGGTTTAAAACTGGCTGAACAACCAGATGTTACACCTGGCAGATGGCTAACACAAGTCAATGAGGCCACATACAAAAATAGTATTGATTTAAATAAATTAAAATGAGGTCAAATTTGTCAAACTACAGGCAAAAAATTACTTAATATATTTACTAATGGCTTACTCATACAGCCTAAAGAATTATCCAATGTTTCTTTTATTACTTAATAATGTGTCTTTAGCAGCTGGCTATTTTAAAAAAAGATAATATTTTCCCTTAGTCTTTTTGCCATATGAGAGAAGAGAGGGTGGACTGTCCACTACATTTACAAGAATATAACGTCGAAAAGGGATATCTACTCCTCAAAAAAATTGGACACTTTATTTCAGCAGATTATTTCTCCCCTTTAATTATACCAACTGGTATTGCATTTTATATAGTTGAAAAGTCTGGAAATCCTGTGCAATAGGGCAACTGGAATGTGGTGTTCTGATATGCAGAGCAGCAGCATTATTTGGTGGCAGCCCTGGTACCATTTCCAAGTGACTGGTGAAGTCAAAGACAGGCCACAAAGTAGGCGTCCCATGAAGTGAAACCCCAAGATCAGTCCTTGACCCTTGCTTCACTTGGAATCGAGCTGTGGTTATACTCAAGTTTTGTCCCTGTGGAGATTACATGCACTGCTTTAGGTGCTGAAAAGCAACCTAAAGCCCATAAATGGTCAGCCGGGGATTATTAAGAAGAACTGTGCACTTCTGGAATGAGCAACACAGCTAAAGGTGTGGATAGTGCCAGAAAAAAAGAGAGGCACCCATCTGCAGGGCCTGGGCGCCGCCATATTTGCACAGCATACTGGAAGGGCACAGCTGAAGTTGGTCTTCTTCGTGTATTTTATTACTTATTCGAATTACAATGAGAACAGTGTGGTCATGGGGGGAAGACCTCCCCCCAACTCTTGCCCTTAACCTAACCACTCGAGGCTTCTTGCCTAAACCTAACCTTAGGACACCGGCCTAATTTATCCGTCATTCGTAGGGACTCGAGAGTGGTGTGCCCTTCCGGTATGCCATGCAGATATGGCAGTGCCCGGTCCCTGCATATGGATACTCTTGGAAAAAAATGTGCCAAAATTCCCTGCAATGATTTTCTGCTGGTATTCACGCTTGTTTTGAGCTTCAAGTGCTGCCAGGCGTGTGCCCGCATCTGATTGGCACCTTAGCACTTGTGTGGATGAGTCCTGCAACTTTGACCGAAAACTGCTTCCAAACTTTATTAGAGTTTGTCAATTCTTAATCCTCAGTTGACCATTTATGAGCTATAGGTTGAACATCCGGTACAGCGCCTTTGGTCTCCACAGGGACAAAATCTCGATTATAACCTCGACTATAATTAATATCTTATGAGAAAGGGGCAGACTCAATAAGATTTTTCTTCATTCTGCTCCTTTTCATTCACATGTTTGAGATTGTTCTTTGTTTGTGTTGAATTTTTTATATACTGACAGAACGAAATAAAGTCCTAAACCTTAAAAGGGGAATTAAAGTTTTGAAGAATTTAAGAAGAAACAATTGGCTTATTTCAGAAGAAGTTTTATTTACTCTCAATTCTTAAACTTTAAACAAAGACTGAAGCTTAAAGGCTGAACTGTAGTTAGTTTAATTTCAGTTTCTGAAAATAATTTGTTTGTGTGTGTGTGTTATGCCAAGGACTTTGGATCATCTCAAGGTTCCACCCTGCAACTTTGTTGTTAATTAATGAATTGAATTTAGTTTAATTTCAGTTAAAAAATTAGAGCTCCAACAAAACCGGTTTTTATTTTGTGTTCTGTAGAGATCAATGGTTGTTACTTTGTTTATAGCCTCAAAAATTGCAAATTGAGCAAAGTTGAGCTGTTACTGTTAGAAAAAGGATATAGATGATATAGATTTATAGAAGTTTAAGTACAAATAAATAAAATAAGAGAAGACTCAGACAATGCAAGAGACAGCAGGCAGATTTAATGATTTCTTTATAACGCTTGCACCAAATTTCTACCCTGACATTTTTGTACTTGTTTCATTTTACTTTCATAATTCATATTTGGATAAATGAATCACAGATTATCAGAATTCCATAGGGTTCTGCTTGAAGTTGTGTCCAATTAGCCTCTTAGTCTAGCAGAGAATACTTAAATAAATATTTGCACAAGTAGATCAAAGGTTGGTGCTTGCAGTAAATCTTATTATTTAAGGTGATGTGTGCTCTGTAATGGTCTTAACTTTAATCTCATTAGTCTGATGTACCTGTTACTAAACCAGACTCTTACACAAAACATGATGTCATATATTTACTAGGTAAATATTATGAAGCCACATTTAAACATACAACTAAAACAATATATTTTATC
The DNA here is from genome assembly GCA_037902135.1 of Cetoscarus ocellatus. Lineage (NCBI taxonomy): Eukaryota > Metazoa > Chordata > Actinopteri > Labriformes > Labridae > Cetoscarus > Cetoscarus ocellatus. Next base: position 425,520 of record JBAMNC010001627.1, on the reverse strand, counting down.
AGAAGGGTGCCAAAAAGTATGACTGTAAGGATTTGGCATTTTGGCATTCTTCCAAACATTTGACAGTAAAAATGCAACAAACATGTACAAGAGAAGTGACATGGCAAATGACAATAAAATCAATTCAAATTTTGGAAAATAAAGAGATTGAAAAGAAATGCTCCTTAAATTAATAAAGTATTATCTACTGATCTATATTATTTTCTGAAAGTAAGAACAAGTGCAGCTCTAGGTCAAATTCAATGAGGCCAATGTCACACATGTACTTTTACCTACAGCACAGTACTGATATCCATTCATCCATTTTCTATGCTGCTTGTCCCTTTCTGGGGTTGACGGGGCTGGAGCCTATCCCAGCTAAAATTGGGCCAGAGGCGGAGTACACACTGAACTGGTTGCCAGCCAATCTCAGGGCCAACATGTAGAGACCAACAACAATGCATACACACACTTTTACCCAAGGACAATTTAAAGTCACCAAATAATCCAACTAGCAGGTTCTTTGTCTTTGGAAGGAAACCAGAGTACCCAGAGGAACCCATGCATAGAGGGGGAAAACGTGCAGATTTCATGCAAAAAAACAGGCCCAGAATGACTCGGGAAGTAGAACCAGCGACCATGTTGCTGTCAGGCACAAGCACAAACCCACTGCAACACTGTGCAACCCCAATATCAACACGGGGATGAAAATAGCATAAAATATAGTATCCATTACTCCTGCATGCAGAAGTTTCTGAAATAACTGAAGCAAAATAAAATAATAAAGATGCAGCGTAGCATTACAAGTATATTATCCTGGTGATAATAAGCAAATAACTAAGTGGTTCACACCATAAACAAAATTTTTACCGAGCCAGGCATTTTAATATCTTAATTCTTTCAGCATTACCATAAACTTTATCAATACAAATCTTGTCTTACCTTATATCTTGTTTGAAAAATATGATGTGTCTTAAAAACTCTAGGGCCATATATTGCCAAGCCCTTCTGTGGTCTTGAATATTATCAGTTTGGTTGTTTACTTGAATGTCTTGTTAAAAAAATCCCCGGAAGGAAATCTAGAGTCATGTTTCAAGCTCATCATAAACAAAGTCATGTTCTTAGTCAGCATATTTGTGTGAATAAACAGATATACACATTCAGGGTGTATTGTTTTTTCTATAACTTGATCATCATTTACAGTTGTCATAAAAATGTTAATTATTAAATATGCCTCGTGTGTCTTGCCCCACTTCTTCCCTTGAAGTGTAGCAAAATAACTTACATAATTCACATGTAATTCAGATATGTAAGTGCTTTGAGTCATTCTCTTGAGTACTGGGATGATTAACTGTCCTGAAACACTGTTCAGGGGCTTTGTGCCAGTGAAGGAAAACATAAACGACACCCCTGTCTGCGAACTGTAGTGGTATGGTCTGGCATCATCTCACTGTTTTAGCCTACCTGGACTTTGCTAGAATGTCCTTGTTGGACCAACGGTAGGGGTGGCCCAGGATCAGGGTTAGAAAGAGATTAACCACATGGAGGCCTTTAAAGCTTCAGCGTAATCCTTACGCGGGAGATAAATTCAGAGCAACATCTACTCCACAGACAACATTTGTGCTCGCACTGTTTCCAGCCACGCAGACCCTTTGTAAAAAGAGGAGATGAACTGGAATCTTTGCTGAAAAAAAAACACTGGATTTATACAACTACAGACAAGATTATTTGATTCAAGTTGTGATTTGAAGAGAATCTGCCGTATCATCTACATCAAAAACACAGGAAGAGAATCACCATGAAGAAGGGAAAGGTATGTTTTTTACTTTCTTGCTGGATAGTAACAAAAATACATGTTTTATTGGTGAACTGGAAATGATCTAAAGCGTTCAGTGATATTTCTAGGTCTGTTATTTGACCTTAAATCTGCAATGAATTAAAAAAAAATGATAATAAATAGGCTCAAATCAACACATGAAAAAGGGCAAAGTAACTGACCAGAAATGACAGTGAGATTTTGTCCGTATTATGAATCTGAATAATCGCACTTGACATTGGTTTCTCTAGAGGCTACAAAAAGATGGAGGCTCATCGTGTCCATCCTAATCCTTTGGAGTTATGAAACGTGGAGGCAGTTTTGTAGAAAAATCTGTCATTGAAATTTGAGTACAGAAAACAATCTTTTCTGTTTTACAGCAGTAAAGAATGAGGAAAAGATCTAGAAGTTGCATATATATTCACTATCCATGAGTGAGACCATACACATTTGTTTTTTAAATGAAAATAGACTTATGCTTGATTTGATTCTGATTAAAAAGTTGTAACGACCCTACTAACAGTATCACTCTTCCAGCAGGTGGTTGATGACAATGAGCCTCCTACTTACCAGGAGGCCACAGCAGGTAAATTACAAATCCTTTTGTGGGTTATTAAATTCCATTAACTATAACAAGGGCTGCCTTTTACTGCATGTCTTTATTTAAATTCAGTACAAAGAAAATGATTGTTTGATCTTGTTTAGGACCATTTGAATTTCTTTGAGATGCTTGAATATTAATTATGACATTTCAAGGTTTAAAAAGTGCTTGGATCTTAGGTGAGGTCTTTGAACGTGCTTGTAGTTGTAATTGTAATCAGTGACTGTTTGCACAATTGTTATATCCGAAATAATCATTGTTAGATATGTCTATAATAATAATAACAATAGTCATTATTTATATGATATATATATATCAAAGTCAAGTTACAAAGTGCTTTACAAAGACAGTAATATTTAAAACAAAATAAAACATACAATACAACACATCATACAACACAACAGGCAGGTTATAAAATCACAGGCAAGGGCAAACACTTTAAATTATATTAACTATATATAAATATATAGTTATTATGGTTTATAAAAGTCTGAAAGTAACACCTGAAAGCCACCCTTCAGCTCAGTTGGTGTGTCAAACAAATCACTTTCGGACCCTGGGTATCACATTTGTTCAAGTTGTGAGTTGACATGAAGTGTTGTAAATGAGTTTAAGATAAAAAGGTCTTTCTTCTGGTTGGTGCCTCGTTTGTCTAAAAAGTTCTACAGTATTCTTTAATATTTACTCTCATGTCTCCTTTCTGTCATCTTCTCCAGGTTATGGAGACATGGAGGCCCAGTTTGCTTGGGACGACAAGACCGTCAGGCAGACTTTCATCAGGAAGGTACTAAAACATTTTTATGGGATAAAAAACATCTGATTAACCCCTAGTAGTCTGAAAGGCTGTACTGGGAGTAGCTATTGTCTGAAGATACCCTTTGCTTGTTGCCCATCTCTTTTTCTGTTCTTATTCCTATTCATTCAATAACTGATATATTATGTATAGAAGCACCTGTAACAACAACATCTCCTTTGGTGTTGAGAAAGTATTTCTGATTTTTCTCACAGGTCTACTCCATCCTCTTGGTCCAGCTGCTTGTCACAGTGGGAATTGTGTCATTGTTCTCATTTTGGTAACTACTCTTTGGCATATCGTCATCACATGAAAAAAATTTCTACAGTTAAGACAGGAACGTTGATTTAATGCAAGTATTGTTTTGTGTTCACAGTGCACCTGTGAGGTTTTATATTCAGACTCATCCTGGCTTATATATGGCCTCCTAGTGAGTCAAAACACACAAAATCTCAAAATATATTGCAAATTTTTCAGTTATTTTGTTTGATACATTTTTTTTAACTTTCTCATTTTCTTTGACAGTATAATGTTCTTTGCCACCTACATTGCACTGTCATGCTGTGGTGACCTCAGGTATGCAAAATTCATTCTGAATATTGATCTAAGCAGATCTTAATTAAATTTGGCATAAAAATGTCTGTTTGTTGACGAATTTTATCTTCACAGGAGGCAGTTTCCTTGGAATATCATTTTGTTAGTTCTTTTTGTAAGTATTCTTCTCTATGATAACTGCATAGATCAACAAAATACGTTTGTAGTGCTGGGAAGTAGATTGAGTTTTGAAGATGAACTAATTTTTTTATATTGGTTTTATGGGAAAGACGATATTGGTTATATCAACTTAGTTATTTTGCATTGAAGTAAGGCTATATGTGTCCTCTGATTTAATCTGGGTGTTGACGAGTTTGTTGTTGAATGAATTGAGTTGAGAAATGATTAACAGCAGAATATAGTGGGTAAGCTATGTTTTTTAGTATTTTATAAAGATTGCAAGTGCTGTCTAAAATGCACAAATATGCTGGGGATTCAAGGAAAAGTGGGTGGAACTGGCGAGTTTTACTAGCTCTGTTTTTGTTAAGAATATGATTGAAGATCAAAACGGTTCTTGTATAGTTTGATAGAACCAGCCATCAAATTATTGCAAATTTTATCATTTGTAAACATAATGAAACCAAAACTTTGGTTTCACAATATAAATGAAAAAAGGGCTATTGTATAATTTTTTTTAATAATTAGGACTAGAGTTGTGTTTTGTTTGTTTTTTTTTCCAACACTGGTGCTACATTAATATTGTTTAAAAATTGTGTTCGGTACTTCAGAGAGGAAAAAAAGAGCAGTCATTATGATTACTTTTGTTGCTGCCCTAATGATAATGTTTCTGGGACTTGTGATGTCTTTTAGTAGCAGAAGGGGAATTACTGGACAGAGAGTTCACTGACCAGAGAGAAACCAGCATGTTTAGTCTTAACATTTAATAAAGGGTACTGAAAGGGAACATCTGGGGTTAAGATTTGGTTTGGGAGGTGTTGGACATGTACCACATCAACTCAAGATTTGGATACTGAGCCCTAATTTAGACAAAGTGCAGAGTTTCTCTCTCTTTTTTTTTATGAACCAAACCAACATAATTGTCCAATACGAGGTGTTTAAGACTTTTATTTGTTACCATGGTATCAAACAACAATCAGTATTATTTTAATTTTCCTGAGATCATGTCAAAGCTTACAATTCTGGTGTTTTGACAGCCTCTCCTCATGTCCTAACAGAAAACAATTTTTAAGACATCTTATTAGCCATTTAGCTTTTGAGATGTGATATTTGGTCCTTACTGCCCCTCCCTACTTTTAATTTTACACTCAAAGTGCATACGGACTTCTGTAATATGTCATTACTTTTCCTACAGACTTTGAGCATGGCCTTCATGATGGGATTTGTATCAAGGCAAGTAAACATGTATTTTGTAGTCTGAACTTGACCAAGGATTTTGTGACTCCAGTTCTAAACTGTCATTGTGACTGTCCTTTTTTCCTTTAGCTTTTACAACACAAAGTCGGTGGTTCTGTGTCTGGGGATCACAGCTGTTGTTTGTCTTTCTGTCACCATCTTCAGCTTCCAGAGCAAGGTACAGAGTACAACTCAAACTGAACTTCAATTCTAAAAACGTATTTACAAAAAAGTTCAATAAATCCATCCCTTTTTTTCCACCCCAGATTGACGTCACATCCTATCAAGGCATCCTGTTTTCTTTATGCATGGTCATGCTTCTCTGTGCCATCACTATCTCCATTGTTGTCCCATTTGGATATGTAAGTGCTCCACCCTTTTCCCTCTATGTTTACGCTGACCTTTCTAGAAGTGGTCTAAAGCATTTAGCTAAACAGCATTTGCAGCTTAATGCCTCAGGTGCTGTTGGCCATATTTGGGTGTGTGAGGAGGGATTAGCCTCGGATAATCTTGCGGTGCTCTGTACTGTCTTTCTTCAATTAGCATCCTTCGATCCCTCTTATCTGAGTTTTGTAATGCTTTTCATTTTGCTTCACAGGTTCCGTGGTTACATGCCATTTATGCTGTGTTGGGAGCCATACTCTTTACACTGGTGAGACTCATACATCATGAAAAACACTTTATTGGGATGTTTTTTTCAAACATTAACTTTCTCATTAATCCCACTGTCTCTGTTTCTGCCACAGTTCCTTGCATTTGACACTCAGATGCTGCTTGGAAACAAACGCTTCACTTTAAGTCCAGAGGAGTATATCTTCGCCACACTCAGCATCTACCTGGACATTATCTACCTGTTCAGCTTCCTATTACAAATTTTTGGGGGAGGCCGCGACTAAAACTTGTAGATATGTTTCCCAGCTGCACTGACAGGACTCTGAGAAATTCTACATGGATGTATTACCCTCATGAACAAGCTGACATCAGGGCTTTATAATTCAATGAACCGCTGACCCTTTTCTTTGAAGCAAGATCAGCTTGTTTGCTCTTTGCTTTTGGTTGTGTAATCTTACTGATATAATCCTGCTGATGGCTCTGTAACTATGCCCTGACTTGTTCTTTACTCTCCTGATACCTCACTGTGTGTATGCCAGATATTTAAGCTTTGATACAATCCAAGTCCATATAAAGGATACCTGTTTTGATATCACAGCACCAAAGTCAAATTCCCAGGTACCCTGTAGTGGATAGTTTCTTCTTTGAAGTGACCAAAAAGGCACTTCTGTTCCCACATACTGACCAAGATTTATTTTGGTGACCAAACGAATTCACCTGAAGTTTCGAACACAGATTAAAACATTGTGAACATATTTCTGCCAGACAACTTATTTTTTTATTGTTTTACAATGTAATTGCAGTAGCAGAGCATAGTTTGAGTTTAGCTTGTAGGATTTGACCACATCACCCCATGAATGCAGTATTTCCAAGTGATAAAAGACAATCTTAACCCCCTTTAGGACCCTATAGGAGGATGCTGGGGTGGTGGAGGGTCAAAAGCATGAATGCAGTACAAAAGCAGGCATAGCTGGCAAAGGCAAAGCAGAGAAAGTAAACCAGACATTTTGCTGCTAAAATACACTATGTTCAGGGCTACACTGTGATCCTGCCACTTAAAAGTCAGTACGTTTACATGCACAGTAAAGTCCACCATGGGAAAAGCTTGAATTTGCGATTTAAAAATAAGTTCTGTTCTGTCCTTGTTCCAGTAGCAAAGCCAAGAGATAAATCATTTGTAAACAGAAGCATGTATTCTGCATTTACAATAATTGGAGGTTTGTCCCATTTTTGGCTAGGTCTTCTGTCGATTCATCCAGCTGATAAGTTGGCATGTAAGTAATGGATTGTATGTTGAACAACAAAAGTATTAAGAACTTCACAGCTCCATGCTTTACTTTTGAAACAAAGTAGCAAAATTAACAGAAGGCAGATGACAACGTAAACTCAACCAATGCATAGCGCTTGTATTATTGCTTTGAGCGTTACCAAGCTGTTTGACATCTGGGTACATGCTGTTTATCTTCTGAACTTAAGTCATTAACGGTAGAAAAAATTAGACAAAGCCAGAGTAATGTCAGCTGTTTGGTTACTACAGGGGGTTTTACAATGCTTTGGAGGCCAATCTGTGGATGCAGCCATACTGTAAACGCCTTCTCAACCTAACCGTGGATCAACCTACTAACAGACAAAAGGGCTTAGTTGAGTGGACTTCAGGCCATCTGACCAACAGCATCACCGCACAAGCTCACAGCTCTGTGAATCACGTCCCTGACTGTGCATAACCAGAAAACCTCAAAATCAAAACAGATGAGATATGAAAAAAACACCCCTGTACAGTGAGAAGGATAAAATACATTATCTTCTCAGACCAAAGCTGTTTTTTGAACCAGGCTGTAAATATGTTTAATTTTGCTGAGAAAAGTGTACTCTTCCCTGTGTAGTTTAATGCAACTTTCTGTGTTAGTTTAAGCCCATACACAGAGTCTGTATGTTTGTATGGCTTGACTGTTAAGACTTGACACACAGATACATTGTCTCTGTCACAGCTGTGATAAGGGAAGGCCCAAAATTAACTTACTGTTTAACTGTGTAAGCTCATGTTTATGGACTTGTCCAGGTTCATCATGAGCACATTTGAAGTATATTTGATGCTGCACGATGCATGTTGTGGAGGACACACAAGGCACAAAAGAGTGCTAAGGCCATATACAAGTACCTGGTGGTGACTGTAAAAAACAGCAGCAGACACACTCAGCTGAAAGTCTAAAAACTAAAACTGTCACTAGTTGAACTGATGCACAGATTTTGTTTCAATGTAGGCCTGGTTTGTCATGAAAATAAGCTCATGGCTCCCACTTATCCTATTTGATGGTTAGTTGCATGTCTTGTGCACATAACAGTCTGTGAAATTAATGCCAATGCTCCGTTAGCCTTCGGTTTTAACACTTATCAGAGTTTTAGGCAGATGTCTAACCTATAACAACAGGGCCATAACAGAGGTGATCTGATTTCCTTTGCTGCAATAACATGTTTATCCAACATAGAGCCGAAACTCAGAAAATTCAAGAAGCCTACACTGTAAATTTAAGCAGGGAGTGTATCAAAATATTTCAGTTTGTTTTATACTCAATTCTCATTCACGTTGTCAATTTAAATATTTTCTGTATATTTGTCAAATAATTACATATATAAAGTTCAGTTTAAGTATGGATGTGTTCTTTTTGAAATATCCTGTTTGTGTGACATATGTAGACTAAGAAATAGTGCAGACCAGCAGGAAAACATTGAACCGTGTCTACTTCAGTTATTTAAAATCAGTTGCAATTTTTATTTAACTTTAATGTGGCCTTTGGTGTGTCATAGACAATTATTATTGTTTCTAGAAATGCCCTAAATGTACAATGAATTCACATAGACTGTCAACATTTTTTAAAGAAAATTAGTTTTGTCTAATGTCCAACATTGTTACATGAATAAATCCAAAACACAAACACATGTAGTGCACAGTGTCTTTTTGTACGAGATCTCAAATGACCAACACAATAACCTTGGTATTCCAGCAACTTCAAAAAGTTAAACCATATACATATATAATGTTAAAATGTTATTAAGCACATAATAATGAAACTAGGGTTGGGATTACTTATGTTTTAGGTTTTTTATTAGTGGTGCTGCTGCCAATGTAGCCCATGAACTGGTAGTTCAAAGAGAAAAAAAGAGCTGTAAACACATGTAATCCTGTCACAGAACTTGTATCAACACCTGTTGCTAGTTACCGTTTTTCTTTACTTGGTGAGCAATGTTGGACTGCTCACTAAATAGAGAAGGTGGAGATGGCTCAGCATCTCTTGCTGTTGCATTCAGTGAATGATACTTTAAAGAAGCACCTAAATCTATATTGTGATTTGATTTTGTAGATATTGGATGTGTTGTTGTTGTGTATTACTGGAGACTAAACATGTGAAAAGTGTAGCTATTTCATTGATGGATGATTACAGTAATCTTTTATCAGTGTAATATAATTTTCTACTCGACTTGAGTGAATAGTAGCAAAACAGAATTTTCATCTTCAGCTATTTTCAACTTTTTGGTAAACCCTACCCTTGTATGTCTTAAAATATCCCATAATGGTATTGTATTGTTTTCTTATTTTGCCCTTTTGCAGTCAGAGGTCAGAGGTCACGCAGTTCAAGTAAATACCACAGTATTACTGTAGATATCACAACTCTGCCTACCGCATACATAGATTGGTTGGTCTCTAATTTCTAATATCTTAAAACCTTTCCAAAATACCATTTAATAAGAAGCAGTTTAGACTAAGCACTTGCCAACAAGCAGAGGGGAGTACGACAGAGCACGCATCTCACCTGGCACTGAGAAACACTCACTCCATCTAACTTCAGTTTTATATAGTTTAAGCTGCATTCATCCACTAGAGATTCTGCACACAATGAGGTTTATTAACAAATAATTTAACTAAATCTAGTGAGTGTTAATGCTGTGTGAGTTTACTCTGTTTACAAGTTTCAATCAATCCAGTAATGCCTTTTTTATCATGACTATAAAAAACTATTTAGACACCATTCATTGCAGGGGCTCTGGAAGTGTAGCTGCAATGTTGTTCACACACTCGGTTTACTAAGTTATATTACAAATAGTCAAATGAAGTTTTGTGAGTTTTTTTCAACTTCTCGATGTGCAACTCATCCCCTCCTTTTTCGCTCAGAAGCAGCAGCATGCAGCACCTGGCTTTATTAAATATGACTTCATATAATTTCTTGTTAATGTTTTACTTCAAGAAAGAAACAGGTAGCACACAAGTATGGGTGCATCTTAATTGTAGAGTTAATATCAACGTCCTGGACCTTTGTTTCCACAACCTCAAAACTGTGACATAGAGTTACTTTGAAGCTACAATATCCAGCTGCTATCAATAGTATGATCAATATAAGTATTACTGTGATTAACATAAAACACTGTTAGCCCATTCATTGAAACAAGGCTTTTATTAAAAAAGGAAAAATTGACATATTCAAATTCAAAGAGAAAACCAAGAAAGAAAGAAAATCTTATCTTAATCAATAAAAAAAACACAAGTTTACAGACAATTTAGCAATCTCTGGCACAGGAAGACAAAGGTAGCCACGTGGCTTTGCAAAATAACCAAATATCAAAACCTCTTACCCCTAACAAAACTGTACAAAATGAGTTCTTGTATAAATAAGAAAACTGTTCACAAGCATGGATTTAGATGAGCTGGACGGATTTCCAAAATGGGTTCACACAAACTATGAGGCAGAACAACCAGGAGGTTTTTTTTTTATCAAATTTTGTATTCAAAATTGTCAATTTATGAAAGAGATTTTTGACCTTTCATCAAAATAAATAAACATTTTAAACGGCCCCATAAGAAAATAACTGTAAAACTATCTTTTCGCCCTTTTTTTTTTTTAACATGTGTATCATGTTACCAGTATTACAAACATATAACTGATAAACACTCTATAATAACACAATCAGAACACATGGGCACATTTTGAAAATCCAGACCGGACAACATCTTAGCACCTGCTTGGAAATCCTGTTTTAGCAGCAAAACATTTTGAATCTATGAAATAAGCCATTGGATGGACAAAAAGAGCATGCCAAATTATGGTCTAATGAAAAAAATAAGTGCAAGCTTTCATTTTTCAATGATAGTGTGCTGTGTAGATTGCACACCACTGAGCTAAGCAGTCCTACTATTTTAACAAATTTTGAGATTAAATTATTTTTTCTGGTGCTAATTCAATTTGCACCACCAACATTTCCCTAGATCATCTCCTTTCAGTAAAGAAAAAAAATAAAGGCAACTTTGTAAAAAGTGGTCATTTCATAGCTTCAAAAAAAAACTGTTTTTGTAGTAAAAGTGATGGTTAATACATGGAATATCATTGCTCTGAACATATTAACAATATCCATGACATTTTCCTTCATGGTGCACTGAATCTGAACAACTTGGTTAGCACGGTGTTTTTCTGGACAGGTCATAAATCATAAAAAAGATCACAAAAACACACAAAATGTCTGAACAGAAGTGGAAGGAGAGAAAGAAAAAATATTTACAAAGTTAGCTCTCATGTCTGAAAATGTGTATTCCTCACAGTCTCTGCAAAGGGCAAAGGTCATGATGAATCCACCTACATGCACTTCAGTAACTAAAAACGTATGAGGGAAACCGTTTTCAGAAGATATCTAAATCGCTGAATTCATCAGATGCTTATTAAAATCAGCTTAAATACCTCTTTTTGTGTCATGTTCCTCAAAGAGCCGTGCCATAAGGCATGAAACTTCAGGTGTATTCATGGCGTTGAAAAGTTTGTGCATGTTACTGACCATCAGGGCCACTAGAGAGCATTTCATTCAGTGACAGAGAGCTTAAAAAAGATGGGTGGCAGCAACATCTTTGGTTGTGGAAATGAATAGAAACACACAGCAAAATGTGAGGAAAAACATGAGAACAAGAACAGAAGGACATTATCACACTCTTTTCACGTTGTTTCAATGGATTTAAATATGGATGGTAGAGGAAAAGCACCTCGCAACCCTACAGCTAACTCGACTGACACAATAACCAACTTGATGGCATTTAAGAAGCCTGCGGTCATTTCTGCAGAGTTTACAGCTAAATGTGGATCCTATGAGACAGGAGGCAGTTCATCCAAAGAGAAAACATTAAGGCTTCACTTCAAATAGTTTTTGCAGAATTTCCCATCACTCATGATTTCATTCAGACAAGCTGTCTCACTAAAGGCTATAAGAATCGTCTTTAATGGCACTTTCATTGTTTAGTGAGCAGTCCTTTAGTAAAACCATGATTCCTATTATCTACATATCTACAGTTTATGATGTCTGTATAAATTAAAGATCAACATAATTGGATGGACTGTCAAAAACATTTCTGACTTGTTCGTATGAAGCCTCTTTGAGCCATAACACAGATGTAGCATCTGCTTGATTGGGATTTACACAAAACAGCGGCTGTTTTCGAAACCGCCCATGAAAAAGAACAGATAAACACTGCTTTAAACAGTCATATGTGCTCTTTTGAAGTATGCTGCGCCCTGCTAAGCTGCTTCCTGATTTTGTAAGACAGCTAATGGCTAACGCTGCTCAAGTGTGATATCCATCTATGGTCTGAAGAAACCATTTTTTTTTTTTTTTGATTTGCATGATTTTCACAGAGAAACATTTACTTGTGAAATGTGTTGCAGCTTTGAAGCCACTTGGTCCAGCATTTGATTTACAATGCTGCTCTGTAAATGTAACTGTTTTAAAGCTAATGCTAATGATGCTAATGCTGTTGTTGCCATCTGCTATTGACCTCTATTGATGCTTCTTTAACAAGTCTAAAGAATAATTTAAAAGATTCACTGCGCATAAGAGGGGAACTAGAAGTAATTTAAAGTTGCGGTGTTGTTCACACACTTAATTGGTAAACTGAGCCATACTGCTAGAAATGATCAATTAAACAATTTATTTGACATAATTTATTCACCACCAAGGGAGAGGTATCGAAACACTGCAGATGACACAGGTAAAGCGTGTCTTAATTGTGAGTCACTTTTTGACTTGTTCTTATTTGACTAATTTGGTCATTTTTATTTAAAGGAATTCCATATTGCTATTACATCTTCAAACACAGCCACTGATTTTTATGTGGGAAATTAAACAACACTTTTTCTATTTTAAGTTAATCTTAGTATGGTGCTAATCTGATAAGGATTGGTCATTTGGTACTGTTTACCATAATATCAATCCATGCATATACTGCAGTTTGTAAAAATCAGTACTGCTGGTGTTGGCAGTTTCGAATACAGCCGCAGTCATTGTTTGGTTCACTTCACAACTTAGTAAGGCTCTCAGCCAACAGATCCAAGAGAGTTCATGAGGTTTTCAATGGAAATTTGTGTGAAAACAATGATCAATGTACACAAGAAAACGGCATCAATCATGAGGAGGAGAAAAACAAAACTACAATCTACTCTCTGAAAAGCTAGTTCTAAAGCTAGAATCTAATCTACATCAAGGATAAATTCATCAGAAACAAGGCAAATTAGCTCCAAAGTCTTTCAAGTGACAGACAAAAGAAAAAAAACAACAGAACATTGAACTTTCTACAAACTTAAAATGACAGAAAATCAAACTCCGGTGACAACAGCAGCATAGAAAGACTTACAGCTCCCTTTCCTTTCTAAATAAACTAAATTATTCTCAGGGATTGTGTTAGTCCTCTTTTTGATTTCCCTCATTGCTTTTGCTAAACTACACCTTAACTTAATAACTGCATTGCTCTTTGTAGACATATTCTCTCAGTAACAAATCAGATCTGAAGCAGATTTTCTTTACCGCTTAAAACCACTTCTCATGGACATAAATGCAACAAAGTGTTACTTTAAAACAAAACCAAACAAATGAAAGAATGAACATGTGTCTTATGAAGCCATCTGATGAGATTTCATGAGCCAAGTATGAGAAGTAATAAGTAATGATGGGTATAAATCTATTAGTGTCTATTTCATCTTGTCTTTGAAGACTTAAGCATTAAATAACTTCTTTTTTTTATAAATGAATGTTTGAATGATCTAGATCTAAAAATACAACTATAATTCAGTATAAATAGAAATAACTGATTGTCTTTGTTTCACTTATGGAAGAATGTTTGAAAGTTAAATTATCTAAACTATAAACAACGTCATTATCGTCTGTGCGTGAGTAGAAATCTCTGCAGCAGTTACAGGAAGAAGTAGCTTTAAACGGTTAATGACTCGACACATCAGACCAACAAAGTGTGTGTTAGTTCTGAAATCTGTACAAATAGTTGTCCCCGCTGCTGCAAATAGAACGTCAAATAACAGACATCAGAAAAATAAAACATCAGTTTGCATATTTTACAAAAAAAAATAAAAGACACATTGTGTTTCAACTCTTCCTTGAATCACCCTGAAACATCCAGAATGCTTTTTTTTAAAAATAAGATTTTGTTATATTACGCGCACAAAAATAATGCTCTGTGTCTTATCCTCTTCTCTTAAATTCTTTCAGCTTCTCGTTCCTTTTTCAGTTATCAAAATAGATCTTAGCTTCTGTAAGGAAGACTCCCAACCTTTGGTTGATAAACTCTTGAGGATGTGAGCAGGAAGGTCCGATAATGTGTGTTGTCCTTTTTCTTAAAAAAGAAAAAAAAATACAGACATACACTCACACACAAACACACATACACACACACACATGTTCCTTTTGTTATCCATGTTCAAGTCCAGGTGCTTGGTGATGGAGCACGGTTGTTTTACAGCTGAATCCTGTTAAATTGGATTCATTTCGTCCTCCCAGCCCAACTCTGCTGGAAGCTGCCACAAACACAAATAAACATCGCTCAGTATTGACAAACTGAACCTGCATCATTGTTTAATGTTAATATTCAAATGGACCATATTATTATGTTCATCTCTTCTGGATGTACAGAAAATAATTTATTGTTTATAAAAAAAGGTAATTAGTAGCACTGCTGTTAAACATTATTTTTGTGGTGTGTTATGTGTCAGATTCCTTAAAAGTAAAACACACAATGGGATGTAAATTGAAAATTAGAGAGAAGTTATGTGGTAAAACATGGAACCAGTGCTGTGCTGCTTAAGTAAGATAGCTCTGTTACAGGAGCTGTAATCTGCCTGTCTGTTATCCACACAAAAAAATAAAGAGTGAAGTTTTGATAGTGAAGTTTCTACTCTGAAAATGGATGAAATTCACTGGATGAGAGAATTTTAAGTTTTGACAATTCTGACCACAAAATGGGGTTGTCTGCCAATGTAGATGGTGACAAAATTAAAACAAACTTAGACACACAGACTTGCCCTTTTATTTTGAAAGGTTATAGTGCTGATCAATATTGTGAGAAGGCATTAGATTCATGTTTAGCTTACTAGCCTTTGGACTTTGGGCTTCTAGTAGCTGCTAAATTTCTCTAAACTCCATTCTCCTTGTCGACCTCTGTTCTTTGGATTAAGCGCTTTCGCCCAGAAAGGGTTGAGGTCGCAATCAGATGGGCAAGTTACCCCTTATCAGTAGGAGCCTCCTGCTGCAGGGGTCTGTACCTGGGGGCTTTCTCAATTAATTCCGATATATTGATTGATGACTTGAACGCAGACACTTTGATTAGCTTACCTTTGTTTCACTTGTTGTGTTGGTATGAGTAGTTTGTGTGTTCAGCTTGGGTCTCCATTGAAACCTGTTGCTGTTGACCACCATTCTCCTGAAAAGAGGGAGATATAATTCAGAGTAATTCCTGACAGTTTGAGAGAAAGAACAGCTTTTTTCCCCACTTCTGTCCTTCTCAAAAACACTTTTAGCAGATAAACTAGGAAACAGTCTGATGTTACAGGTTAACATTTGTTAAACACAGTATATTTATCAAGAGACATTCTAAAAATTTAATTAAGGAGTGGCTGAAGTTCATAACACTGTTCACTCTTCTTCCACCCTCCATTGTCTTTCCTTCTCTTGATCCTGTCCAGCCAATCACTGTCTGAGTTCCTGGTTTACTACTACCACACCTCTCTCCATTCATAAACCTGCTCTGACTATTCTCATTCACTGTGTTGCTCATCCTGCTGGCTCCCACCACTATCAATGAGCTCCACCCTTTAACAAATGACTCAAGGCTCAGGCTCAGACACTCTCCTGCAGCCAGGATCTGTTACAGTATAGAAAACAGAAACTCACTGCAGTTTCTGGGACACACAAAATGGGAAAATACAAGAGCAAATTATTTTCAAAGTACTGACACTTGCAACTATCATCAATACTTTTATAGATGAATCATAAATTCCTGTAGTTTATGAGATACCAGGGCTTAAACTCTCTAAGGTAAATATTGAATTGTCTTTGCTTGTTTTGGAATTTTTCCAAAGCTCATTAAAATGTCTACTTTTATATTTGTTCAAAGTCTCACCATATTATCATTTTTAAAATCTTGTCTGTATTTGTGCTCTTCAATTTTTTTGGACAGTCTCAACTTCCACATCCATCAGCTTTCGTGTAATTGCAATAGCCCTTTTCACAGTCCATACCCCCACAAAGCTAAGTTATACTCACCCTTTATACATAATGATTCTGCAATGGTCAAGATACTGGTGTCGGTTCCCAGAACACAGCACAACAGGAGCCCCACATACACACACAGTCTTTGCCACTTTTGTCTCATCTGTGTTACAACCTCAGAAGCTGTCATGAAATGGGGAACCCTTAAGCAGTGTTTCCACCAAGCAGTCGATTCAGTTTGGCTCAGTACGTTACACAAAAATAGGTGTTTTCACTGTCAGATATAGGGGAGGGCACCTAAATAATTGATCCTTGTTGTCACACTTTCTGGCACCCTCCTGTTGGGGTGCCCAGATTGGTGGCAAGAATCGTCACTTCTGTTGCCACAGCAGTGAAGACAAAAACAAACTGTTAAAATAATCCGTGAATTTAAGTGAGCGACTTATCTACTACTTTAGCTATAAAGAATGTTGAGTACTTCCGAGGTGCACAACTTCCCTGTAACTGTTGCAGAGGAGGAAGTGCAGAGCGAGGTGGACATAGCTGGCTCAAGTCTTCATCATTCGGCTTTACACCCCCGCCCCAGGGTTAGGTTAAATCAGTGGGAATGAAGGCAAGCTTAAGGTTTACTGCTCCAATCTGCTACTGCACAAAACAATTCAAGTGGAAACACAGCTATTGTCCTCCTCATTACACCACTGTGACATTCTTAGTGAAGGCACACATCACAGGGGTGTTAAAATCAAGTGTTCATATTCAAAATAGTACTGTGAAAAAAACAGAGCAGTCTGGCAGAGTTAGCAGCCAACAATCATCAACTTTATATAAAACTTAGCTGCAGTTGGGCTGAATGATTTTTCCCCCCACCATTGTAATTTGCCCATGCACAGTAGTCACGTCACAGGATATCAATATTAATCATGTGACCTAAGATTTGCATGGCAGACACTCATTTATGTGAGGCAAATCTTCTTCAAGTGTTTTTTCTGCTATCAGCAGAACCTTCAATGTTCTAACTAAATATGCAATCCATTATCGACACAAATGTGCCACTGTGATGGTTTATTTTACAGCCCTAGCTATGCACAGTGTGTGTGAGCGATTCAGGTAACATTTCCCAAATAAGTCCCTGTTCATACGTTTATGAGAGGTTTCAGTCTAACTCTACATAAAAAGCTACACTGATGCTGTTTAGTCGTCTAGGCCAGTTTAAGTAGCCCATTTATTTTTTATCTTTTTTTTTTTCCTACATCAACAAGTGTTAATCACGGTATAATATTGTGTAGCAGATTTGTTTATGGTAGAAATACAACTTCATCAAGTCGGTCTTCAATGGGAGGAAAAAATCGACTTATGTATTTCAGAAAAATCGTCTTTTACAACACAGCCTTTAATGCCATTCGTGCTCAGATTTAAACTTTTGATCTTGCAAGTGCAGCTAATGGATCTGCAAAAGTACATACCTCTTTACATTGATATATTTTTTGCCAGATTAGGACCAACTGAAGTTTCAATATCAAAAGCAATAGTACAGTTTTATTTGGTCATTGGTCATTGTACAGGATTCAAATACTCTGATACAACATACATACAAAAACATTAAGATGATGCTTTTTTTTTTAGCATCGACCAAATAACGGACAAGAAAAAAAACGGGAACAAAAGGTGTAGGCTGAAGCTTTAGCGCATTACACTTAGCCTTTTTATAATCATTTTATATCGGCTTCCTTTATGTTCATACAGATCAGGAACAAAAGTAACATAAATTACAAATATAACCTGTGCTTATCAAAGATATTTCAACACAAACATCTCAGTTTCAATACATGTACATTCAGGTATTCACTTATTTGTCTTATATCTAGTAGTCATCATGTGTTTGAATATTTTCTTAATATGTTATGTGTGCTACTCTTTTTCATTTCCGATTCTAAACCATTCCATAGATTAACTACAAACAGTGACACACATCTTTCACACACACATTCGTTCTGGTCTTTGTTTTTATGAACATACAATTTCCTCTCAGTTCATTGTGAGATTCTCTAATTTGAAACCACATCTGGATACAATACCAATCATATTGCGGTGGACTTCAAACATCAGTGATGCTATTTAGAGATCTACAAGGTCATTAAATTTGAGTGCTTGTAAATTTATTAATAATTTGTTTGTTGGTTAAATGTTTCAGCTGGCTTTTGCTCTCCGTACAGACTGTTTTCCTGCCTATTTTAAAGCTCACTGGTGCATGATGAGTGAATTCATACTGGTCTATGGTCCAAAACCCAGAGCACTTACCATTACAAAATCCAGGCACCCCTTAGATTTTATATTCATGTGTTTATGTCGAATCTATATTTAGAGATCAGGAGTGGCCTGACTCTCTATCTCTTCATCAGCAGATGTTTTTCTACATCTCTTTTTGGCATTCAGAATTTGAAATGAAATGTTTTTGTATCAATAAAACACTGAAGAAATTATCAAAGCCAATATGCCTGCTTCTGCCTGTCTTTAAATACCACACTCACCCTGAGGGCACCTGAGAGCAGTCCAGCTCAGTGAATCAGTCACTTTGACTAATAACCTTTCCTACTTGAATGCCTCTGCTCTGCCAAGTCTTTTCTCAAAGAGAACACATACAAATATTTAAAGTTTTAGGGAATACATCCTTCTTAGAACCACTCTTTTTCTTACTGGAAATAAAAAACAAACAGCTGAGGTTAAAGCTAACTTTGTTACCTCTACTGGAACACTGGAGGGAGGCACTGGGGTGTACTGGGGGAGGAAGGTCCCCTGCATAGAAGTGTTGGCCGGAATATACTGTAAGAAAAGCAGAGGGATAAAAAAACAAACTGTGTGAACATTTTGACAAAAATTGCTGGATAATTCATCTGAGTTTGTGTGCTTTGTGTGTGCATGTGTGATTAGTACTGACTGTGCCCGTGCTGCCCAGGGAAAGGTGGCTTAGCTGCTGAGTAAGAGGTCCCATCATGGACGTGGGCTGGATGGACATGGCGTGCTCCATTGTTGGGGTAAGAACTGTACCCTGTGGGTGCATAGAAACACACACAAGCATACAAAGCAGATCTTTATTTACAAGGGAATCCTCAATGTTTGAAAAAGCATGAGAAGAAACATTTTAGACATAGAAAAGTACTTAAACTTAGCCTTCCCGAGTATTTTTAGCATCTTAATTCTATCTTGACACACTTTGTACTTGTATTTACATTCAGTTTCATGCTATTAGATAGCTGTTTAATCTGCTACAGATGCTTGAAGTAGTTGGATGTTAACTAGTCAATGATGGGGAGGAAAGGGAGGTGACGGAGGGATACTCACAGCTGGCTGCATGAGGTATGACTGATGGTGCATCCAGGACGGGCTGTGTACCTACAGAGCAGAAACACATTTTACAATTCTTTGGAAACATCTGCTGCTTTGAAATCCAACCATAATTATGCAGTTTTTAGGGCTGTCAAACAGTTAAATATTTAAATCTTGATATTTGCTAAATATTGAAAGGTAATCTCATTTAGGTGTAGTTTTAATTAAATGTTAAAGATGTTTCTATCTTGTAATCACTAAAAAAAGACCATGTTGACAATAGAAGAAGTTTTTACCGTTATTTTTAATCTAGAAATCAAATAAATGTAAAAAGATGTACATTTTATAATCTTGAGTTTTTGATTTATTATTTTACTTAGGTAAACTGAGACAGGGTTAAGAGTTAAAACTTTACTGTGAATTCAATTCAATAAATTAATCTCAAAAACACTTTATTTGTCCCTTAGGGACAATTCAAAGGCCCATAGAGCAGGAGCATGACAAAAACAGACATGGACAAATGACATCAACACAGGCACAACACACAGAAACATACTGTTAAACCAGTGTTTCCCAGAATCATACTGTACTTAAGGGGTAGACTGTGCAGGCAGGGTCGTCCTGCCTGACTTAATTCAGCAGGTCTGGTTTTTGCTTGTTGAAATATTCATCCACAGTATATTCTTTAAAGATGCACAAATAACACTTAGCAGTTGTACCCCTTTATCCATTTCTGATAGGGGTGGTGGTGGTGGTAGGTTGCCTCTCTCACCTAGCTTAAAAAATACATTTAATTTTTTTTTAAAGAAATTCAAGTCAAATTAATGCTGTTAACAGTTCACTAAACTTTATGTGATACTGGCTGTATACATGCAGTCCTCGGTCAGCCTAACCACTCTGGTTTAGCTCATGTTCGTCACATTGTGGCACCACACAGGCTCTGCAAGTTACTTTGACCAGGAGCAGCACAGGATGAGCTCTTTTAATGGAGCAGAGGACTCTGCTTATTGACAGAAATAGCAAAAAAATTGAAGACAGGCATCAATTTTCCTTGAATGTCAAGGTTAAAGTGTAACAGCTGTTTTTCTTCTCTTTGTCAACCTGATCCATAGTGACTGATACTGCTTTTGACAGAGACTATCTGGTTTTAAAGTAAGCTACAAAAAACATTTTGTAGTAAGACTGACAAATCTTTGAAACAAATGCAGAACAGACAGGATGTTAAGATAAGATTTTTTCATAAACTGTTTAGTTTGATGAAACAGGCTAATAGATTGAGCTGTACTTTTCTCTGTTTTATCAAAAGCAAGCTTGATTGTCCATCAACTATCCTATCTAGCTAAGTAAACAAAGGAATTGAACTGATTTCTGAAATGATGTACAGAAGCTTTGTCACTCTTGTAAATAATTTAACAAGGTTATATTTTTATCAAATATTTTATGCCTCTCTTTTGGAGTGGCAGGGGGGTTGTATTGGGGTGTTGACCCGCCATCCAAAAAGAAAGGGAAACATTGTTGAACACTGAACAGACATGCATTTGTGCACACTTGACTCAATATTCTGTTATCACAATAGAGGAGCTGGCTTTGTAAAGCTTATTGTTGATAAGATAATGTTTCCCAACTGTCCTACTGAAGTGCAGGAGTACAGAATAACATTGACAAGAAACTGCAAAAACGGATTACAGCAACAGCATACAAAGTTTGATGTTAACATTAGACACTGCTCCTCAATGTTTGCATATAAGGGATGCCCTTGTCTATGGGTATCATGTGCTCATAGATGGTGATTATTAATTAATTTTTTTTTTCTGTCCCTACAAAAGGGAAATTGTATGGAAGATATTCATGGGTGGCTGTAAATGTACCTGGGTGGCCAACTCAAGTGCTGTCTTTGTGTTGGAAATACTGCATATATCTAAGATCACATAATTTACTCCTCTTCATCATGTTTATACTGGTCCCAGATGTCTCCAAAAAGGCTTTGATATGTGTTGCTAAAAATTCACTCAGATTTTAGATTCTGCCACACCTTTGGCTCCCTTGCTGTTTTAGTGAAAATCTCTGTAAGCTGTGTATGACTATGCCCCTCTCTAGTAGTGAATGTGGCCTCAGCTTTCCAGGAGCTGTGCTTGAATGTTTACTTGGGCTGCACAGACATGCCCAGACATGTTCCTCCCACTGGAGCTGTTGCTAATCCTATGCTTATTGAGGTTTAACGTGTTACTTTGTATATAACTCATGATTCCATTACACTAGCTTGTATGCTACAATGAATCAAGCTCTCAGTAGAAAAGCTATTAGTTGCTCTCTTTGGGATGCAACCTTGTTGCGGGAAAACATGATTTCAGAATAATTGCAGTGAAATATTTAGCCCTTTAGCTGAGGAATTTGTTTGCTTTTGTAGTGAGGCGCCAGTAAGCCTTTCTCTGTGTTTTATTTCCACTTTAAAAGTCCTCCTAGTCCCTTTGGATGGCAAAGAAACAGACATAAATTATGTGTTTATAAAGCAAGTTGGATGTTCGTGAGACTTTTACATTATAAAGAGAATCTCACCTGGTAGGATGAGACAGGCGAATGCATGTAGGGTGAGAGAGACGTCTGGGCGATCATTCGGTTTGGTGCCAGACTGTAGGGCGAGGAGTAAAAGCTGGCAAACAAACAGAGCAAAGAAAGAAACCTTTAATAGTCTCACCATGTCAACAATCCTCAGAATGCATTCAACTACATTAACATCATTTTTGTGTCCCTACAGTGCCAAGCAGAGGGCAGCACTTAACCACAGTTTGAACACTACACTTATTTTCCTGAAGGGTTGGGACTGTTTTCAGTCAGTTCGTGCATACCACTCACCCATTTTGTAAGGCTGTGGGGTCATACGCCAGCGTCATTCCTCCCTGGGAAAACAATACACAGGATTCACAACTAGTGAGGTCATGCAAACACTGGTGCAGATTGAGCTCAAACAGTCAGCTAGCACAGTCTGAATGATCAACCAGAAAACTTTTTAAAGTAGTTCTGCTTTATTTTAATACCAGACATGCAGCAATAGAGCAGAGAAACTTTATTTTTAGAATCTTGTGTTAGAAAGGACCCTCTTACTGTATCACTGTCTCTCGCCCAGGGCCGTCCATTCTGCAGGTACTTCCCCTGGTTCTGCCTCTTCTTCTGACCCCCGTCTGCAAACTTACATAATAAGGGCTCTGTGGGCACTGTGAAAGCAACAGATCAAACAAGAGGAGAGGATTAAGTGATCACAGAAGGAAACAAAATACACAGAGCACAAACACATCCAACAGTAATATCAGGTTCATATTAATGAACAGTCAACGCACCAGGGACTCCAGGTGGAGTCTTGATGAATTTGCCATTAAAATGTTGAATTATGGCCTCGCACTTCTCTGTAGACTCCATTCTGAAACACAGCCAAATATCATCCTCAAAACTTTTATTTAAATCTCAAACCCATCAACATTGCAGAACATCACACAGTAGTGAATTATAGAGCTTGGGCTGAGCAATTTGTCGAGTTTTTAGGATATCATCATTTTGAAATAACATTTAGAATTAGGGTTGGGCAATATGGACCAAAAATCATATCGCAGTATTTTTTTAGCTGAATTGTGATATTCAATATCTTGATACCTTTTCCAGAGATAGTTATTAAAAGTACAGGTTAATGAGGTTCAAAGCAAGGCATGCTTATGTGCAGAGGGCTCAAGAAGAAGGCTTGAGGTTTGAGACTGCATAGTCATTACATAGGCATCATCATATTAGACTTTGTCGCGCTAATGTAAAAGATTAAAAAGGCTCATCATGCCCAAACTTTTTTTTGCTCCGTTTTGGCATTCTCAACAACAAAAAAACATCATTCTGCGTCTCTGTTAGCTCAGCTGACGTGACTGTTGTTGTGAGTAAGCAGAGGACGGGCTGTGCTGTTGTTCTTTATTTCACTTTTTAAACATTGAAATTGTGTATTTTCTTAATGTTAGTTTAGTGCAACAACAACTGCATTAATATAAACAATGCTATAAAACATATGTCTTGTTTGAAAATATATTGGTATTTGTCAAACTCAATATATCTCTCTTTATAGCTCTATTTACAGTGAGGCAGAATTATTTAAATTGCAGTAGTTATGTTGATCTGTAAACACCACCACCAACAAAAAAAAAATGCCAAGGCTATCACACCATGTCCTAACTGAACTTGAGCATCGAATGTTGCATCACATCAAGCTCCATCACATACCAGCTGTCCACAGCTGTCTCTCTGTGAGCTAAAGTCCCCCCCCCCATGCGGAAAGTGAAAGTAAATAATTTCACTCACTCAAATGCATAATGCTTCTCCATCTACGCCATGTTAAACAGATAAACAAGCTCTGCTGAGTGAGAAAAGCAAGAGAAAACCACAGAAATCCCACCTGCACCTTGTCAGAAGTGCCCTTTTTGTGGTATAATGGAGGGAAAAATAAAGGCAGGGCATCAAGATAAAAATGTTGCACTATGCCACATAAAATCACACCATATCGCTCACTATCAGTCAGGACACTCACATTCATGTAATTAACCTGATTTTGTTGCTGATGCTTATGTGCATCGCATTCAGTTAGGACACAGTGTCAGTGAGACGGTGAGAACCCCAGTGAGCAGTATCTTTGTTGATCAAAGATAACCTGTGGTAAATGGACTTGAGCTCATATCATGTTTGTGTTTCTATGTAAGTTGATCATTACTATTAGCTAAGACATCCATGCCCTTTCATATCCATTAACAATCCACTGACGCAGCAGTGAGAGCAACTTGGGGTTAAGTGTCTTGCCCATGGACACATCAACATAGGACAGAGCTGGGCTCGAACACTTGATGGTACAGTGTACTACCAGTCTAAGCCACAGGCTCCCCTGATTTACAACATGTTTTACATTAACATTTGGGATAAAAAGAAGATATTGAGATGTAATTCTTGGACCACATTGCTCTGCCCCTTAGCCCTACCTGGCAAATCCCACACCACGGCTGGTCCCGTTAGCATCTCGCAGGATGCGCGTAGAGATGACCTGTCCAAAGGATTTGAGCATGCTCTCCAGTTCTTGCTCATCCATGGATACTGGCAAGTTGGAGATGTAGAGGTTGGTGGGGTCCTGCTCTTGTTGCTGCAAAGTAAGAAGATATAAAAGTAAGTTTACATGTAAATCTTTTTGGGGTCAAAAAATTGTCCTTTCAACTTACACTGTCACAATATGTTGATAAATAGGTTGCTTCATTGGTGCATTTTCTTAAAGACTACTTAATGCTGCCATATGAAATTGAAAAGGAATTGATGGAGAATTGGATCAATACGCAGAATCGATAATGGCATTGGTATCAAATAAAATTATTAATGTCTATCCCTGATCTTCAGGTATTTTTCTCTCCATTTATTCGGGGCTTGACCTTCAAATGTTTTATTGTTTGATAAAAATGTCTATCTCGCCCAATCCAATAATTTAGCAAAATGTCAAAAAATTCCTTCAAAAATAATTTGGTTATGATTAACTTAACATTGCAGCTTTTCTTGCTAATCAATTTTAGCCAAACGCTCTTAAATACAAGGCTGTCTTTTTCAAAAGACCACTCTGAAAAATCTCCGCTTATGCATTTGCAAATGGAAAATTTTCTTGTCGCTTTCAAAATCTTTTTCACACCGCAGAAATTCCTGTGTAGGCTGCAGTGTGACCTGTCTTTCCATCAACACCTGCCATCACTCCTGGCAGCCCATTAATGCTTCATCATATCCGTGCACCATGTCAAGCACATTTTTAATAGGACACGATACGGATAAAATGTTTTTAGGTAATTAGTGCCTGACGGATAAACTGAAACCCAGATTAATCTGTCACCCTGTGGAGCCTCAAGCAAGACAGATTTTTTTTTTTTAAATCTACAGGCTCATATGAATTCACTGACATGCAAATATGAATTTGTCTGCAAAGATCAAGTTTCACATTTCTAAGGACTGATGTCTAATTAAGAGATACTGATAGCTTCAAGAAATTAGACTGGAAAAGAGATTATTCAGAGACTTTTTCTGCAGCACTAGCTTGACAGTGAAACCTTGTGTGACTGCGCTGGAGCAGACAGGAAGCCAGGCATGAAGTTAAAGAGTACAGAGAGCAACAGGAGCCTGGCAACCAAGAGAGAAGAGGCTGGGCTTAAAAAAGAGGGGAAGGGAAAACAAGAGAGCAAAGGAAGAGCATGTGGAGCAGAGGGGCGGGTGGGAGAATCGAGTGGCTTAAAAGGCTGATATTTTGTACAGGAGGAGGGACCTGACATGATAGGAAGTGGTGGGAGTCTCAAGTAATTTGGGTAATGAAAGAGGAGGATGACAGAGAAGAGGAACGAAGGAAACAAGATAAACGAGAGACTGCTGATTAACAGGCTCTTACATCAAAATATCTTTCATCTCTATCTTTTTAGATTTGTGCCCTCTTCCTCACACATGGCTGCAAAGCAGTCTTATAGCACTAAGTTTTTAATTGTGCATAAAACACTAGATCAGGATAAGCATTTGAACAAGCTGGACCCACACATTAAGCAAGAGGGCAGCCAGTATCTGCAAGCTGGTAAAGCCCATCAGACAAATTTGTCAAGTGTTCAATGAGTTTGTTGATGTGACAAAAGAAATGTGAGGCAAGGCATGGTAATAAAAGGTGGCGAAAGGCACCATCATTGATGATTTACTGCCTGGACAAGTGGCCTCTGTTCTCAGATTATAGCCACCTGATGGAGAGGTAACCCATTTTCTGGGATTGTCGTCACTCTGGGTGCAGCACTATAAGAATTATGTAACATAGTGGCATACTGCAGATGAGATTATTGGAGTTCAAGTTAAGATGACAAAGGACCTTTTTTTTCCTTGTGTTTACTCTCCACCCCTGCTTGCTCTCACTATCTAATATCATATTCAAACAAATGTCCATCCAGCTGTACATATGAAAGTGCAGTTGGACACAAGCCAAGCACTTGTGAATGGGATTTGCTGAGGCATCACAGTGCATTTTTTTTGTGCCCGGCCCTAGGTGAGCCCTGTGTGTTGAGGTGTGTCTCTGTGTGTTTGCCTGCGTGTGTGAGCTGATGTCTGAGTTTGAACAGGGTGGTTCTTGGATGTAAAAAATTGGTCTATTTTTAACTCTGCCATGGTTCTCCTGCTCTTCAGGGCCTGCAGCCTGGAGGCTTGGGTGGCCCATTCAGGGACTAAGCGTACTCTGAGGACAATGAATACAAGGTGTGGCTTGTTGTGTTTGTGAACAACATTGTGCAGCAGCCATGGTGAAGATGCAAACAGGTGAAAATGCACTTGAGGGTTTGATATCGAACTGATTTTAAGCTGTGGGTTGTTTTTACTGACCTGAGGTAACCCAGTGACTGAAAGCTGTGGTGTATATTTAGGTTTTTATAGTGGCTATCAACACCTCTGACTGAGCACATGCTGTCTGAGTGAGTCAAGTCTTGGTGTCTAGTTGCATTTGTCAGGCATTGAGATACACAGGATTGTGTGGCACTCTTACAGAGGAGCTGCAGGGAACTTAGACTCTGGGTTCAGTTGCACTGGACTGGTTCAGGTCAGCTGGCAGTGTTGATCTGTTACAGTTTTCTGGCCTGGGCTGAGGGAGGCCCTGGTGTTATATTGCACTGGGTCTGTTTGGGTGTAAGACAAGGGGGGTGGGACGCAGGGACACTGGGGTGGAGTGTATTAAGTGCTGGTGTCAGCCCCAGGCCTGGGCCCAGACGATGGACAATGCCAGCCCATTGTGCTGGTCTCATTGACAGTGGGTGTAGTGGCACCCTCCCCTGGGCTCTCTCAATGGGGAGCCTGAGAGCCGGAGGGATCAGCTTAATGGGCCGACAAGAGTTGCTTTGACTGCAGACACTTGGACAAAGAGCTCAGAACAAGCGCTACGACAGGAGCAGGTTAGCAACATACACAAGCACAGAGATGAGGGCGGAGCGGGGGAATGGAGAGAGAGAAGGTGGGCCCAGGAGAAAAAAAGAAACAAGATGAGGATGAAAAGAAAGGAAGCACAGGCTGCACTGGGGATGGATTCTTCAACTGTCCATTATTGGCAAAGGTTCAACCAGAGAAATATAAGCAGGCACACACCTACCTATAAACCAGAGTTTATCTTGAACCCTTGCCAGCAGGGCATTTACTGCCAGTTTCACCATGATGCAGACTGTTTTCTACATGCTGCAGGGAGAGTGTTTGCTTGTGGAGAAAGGGCTATGACTTTGAGGAGGGGGCAAACTTTGAAGCGATGGCTGGACAAGAGCGGACTGTAAGATTCCAGTTAAGAATCCCTATCATTTGACTTTATGCTTAACAACACTCTTATCGAGGTCTTTTACTTTTTTGCGACATGCCTTACAAAACAAAATGATCATATTCTCACAGAAGTCAGTCAACACAAACCACGGAAGAGTCAAAGTAGTAATCATAGAAGACAGAGGTGGTCCTAAGTTTGGTTTGATCCTATACAATATGATGCCCAGTGTTAATTTTGACAGCACTTTGTAATTTACTTTTACTTAAAGACTTTTGCCTAAAACATTTTAGTCGACAAACTGTACTGTAAATTTAGTCGACTAAAATATGAAGTGTAAAGTGTACAGCATTTTTTATGTTTCCTTGAATTTCTGAAGTCACGTTTTACACTTGGATCCTGCCACCATGAAGCTAAGACAGTTGTGATTAGATGTCCCTCTTAACTCATCCAACCTTTCCACACAACCAAAGTAGCTGCGATCCTAACTTGTCTCTACTTTCTACAAAGACGAAATTAGGTCTGATTGGGTTTCGTCTCTGTCTAACATTTTAGTCTAGTTTTTATTTGTTGACGAAAATGTCCGTTAATTTAGTTTTAGTTTATGTGCACTTGGTTTTTTTTGTTATAGTCTAGTATTTGTCAGGGGAAAAAAGTTGTTGACGAAAACTATGACGAAATATTCAGTCAACAAAATTAACACTGATGATGCTAACATAAAATGTTTGTGGCTATGTGATTTTTTAAGTGAGGGTGGGAACAACAGCAACCCCCCAAACATTTGTCAGCATAGCACAGCATTGATGCCACGTTTCCACAAAGTAGTCCAATTTATTTTGGCTCGATACGGTATGCAATTCCAGGTGTTTCCACCGTTAAGGGGTGCTGAGCGTACAAACCAACCCTAAAGGATGGTGCTTAAAACACTGCAGCCTGTTGACTGGTCACCAACAATCATCATTTACCAAGCTACAGCAGCTAAAACTCAAATGCTCCATAGTGTACTGGAGTTTAGTGTTAAGCTGTACTTCAGAATGCTGCACTTTGTAATGTTGCTGTGATGTCATGCAACTAGATAGGTGAAGTTGGCAGTGGAAATTCAAACAAGTATCAGGTGTACCGCTCCAAGCTATAATAAATGGTATTAAATCAGTCAAGACCACCTGGTGGAAACATAGCTTAACTATCAGGAGTACCATGTGTCAGAGGATGACTGACACGGACAACCTGTGTTGGCCTACTTTTTCCCTCACAAATAAAATCCAATCCATCAATGGGAGAACAATGAAGATGGAACTAATAAGAACAATCAATAATCACATCAGTATGAATTAAATTTTATCAATCCCCCTTTGTTAGAATAGCAGGAATCATTCTGTTCTTACTTTAGCCATCTGAGCCTGGACCCCACTGGACTTCAGGGCTGTAACAGCTTTCTGTGCTGCGGCCGGACTGTCAAAGTCCACGAAGCCATAGCCTGTAGAGAAGAAGCAGACATATCAAAATAGCAATGATTTAATTCAGCCATGAAGTCAGGTTCTCTTAACAGAGATGAATGAATAATCAATACTTCTCCATTTAAATGGAGCCAAGTAAAGGTTAGCTCAGCTTAGCATGAAGACTTGAAGAATTAGTCCTTTTTACAGTAAACGCATCAAACACCATTATAACAAAGTTTTGACATAGTATAAAAAGATGGTTTCAAAAGGACGTCAAAAGGACACCTTTTTAACAGCTGTGTCTATTCAGAATTTTATCTGGATCTTATTAAAGTTTTCTCTTCTTTTTAACATTTCTTTAACAATAAGGTAATCAAATCTGCCTTAAAATTAAACCAGCTTATACACTGTATGGCATATTTATGCAATTAAACTCAAATTAAACACATTTTTAATCATTAGAGGCTTTTGGATGTCAAAACAAATGTTGTGTGTTATGTGGCAAAACTTCACCTCTTTGCTAGTTACACAGTCTGGCTCTGAGGCATCATCATGACCATGAAAATCCAAACTTATACAGTTGTGGTCATTCTTCCACTTTGTTGGTGCTCTTTACTGAATCAGTCTCCTCTCTTTGTATGTACAGGGACTATATCCAGAAGTAGTCAGATAGACTGTAATATTTTTTCCTCCCCAAAAAAAAACAAAAAAACAAAACATCCTGTGAACTCGAAACGTGTCTTCTTACTCATAAATGCTCTGTTAAATGCTATCAATTGCATGTGATGATGTCCATGACATGCAAGGGTTTTCTTTAAAAATCCTAGGAAAGAAACCCTATGCAAAGATTGTTTTATTTCTAAATGTATTTCAACTTGAACTCTCAGTATTGTAATGCTTTAACTTGTGACCATGTTAACTGGCGTTCTTAGCAAACATATTCATTTAATTTCAAGCTGAAACACATCTCGCGAGCTGAATCAAATGCTTTAATAAAAAGGCATTATTGAGCACTCTTGTTGATTCATAGCTTTAGCACAATTCTGTTGTAAACACAAGAGATAAACTCGCACAGAGTGACAGGGGGGGACGGGGGGATACCTGGGCACAATGTGATGATTCAAGAACAAAACGTTGTTTTCCTAACTGCATGGGAACACCATGAACTGAGCTTCTGAAAATGTACTCCTCAGTTGGAGTTTCCAAAATGTGCATTTCAGTGGCCTAAAACACTTTTGTGTTCGTACAGAAGGCCAGGAAAAGCTATGTTATAAAAAGAATAAAAGATTATTTTCTTTATTTATAAAACAAGTTGTGCCTTCCCTAAATTCCACTTGTGCCCCCCACTGAGGCCCACCGCCTACTCTAAAACTACAGCAATTGAGAAAACAGATGCACTTTTCACATATACTGTACAGCTCTGAAAATTGCAAGGAAATTTTAGGGCTCTCAAACCAGAAAGTACACTGACTTTGCTGGATCACACTTTTCTCTCACATCAGGATGTTTAAGTTTAGTTTGCCTGTTGATCAATAGATACTGAAGGTATTAAAGTGCGTGGGACAAATAGCCCAGCAGACACTCACAAACACACAGCACGGCTCTCCCCCACTGGCTCTACTGAGCCCCTGTTACACCTCAGGTACTGATTTAAAAGATGTCACAGGGTCTCACACGATGCCATGAAACAGCACTGTGAATAAGCTAATTTGGAACAAGAAAAAAAGTTAACACAGGGCTTACTTACCTTTGCATTTATTGGTTGTTTTGTCCAAGATGGCCTTAGTCGACACAATTTTGCCATACCTTGAGGGACACAGGAAGTGAAAATAACAAGATCAGTGACAAATGAGGTGACTGTGGGCCAACCAGAGCCAGTGCCACACTTCCTCCAGCTGCATGACTACAGGTGTTAACATGAATAAGAACTCTTTCGTGCAATCTTTTGTGTCAATCAAGTGTCACAGAAAACTTTGTGCACCTCCACCCTCAGCGTCTTTGTCTGCCGGAACAGGCTGCTGTATAGCTACTCTGTTTTTAACAGACAGAGAGACAGCAACTGAGGGCCCAAAACAACTTGTCCCATGCCTGACTCTGCCATACACACAGGGAAACAAAGAGACATACATACACATCTCCTAAATACAGCTCTGCTCTCTGGTAATTTTGGTTCAAACAAAGCTTTTAGGTGTTGTCAGTAGAAATGTCTGACTTGTCAATAGATTTTTTGACCTACTAAGGATCAGGCTGACTACATAACTTATTTTCCCACACAAAAAAATCAAATGATGTATCAAAGAACTGGTGTCCAGGATTAAAATACTAAAAAGGCCAATCAGAGAAAGAAAAATCACTTAATGCACAACTTGGAATCATCAAATATTCATGATGTGAAAACCACCTTTAAGGCAGTAAATAAGAAGTGTTACGTAACAATCAGGGACTAATGGATGACAGTATAAAAGAGCCGCTCATGTGCTAAAGCACTGTCTGGTGAATACAGCAAGTGAGGGCGGTTGGTGCTCCTCTGTTTGGGCGACATGGCGTCTGGGCGGAATGTACACTGTAACCTGATGCTTCACCCCTCCGGTTCGCCTTCCTTCCCACCACCTCCCTCTCCCTCACTCTGTTTTTTCCACCCTCACGTTGAAGTCTGCCGCTGGGTCCTACACTCCCACCGAGTTCAAGTGGACATTAGGCCAGATGACTCAGATGAGAATAAACTGGCAGATACAGCTTTCATCAGACTTTTGAGTTTTAAGACCAAAATGTCTTCCAAACTCCTCAGATTCAGCTTGTGCATCTTTATTAGTAACAAAACCAAGGAAGACTGATTGTATGACCTCATAATCTTAAAATTCTACTAATTATAAAAAGCTAATATAACACGGATGAGTAATTGATCCTGGTTATTGTGAATTATGACGAGATGGATGGTTATGAGGCCAACGTTCTCCTTCCAGGAATTAGTGATTCATCATCTGTTGCCAAATAGCTGGATGACCTTTGCATAGGCTGTGTTTATAGTTTCCCACTGTCATCATCGTCTCATAGCTGCAAAGTAGTCATTAGACAAGGAATACACACAAGCCTTATGTAATGTTACCCACTCATTTCTGTGAGAGACTTTACATCATCCAAAATTTACAACTTACTTCACAAGAAACCTGGATACAAAAAGATACAATTTTAACAAGCAGTACACTTACATATTTAGGATAACTATCTCTCAGGCTTAATACCAGGGACAGTAGGTTACTAGTAGCCAAGAGGGTATATCATATGCAAAGACTGTGGTCTGTGAAGCTGGTGCCTCAGGTGCAGGTCTGGCCTGTGGCTCCTTTCCTACATACCCTTGCCTTCACTCTCCCCTCAGTTTCCAGCTCTATTCTCTGTCTCTTCTAAATGTAGTCATAAAAGACTAAAACTGCCTTTCAAAAAAGGTAACTATGACAATAAAATTGAATCGAACACACATGCAGACCTTTGAGATAGATATGAGACAGTTTATTCCCGACTTTCTCTTAGAATTTTTAATATTGTCCCGCAATATCATGGCTGGAAAAAACAACTCGTTTTACATTGTTTGGTTCAACGAGCTACGGAGTTAACACACACAAAAGATGGACAAATCAAACTTTTGTGTGTATTATTGGTCATCAATGAGTCTTTTTTCATTCTGTTTCTTAAAACCTTTTGTCCCTGCCTGAGGACCACATTGTTACAAATAGTCAGTTACTATTAATGGGAAAAATATATGTATAAATATACAAAATTTGCAAAAATAAAGCTGTCATAAAAGTTAATTAAACCAACCCTCACTAATTATAACTCAAACACAAATACTTATTCATAATTGCCTGACAGAACATTAGAGCCAATTTAAGCTTCTTCTTCTTAAAAAAAAGTCAGTGTTTACCAGTTTTTGAATTACAAATATTTTACCTATTATTTTCTAAGTATAGTTTGACCAACACTTAAAATTACATTCTAATACTCTAGAAAAGAGGTTTAGAGAAACAATTATACATAGTCATGGCAAGTTGTTAAACTTGTAAAAAACAAAAGCAAAATGCATACCAATCTTCTAAATATTATATAAATGTTTCTATTACATATTCCAATTTTTGCATGGCATTGTCTTGGTATCTCAGGTTAAATCACATTGGGCATATTCTGACATGTTTTCTTCTTGTTCGCAATTTGCTGATTTTTGGAAATGACTGGCAGGCCACATTTAGTGAGGTTGAGGGCCACATATGGCCCCCTGGCCACTAGTTTCCCTTCCCTGACCTTGAGTATGAGTGGACATAGGTATGTGTATTGACAAAAGTAGTGTGCAAATCAGCAGTGGTATAATTAATCACTTAATAAATTAAGAGCCCCTAATAGGCTGAACTATGTATCTTTAGGTGCATAGTCCTTTTGATAACTGTTGTGAATTGCACAGCTGTGAAAGTGTTGAAAGGAATTATTTGTCATAAACACAATAGTGGCAATAATCTGTAGTCCTAATGCTAGTACATTATATGGATTTTCCCTATATGTAAAAAAAAGTTAATTTATTATAAAACCTATATTTTTGGTCCGTAATTTAACATAATCTGATGAAAAATGTTGTCACATTGATCATTTTACACATTTAATCAAAGCATAACAATTAAAATGAGAAACAAATAAACTAAAGCTGTGTCCCATGTGCTCCCAAGCAGACTTGAGTAAAGTTCAAAGGTATGAAGGAAGTGTGACCCTTTCTTTACCTCGGCCCCTCTGCAGCACATCAGCCCGCCACACTGTGGAGCAAACAGGGACTTAAAAGACACTTCTGACCCATATACGGCTGTCTGACATTCTTTCCCAGCAGGCCTTGCTACTCTTTTCCCACTCATTTAAGTTTCCCTTTCAAGGGGAGCCCTCCCACCCCTACCCCTAAATCCTGCGTCTCCTCTCCACAATGACTTCTCTGTTGATCCTGTCGAGCCCGCCGTGTGTTTCACATACCAACCGCAGATGTCAGCTTTTCTTTGATTGTTCCTGCTTTGACAATGTTCATCTGTGCAAGGCACCAAAACTCAAATATTAACATAATTATCAGATGCTAGCTGTGCAAATTTGCTTTGCAGATTCAGAGGCTTCCTGTTTGGGGTCAGGCTGGTTAAAACTCTGAATGAAAAACAAACATTAATCGGGGAGGAGCAGTGTTGTTGATGTAATTAAGTCAGATGTTTACTCTCGCCAGCAATTGTTTAGGGAGATGTGTTGTACCTGTGGCTGACCTGCAGAGATGCATGGCCAAAGTTCAAAAATCACATCTCCGTCACACTGCATTTCCAACCTGCAGCAGTCAAAACCAGTTTGGGTGCTTTGTAACCAGGTTTTATCTTGCGTGTATATGTGTGTAACGCTGACATACTATAGAGGCTTGTCTGTTTG
This sequence comes from Cetoscarus ocellatus, assembly GCA_037902135.1. Taxonomy (NCBI): domain Eukaryota; kingdom Metazoa; phylum Chordata; class Actinopteri; order Labriformes; family Labridae; genus Cetoscarus; species Cetoscarus ocellatus. The sequence continues at coordinate 390,753 of JBAMNC010001627.1, read as the reverse complement.
TTTAGGGGCGTGTACCTTCACAGCTGCTGGAGCCAAGTCAGCCTCACAAAAAGTGGGAGGTTAGTTCAGGACATGAGGAGGCCACACACTGAACCCTTCACTGGCCCCTTCTCTTCTTCTTAACCCCCCGTCCCAACCTTTTCCTGACTCTTATTTGCTCTGTCTCCAGTCTGTTTCCCTCTAAGGCACTATCCCTTTGCTGACAATTTCTTGTGTTCCCGTGGTTGTCAAGATTTAATCAAGGAAACTTAAGATGTGGTTATTAAACATCTGTATTTGTAAACTATTTCTCTGCCCTGCCTGCCTAAACAGTTCGGAGCTGTTTTTAAACAGTTTAATTTCATGTGTCCAACAGATGAAGAGCATAGCCCCAGACAGAACAGATGTTATCCGCTCCCATTAACTCAGTTTCTACATGACTCTTCCCCCGATGACGTGCCAGAGATGATTATCTAAAAAGAAAACCTTTTACCCATTGACGTGGACTTGATTGTGTTTTTTCATTGCTCATCCCAGGCTCCAGTGTGACTAAAACCCACTACTCCACCTACTCACTGGCTGTTAATTAGGGACACCTGCTTAACTGCTCGTTAATGCAAATAGCGAATCAGCCAATCACATGGGAGCTACTCAATGAAATGTTGTTAGTACCACACAGGATGGTCTAAATTCAGAGAGCATTGATCTACTAGGATTTTTAAGCACAACCATCTCTAGGGTTCATGGAGAATAGTCAGAAAGATACCACACGGGGACACCACATGGGCTCACCATAACTGGACAATATTAGATTGGAAAAATGCTGTCTGGTCTGATGAGTCTCGATTTCTGCTTTGACCTAAAAATGGTCGGGTTTGAATTTGGCATAAACAACATGAAAGCATGGATACATCCTTTTCATATGACACTTCCACAAGAAGGAGAGATCATATTTAATCAAGGAATTTTGAAGAAAAAAACAACCAACCTTTTCAAGCAAATACAACATATGATACATCTGGTGTTAGGAATGTTTTTGTAATTGAATAAATTCTTTATTTCATAAAGTTTGTTTGGAGACTAATTTAAATGAAGAGAGAGAAACAATTCTGACCTCTCTTTGTTCATCTCAGGGGAAAACAGCATAGTGAGTAAATTGTAACACTTATTTATTGTTTTCGGATCACTACAATTTTATCCATATATCAAATTTTGAGAAAACATCACTTAATGTCACAGTTCACATATTTTAAATGTAACTTTTAACATCAATAAAAACTGCTGACGATTCAGTAAGAGTAGGAAACCTGGCCCAAACCATGGAGAGTCCTGTTGTTTGCTACCCCATTAATCCTAGCTCAGTCAGGCAGTTACATGCACTATTTTGTCCCATTAGAACACAGGTTTAATGTGAAAACGGTGCAAAATTGCTTCTACCAAAAATAAATACTTACAAGTAAAATGACCTAAATATCTAATAGTTTTCATCTGTCTTTGTCATTCTAAGTACATAACATGTTAAAGACCTTTTCTTCATTTAGCTTAAAAACAAAAGTATAAATGTACAGATGTTTCTCTTCTTTAAATAAACAGTTTGAGTAGGAAATGAGTGTAAAAAAAAACACTAATTTGTGAGGACAAAAAAGCAGATTGTGTGGTTCCAGGTTGTGATTTTTTTCCTGTTGGCTAACTTTACAATGTTGAGGACAATTTTAAGTAATGTGTTTTTAATGCATTGTGTCTAGAGCATTGAAATATCATTTTAATGTATACTTTTCTTTTTTAACTGAAAAAAGAAAGAAAGAAAGAATCCAACGCTTTTTATGATATTGTTCACCATTAATCTCAATTGATTGCACTTTTATCTCTGAATTACAAGATACTAAAGAAACAGAAATAATTAAGCTGTTTTATTTGATTCAGTTTAGCTTAGTTTTGTTCAAGAAATTGGAAGATACTTGTTTTAATAAGTAAAATAGATGGTTTTGTTATTAGTTTGTCAATTTTTCATTGGGACCAAGAGACTTTACAGCTCTTCAGTTTTCAAATTTGAAATGAACACAATTCTTTTGCCCTGATAAAAGGATAAAAATCTGTGAAAGGACCCCAGTCTCAATCATGCCACATTTAATTTATATTATCTATGATGTGGCCCTCAGCTGCCACAGCATTGACACCTTCAACAGACCCAGGCTCCATAAACACAAGTGCCAGGTAGCAACAACAGTGACACTACCAACTAGGGATGAACATCAACACCTGCAACGTTGTACTTGTACCAACACATCTGGTACCCACTAAACTGGACGTGGGTGCATTGTTTGCAATCTATTCATTAAATTTCATAGTCAAAAATAAGTGAACCTATTCTACCCCCTCTACTGAATGAGCTGTCCAATACTGACCTCCGGCTCAAGAAATGGATCTTACAGGTAACAGAAGCATCATCACGTGGGCCACGACGAGAGTGAAATGTATTAATGCACTTTTTCTCTCAAAAGCATCAATTAGTGAACTGTGTAGAGACAGGCACCTTTTTAAGAGTGCTTTTTTTGCTCAGGTATTTGGTAATACCCAACCCTACTCCACCACAAGAGGACTCACAGGCTTCCCAACCCAACTATGTAAACTAACTGGCAATAAGAGCAAAGACATCCAAAAAGTATTCAAGTGGGAACCTTCTTTCTCCAGTGTTATGTCCAATTAGTCCTATAACATCCTTATAAAAGACTGAACTGAGCACCTCAAAGCCAACCCCCCTCCATGCTCGCTGTCACCACAACCATAACAGCAGAGTCTCTTTATCTTACCATCCTTCTGCCACATCAAGAACACAGCCCAAACAGCACTGCCACATTCAACAAACCAGGCTCTGTACATGTAAACTACAGGTAGTGACAATGCCAACACTACCCATCCTTGCCAATGGCTCCTTATTATCAAAATATACAAGGTAATGATTCCTGGTTTCAACATAAACCATGAACAGATATTGAAAGAGAACACAAGAGAAAATGGAGAGGTAGAGAAAAGTCTGAAGGTAGAGCCTGGAAAGAGGACGGAGGGAACAGAACCTAGGGTGAGGGCCCCAGCTGGGGCTAGCATTGTCTGAAAAAAATGTTCAAACAACAAGTAGACCACTATCAAAGACTGAGGGGACTTATTTCAGCTTTTGTGGATTGGTAGAAACTCTGAATACACAAACATAAAGTAGGAAGAAAAATACTGAAAATTTTGCTTTTCATTGTCCACTTAAATTCTTAAGGACCAATCATCCTCTTCAGTTTCAAATTCGGTGCCTCCTCCAGACAAAAAAAAATATATATTGTCAGTCATTGATGCAAATTATAAAAAAAGATGATATTTGGATGTCACTTACGGTTGGCAGAGCTTGACCAGGTCTTGGTCCGTGGTCCCAGGATGAAGTCCACGAATATACAGGTTTGTTTTACTCAACTGTTCTCCTCCCCCGCCACTGCTGTTGCTACTACTGTTGGTGTTGGGACTAGGGGGCGCCATCTGGTGGCCGGAGGACACATAGGCCTGCTGCAATGAGAGAGAAATATCAGAATGAGTTTACAGTGCATGTAGACACAACAGGAGTCATTGCCACAGTAATTTCTAAAGTATAACATGAACAAACATTGTACTGGTACAGGAAAGTTGGTAATCCTGCATGAGCCAGATGAATATGTGGGAGCTGCGAAAAATGATATCACACAGCTCTCATGTCAACACTCACCAATTCTGCTTTCTGAGGGGAATGCAGGGCCTCTTGGCTGCCTACTCCATATAGGGAAAAGGGGCCTCTTATGCTTTCTCTGTGTTGAGTAACATCTTTTTTACTTTTGAACCGCACAAAAATCCTGTGGTGGATTTCCAAAGCAAAGCTCTCAAGATCTAAAACTAACATGTAATCAGTCTGATAATGCAAAACAGGATGATGATCTCAATACAACTGTTTTCCCTCTGAAGGTTTGTATTAGATTATAAAGGGCTTTAGTAGCAACATGTAAAAGTATAGTTCAGTGCAGTTCATACTAGGCATTGAACGACTGTACAACATAATGATTGCCTGTCGACCTTATTATTGGTGCAGTCTGCATTGCCTGTTATAAAAGTGACTCTCAGCTTTACCATGGCAAGGAAACATGGAAGCTAGGCTTTAAATCTCTCAAAGAAACAAAAGAAGTCAGCACCGGATATACAGGCACAACAACAACAAAGACCCCCGAATATTAAAGACAACAATTCCCTCAGCTGCAAAACCAAACTGAACTGAATCCAACTTTATGTTGCATTTGAGCCACCTAGCAATACATGCCAAAGAAAAATTAACACAAAATATGTGATAGCGATATTGTATTAATGGTTGCTTTATTAAACAAAAATCAAGTCAGAAAACCACTGCATAAAACCAACAATCAAGAGCACAAGTTTATCCTTTGCATAAAGTTAACAAACTGATGCATTTCAGCTGAGAGATGCGGGAAAACACTAAAATGAAAAAAATGGACAATACTGCAGTTAAAGCAGTTTTGATTTCATACGCCTTTATAAAATTTTCGTTTATCTATTTTTCTTTGGGTCTCTTTTATGGGTCTTAAGTGTGCTGTTTTTGTAAATCATAATAAGCTACCCACCACTAGTTTGGGCTGTAGCAGTGGTCTTCATTCCTGCCATCCGGCTGGCCTCTTGCAGTATCATTTTTTCGCCTGTCCAGCCAACTGATCGAGATGCCTGTGACTCACGAGCACCAGTGAGCACCTACAGCTGACTGTACATTTAGTCGGCACACTTGTTAGCAAGGGGAAAGGCTGTACTGATAACAGTTAAACACTTGCTGAATATCCATCTTGTGGAAATGAGTGTCTGCCTCATGTGTCATATCTATGTGTCTGTGACAGGGCAGCCCGGGCATTGATTCAGGGGACACAGAGACCCTTAATGCACAATTAGGCATAAAAACAAAAAAGGCAGTTTAAGTCTTAATTACAAAATACAGAAGTGTCAGCATGACGTGCTTAAGGTCACATGACCAAAATTCACATCCTGTGATGTGACTGTTGCATATGCATACCACAACCACTGTTAGGAAAAAACACATCACTCGGCCCTAATCCACAGAGGGCAGTATAATCCTCAAATGGCTTCAATAAGAGGCTGTTTGATGTCATTTGTTTAATCTGTCAGCATTAAATACTCATTATTTCAAGACAAAACATGAATGAAGCAACAGGAGCTTGAAGTCTACCATCATTCTAACCTTGGATGTCATTCCAATTCAGTTTTTAATATGACAGCATATAAAATTGTTTTCAGCCTCTTTCAAAACAATGGCTAAAAACAATTATCAAACTTTGACACATGACATGTGGACTAGATTAATTATCAGACAGAGAATGTTAAAAAAAAGTTTATATGACAGTTAACACTTGGATTGTTGGCAATTATTTTGCACTGAACCATTTGAACACAATTAATTATGACACACAAGCAATAATAGCACATCAAATTTCCTTAAGAACTGCACTAGGATTTGAAACAAATACATAATAAAAAAATATTCAAATTCATAACTTTATTTATATGTTCTTTTGAGAACAAATGTTTACAAAGTGATTATACAGACAGGGCAAAAGCAGGAACTCAAGAACATATACTCCTCAAAAAAAGGTTGGTTGATACTTTTCCTTTTTAAGAATACCAATCAGTATTTTATTCTTTACTGTTGGAAAGCCTGATTAGTCCCCTCTACAACAAGGCGCAACTTAATAATGACAAGTTGGACCTAACTGTAAAGGTGAATAATCAGTATTTCCAAAAATATGAAATACAATACCAACTGGTATTATCAGAGGGGAGAAACAATCATCAGAAAAAAAAACTTTTCTAAACTTTTTTTTGAGGAGTGAAGGGTCAATAGTCAGGCTTAAATAAGGCAAAAATAATCTGTTATCTTGAAACTGATATTAATACACTGACTGTAATTGTACCATATAAATCTATCATTTTCCATCCCTTGTCCCTACTACATTTAAAGTCCATTCATCAAATAAATCAGATAGAGGAAGCTTATATAGATAAGTAAGACCAGCACACCAGTATAAAATGAAAGTATATAGTAAGATGACCATGTTGTGACCATCTGTTTTCATCTGATATCTCCTTAAACCAGCCCTGATCCTCCCTCTGAAGTTGGCCTGTTTTGTATCATCAGTTTGCAAGGATTTAGAGCCGGTGAACACTCATCGTAAACTATGGCAGGCAACTAGTCCATGACTCACAGCTGGGAACATGAAAGGCTCTTGTGCAACAACCAGCGCATCACCTCAGCTCACTCTGGGATAGTTTCTGTCCTTGGAGAAATCACACAAAAGATTGTGTAACTATGCAGAGCCATATTTTTTATTGGGATAAACGAGGTTTCATTATCACTTTGCCTGTTGAGAAGTCACATAAAAGTGCTCTCTTTCCAGGAATAGATCTACTGGCTGATATCCAAACAAGACTCAGGCAATAAATAGCAGCACTTAAGATCAGAGCAGGCACGCCAAGACTAGCAAATGTTGTGTCTATTTGCTTTGAGAAAATGGCTTAAATCTCATTAATCCAGCAGACAAATGTTTTCATTCAATGTTGGATACAAAGGAATGAGAACAAATAGGGTATCTGCCTGAGCTCAGAGCCGCAAAGCTCGAGGGTCTCATTTAAGAGAGCGATTGGTTGGAGGCGACAAGAGGACAATGGGTTAATTTCAGCAGACAGGAGAGGGTCACTGATCAGAGTGCTCATGTTTAGGAAAAGCTCAGCAGGAAGCATCGGTCACACCAGGACCACCAGCAACAACAACCAATCCCGCTAATTAGACACCATCCATACGGCCCCTCTGACCTCTACTCTGCCAGCAGCATGGCCACCGTTCAACAACGGGCTCATTTCTGCAAAGCTAATCCTCCATCCCTCCACTGCTGAGCAAACCTGCATATGTCTGCATGTGTTTGTTCATGTTAGGCAACATAGAGACACAACCTGTGCAAATAAAAACATTGAATGAAAGGCGGGTTCCTGCCCTTCAGCACTTTTATTCCAGGAATATTTGCACAGTTTAAACAAGTAAAATAGCAAAAAAAGTAGTGATCTCATTATATTTGACATTTTTATCCTAACTCACAGAAAATAGGTGTAAAGAAAAAAAAATGTTTTAATCTGTAACCGAATTAAACTCTAAAGATCCAAGTGAATTGGTCCAGCAGAGCCATTATGACATACTGAGGGCCAGTTGACGGTCATATTTCTAAGTAATGGACCGGTTCAGGTTGTTGTGACTTCCTGCTAAATGTCTATAACACTGTATGGTTGACCTTTCACCTCTCACAAGTGTAACATTAAATTTAAAGCTATTAGACACTGACTTCTTGACAGCAGTTTACAGTTCTCTGCCTCAGAAAGAAGTCATATGGACTTCCTATGAGGGAGGAGAACTTTCCAAAAATCTACCATTTGTGCACTAGAGCTGGTTGATAGTGCCTGAAAATAAAATCCTTAAAGTTTTTCACACCAAACCCAAATCATGATTTAGATCAGTCCTCTTCCCTTCATACAAGGAGAGGAAAAGACTGAAAATGCTTTTATTTTATTAATGATTAAGGCTGAGGAAAAACATCTATATTTATACACTGTATATTGTAAAAGTATTCCCTCATCTGCCTTTACACACATATGAACTTCAGTGACATCCCATCCTTAATCCATAGGGTTTAATATGATGCTATCCCACCCTTTGCAGCTTTAACAGTTTCAGCTCTTCTGGGAAGGCTTTCCACAAGGTTGAGGAGTGCTTTAATGGGAATTATTGACCATTCTTCCAGAAGCGCATTTGTGAGGTCTACACTGATGTTGGATGAGAAGGCCTAGCTTGCAGTCTCTGCTCTTATTCATCCCAAAGGTGTTCTGTCAGGTTGAGGTCAGGACTCTGTGCAGGCCAGTCAAGTTCTTCCACACCAGACTTGCTCATCCATGTCTTTATGGACCTTGCTTTGTGCACGGGCGTGCAGTCATGTTGGAACAGGAAGAGGCCAGCTCCAAACTGTTCTCACAAAGTTGGGAGCATGAACTTGTCCAAAATGTCTTGGTATGCTGAAGCATTAAGAGTTCCTTTCACTGGAACTAAGGGGCCGAGCCCAACTCCTGAAAAAGGACCCCACACCATAATCCCCCCTACACCAAACTTTACACTTGGCACGGTGCAGTCAGACAAGTACCGTTCTCCTGGCAACTGCCAAACCCAGACCCAGAGAATTGTGATTGGTCACTCCAGAGAACGCGTCTTCACTGCTCTAGAGTCCAGCTTTACATGCTTTACACCACTGCATCAGATGCTTTGCATTGCACTTGTTGATGTAAGGCTTGGATGTAGCTTCATGGAATACCATCCCATGAAGCTCTCTACACTGTTTTTGAGCTAATCTGAAAGCCACATGAAGTTTGGAGGTCTGTAGCTACTGACTCTGTGGAATGTTGGCGACCTCTGTGCACTATGCACCTCAGCATCTGCTGACATTGCTCTGGGTTTTACGTGGCCTACCACTTTGTGGCTGAGTTGCTGTTGTTCCCAATTGCTTCCATATAAATATATAAATATATATATATATATATATATATATATATATATATATATATATATATATATATATATATATATATATATATATATATATATATATATATATATATATATATATATATATATATATATTTATATATATATATGTATGTATGTGTATGTATACATATATATAAATATATATGTATGTGTATGTGTGTATATATATATATATATATATATATATATATACACATATATATTTATATATTTATATACATATATATAGTCTGAAATTATCCATATATATGTGTGTGTATATATGTATATATATATATATATATATATATATATATATATATATATATATATGTATATATATATATACATATATGGATTATTTCAGACTCAACACAGGCTATTAGTTTAAACTCACATCTTCGCTGTTGATTCAGTGGTTAAAATGGAGATATAATGTCTAAAGCCCTGGATCAGGATGATCTGTGATGATATTCCAGCACATAGTCAAGGCTGTAAGATGCAGATTGACTTTTGCAAGCATAATGACTATGGCTATTTTAACAGTGGAGTTGAAAAACTAATCAAGTTTCAGTTTCAGGTAAAATGACTGCTTTCCACAATTAAGAAAACAAAATTATCAAGATTAAAAACATACCTTTCACATTACAAATTATGCTTGTTTTGTCTTTTTTTCTTATATATATATATTTTAAGATATTTTCTTTTTACATATACTAATTTTATTGCTTGTTTTTCATTGCTGAGAGAGTGATAGTGTTAAAGGCATTTAAGTTCACCTGTTGCATGTGGTGCATTTTATCAAATCATACTCCTGTTCTAAAATCATGATCTCATTTCTTGTCAAATGATCGCAGATACAGTTTTGACATAATCGAGCAGCTCTATACTTAAAATTGTAGTTTGTTGTTATGACACTTTTTTTATCTAAGTGTAGTTTCAAAAAAAAAACAAAAAAAAACAAGTGTAGCCTTTCCAAACAGTGCACTAAAGAACAAAGTTAATAAATAACTGCTTAATGCAGGGTCACAACAACTGCCTTAATATCACATGCAATTTCGTGCAATTAGAGAAATGACCAGAAGTGCTCGCAGCCCCCAGCCAAATCATTTCTGACATTGTTACTCAAGTTATTAGCAAAATTGTGGAAAACTGTTTAACAAATCCTTTAAAATATTCCTGGATTGGCATCCAGGTTTGGATCACCACCAAAATTGTATCACTTCTTCCTTGTGCCATGACCAACAACTCCTGAAAAATTGATCAAAACCATTCATAACTTTTTAAGTTGTATTAGTAACAAACAGAAAGACAAACAGGCAAAAACACTGCCTCCTTGGTGGATGTAATAAAAGCAATAATATGCTTTTTTTACTCTTAAATAGTTTTTTCAGCATTGATCTAACAACAGAATAAGTTTCAAAATGGAGTCTAACTTCTGTCTCATTCTTTTTTCAGTCTTTTTGCCTGCTTTTTCTCTTTTTTTTACTTAGACTCATCAGTCATCACCATCCTCTTCGTCTTGTAGCCTAAGCCATTTTTTTCAACAGTGCTCAGATGAGTTAACTCTTAATGATAAAGTCTGTGGTACAAATTAGCTTCCTAGGAACTCTACAGACCCTGTTCTTACATCTGTCATCCTGATCCAAAGCATAACCATAACTACTAACCATGTTTATTTTATGCATCAACAAGGATTAACATGTATTATAACACTATCCTGTCAGATAACATATTCCTTTGTCTGCTTTTAGGCAAAAAGTAAGCTAACACTTTCTTTTACTACATTTCGTCTCCTTCATGAAAAAAAAAAAAAAAAAACAAATACAACTTCTCTTGATTTGTCTTTCATTTTGGCCAGCACACCACAAGCTGCATCTGCTACATCTTGTGTCACTGTTGCGCTTTATAATGTAGGAAATAATGAAGGACAAAATCTGTTAAAGAGTGCTGATAGCCTTTTAGCTCAGGTCTCCATTTTTTTTTAATTCACTACATACAAGGATAGCCATTGGGTGGTGGCTGGATGGACATAAATAAACCACAGGTTGTCACTTAAGATGAACTGGTAATAGCAGTGAGACTGCCCATACTTTGAGCACAGTCAAGGGACCTCCCATATTGTTGCTGTTGGGCAAACCCTTGTATCTCCAAAATTTGTACTTTTTAGAAAAGGAAAAAAACTATGAAAAATAAAATCAGAAAAATGATTTAAAAATGATTTTGTCACAGTGGGACAGAGTCAATCAGGGAGCAGGCTGGATGGAGCAAGAAACAAACATAGCCATGGTCACGAGTGTAAAGGCATAGCGTAAAGTTAGACCAGCATCTAAAATGGAAAACCTACTTGTTGATGTGTTGCAAAACACAATCAACTATTAAAGCATAACCTGTTAAATATATCTAATAGACTGAGAAGGAGAGGAGCCGGACGGAAATCACTGCAGCCAAGGATCTCATAGGAAACACATTTTTTGTCACATTTGGCTTAAATTCCCCATGATGTTGCCTGCCATATTTGCTACACAAAAGTTATGTTTGATGACTGTAACAGTAGTGGCTGTGGTTGTTGTTGACTGAGTCAGTTCGTGGTTTGTCTCTCTTTGTGGTGCACTACACAATACAAGATTGAAACTATTTAATGTGTCATATTTGTCTTCATGTGTGGGGTTTCTCAAAGTTTCAAAATCAGTTAAGATTTGAAAAATCTTTATGCGTCTACCAGGCCTTAGCAATTGTTGAAAATAAGCAGAAAAAAAAGTTGGTTGTCAACACTGACTGAGCTGCAATGTTTTATGTTTCATTTATTAACTTTGCATCCTTTAAACATTTTCTCTATTTCAATCACAAAGACATCAAAAAGGTGAGGCCAGTTAAAAAAAAGTAAAAGTTAAAGGTGGTACAAGCCAGCTTGTAGAACATTATCTTTCTTGTAGAGACAGTCATGATGAATACGTTTTTGGAAACAGCTGATTTGTGAATGAAAGAACAGAAGAAAAAGGACAGTAAAAACCTATAATCTCATTCAAGCAGTCTTTACCAAAGTGCCAATTTCCAATTAAAGCACTGACTGGAGCGGGAGAAAATTACTCAAGCAGCACCCCTGAAATCATTGCTCTGTAACTATCTCATCCACACACCCACAAACACACACTACTCACACCAGCAACAAGAAAAAGCACTATCACTTGGTTTTTACATATTTCCAACTTGCATATAACCTCTGGTTGATATTTTATGACCCTACATACAAACACACCCTGAAACACATGTTCATTTACTTAAGATTGGTAAAAAAAAAAAAAAAAGTAAATTGTCTGGCTCTCATGAAGTAATCCAAAAAAAAAAAAAACTCCCTGTTTATGAAAAGCAGCCACAGTGTTAACAGACTCTTGACAGGTCCATTTAGTGAAGGACAAACTGGTTTAGTAAAAATCCCCAGGTAAGCTTACTCTTATAAAAATGCATTAATTACATGAAAAAAGAGCAAACAAAATTTGAACTAAGCTTGTGCCCAATCCGTCAACTCTTCTCTCAAATTTAAAGCGTTATGAGCAGAAATGACATTTTGTAACCTTCATGTCAAAGCAGGGATATGGCTTCAAAACCGCTCATGAAATTTTATTACACACGTCCCAAACAGAACTAATCTATTTTGAGAAGGAACACTTAAAACGGTCTTTGCTGCCCTGCAGAATGATGATTATTTTTGGGCTATTTCAGCATTCCTCTGTGTGCATCCTCTGTTTAAGACTGAAGCTGAAACTCTTTCTTCCACTTCATGCAATTCATAGATGTGCTGTTATAAAAAGATCATGTTATGATTAATCAAAGTTATAAAAAAAGAGGTCTTGGCCTGGTGATGTTTAAACCTGTTTGTCTACTCAACTCTATATAACTGAAAATATATTTTTTTCACTTAACATTACTTGAAGAGCTGCAGATTCCTCCACAGGAGATTTGTCTATGTTTTATGAAAGCTAATGGGTATGGGCCAAACATTGCAAGACCAGCAAGGATCATGTAAGCTGTGCTAGGTTCTGTTTAACTGTTCAAGCCATGTCAGGAATTACAATGAAGAGGAATACTGAACAATCAAGGGAAACATTGCATGAGTTGAACAATGTTAGTGTGCCCTGGAACAGGGACAGACGACGACAGCAGAGCAGCTGGGCAGAGATTGGAAGGTGAATAAATACAAGGGCTGATTGATAAGTTGCGAGCCTCATATTTAAGAGTTTGACTTTTGACAGACATATTGCATTATTTTTCAACATAATCTCCTTCAGTATCTATACACTTTTGCCAGCAATGTTTAAGGGCCTCAATGCCACTTTTAAAGAAGTCCTTTTCTTGACCATTCAGAAAGTCCTCCACTGCATGTATGACGTCACCATCTGACCGAAAGTGGGTACCGGAAATGGCCTTTTTCAATTTTGGAAATAGATGAAAGTCTGATGGAGCGAGATCAGGCGAATAAGGCGGATGCTCAATTAATTCAAAGACACAATCTTTAATGGCAGCCATGGCAATGACAGAATTGTGAACAGGGGCATTTTGTCCAAAAGTCACTTGCTTTGTTTACTTTAGAGTGCTACCTCTTCGACATAAACTGACCAAATGACACCAGTCTTCGGGTACACAGCCTTAAATAGTCAGGGAATAGTAGAGCTGAAAAAGGACATCCCTGCTTATCTTCTTCAATACAAGGCTCACAACTTATCAATCAGCCCTCGTATAAATAAATATAAATCTATCTATCTATCTATCTATCTATCTATCTATCTATCTATCTATATCAATATATATGTGTGTGTATATATATATATATATGTATGTATATATATATATGTATATGTGTGTGTGTGTATATTTATATATATATATATATATATATATATATATATATATAAACAGCAATTTTTGGTCAGTTCTGAGCCCACTGCCAGTCTTCCCAGGTGAGGTGCTATTTACAGCCAGCTACAGAGTATCCAATACACCATTTTGAAGTAGATATGTCACAGTTACACCACAGCACATGTGCACTCATACTGGTGACAAGACCACTGTGTAAATGTGTAGATGTAAATTCAGAAATGCAATTTAGATTGTTGATGAAAGGGAAAGAGCGTAGTATTGTGCCACAAAATATCAGTATAGAAATGTAAAACATAAACATTTCTATAAATCACCATCACCTGCAGACGTTTGTGGCGTTTCATGCAAAGTGTCTTGAGATAACATTTGTTATGATTTGGTGCTATACAAACTACATAAAGATGTCCGTCCACTTTGACTTTAGTCCATGGTTGATCTACAGAACCAACAAAGAGTACGACAGAAAAAAATAATTAGCTCTGTCACTTCACTGTAAGGCATTGTGACATCTGCTGACAAACCATTTAAACCAGAAGCCGTTTAGCTGATCCAGATTTCCATGATGTGCATTAACCACAAGCTATAGCCAGCAAACTTTGCCACCAGTTAGGCTTCACACACAAAATACGTCACCACTGTGTACAAACACAAACGTGATCACTTTACAGGGGATATCTGCGCTCGAATGAAACTCCACCATCCTTTAGACGTTGAACATGAACACACTGTGCTCCCCTGCTGGGTTCTGTGCTCCTGTCTAACCTCTGTTAGACCTCTTTTACTATCTTTGAAAACGGACGATAGACGGTTTCAACCTGTCACTTCATTTCACCTCCTCCACATCCACAGTGGAAGCAAACCATCACGCCTTTATATGACGTGGCAAATGATGTGAACATGAACATAAAACGTTAAGGAAAAAACAACGGAATGATATTTAATAGAAATGATCTTGATATTAAACAAAAAATAAATAAAATAATGATGTCAAAGTGGAAGCACGGAAACATCTTAATGTAAAATTACTCTACATACTAATCATGTTTTTTTTATGTGTGACTAACAAACAAAACAGAACACAGTTACACTGAGGCTTGCAAAAAGGGACAAAAAGGAGTTTTTTAATGGCAAGATCAGCTTCAAGGGTCTGCAATGGCTTGCTCAACAAGTCAAAGGTTTTCTGTCTGAAACCAACCATTTTTCAGTTTTTTTTATCTATGCAGCTTATCCCTTTCAGGGTCACAAGGGGCTGGAGCCTGTCCCAGCTTCATCAGGCAGGGGGCAGGGTACACCCTGGTCTTGTCCCTGCCAGTCCAGGACCACAGAGTAATGAATCACTTTATTGAGTAAAACAAGAGATACATTGATATGAAGTGACTTTTTATTAATTTATAAAGCCTATAAAATACAAATGTATCTGAAAATTCAACATATTGTACAGCCCCACATCCAGTTGTAAGGTAGAGGATTTCTTCATGTGTGTAGTGACAGTTGTGCAATTTTAAATGTTTTTTAAAAAATTTCTTTAATACCTGAATGTGTAAATGTGCCTTGCAGGATTTGGAGGCCATGTTGCTTGACTGATGCTCCAAAACTTCACTTTAGCACTTTTTAAACTACGTAAAATGTCATTAGTATAAGAAATCAGGACACATTTAAATAACTGCATTTGAAACATCTCAGGATTTGTTCTAGGTGAGGCACTTCAAACTGCTGATTTTGTTTAGAAACCTAAACCTATGGAAAACATGATAGGTTTCCATGAGACAACAAAACAACATGTAAATGAGGTGACATTAAAGAGCCCATATCATGCTGTTTTTGGTTTTATCTGACCTTAACATGTCTCAGCGGCAGCTGCCTTAAAGGCCTTGTTCCCCAGCCTCCCCAATAGACCTACCAGTGTGATGTCCTACCATTGTTTTGCTGTCAGTTGTAGGCCATTGGCTTGCTGTAGCAGCTTGTTGCAGAGCATAAACATTAAAATGTTGTTGACAACACAGTGCTGAGCAGAACTGAATGGACAAATCACCACAGAGTTGACCCGTCAATCAATCAGAGCAGACAGGGCCCACACCTTAGAGACAAGAGTTCTAACAGAGCATCTCAGACACATTGATATTAAGGTATTATCAGGGGTACTCTGTACATGAAAACTAAAAGGTCTTTTGACATTTGTGATTGTGACGTTACTCTAGCAGTCATCAAAAATGAAGCATGAACCTAAATATAAATATAAAATGTAACTGTTTCATATATGAGAGGGATCAGAGATGACTGAAGATTGAAGTGGCCTGCAGACTCTTACACAACATTGATCAGTTGTTCAGATATATTAAACACTGTCTTAATTCATTTATCTTTCTCAGCTGAGCTCCTCTGACTGCATGACAAAAGGCTCTGAAATATCTCAGGTTATTTTTAGGACCATTTAAAGATAAAATAAGGATAATTTCTATAAATAAAATACCTCCTCTTCATCTAAATTCACAATGACACTCAAATACTCCATTCTGTTGACACTGACTGTCTTCATGTCTAAATACATATTGATGAATAATCAATATTATTAAAAAAAAGCCTCTCATAGATGACTTCATGTTGTTACTTCAGAGACCAGCTAATGTACAGTATCTCCTTGCATGACTACATCTGTTTCCATGTTCCACCCTCTTTTTAGTCTCCTGGCCTCTGTTTTTATCTGTGTCTCTCCCTGTGGGGTTTCCTCAGTTGACCCCAGTTTGACCCCCTGAATTCCTTGGATTTCCTGGCTGTTGGGGGGTCTGCCTGCCCACTCCCCACTGCTGTTCCTGTCTTCTTGTCAGGCAGGAAAGAGCTATGTCTGTCTGACCAGCTGACTGACTTACATGCTAATGCACAGATTTATAGCCCAGCTCGCTGAATGAGGACACGGCTTCCAGCTCGTGTAGAATTACCCCGCTTAGCTGCCGCTTTACTCCAGCTCCGCTTCAGGACCAACGAGGAAATAGAGTCATGGGAGGGATCATCTCTCTCCTTACCTCAGAAGCATCTACAAACATTTTGTATTTATAGTTCTGAGACCAAATCATTTCCTGTTTGCTTGGATGCAAGCAGATCATACAGCCAATAACTGGTTAAAGAAGAAAAACGCATCCCTCAGTAACCACAGTAAATTTAAAGGTGCAGTGTGTAGAATTTGGCAGCATTCATAATGATCCGCCATGTTGTCTACGGGTGGATTTTAGGGACAAAAAGAACGAAACGCGAATCTGTCCGCCGGTTCTGAAATCTACCTGGACTGCTTTAACAAGCTTTAACTGTAAATAAACACAATTTTAATCCCTAGTGCAGAGCAACAACTGTCTCGACATCCACTGCCGTCCTCTCTCCTCTTCTTCGCCTGCATTCTTTTTGTCCCTAAAATCCACCCGAAGACAACATGGCGGATCGCTGTGTCGGCCTACATGAACGCGGCCCGCGGTAATGTAAATTTTTTTAAGCTTTTTCTATCTAAATAAAAATAAAACAAACGTTTTATGAGGATGATTGTACTCCTAATTTGACGGACTTCACATACAAATAGAAACATTATATCCTATATTCACCCTTTCTGTTCGGCAAAATGCTGCCAAATTCTACACACTGCACCTTTAAATAGAACCAATTCCTACATACTACCAGCAGCCACCAAATTTTCTACAAACACCTTAACAGTAAACAAACACCTCCATTTTTATCATTTGTCTTCAACGATCCAAATAGCTCTTCTTTGCTGTTTCAAAAAGGTTTCATGATCAGTTAACAGTATTTGGATGACAACCGTACTGCAAACAGATCTGCAAAAACAACCAAAACCACTGCACTATACACACCATACCAGCTGTTGGGGATGCAACCTTGGGCTTGTTCATGTGCCATTACAAGATGTGATATTCAGCCCAAGTGACTGGACCACTGTTGTAAAGGGGCAATGATTGGATCCCCCCCTCTCTATTTCAGTTTTACAGGTAGTAACAGAGTTCTTAAATTGGAGAAAACAGGATCAGCACAGCACTTTGCACAGACATATGGAGTAGCCTGCCAAATGGAAAAAGTAGCCAGCCAAGGTCTCCTCCATAACACCAAACAGGCCAAGTTTTTTCAATTCAGTATTATACAGTTTTTGGCAATGCCTCATCATTTATATGAGGTCAGCGGTCGGTGGTCAATAGGTCAGCAAAATGCTGGAACAGGGTCACAAAACAGGGATGAAAGTATTAAAATTAGAAATATATTTTTTTGTTTTCAGTCATTAATTAGTTGGTTTTTAATTTATTTATTTTTAGAATGTTCATTGTGTTGAAAAAGAGCATCTTTAAAGGTACTTTATAATTTAGTCATTTTCTACAAAATATGAATAAAAAAGGGAGCCATATTATCATTCATGGGTGTTTTAAAACAATTACATAATACTAGTAAAAAGGATGATGAAGGAGTAAGAAAATATTGATACACTATTATATTATGATATTTTGCAATGCAATACTGTATTGACATTTTACAGCACAACATCAATATTTTATCAGTTAATATAAAGAAATCTGGGACATTAGTTTCATATTGTAGTTTAGTCTCTGGCGGTTAGTTGGCAGTAGAGATTAGATCATGCCCAAAAAATCCAGCCAAACCCTATCCAAGCCCATGGACGTTCTGTCCAAGCCTGGCCTTGCCTGGCCTGTCTCCTAAACTATATTTATGGACCAGAGCCCAGTTCACACCCAACATTTTTCAATGTTCTGGCTTTAATAATCAAGGTGTGGACGTGTAGTCTCCCAGCTGTTTAATGGCAGAAATCAATTCAGGTGACCTAAATGAACGCACCATGGAGGCATATGTTATACAGCAAAACAAGCTGAAGTTGCTCCATACCTCTGAATTTTCTCCACACTTGTGCAGCATTATTTCTCCAGATAATTTTTTTCTTTTGCATTCACAAGCTCAGTTTTCTTGTTAATCTGTGTGCTGCTGCACAGGTAATGCATAAAGCTGAGAGTAGTCTAAAGAAAATGCATGTGCATCTGTCTAATTCAGCAGATGGAGCTAAAAAATCTCAGTGCATCTGGGAAAAATGAACCGTTGTCCACAGCCTTCTGATGACATTCATTAACTGTGTTCATGACATGTAAAATGAGCCACCAAGTTCATCTTCCATCGAAAATCTGAGGATGTTCAGTCAAACCTGATTATTTAAGGCATTAATGCACAGCACTAAAGCTCAGTTAATGTGTATGTCCAACCATGTGTGTATGTGGAGCTCATGCTGTGCTACGTTCACTAATTTTCTGAAACATATTAGTGCAACATGAATTGAAACCAACATCATGCTGTCACAAATTTAATATGAATGTCATTAAGAGTTTGGTAATGAAGCCATAGTAAAGACCTTTTTGTAACCACACAACTCCCACAAGAGCTCATATTCTTTTTTTTCTTTAGAGCAGTGAAGTGCAAACATACAAAAATGGCTAATGCGTGTTTTTTTTACATAACAGACAATGAGGTGAAGTTGATACTGATAATGGAAACAGGGAGAGCTGCGCAAACAGAACTCTGGACTCCTCCATTGTTGTTGCATTTCACTACTCGTACATGGTAATTAACTTGAATCGTAATCTGATCTGAGTCTCCTTTTTCATAAGTGATGAGAGTTTACAATTAGAGAGCAAAAGGGCAGTTTTAAAAATTGTAACACTAGAACCCGATATCAAAATTATCTGTTTTTATACACCAAAATGATCTAAACATAGCAGAAAGTAGAACAGCATTCATGCTCACTTTGGTTGGCTGCTATAGTATGTTACAATTGCTGATGTTAAAAAAAAGTCTACTTTCATATACAGAATACACCAATAGCGCTGTACTCTTGCCTTGTCTTAGATGCGCTGTTAGAGCTCCTTCCACTTCAGAGCTACCTTCCCCATGTGAACTCGGCACTATATTGTCAACAACCCGGCATTAATTTTAATGTCTATGCTGTGCAATGGACATTGCAGCCACTAGGCTGAAAATGATGACAAACGATGGCAGGACTTCACACTGGTAGGTCTATTTGGGGGAAGGAGGGGGAGATACATTAGACAGCTGCTGGTGTCTCATAAAGGGGAAGAGGGAGAGGTCTTAATGCAAAAGACATTTTGTATTGTTTATATAGGTGCTCTATCGTACAGAGACTTGTTCAACTCACTAAAAGACATATAAAACCCCCAAAAAGCATGAAATGTCTTCAAGACATTTCTGTAAGCTTACTGAAGACACTTCACCCAGTTGCAAATATTTTTGTAATTCACGCAAAAATGTGGACCCTGACAAAAAGGCACAAGAAAACTAGACATTTTAGGGCACAAAAAGTTTTAAAAAATGTTTTTAATTCTGGAGAAACTATGCCATGTACTTATTTACTGTTTAATTTTACTTCAACAGACAATTTCCTGTTCTCATCACGAGGGCCATATAAAGGAAATGAATTAAAAGTATAATAACATGATTAACCTGTTAGTTTAAAGTGTAAATTGTCCTCTGTAGGTTGGCTGAGGGTGAAGTGAGGACTATGGAGTAAAGCAGTAAAGCTGCAGTATGTCGGCAGGCAGGAAATCCTCTGTGTCTGCTCTTGATCTTATCACACAGCCATTTGAGTAAGGAGGTCCACATTCCAACCAGGTGACAGGGACACCAAACTCACGTCCAGACTTGCTCCCCAATCCTCCTTCCTGTCTGTCTGCAACGCTCCCCTTCCCTTTTGTGTTTTTATGCCCACATTTTAATCTCCAACATGTCTGCCTCTTGTTGTCAATCACAACTCAATTTATGGCATAAATGCCTTTGCACAAACGCATGGCCCTTCAAGCTAGGTCAGGTGTCCAGAGCTCAGAGCCTGGAATCAGATACACACAAGCAGCAGCCCTCGGCTCAGCGAGAGATCTAACAAACTGTGAGGCACACCAAGCGTCTGGCACCACTGCAGTACCTGGCATCAGATTTCTGACAGCTGTGCTTTCTCCAAGGACTCGTTCTCCCTCTTTACCTGTTCACCTTGGCTGCTTCATGTGGCTGGCACTGAGGTCAGGGGCCAATCCGAACCATCTGACACATTAAACTAAAGGATAGACAAACATATACCTGGAGAGGGGCCAGAGGGACAAAGGTGACTGTACAGGAGAGTTCAGCGCGGATACTCACTGCAGTGGAACAGCTGCATTAACACACATTTGCACAAGTAGACAGAAGGATAGACATTACATGTGTAGGCCAAGTATTTCTTATTGTATAGTTTATATGAATGCATACAGGACTCTTAAACAATTTTATAAATCAAAACCATTTTTTTTAAAAGTCCAAACAATAAATTTAACCCTTGCAACTCCATGGGATTGCCGACACTCCCAAGCAGTAACTCTACCAACAATGCATCCAGCTAGGCCTGAACGATATATCATTTTTCCACAGTGATTGTGATGTGCACATGCTCTGAAGTCACACTGCTTGACATTCAATGTCATGTGTCCCAAAACATGTCACATAGCTGCTTTTGTGTTGGTTAAAAGAGACCGAAAGTGCCTGATTTCTCTTTTTCAATTACTAACAATTAATGAAAGTCTGTTATTTGCCTCAGTAGCCAGAGAACTGATCACTCTGCATGCAAACTGTGAGGCCGTGTGAGCTTTGTTTCATTTCGAGTTATTATCATGTCAACCAAATCCAACTTTTAACATTGTTAGAGATGGTTTATGAAGTCAGAGTGAGTCAATGATAAGCAACAAGATTATTTGTAAAGATTAATAAAGACTCATTCCTTACTCGTTACCTCCCTCTGTTTGTCTGTGCTATTGTCAGATCATTGCAGGACGGTGGCAGGGGCGAAGTACAGAGTAAAGGAGTAAAGGGGGCTTTAGCCCAAACCACGGAGAATCCCAATAAATGATCCTCTATTAGTCTAAGTTCACTAAGGCAGTTCCAGGCATTATTTCCTACCACTCTAAATACAAATATAGATTTAAAATATAATGCAGGGGCAAAAATGATGTTATCACAACAGTAAATTCTTGTAAATAACAGAACTGTTTTTCTTTATAACTAATATTTTTTATTTCAGACCACCATTCAGTTAGGTTCAGTGGTGAAGTTGTTACACTGTTTCATATTTCACTTGGTTTCACTTTGTCAGGCAGATCAAAGCTCGTCAAATGCTAATATACAGCCACCTGCAACTAGATAGGGCTGGAGTCTTTACCTGTGCCATCTGGCCCATTGTTGCACTATGACATTTAGACTGCGTCAGGTGGCAGCATACTGACTGGAACGATGTATAAACATATTTTACACTGAATTTAGACTTTAACCTGTTTAGAGAACTGGAGGCTACGGTGGCAGTAATGCTAACATTAGCCGCAATTTGCTTGATATCGTCAGTCAACACTACATTAGCATGCTTACCGTTTTTGTATGAGGCCACAACCCACTACTTTTTGGTTCATCTGCCCTGTTTGGTCCTTGTTTGGTTCAGATGGCTTTGACAACAACAGTGAACCGTATTCTGGTCCATTTAGAAGCAAACCCAGACCCCCTGTTTTCAGGCAGACCAGAGTTTGGGTCTTTTGTCCACACAGGAGTTCATGTGAGGTTTCACACCTACTTTAATCAACAGAAAAGCAGTGTTTGTGTGGTCTGGACCAAAAGTGTTATGTGAGGAAGTGCCCTGAGACTGTAACACAGCATGTTCAAGATCAATGATTTTGTGCTTGCCTCCTAAAACTTAAAAAAAAACCTTTTGTCTAGTTGGCTATACAATTCAAGATTAGACTGTCTGGGGAGAATACATCGTAATAATTTAATCACTATAAAACATTTGGGGCTTTAGCCCTATAAGCCACCCACTGGCTCCACATAAAGGACAGGATCTAGAATACAACCTAAACTAGGGCTGTAAGCAGCATTGAATGAGCCCTCGCAGCCTCGAGGATCTCAGGGTTGGGTGCATGTCAAGTATGTGGAGCCTTGAGTACAGCTGCCTGTGAAATCAAAAAAAAAAAAAAAAAAAAAAAAGTCAAACAACTCTTAAATGAAGGGTCAGTTTAACTCAGCATGCAGAGATAACAGGGTAAAGTTAATGATAACTTCTCAAGGTCAGCAATGCCAGTCTTGCTTAGTTTCACAAGACTCATGTTTTATGTTTGGCTTTATGTGTCATGATATGTTCAAAGGTAACCTTGCAGTGCAAATGGATCAGCCTGATGTATTTAGGCAGATCCATCTTGCCAAGCTCCAACCTATAATTGGCTATGTTTACATGAGAGCTTTAATTCCCTTTTAATTCAGAATAAAGCTTAAATCCTCTTTAAAAAGATAAAAAATGACCTTGTAAACAATTAACTCTGAATGAAAATGACCATTCCAAATTAAACTTAATTCTGAGGTAAGTGGCTGGTTTATTCTGATTATAAATCCGAATTGAATAATTCCTCGATCATGTATACGTTCTTTCTGCTTTAAATTTATTCCAGTCGTTCTGCGCATGCTCGTTCCCTTGTCCTGTCCCAATGATGCACATATGGCCGCCCGAAGCAAGCATCGGACTCGAGCCAAGACAATTTATTTGATTAGAACCTTAGAAAATTTGGAAATAATGAAAAGAGTGGATGGACATAGGCATAAAAATGCAGACCTTTTTAAAGTTGTAGCATCCAAGTTGGATGAGGTTTCCCTGACAGAGACGCTGGAGACGCTGAACTGGAGTTTGTTTTCTTCCAGTAGATGTAAATAGGTCACGTCCACCCCCTGTCCAATCAGAACCATTCCCAACCCCCAAACCTTAAGTGGAATTGAATAAACATGTTTCCGTGTAAACCTCAATTCGGAATTACTCTTTCCATGTAAACGTGAAGGAGAATACTTTAATTCAGAATTAAAAACATCATGTAACCGTGGCCATTGTAAGTGTCCCAAAGTGGTACAGACCAATCAGAGCAGGAAGAGGTGGGAGCTAGGAGGAGGCAAGAAGCACATAGATGCTAACAGCTTCATAGGCAGCTTTATCAGTTCTAGACCACATTTCTTCATTAAATGAAAAATAATTAACCACACTGCAAACTTCTCTATAAACAGGATATTTTCGCTTACGTTCTGTCCTTTACACCACAGCAGAAGCACCCGCCTACTACATTATCTTATTGGCCCATACTGAATGTGATTGATGAAATGTACGTCCAATCACCTGCCGGATATGCTTTGAAAGGTTCTGCCTATTCCAAAACACTGTCTATGTACTACTGCTCAGATGGATCAGTATAAAAAAATGAACAGTTCATCTGGTGTGTCAGGTTAGTTCAAATGAGCTTTCCCATCATTGGTACATTTTAGGAGAGAGCAGTTCCAACCAGAGGCTAACCTTGTGAGGGGCATAATATCAGGGAACACCTTTCCAAAAGGTAACATTATGAACCAACCATTAACTAAACTCTCGTCCACTACAGCATTCATTTTTTCGGGCAACCCCACTCTCGTTCTTCAACTGACAAAATATTTCTCGACTGTGTGTCTCTCTTTTTTTTTATTATACACTTCCTCATGTCATTGCAAGCATGTGAACTGACACCCACATGAACAGGTAAGCAATCTCTTTTATTTTTCAAAGCAGTACTACTTCATCTCTTTCCCTCTCTGCCTGTATTCCTCTCAGCACTAGCAGTCACCGACTCAGCACTTTTCTCCAAGAACTAACCTGTAATTATTGATTTTGACTGTGTTTATTGATCAGCAAAGGTAGAACAATCTCAAAACAAAGCAGACTTCAACGGACTCACGGTTCAGATCCATACAGATCTCCTGCAACAATGTTAACAGCTGATCAGCACCAGCAGATATACAGAAAATCATGAGCCCTTGTCTGTGGCAGCCTGTCAAAAAATAAGTCCTGATGCAGGGGATTAGCTCATCAGATAGGTCAGACTGCTTCTGCATACTGTCTCATTACTTTTTTAGACAACAGGCAAATTCGATTATTGTCTGAAATTATATTTTCAAGACCAAATGTCTGTGCTGTTATTTGCTTACTATCAGAATTAGATTAAGCATCAAAGCATCAAAAACCTATCAAGTTGATGTGGGGACGTAGGCTTCAGTGACTATGCACATTAAATGATGGAGTTTTTATCAAGAAACAAGAAGTGCTCCAACCTCCACAAAGGCATGCCCTACCTCACAATGTTATGAAATCCTTTAAGAAGTTCCTGGATCTGTATCTGAATTTTGATCACCACCAAAATCTGTGGTCTGTCTATCATTTAAAATTCCCTAAAATTTCAATCAAAATCTGTTTCTAACTTTTTGAGTTGCGGATATGTGAGCTGGAAAGTGAGGGATGTACCAGCTATTTAAATATGTGACATTACAGCTGTGCGACACTGTGCAGCATTCTGCCGTAGAGCGCAATTGTAAACAAAGAGCAACAATGAAGGACCTTCAACACGCCTAAAATCTGTGGAGCATGGATTCATGTGGGCATTCTTTAGAGCAACAGCAGTGAACAAATCACTCTAAATTCACTGCTAATTTGAACACAGCAAGGTTTGTATTCTCGTTTTTGCTGCTGTCATGAGAATTGATGAGACTGCAGTGCTTTTAGCTTCACCTTTTAGGGTCGGTTTGGTACGCTTGGCAGAGGTGTGCCAAAAAGTTGGAAGACATGGGTCGGTTTTTTGGGTATATTTTCTCCTTATTCGACAGCAGAAACATGTACTGAGTCGAGCTGAATCTGACTACTTGGTAGTAACACAGCTTTAATGGGTTGTTGAATACAAAAGAAAAGAAGGGACGATGCATAAACAAGAGACCTACAAGTTTAAGACCAGAATAATTCAAGCAATTGTCTGTTAAAAGCTTTAGACAGCAGGCAATTTTTTGAAAGAAGAAACATGCAAAAGACTTCTAATCTCAATTTCCTGTGATACACATTGTGATATATATTTCAACAAAAATGAAAACATAAAGTAAGATTGACTGTATTTTTTCTTTATACATGAAGTAAACCAAGAGCACAAGATTCATGACAAACCAAACTCCTGTCAAAGGAAGCCATGCTGCTCACGAGAAGTTAATTTTTAGGATCATGTCACAACCATGAAAAAACTTGTAAAAGAAAAATCTCTGCTGGTGATATTTTTTGACATGCTTCTTTGTGTTGTAGGCATTGTTTCACATTCTGTTGCTGCCATGTTCAGAACTTACACTCTCAGTTGTCAAGTGCTGAATACACAAAACAAAAAGGTTTTGGTTCACTTGAGTTCAGAATTATGAAACACTGGTGACGTCTGACAGCTTCAGGGTGGTAAAGAAAGCGGGGAGACCTCGCTTGGCTTTCTCACTGAAGACCTTTACATCATGCAACAACTTACAGCACCAACTCCTGTTTTTTTAATTCAGCCTGTGTTGAGGCTCTTTAAATCACATCAGATCTTTAAATCACAGCAATAGGGTGACATTTGTTGGAAAGCATCCCTGCCAAGATGGGAACAAAAATCTGACTAACAAACATGAAAATATAGCATGTGGTGAGGCCGTGATAGAAACCTGTTAAAACTTTCAGACGTGTTAAACCGCCTCCTGTTATTTTTCCATGCAGGAAGCGATACACGGAAACCAACCCGATTTGATTTGAGAGCATTAATTCTGTTAGTTTGAGGAGGAAATGAGGAGCTGGGTCAGGGGAGGAGCAGCTGGCTTTAGCCCGCAGCAGAAACGAAACACCTTTTAGTCCTAAGTGATCACCTGGCAGGCACAAAGAGCGCTTTTTCTCACCCTGCAGTGTATTTATTCAGCGATGAGACATTTTATTTTGTGTACTTATGCAGCTCAGGTATGTCAGAATGCGAGCAATAGATAACAGAGCAAGGAGGAGGTGGTGGAAGTGGGAGGAGGAAACAGTAAAAAATCACAACACAGGAACTTGACCTCTTAGTGAACTTTAGAAGAGCTCGGGACCACTAAAACAGCAGGAGGAGAAAACTTCACTTCCTTTTCTATGTCCCACATTCTTCTTAAGGTATTAGCTGAGTTGAAGGGCTTATCGGTGTTGGCAGCACACATA
Organism: Cetoscarus ocellatus; assembly: GCA_037902135.1. Classification (NCBI taxonomy): domain Eukaryota; kingdom Metazoa; phylum Chordata; class Actinopteri; order Labriformes; family Labridae; genus Cetoscarus; species Cetoscarus ocellatus. The sequence continues at coordinate 364,153 of JBAMNC010001627.1, read as the reverse complement.
TGCAGCAACTTCCATCCTTTTATACTAAATTTATCATCTGATTTTCTTGGTTCTTTGGTCAAGGCTTTGTCAATGTGGCACTTATTTTTAATTTGGCAGTGTATCAGTAAAAAGTTGCATTTTCAGTTCAGCAAATTTGAATTTTGTGTATTGAGTTTAAATGATCAGCATTAAGTACATCAGTTTCAGTTTCATTACAGAACTGACAGAACCTTTTGTACACCTTATAGTATTGAAGGGACACAGACCAACTTACAGTTAGTTACTTTTTTATACCTGTATTTAATTGAGTCTATTTACAGGTGCTACATCAGAATTGAAGGATTTCTGTTCTGGTTTGGTCTTTGTAGTCGAAGCTGTATTGATAAATTATTTACCTGGTATACACAGGAAGAACAGCCTGTTTAGAAAATGGTAAAACCTGTTGCAATAATCAGTGCTAATGACATACTAACTTCCATCCATAATATTTCCAAACTAGGAATGCACAATATTGTCTAAACACATTGATACCGACTGATTGTCTAATTATTAATATTGGCTATAAAAATGATTGCCCATATTTATAGCCAATATTTTGGCCATACATATTTGTCATGTATATCCGATATACTGGCTGTAATATTGACACAACCTGTACATGTACCATAATGGTTTACCTCATCATCACTCATTGTCCACTTCGATGGATGAAAATTATAATTTATTAAAGAATGAAATGTTTCTTTTGCCTTATATCTGTTTCTAACACATCATGAAAGGAACAAGTCAACTGTAGGTAAGTGGAGGCTCTGTGCTGTTGACAAAAATATCAGGAGCTATACTGATATCAGTATCTGCAATAATAACTTTAAAAATATTTGCATGTAGTATATTAGCAAAAATCCAGTACCCTGCAACCCTACTTTAAACAAATGTCTGCATGATATTGGAGCTAATGATTCAGCAGAAATGAAGTATTTTGATCAAGGCCACAAATCTGCTGGATGCTTCACTGCAAAAACTAATCTGTTAGTGAGTACATTTACAGTTGTAGCCCGATAAGACTTTTTAACTGGGATATTTTCTGGGGTGAATCTGTTTAGTGATGGGAGCATGTTCACCTCTGCTACCATAGGTGGCAATATTCCCCACTTTCAGCGAGTTACTGTAGATCATCTTTCTATTGAGCTTGCTGATAATTAGCAAGTAGTAGACTGGTTGTATGTCAAACATTTGAACATGGGAAAACTTACTTTGTACATTAAAGGGACTTGTTTGTTTACTACCTCTTACCAGCATGGCTCACCTTGACTCTACTTTTTTTGCCTTCCTGTTAGGGCTTGTGCTTGTACATGGTACATTTTTGTTTCTCAGGGTTCCAAGTGAGCTGAGATGAGACTCAAGTGTGACAGGGAGACCTAGCTGACAATTAAATGCTCAGAGTATTGCCAGAAATGGACAAGGATGTTTGATACAGAAATGAAATACCTAAATGCCCATTGTTGACTCTGTGATGCTGTATGGCTTCCCAAACCTCTATTTTCATTTGTTGTTTTGCTGTTTGCAAAAATGCCTAGAACAAAAATGGTCTCTTCCTTGTCTCTCCTCCCAACAAAAATCCACAAACCAAGAACCAGGTACACAATGGCCTCTATTTCCTCCTTTATTGTATTGTTGGACGTCACAGCAGATTTGCACAGCCATGCTATGATGACCCCTCCAGTGATGAGGAGGCACTCTCATGTTACTACTCTCATGTAGTATCCAGGGTGCATAGCTGAGTTGGGCACTACTAATGGAAAAGAACTACTAATGCATCCACTACTCTTTCTTTTAGGGAAATATACAAAACATGCTATCCTTCGTCACATCTGTGGGGTGAGTATCTGCACGGCCAGCAAGATGTCACAAAAGTGGTCACACCCTTTCGCTTAGGTCCTGCAGGTTTTTTGCAGATCTCGCTCATCCATTTTTCACATCCAAAAAAATAATATAACAGACACAGACAACAACGCCATAGCAAATTTTGAGGTGCTGCGGCGGTCAGTCATTAAGACATAGGCTGTTGACATGTTCTTTTTAAATGTTCTTTCACATTCTCATATATGACACATAACATCCATCTCTCACGTTGGCCTCAAGAGTGTACTCCCCCTCAACTCGCCTCTCTAGATTTAGACAGTATGGACCATGTCCTCCCCTTTTTTTGTCTCAGTTTCATGATTAAACGCAGCAACTCCTCTGTGGTTCTCAGTGTAGTAACCAAGCAGTCTTCTTTGATGACTTCAGCTAGACCATTGTATAGAAGTGATTTTATCGAAGATGCTGTTGCCCACAGTTTAGGGGAATATGAGTGTAAGCTGCCCGGAGTTAAAAACTCCAAGTACTTCGATATCATGATTCCGCTAAAGTTTGTGTCCATGCAAAGAATAACCAAGCCTTTAGAGAGATATGTATGCAGATCACTACACAGCTTCTGATATGCAATGCATCGTATGCTCCTTGACTGTCACATAAAAGTCCACAGCATACAAACTGTAGAGCAAGCACAGAAAGCATTGTCCAGTTTTTCTCAGATTAAGATGTACACATGCAGAATAAACTGAACTCCAACCCCACACTTGGACTTTAAAATGAGTTCAGTTTCAGCCACACTAACATGGTTTACATTCTTTTGAAAGTCCAGTTTTTATGATTTACACAGTTATCATTTTGCCCATACTTAAGTATGGGGTCCATAAATTATCCTTTGTTTCATAAAGATAAGATACATACAGTGTATATACAGTGATTAATGTATCAATTAAGTTATTTCAGTCATCATGACTCATGAGTTATTGATGATGTTTGTGATATTTAGCCATGTTATAGACAGGTCAGATCTCCACTTCATTTAAGGGTCTACAAACATGACAACATAAGTAAGTAACCGAGGTAATCGTGATTATAACACTTGTAACTTTGGATATCTGAGACTTTCATCTTGATTTATGTGCAGACTTAAGAAGACATAATGAAGGTTATGAACACCCTAAATACCATGATGAATTAACCACCATATTAATTGTATCGATTAATATGTGGTGCCTGGCATGAGGTGATGTAAATGCATGAGTATAACAGATGTTTTAGTAAGAACAAGTTTGTGAATTCATGCAGTTTCAAGCAGTAATTCATGCATGAAATTGCAGAGGGGTTAAAAGATGTCAATGAGTGTTACACAAGGCTTAAAATAACAGCCTAGTAATGAAGTTTTTTATATCCACAGAAACAGAAAGATACTGATTCTACTTTCATTGAGGAGCAAAGATGCCAAAAAGAATCTTGAATGATTGAAACAAAATGATTGATGGCGTATTGTTTGAGGCCATAATTACCAATAAAAGTAATCAAAGGTATCTACACATTTCAAATGATTTTTGCAGCAAGAAAACCACACCTCTTTGATAAATGCTGGTTCGGCTTTAGACACTACATGGATAACACCTCACTGTCTGTAATGTGTTGACAAGAAGACATGCTTGATATAAGTAGACACTTTATGCGTAGGCATCTAATAACATTAGATAACTACAACTTCTGTCTTTCTTCTCAGCTGTAAATTGCAGCCTTTTGTTTTTGTTTCTTCACCTAAGACACCATCACTTCTAGTGTGGTTTCTGTCTAGGGGTGGGAGGGACTGGTCGTAACGGATTACTTTATCTTATTTTATTTTAATCATTAATTTATTCTTTCTTTCAATTTCTTTTTCTTTCTGTTGCTCCTTCCTTTGTTTGTTTGTTGATCTGTTAGTTAGTTGGTTAGTCTGTTTGGTCTGTTTTTGATCCTCTTTACTCATTATTATTATTTTTTTATGTTTGATATCTCATTTCTATGCAGTCCCCTGTAGACCTTCTGTGAAAAATACAATAAAGAGATTGTTAAAAAAAAAATGATTTTGCAGCAAAAGTTCAACCGAAATTAAAATGATCCAGGTCCATCCAGCTTGTTTCTCAAACTCGATTTTCCCATAGCACCAGCAACAGTGCTGACATTTCATTAGCATGTCATAAACAGCTGCAATTTAACTAATGCTCAAAGTCTGTGCTGTGTATGCACAGCTAATGTCTGTAGCAGCCCTGCTAAAGTGCTAGGAATGACACACCTCCTGCTCAAAATGCAAAGAGAGAGGAGAGAGAGGCTGCACAGAAAGCAATAACAGCAGCATGTTTGCAACGCTGGGCTGTTGGTAAAAAAAATTCTTACAACATATGAACATCTGCTTAAAAATATGTCTACAAAAACTGATCAATTGCCATTTTAAATGTATTCAGAATCTTCTGTATGTACACGATTAATTTGGCTTTCAAGTGTACTGTTCTTAAGCACTAGCTAGTACAAACCATTTCCCCTCAGGGGATTAATGGTGTTTGGAATTCAATTTAATTCAGTTGAACAAAAAACTCACTTGTTATTCATAAAGAATTTGTTAAACTAGAGGAACACAGATGCCAGCTCAAATGTTATCTAAACTATGTCCATGTACTCAACACTGATACATCTATTACACTTATGACTAGAAATGACAGGGACCAAATTAAAACCATGAAAGTGAAAGTGCTGACAATCACAAGACTTTTATTCCGATCTCTCATGAAGAACTTCCTTTTAAAAAGTGACACTCAGAGTTTTTTATCCCTCCCTGATGAGCTAAAAATGGATTACTTTGATAGTTTAGGGAGAGAAACATTTTTCAAATGGTCTTCTCAAAGCAATGAAATGAGCTCCAACCTTGATATTACACAAAGCAAGAGCTGAAATGTGATGTATTCTCAGTAAAACTGCAATCTAAGTTCATAAATGAAACTACGATGTGTATATGTGCTGTCTGTAAGTGTCTGAGTGTAGAGCAAACAATTCAAACAATGCTGTTCTCCTCAGTCAGGCACGAGTGTTGACATCAGATCTGGGAGGATGAGCAGCCAGGCGGTGCCCGAGATCACAGGAAGACAATATGTACATATACATTCTCAGAATGCCATTCAGAGGGAGACACAGACACACACACACAGTGTGAGCGGCCAAGCAGGGCCAACAACACTGTGGAGGTAACAACATAATATCTCTGACCATCTACACAAAGACATGGTTCACTGAGAAAATACACAAAATACATGCGAGCTATTTAAGCCTCAATTTAAACACATCAAAGACAGAGATTTTATGAAGCAGAAAAAAATTCTTTAACCCTTGTAGTCCTTGTAATATGTTTACTCAACCTTTTCCAAATGATCAAAAAAAATAACATGCCATCTGTAACCCTCAAGGAAAGCAGCTTTATTGAATTTTAAACACAAATCTATCATGAAGAACATTAAGACTGATTGTTTTGCTCTAAAACTACAATTCTTTTATTAATTCCTGAGCCACATACAGATCTTATATGGCTAGTGGTTCCATCCTTAATGATGATTCAAAACTGAAATCCATCATGAAACTGGCAGAACTTAAGCTAGTTAGCTAACTATACGAGGCACAGAAGTGTTACAAAGTGAAACAGTAACCTAAGTTGTTTGTGTGGTTTTATCATCACAGGAATTGCGATGCATTTCACATATCATCATAAAGTGTTGAAATGTTATGTGACGAAAAAAAGGAAATTGGTAAAAAACTTAAATTGTTTAGACAACAAATGATTTTCTCCCCTGCAATAGGACATAGATCTTACTGATGTAAACTTAACTTGTTTAACACTGAATGGGCCAGAATTTCATCTGCCACAGGCTGTGTATTGTCATTCATGGGGGCCAAATATCAGACTCTACTGTTTTTGATGACCAATACTGAATATAGAAAGTGACGCTGAAATCGACTGAAGACATCCTCAGTTGAAATATGTTTTGAATGTGTCTTTTCACTAGTTTAGCTAATCATTAAGTTTTACTATTTAACACTGCGTTTACATAACCATAAATAGACATCCATTATGTTCAAATTGACAAATCTCAGAATAAATAATAAACTGTTAAAACAGACTGATTAGTTTTATGTCATACAGAGGCAGAATTGTTGTCCTGATCACTTGAGAGTTTGAGATTTTTCATATTAAAACTGCAGTATATAGCTTCTATAGTATTTTTCATTCTTACAGCCTAATTTCCTTCACTTTTGTTTTTTTTTTTTTATGATAGTACATCTGCAAAAAGTCATGCTTGCCTGAGTTCTCCCGAGAGAAAAACAGCAAGTTGTTACAAGGTTATTATTTATTTGCAACGTTAATCATTTTAGCTGTATTAATAATATAAGAAGAAGAAGAATTAATTATGCAGGATATTTGGAGATGCACAACATTATTGGCACAATATCGGTATTAGAAAAGAATTGCTTAAAAAGTTGAATACCATTATTGACAGGTATTGTAGTTTCTGTGAATATTTACAGCCCTGATGGCCATACATAGTGGCTATACACTCTATATCGTAAATTTCAGGTGAAATATTGGCAGAATGTATTAATGTACCATGATGCCTCACCCTTATCACTAATTGTCAAAAAAAAATTTATTATCAAAAGTATCATTTATTAAATGATGAAATGTTTACAATTATCTGCATGACATGTATCGCAAAAAAAATTCATCTCCCCCTTTACGTCTGTGTAGATTCTCATTCATCCAAGTCATGGTCATTCTGAAGATTCAAAAGCAAGGCAACTGGACTGTGTAGAGTTTGTTGGGAAGACGTTTTACTTCTCATCCAAGATGGATGAGAAGTAAAACGTCTTCCCAACAAACTCTACACAGTCCAGTTGCCTTGCTTTTGAATCTTCAGAATCTCCCCCTTTCCGTAACTGCCTTAAAAGATGATTGTCTGTATCTGCAGGTATGAAAATGTTTGCCAATATCTGTATGTACATATTGCATACATTGCTGTAATATCAACAGAATGGACAAATGTACCATAATATTCCATTCAATCATCACTGAATGTCTAGCATTAAAAATACTTTAGCATTTACTTTTGAATATTTTTTTTTCCCTATTTCACATCAGTTTCTACAAAAATAGACTGTTAAGATAATAGGCTAATTCTGATAAATACTTGTTGATAGTTTGTATAATGTGTATAATATGATTTGATTTAAAATACAGACACTTTCAAGAGAAGTCTGGGCCCAGCAGCATTTTAATATTAATCCAACAAAGGGTTGGGTAATTTACATATAAAATTATATCAGATATAAATTACTATTCCATCCCTAACTTCACCATGCTTTTAGTTATTAGAGACCCTATAGGTATTTTTGTATGTTTTTGTAATTTTTCTTTCTTAAATCTGGTGATCATTATGACTTTTTTACATTTTAAGGCATGAATTTTGCAAGAATATCTCTTTTTTGCCATATGTTTTAATATAATGTCAGTTACTTTTACAGGTGTATATACACTACTGACACTTTTTGCATCAACTGGGGACCCTCGTGCCAAAAATGTACACCCAAAGAAACTGCTACAAAAACATAACACGTGAATATTTATTCTTTTTTTTTTTTTTACAAGAATCTCTAACCACTTCAGCTCTGCTAAACACAACCAAACACTACATAGTTTATAGGAATTGACCCTTTAAATGCCAGTGTTAATACATGTTTGCATTTACTTTACTTAAAAAAAAACAACCGAAAAATTAGGTTTTGTCAAAATCAGAATAGTCGCTATTGGGGTATTGCTGGTGTTCAGAGTTTTGTATATGTCAAATGTGTAAACTACAAAAGTTCTTGACTGCAGTACAGAAACACTAACACTTGTTTTCTACAAAACGTTATCAACATATTTGTGCTCAGCAGGGGCAGGGGTCATGACTTTGCTAAGGTTCATTTACCTGTCTACTTTAAATGAAACAGATCCCTAAAAATACACATACAATGTATTTCATGGAAAAATATCTCATATTTTGTGTGGGTTTTTTTTTTCAATAAAAACAAGTAGCATCACTAACTCAGACTGGCATAATTATCTAATGAAAAAACTATCGTCACTATTCTTCACTCTATATAAATAGTAATCAGGAAAGACAGGCATTGGATTGTGGCTATTGTAATACACGATTGTTGTCAATAAGCTCCAGCAGGACAAGGCTGAGAGCCGCTGCCCTAAAATGACACAGGCCTTACAGAAAGTGAAAATTCACTTCTCACATTGGTTGAATCAAGTGGATTTTCAGCCTAATTTGAGAATTCCATGTTTTTATAAAATCAGAAAAACATTCTTGGTTGTATCTGAACAGACTTATCCATCCCTGGCACACTGCTTTCAAGGTGACAAAGTCAACATTGAATCATGCAACCGACGAGAGCGCGATTCATAATTTCTGGGAATGTGGTCCTGAAGGTCTGGTGGGATTTTTCGAGGGGTGGGGCATATTCCGCTTTCAGATGGGGAAGCAGGAAAAAAAAAAACTTAGCAAACTTACGCGGCAGAAGAGACAATTAAGACCTGATTTAACACCAGATATGAGAAACCTGTGCTGGCAGGAGAGGAATGATGCACAAGTCATTTTAAAGCATGTTCCCGTGTCCCTCTCTCACCCTACCCCCACTTCCACAAACACATCCAGCCTCGGCACGGACGCGCTATCCCGACGCGGCACAGTTACCCATAAAAGTTGCTCTCCACTGTAGACTCTTTCCTCAGATGACTGAGCACAGACATATCCACATCCTTTACTGTTGTACACACTCAAACACAAACAGTGAAAACAGAGGCGACAAACATGACAGGAACGAGCGCGAGATCATTTCCCACCTACACACGCGCACAAACGCACGCACACAAACACGGCCGCTCCGGACGCTGTTTTCACTCCGCCAAGTCTCAACTTAAATTCACTACGTTTCGCTTTTCAAGGACACTGCAGCTCACTGTCACAAGCCTTTTAATGTGGCGACAGACGCGGGCGACTTTGTCCTGCAGGGCGAACAAGCCGAAAAGACAGGAAAATATCCAAAGCGTTTACCTTTTTGCTGTTTCTGCTGTTATAGCCGCTATAGGGGTTGATTCCTGCCCTTGGCGGTACGGAGAGCAGCATTTTTCTCGGCGCTATGTCCGGAGCCGCGAGCTCAGCCCAGGCTGCCAGCTGACGTCAGCAGCTGGGGAAGTGAGAGCTGGAGTCCCGCTGGCTGACTGAGAGTGGTGCTGCTGCTGCTGCTGCTGCTGCGGCAGGACGGCCAACTTGAGCCAGGGGCCCCCCACTGCCGGCCCCCGGGATACTTCAGGGGTCCCACCACGAGGCTCCAAGGGGGTCCACTCAGAGGAGAGGGGATTAGCCTGGCTCTAATCACCGCCTACTGTATTTCAGAGCTCCAGGGGTGTATGTGGAAGAAAAACTAGAAAAGAAGCTCTCCAAATGCTGACTCTTCAGACAAAAGAGTTGTTTAGTCAGTTTATGGGGGGTCCATATGTTGTTTTAGGGGTCTGTAAAACATCCCTTCACCTTTCTTACTTCATTAGAGAACTTTATCTGTCTTCACAATGTGCTCTTTTTCAACAATAAGCCAACCAGGGGTGGTTTTAGTAATTTGGAGGCCCCAAGCAAAATCCTAAATGAGGTCAACAGGTGGCGCTCAAGCAGTAACCTCCAGTGTTTAAGTGCCTAAAACTGAGTGTTGGTTAAAGGTAGCAAGACTGTGTACTGGGGTACAGAAATGAACATACTCTTTAAAAAAAGTTTGGACATGTAAGGGTTGAATAGTTCTACCCTTTAATAATACCAACTGTTATTGTATACTACATCAATGAAAAGCCTGATTAGTCACCTTTACAACGACGTACAACTTGTGTGGGTTGTGTGTTCATGGAATAAGCCAACACAGCCAAAAATGTGAGTAGCACCCCATAAAAAACTTGTCAAAATCCACTTCCACTGGAAGCTTGCGTTCTGGTGCACAGAAAAATAAATGCATGATCCTGATAAGTTGTACCTCGTTGTAAAGGTAACTAATCAGGCTTTCCAACAATATAAATACAATACCAATTGGTGTAATTTAAGGGGAGACATTATTGTCTGAAGTAACATTTTCCAAACTTTTTTTGAGGAGTATTTTCACAGTGTTTCAATAAATATATTCACTGCCCTCACTTTTTTTGGGGAGTATTTCTTATTCAGTTATGCCGATTTCAACTTTATTAAGCATTCCCCGTTCTGGTTATAGACATGACTGATATAGCTATATGCCCGCGCAGTGTCATTAGTGTCAGACAGCCATTTATGCCACCATAAGGAGCCCACTGGGGCGTTGGTAGTTTAGGATGGTGCCTAGTTTGACAAGACATTTAACCTCAAGTTGTTCCCACTGGTGCATGAAAGGGCAAGGATGATGTTTCAATCTACAGATGAAAAAACCTGTTTGGTTTAACTGGTTAATCATTCCTTGGTCTTTGTGTAAATGTAATAATAAGAATTGATAATACAGGGGGAAATTGCTTACACCAAATATTGATTTAATTCAAGTTTTTCCTGTTTGCTTACTCTGCATTTTGATAATTAATGAAAATAAATAATTAAAATATATCATTTTGAAAGCATTCTTACTTTACAGTATGTTTTCAGACCTGCCTAAAACTTACAGTGCAATATATATATACTTCCTCATAAAAGATGCTCTGCGCATTAACACAATTAACACATTAACACATCCAATGATTTGAAACTTTCAAAGACACTGGGAGGAAACGTCATTTTTAATCTCTTGCTGTAGATTTCAGAATCATTAACATCCAAGGAGAGAACGTGTTCGTTACAGTTATTTCTACAATAATTGCAGCTGAAGTAAAAAAAAAACATAAATAAGATTTGACACCTGGTATTACATAAGAAGTTTATGGAGGAATTATCAATAAGTCTACTAAAGCAGAAAAATGAAGCAATGATCAAAACCGCACAGTTTTAATTTGAGTTGACAATAGAGGGAATCAAAAAATAAACAGTGTGCACAAATTGGACAGATTAAAGAGGAATATATGTTTCAACAGATTATTGCACATTATGCCCAATGACCGACAGTGATACCAGTGAGTCTCAGCATTTCAGGCATGAGGTCAGTAACCCTGACTAAACTGATTTCCCAGTATCATATAAAACTTTACATTTTAGGTTTTGGAATGACAAAAGAGAAATTAAAACATGTCTCTTTAGAGTTGACATTTTTGCTATTTTACTTACAAAAAGGTAGAACATGCACTGTCAATAACTGGTAATTACAGCATAAATAAACACCAATCTTGAGATTCACTTTGATTTATTTACATTTAAATATCACAACAGAAGTAGACTTAAGTTTCACATTTATCAGAGAAATGTAAATGTACTGTCGACTTGCTCTTAAATAGTATTGAGTCAAGTCTAATGTCATTTCTACCTTTTATACAGCAAGATGAAATGTCCTTCTAGGACATAAGATAGGGTATTAAAGAGTTGACGTTGAAACACCAGTTAAATATAGTACAGAGAAACCATTTAAAATGGCAGAGGTAATGTATAAAAACAGACCAGCATCATCTGATCTAACTGTGCTTACAAAGTGCAGAACGCATAAATAGTATGCACAGCACACATGATGCAGATATCGGCATACTGTAAGTACGTCTGTACACAGTGGAGAGAGGATGTTAAGATAAAGTTGTTTATTCATTAATTTCTTTTAAGCCTGCACTGGAGATAAATGCACAGCGTGGCTTTATTTGGTTATGGTGCTGGTGTGATGTGGGACCAGGAGAGGCTGTCAGAAAAATTGGAGTCCAAGAAATTTGATTCACCTCTCAGCAGGACATTTTGATGCTCTGCAGGGTATGGTCACCTTGTACCAAGTAAAGAACCATCTTTTTTAACATTCAGGAAAAGTTATAGACTTTGTACCAGTTTGTCATAACAGTTCTTTGGTAGCCTAACCAGAAATCACTTTTTTATTGCTCCCAATTCATGTAATTACAAGAATCTGAAAAAAAATATAATCATGTGGCAATTTAATACATAAATAAAATCAAAGCCTGAAAAATTCATTTCCAATCCAATACCACAGCGACATTGGAATTTCAATAACTGTGGTTATTCAGGGACATACTTACTCTCTACCACAATCAGCCACGATGACATTACCAAGAAGTGCCACTCCTGAGGAAGATCACTGTACAGTAAAAGCTAGGATATACATAAATACAAATGAATCTAAAAGAGCAATGAAATGTGCCAAAATCCCCTTCAACTGGAAGCTGGTGTTCTGGTATGCAGAGTGGCAGCATTATTTGGTGTCAGCCCTGGTACCGTTTCCAAACTTGCAAAAGTGAATCTGTGAAGTGGGCGTCCCTGAAAGACAGCACCCAAAGAAGACCAGTTCCTCACCCTTGCTTCACTGAGGAACTGTAGGCTTTCTTACAGGGAAAAAGGGATTTGGGGAAAAAAAAAAACAAATTGGAGCGCTACCCACTAGGGTTACAAAGGGGTGGAAAATGTCTGGAAACTTTACATAGAAAGTTAAGATGGAGAATTTTGGAAATATTCCAAATTGGAAACTTTCCATTTGAATTATGGGACTTTATGAGAATTAATTGGAAATGGGGGTAATTTAAATTGATGGAGTCATATCCAACCATAGATACATTATGTTTTGTCACAGGCACTTAAAAAACATTACATATTAACAGGTTAATTTGTTAGTATAACTTTATCAGGTTTAATTATTTTGCTGAACATTCAATTTCAACTTCAATTCATGTAGTCTACAGGCTCAAAAATGTGGTCTCAATATTCCAGGGTTCTAGAAAGATCTGTGCCTGTGGATGAGAAGTAGCATTGATATTCCTGAGTATACCTGCATGAAATGTGGCTGTTTCACCCAAGATTATGCTAAAATATATTTTCCCCAGCTATATTCAAAATCTCCATTAAGGGCCAGTCTTTTGTAGTGTAAATTCCAGGTTTATCCCTTTTTTATACCCATAAACTCCCTTTATTTACAGTTAATTACCACGGAAAGTTTCCAACTTTGAAAATTCCTGGAATTTTGCAACTCTACTCCCCACACATTTAGCCGTGTTACTCATTCCACAAATGTACAATCCCTACAAGTTGTACCTTGTTGTAAAGGTGACTAATCAGGCTATCTAATGATTTAAGATATAGTGACGGTTGATATTATCAAAGGGGAGAAGTAATCAGCCAAAACAACACTTAAAAACTTTTTTTGAGGAGTAAATATGAATGTTTTTGGCTGCAATGCTCTAAGTTTTAAATATGACTGTAATACTTTCTATATTTCCAATGGAACAAACAAGCATTTTTATTGTAATACGGCATTTTGTTTTGTTCTTTTTTCCTGTTAATTTTCAGTGTCAAATAATCAAACATACAATCTTCTGGTGTGGACCAAATTGTAATAGTAAAATTATTAGAAGTCAAAATTGAAAAAATGGCGTGTAAACACATTTATTCAAATATGATGATTTTTGGCCCACTTGTTGAAGAGTGTTTGGTCCACTCACTTGTAAATCCAAGGCTTTAGACAAAGTATCTGCGATAGAGGGAGTATTGTACGTGTAAAACATGCCAAACACCTTCGACCTAACCACAGCGAATGTGTACTCTCTTTGATTCCCTCACTGTCCTTTTCTTTGCTTGTCTAACCTTCTCTCTCTGTTTGTTTGTATTGATCTCTCAGCACTCTTTAACCTCTGTAGTAGAATTCTGCTCTACAAACAATGACCTCTAAATAAAGTTTAAAAAAAAAGGCCCAAGTTAAAGATCTCTGCATCAGGATTCCTGTGATAAATCAAAGTGAATGTAAAGAGGAGCTAGTTTATATTAGACTGTGTTTGTCTCCATATGTTATATTACCTTTTATTTAAATCTAAGTTTACAATTAAGAAATGAAAAATGTAAATCACACAAAAGTCTAACTGATAGTCCATGAGTGATCGATCATAAATGTATAAGAGCTGTTCGTCAGCTCTTAAGTGGGATTTAGTGTTAAACAGTTCAGCTCTGCAGTAAGAAAAATATAGAGAGAACACACACACACAGTTTTAGATAATGAGTGTCAAAAAGACATCATCTTTACAACAGAGCAGAGAAGATTAGCGTCCCAGAGCTACTGAACCTTTAAAATGTGCTCAGATTAGTGGCGTAACAGTCAAAAAGAGCTTAATCAAAATGTCATTAATAATAAAGCATTCTGTCTCGCTTTTCTGCAAGTCATTACCTCGTCATTGCAGTTGAAAAAATGCATTAAAGGCACAAATTCAAGTACACACACTGCTGACAGCACAGAGCAATATTGATTTGTGTGTGGAGATACAGCCTGACTTTTTATTTTCGTCATTTATCTAATGCTTGTACTGCAGGACTTAAACACAGACAATATTTAGGTATGTCGAAAACTAAATCTTTGTCAACAGTTTATTTTAAGGTTATGATATTCACCATTAACTGAATCGTTATTTGAGTTCCAATGACAGCATTGCAACTGTTATTCTGTATTACATGCATATTGGTTATCTGTAGCAATAAACTCAGAGTTTTCCCATGATACCATCCTGATAACTGCTTTTTAACATTAAATTAGGACTTAGCTGTACATGAATCTTTATTTAGATTAGCTTTACTTAGTTTTGCTCTTGAATTGTAGTAACACAGTAAAATATATTCCCCATTAATTACTCTAAAATATATATCTATTCTAATGACACAAATCACAAAATTGTGGTGTTATTAATGTCTTAATGCCTCATAATTAAGTCCTGTTTATCACTAGTGCGCTCTCAGATTCACACTTATTTTCTAGTATTTGTCCCCTGTACTAAAGTTGCAAACTCCTCACTCTAAAAGTGGTCACATTATGATTTTTCTGTTTTATACACCCTAATTCATTGATAGAGAACTATTATACACAAGACAACAAAGTCCATGGAATCAGGACTTCTCTTTCTCCTTTTGTGAACAACCTTGAGAAACAAACAGTTTGGATAATTGTTTAATTGCACTCCCAATATATATATATATATATACATGCTTCCCCATGGTGATGTCCCGAGGAAACACTTCATTAATTTTGAAAGTCCGTGGACTTTCAAAAAACTTTATAACTTTTTTCAAAAAACTTTATGTGCTAAAGTCCATGGACTTTTATGTGCTGATGATACTTAACTGTATCTATCAATGAAGCCAGGAGAGACAAATCACTTATCTAAACTAAATTAAAAAAATCTTTGTTTAAATGTTGAGAGGATTCTTAATGAACAAAACTTCACTTTAGATTGAGCAAGATATTTTGAGTTAAAAATACTGTATTACAAGATATTTAGATGTTACTTGGACTAAAGTAGGGGTGTCAGAAATAATGTTTCTATTGATGCATCGTGATGTAGACGTAGATGAAGATGCATCGATGTCAACAATCGTTAAATCTTGCAGAGGCTGCTGCTAGACTGAAGCATCAGTTTTGTTTTTGAGGAAGAAAAAAAACAAACACAGGAAAATGAGACCTATGAAATTTATTCATTTTGGTTTACAGTGAAGTTTCATTTTTGCTGCAGTTGATCTCAAAATCATTTCTAATTAATAGAACGAGTTCATATTGATCTGACAGCTTGTATTTTTAATCTAAAAATAAGCTGATGCAGTAATATGGAAAATCCAGGATACTAATCACTGTGTTGCATCATGATGCATCGTGTTATTACATCGAATGAATCATTAACTTAATAATCGTAACAGAATCAAATAGTGAGACTAGTGAAGATGCACCGCTCTAGACTTAAGGTTAGTGTTATTTTTATTAGCGTAAATCATTTTTATTGAAAGCAAGGATAAATAACTATTCTTGTGGTGCTGCTACCTTATATGTGCCATAATATCTGGATTTCTCCCTCTCCCTCTGAAAGTACGAGCAGCTGCTTAAAATCCTGACTTGACATAAAAATTTTACTACAAACAGCAAAAAATTGGGGTACATCTGGTGAAAAAAATCTATTGTTTGCATTCACACAAACAGGCTATCCCAGAAACTGTTAATTTTTTTCTGAATATTTAAAGATAGCATTAACGAGCTGTTGATCTGGCTGATATCATCCAGTGAAACACACTAAACTCCCATTAACATGATGATAAATTATGCAGCCAAACACTGAATCAGACAAAGTGAAAACTGCCGAGGGTTTAGCTGGAGGGAACATTTACAAAGATAATTTTTTCCAAATGGGCTAAAGTAAACATGATGTGATCCTGCTTTAAAATGCAGCAGGTCCTCTGCATCTGGTTCCCGCACTAATGTCGTTCTGCAGCTTCCTCTGAAGGTCACAGACTAATAAGGCCGTTAAACAGCAGACACACACACTCACACACACTCAGGGTACTAAACCTAAACATTTGCCATCAGTGTGTGAATGAGCTCTGTCCTGAAGTTACCTCCTATATCTAATCCGTGCCTGACAACTCAAAGACTGCGGATTGTTATCCACCTCTGCTATGTTTAAAAGCCTTTTCACTCTCTCCCGTTGCAGTGATCTTTGGGAGATGTATCCCAACACTAAACTGGATTTTTTTAATACATGTTAACAGGTTGGTCCAACTATAATTGCACAAATTACAGTTTCAAGATTTTGGGCCAACACATCCATTTAATGAGTTAAAGACCATTTCACTCTTGCAAGTATACACCTTAATTAAACACAAGCTGTTCTGGGTGCTTAACCCAAGCTCCATAATGTCCTCACTGGACTTTGACGTCGAAGTATAACAGCATAAATAATTACATTGCAGAAGTGCAGTAGTCGACTAACCTTTGTTAAAACATTTACTGCAGTGGCAGAACACAGTTTTAGTTTGGTGTACATGCTCAGACTCCATCACTTTTTGCAGATTTATTTCACATGCAGAATTTGGCCCTGTTTAAACGACAATGTCATCACCAGAAACTGGAAGGTTTTTCTTTTGAGTTTTCATAAGCACTCCACGTTCACACGGAGACGGTGTTAAAACTAATGCAAGCTCACATGGATCCGTGAGAATGACCAAAAACATGGTAGTGTGCATGCCAGGCCAGTAGTTGGCGATGTAGGTTTGTAGTGAAACAGTGCTGTTCCAACGCTTTCTGGTGAAGACAAACTTTTCAGTTATATTGTCCTTGGCGAATATAACAAATGCGTCTCCGCTGGTCAGAGTATTGCCACAGCAAATCCACATTTTGTTGGAGAAGCGATAACAAACCGAGCACAGTAAACAACACACATGTGGCTCAGTAAACGACCATAGCTGTTGTTGTGCCTAGGTACATGCTCAACCTTTATCTGAAAGAGTACTGCGCATGCACTGCACATTTTCCCTGTCAATGCTGATTCCTGTTTACACAGAGATGGATACCAAAGCGTTTTCAAAACTTTTCACTCTGGACCCTGGTTTCAAATGTTTGCAGATTCAGGCACTCCGGAAACTGTTCTGTTAACAGAAGGTGCTAACGCAACAAAAACTCTGTTTTTGGCCGTTTTCATTGTCGTGTAAACAGCCCCTTTGAGGGATGCTGAGGTAGTACCTTCAGCCCTGTGATGAGGCATGGAGAGTTGTTGTAGAGTTGAAAAGAGAGTGCAGTACCAATGCAGAGCAGAGCTGGCAGAGACAAAGCTAAAGAAGTAAACTGGGAACAACTGCAGTTGAAAAAGTCTTCTAATTGGTGTTTGAGATTGTTCTCTGACATTATTTGTCACCACAAAATAGAGGGATAGTTTGCATGGCCCTTGTGCCAAAAAGAAAACATGGAGAGCACATGAGAGCTGTTAAGTTGTCCATATTTATTTTGCTCCACTTGCAACTTGGTAGCTGTTTGCAAAACTTGTTAGCATGGTCAACTGGAAGACGGCCCATCAGTAACTAAGCTGAGGGGTCATAACACACCTTAGCCAGGTGGAAATGAACATACCTCTTCCACAGTACTGGTAAACTTGGACCATAGTTATTATTTTTTTAAATGTGCAGTTTTTATTCAATCTGATTAAATCATTCTGACTGGAATATGCATTTGTGTATATGCACCAAACATGTGATCAGATTTAAAGCATTTGGGCGTGCTGTCTCAAAGACATCCATATGAATAGACATGAACATGATTCTCTTAATGAGCATATGTTGACAAAGAATTTTTCAGTTGTGAAGGCCAAATTAATTAAGAATGAGATTCCACACTGTGTTTAATACTCTGTTAATATTTCAGCTAATCATTATATTTGGAGAAATGTTTAAATGGACAGTTTGAAGGAGCAATTTCTGAAAAGTGAAGGTAGTATTTGAGAGTTTGAAAGGATTTTCCTCATGTTTGGGGATTTGTAGAAGGCAATGGACTCATAATTTGGTATTAAAACCCATCTAAAGACTCTAATATAGCATTAGTTGTTGTTCAGCTTAACTGGGCCTATTGATTTTGTCAATATTTGTTTCCAGCAATAAGTTTGTTTGGATATTTTTTTGAGATCTTGAGACACTAACAGTATTGTGGTATTTCCTTATGTGGAAATACTAGATGACTAATGTGAGACTTCAAAAAACACAAACATTCCTCAAAAAGATCTTTTAGGTCTGCAGAGAAGCTTCTTCTTGTTGTCCCTAAGGCCAGGCTAAACAATCTAGGTGATCAAGCATTTTTTGTTGTGGCCCCTAAATTATAGAACAACCTAATCCCTGAAATCAGAGTGTGTCCCCACCTTATTTGTTGGCTTTTAACTCAGCTTTAGAGTTGTGTGGTCTCTGCCCTCATGTTTCTATTTATTTCATTTTTAATCTTCTTAAATTTTACTTCTTTTATTTTTTACTGTTTTTATGGGTGTTTTATGCCTTTTAAAGAAAAAAAAAAGAAATTCTGATTGTAATCACTGTGCAGCACTTTGCACATTTCACAGATTTTAAATTTGCGATAGATAAATAAATTGGATGGGATTGGACTTGAGCTTACTGCATCACCTACCTTGGAAATCAACTGACAAATGAAGCCCTGATGACAGGATTTCTGTAAAATGTCACTACAACATTCAGTCTCAGCTTGTCTGTCTGTGGGCCGTGTTCAGGAACACACCAGTGACATTGTTGCACTCGGCAGAACCTCAGTCTGGCACGACCCGCCACTTCGACGACGTGAACATTGTTTGGACGTCAACAGGCTGGTTGCTAGGTAACCCAGCCCCTTCCATCCCAAGTGCTCTGGCCCTATTGCCTCTAGGGTAGCAGATCGTCTGAGTGTGTGGGTTGTTAATGTGTGGAAGTAGGTGTGGGATTGTAAGCTGCTGACTTGCTTAACAAAGTTTAATGGAGGATAGAGATGTTTGATTCTGCTTCTTCAATTTAGTAGCGAAAATGCTTTTCTTAATTTTTTGATAATGAATAGCATCAGGAAAGTGAAACCTGACAGAAAAGTCAGTTTTATTTTACAATTGTGCCATAAACACAGCAAAACAACCACAACTACCAGCTGTATGTAACCTATTTAAAGACAACAGCACATGCTGAGGAAATACCACCCTTCCACCCTTTGCCTGCACATACGCACACACACACACACACACACACACACACGCACACACCGACTCCCCTTCCTCCCAAACAACAGCCCACTTTGATGACAGAGGTTCACCCCCCACGCTATTGATGCTGTTGGGTGTGTGTGGGTGTGTGTGTGGGTGTGCATGTGCGTATGTGTGTGTCTAAGTGGATGTGAATGGCGTGGACGGGTTCAGGGAGTTCATGTGTGAGTGAAGGACTCGGTCATTGAGACTGTCAGTGTGGGGGTCAAGGTCACACTGGCTAACAGAGGTGGAGAGACAGTGACCGGTGTGTGAACATGAAGGAGCAGGATAAAAGGACAAGTTTGTTTGATAGTTAACTTTACAAAGTTCTGGGAGAAAAGGTGCAGGACGCTTTATAATCACTGGAGGAAAATAAACACTGTAACTGTAGACAGAGTATTTATTGTTGTTTATTCATGACACAAAACTTTTCAGTCTGGTCATCTCTCAAATACTCATTTCATTGTAGACTTTTGCAACATACTACAAAAAGGTTGACAGAATTTTCTAAACTTACGTGCTTTTTCATATTTTATATCTAAAACAATGCAAGCCCTGTTATTTAAATAAGTAAAAAATCAAGAAGTATAGAGACTGACAAAGAAGTGGTTTTGAAAGAAATCACAGGCATGTTTCATATAATGTTTTACTTTGTCAATATTTAACAATGACAATGTGTAGGCATTAGTGTTCAACAGTGGCTGTGTCTAACAATGATCTTATTGAACAATGCTTCAGCAGTGATTTAAGACGATAATGTGCTGGACAACATTCAGCAATGTCAATGTTCAACAGTAACAATGTCTAGATAATAAAATTTGATATTTTCAGTGTTTTTTGTGATTGTAATATCTTAAAAGGGTTCACCAGTGATTTTTGTTCATAAATGATAAATAGTAACCATGAACTGGTACCTATTCTTCTCTTTTGTTTACGTGGTATCGCTTGAGGTATTTAAGTCATTTGATTTTTACTAGTATTTTGTAGAGGTTTACAACTTTGTTATTATGGCAACCTTACTATAAAACATACAACAGCACATACTGAAGTCATAAACATGAGAAATCAGCCAGAGGCACAATAGCTGGAGCTGCTTACATCTGTGTTGTGGCAAATTAGAAACAGCAAAATTAAGTGTGTGGAGCCATTTCAGACCAACAGATGGATGTGTATGGCAGCCTCACGTGAGAGAAGTTTCTTTACACGTCCACTGAGCAGACCACACACACACACACACACACACACACCCCCACACACACACACACACACCGCCTCACACTCAGACAGCAGACAATCATTCAAGCATTGTGGTAGGAATGTGTTTTTGAGGGAGAGTGTGAGAGAGGAAGTTATGGTGAGGAAGGCTTGAGGGGAATGATTTGACAAAAGCAAAACAAACACTCTGCATGTAGAAAAACCTCTGTTTCATGCGTGGATGTGAACTCGTAATCTGTATGTGTGTGTGGGGGAACCTCATGTTCACAGATGAGGGTAGTTTCTGGTGTTTCATGCTGAGTTTAAAAGTCTGGGGGGCAGTAATCTTTGTTTTTGTGGATAAAGTTAAGTTAGCACAGGTGTTGAAATCAGTATAGTGATATTTCTTTTGTCTGTTATAAAAGCAGTTTAATTGCAGTTCGGTCAAAGTTAGGTGCCCTCGGCAGCAGAAAGTGATATACTCTTTGACTTTGATAACGTCAACGTTTTTTATCCGCCCAAAGGCAAGGCAGGGCATGGCAATTTCATTTATAAATAAACTGTTCATTGAGAATAACAACTCTTCAACTAGTGATGATGCAATACTAAAATTTAAACTTTAATACTGATAACAAATTTAGTATCACAACACTCAGAAGGGAAAGAATAGTTGAATCTGAAATGATAGTTTTGTGTTAGTTATGTAACTGATCAGAAAGAGAAGCCTTTGTCACCTTTGGGAATTAAAAGCTTACAAAATTAAGTATAAAAATATATTTACATTTAAGCTTAAATAATTTAATATCTTTCAGAGTGATTTGTTAAATTTTTATCAGGTACTGCAAGCAGGGTTCCCACATGTCCTGAAAAACCTGGAAAATGATTGACCAATTTGGAAAGCATATGGAAAATGAGGAAAAAAGTAAAATGTCCTGGAAAAGCTTGAAATGTCCTGGAAAATAACTTATCTTCCTTCTGCCTTGTTATTGAACAAAATTCAAACTTAGGAAATGAAGCAAAAATGTACCTGGTAACTAATGTACACTTAGCCATAAAAAATGAGTGGATAAAATAATGCAAGTTAAGGAATAAAATATAAAAACTCAAAAAAAAATTGTGACAAAAAAATAATAAATAATGGCAAAATAAAATTTAGGCAACTTAAACAGTGAATCAACAAAATATATTTGTTAGAAAGCAGAGTAAATAAAGGTTAAAAAAAAAAAAAAAAAAAAAAAGTAACCATAAATTTATAATTATAAGACACTACATAAAAGCCAGACTAAAAAGATGTCCTGGAAAATTATTTCTAGAAAAGAGTGGGAACCCTGTGCAAAATATAATGCACTTATGGTTTTGAATATTAAGATGAGTAAACTAGTTTGCATTGTGTTTTTTATAAACCTTTCTTCTACTTTAGCAGGGGACACACTACATGATTTTCATGGTCTTTACAGATTTTAAAACTAGTACACACTGACAGATTGGTTTCAGCAGATATTTGTATGATGAGTAAAAGACTGGGGATCACACACACATCCCCGTCTGATGAGGGATCACAGACTACATAATTTGTCAAACCAACCAAAGCCAAATCAATTCATTACACTCTTGCAAGGGCGACAGTTTGTTTTGATATTCTTACTACTTTCTGTTGCGTTCTGATGCCATATCCTGTGTCCCACCCTCTCTATTTCATTGGCTGTTGGCAACATGCATTTGCGGCTGTGTAATCAGTTCACACTGGACTGCAGCCACATTCAACTAAAAAAAATGTAAACATGTTTGAGTGGCTGCAACTGAGGTTGGGTCGGGTCTGCTCCCCTCACACACTTGTAGATTTCCATCTTCACCCCTCACCAGCAGATTTTTGTACCTACTAGCCGTGCTGACTGTATCCAACAAGTGCAGACTTTGCCCAACTGGGAATCACAGTTAAATTCTGGAAAAAATATCCTCAGCTCAAAGCACTTAGTTTTCTATAAATTAGCTGACATAAAATGTGTTGATGGATAGAAAGTATATTATTATAACTATTATTATTATTTTCAACATGTCAGCCACTGTCAAATTATAAGATGAATTTAATAAAACCCAGCTCTTACCACACGAATGAAACATTTTCATAGATGTTTTTTTCCCCATTTATTGTCAACAACAATAAACAAAGTAAAACATCGTAACACAGCACTGCCTCTCTTGGCAAGATGTCACCAAACTCACATTTTTATACATTTTTTTCCACCCTTTGTATTTTCTTTTGGCAAAGAAAGTCCGCAGAATTCCACAAGCTTGCTGCCATGCTTCTTGTTGCAGCTGGAAATCATTTGAGCAACAGATTTGGGTGTAAAGAGGCAGAAAGAGGGAGCGTCTGGTGATGGAGGGAAGGAGGGAAGGGGACGAGGGCAGGGTGGAGAGGGAGGTGAAGGGAGTGAGACGAAGCTGATGGGGGGAAGGGCTGTTTGTGCATGCCTTGAATTCCTTAGGTGTTATCAGCATTGCCTGCTCCATAATTGTTCCTTTAGAAGAGGAAACAAAAAAAGCTACAGACTGTAAAACATAGTAAAGCTTTGTCTCTGACAGTGACATAAAGGAGAGGGGGGTCTTTGATCCGGTGTACCTCCATTTCTAAACCAGGGCCTTATATATTGTCGAAGAATATCACTGAAGGAAATAGATGTCTGTTTTCTACTGTTTTTATACTTTGTAAATCTTTTCAGTTTTTAATCTAGTTGCTGGGATTTTTATGTACTGTTTGTTAAATAATTTAAAGGTTTATTCCATTTCAAAGCTCTCTGAAGCTCTCCAAAGCTCTCTTTTAAAAACGTCACAATCAAAAAAAAATCTGAGATCAAACATCATGTGTAGTCAGTGTTTTAGTGTTTTAAGTTTTACTTTTGGCCATATGAGCACATCGCCACTTGCTTCCCTTAAAACATAGTTAGTGCATTTTCTATTTATCATTTAAAATACACGTATATTTTCATTAGATAATTTATATTTCTTCTTATTTATTTTAAATCGTTGCATGTTTTTAAAGTTGTCATAATGTTAGTGAAAAATATGGTGGCTGAGAGGTGTCACACAAATATATACACAGAACTTCTTGCATTAATGGAAAAGACGAATGCAAAAACCACAACACAAACACAAAAGAAAGGAGATGCATCAATGCAAGAAGTCACAACTTTGCATTAATGTTAAAAGCTGCAGAAGCAGTAATGCAAGTTACCACAACAGTGTGTTGCTGCTTCTTGCATTTGTGTCGTGGCTTTGGCATTTGTCTTTTCTGTTAATGCAAAGCATTCTGTGTAAGCTTAGTGTGACACCATAATTAAATGCTTTTTAAGGCAACATATTATGCAAAATACAGTTTTTAATGGTTTCATACAAAAATATGTGTCTATTTCCTGTCTGCAAACTCCCCAACATGAGGGGACCCCCCCCCCCCCCCAGGTTGCTTAAAAAAATGTGTTTCATCTTAAAAAAAAAAAAAAAGAGAAAACTAATAATTGCGTTAGGAGAGATGCCACCTCTCCCTGATGGAAGACATTCCCTGATCCTGATGTTTGTTTGACCAATTTATCAAGCCAAGGCATAGCTGCCACAGTAAACATTAGAGCACAGGGCTGGAAAGTCAATGCCACCGTCACTTCCTGAAAGGAGCATGGTCCAACACAGCTCATAAGACTTTATTTTAAAATAGCCTCTTTTGTGCGGGGTAGAATAATAGAGATTTATAGGGATGACAAAACATAATAATTTAGAGGATTTTTTAACTTCGAATTTGTTCTGAGGACATCTGGGACCAGCGCACCATGGTGAAAAAGGAGTAAATTATATGACCTTAAAGTTAAATAAACATCCATCAGGAGAGACCAAATTCGACTCAACAATTATTTATTTTATAGTTTGATATGATTAAAAATGTGCAGTGTCTTTTGTGATTAGCATGTCTTTGGCGCTCAGACTCCATCATGATGTCTTAGTGTACTTCAGGGGTACTGAGGGCAAATACGAGATAGGATACCCCCCTTGGAGTCTAGACACAGGTGGTGGTGAGGAATAAAGGATAAGATGGGAGACTTCTGAGCAGCTTGCTGGGACCCTCATGCAGTGGACTGAGGTGCTGATGAGGTGAGGGGCCAGACTTCTGAGGAGCTGGACCTGGCCACCTATGAGACAATTGGAAGGTCCTGGAGATAACAGCAGGATGATTGGCCAGACAGGTTGTGGCAGAATCTGGTTGGCTCAGTGCTGAAGTGAGTGTACGCCCCTAATCAGCTGATGATTTGAGTCTCCTGTGCAGAAAGGCAGGGTGAGGAAATGAAGAAGAGGGGACGGAATGAATATATAGGTCTTCCTGCTTAAACATTCTCTATAGCTTCATTATTTCTGATGTTGTGAAATAATTGAGTTTCAGTGTTTAATAACTGTGATATCATTCTCTATGAAATAATGAGGATTATGATTTTTGCTTAATTGAGTGGCCCTGGACTGAATCACCACCCGGCTTCAGGAAATCTAATTTAAGGGATGTGCTTTCAACATATTGAAGCACATATTAACAGTATCAGTGAATGAGTGGAGAATAACATATTATCAAGCAGAGATTAGTTTCGGGAAGCTTAGTTACATACATGATGATTGCGGCAGTTTCCCATTGGTTGCATGATACAGACATTTACCACACCTTCTCCCTGGTGTGGAATTTTCTTGAATATTTCCTGCACACATCCGGTCAGCACAGATCTGCCCAGATCGATCCAGGGTAAAGTCAGGATGGAAAAATGTCTGTACGTCTTTACATGTGCAGCTCATTCTAAAAATTATGCTTAATTTTAGGCGTTCTGTGTATTTCAAGTCACTAATGGATGTGTTAGAGAGTTTGTCCCCTCTCCTCAGGTCCTCTAACACTATTGTTCTGAGATGGGTGGGTTGGGACCTAAAGTGGGCTGCAAACGTGTGCATGAAACATAACTGTCAGGCAAGAGTATTGCAGTTGTGTTTTCCCCAGTTTAAATATTCATGAAATGTTTAATCACATCCAAGGTCAAACTACACAATGTTTCTTTAGTTTTCTTTAATTTCTTTTGTCTTTGTGGTTGCAATTTTCTGATTTTTTAACAGTTTTTTAAGACTATTAAAATGTAAAAAATTATAACTCACATTAGCAAAGATTTGTGGTCTAGATTTTATACAAACAAGGGTAAAGAAAAGAAACTTCAAAGGTAAAGTGACTGCAGCAGAACTATCACACATGCCAGACGGTCATCAGCACAGCGGTAGGTCAAGAAATGCTAGTGTAGCTCATTTGATATGTGATTTGTACAAATCTTATCGGCAAGGAATGAACATGAAGCCCAGAGGCCTTGGCCCTTTCACTTCCAAAATTTAATCTGTTCATTTTTTATGAATTCAATGAAAATCATGCATTGTTTTTTAGACGTCCCATTCAAAGGCATGGAGTGATTATGATGCCTCATTTCCTTTGACTTACAAGCTCCAAAAACACCTCAGATCTCTTTTTAGTCAGAAAAGATAGATGTGCAAAGGTTGAAAGAAACCCTTCAGGACCTCCTTGTGATATCTTGTTCACATCACAGGATGACCAGGAGACTCCATGACCTTTACATTTATCCAGTGACCCTCCAGTTATAATCATTTCATCTTTGTGCTGTATTGAGCATTTTTGCGAAGGTTGAAGAAAATCCCTTTGAGCATGCCCGTGGTATTGCTTTCACAAGGTTAAGTGTATTGGAAGAAGATGATCATCAGACTTTTATCCTATGACTTAATACAACAAAACAAAATACAATCACAATAACCTTGACTGAGAGTGGACATTTTTGTTCAATTTTATGAAACCTTTTAAAGAGTTGATTCAATATAGCATTCGCGCCTCCTTCACAGTGAACTTTGATATGTAACCTCCAATTTGTGATCAGTCTATCCTTAAGAGAGAGTGGATATTTGGGCAAAGTTGAAAGAAAATCCCTCCAAGTTTTTTTTTAGATATTAAGGAGTCAATATTGGTCTTACAAGCAAAGGATGATAATGAGGCTTCATGGCATTGACCTTTATTCTGTGTTCTCCAAAATCTTAAGAGTTCATCGTTTGTTTATTGTTAGGGCTGCCAACTTATACTCTATATTGGAGTAGGGCACCTGGAGCAGTGAACCGCCTGATCTAACAGAGGGCGCTCCCAGCACAACCCAACCATCCAATCCTCTCTTGACCTCAACAACAGGAAGTAGAGAAGACAATAACAACATCCTAGAAGTGCCACATCGAAGCACTTTAGGATCTTCACCTCTGATGGCAAAATGAAAAACAAGACTGAGCTGCAAACTGAAAATGTGACAGGCACCTGGCATACTCCTCACCCGACAAAGTGGCAAGCCCATTTGTCGACCCTCCACCCAAGGTAGGCAGCGGAGGATTGATCAGCCATGTGCAACCGTATCCTCCTTGGCAGACTCCCGCCAGAGGTGTGGAAAAAGGCCATCACAGACAAGCTTGCAAGATTCATGCAAGGACATGTGGCCCATCAATGCGGCCTTAGGAAAGGTAAATAGTATAAGGGTCTAATGGAAATGCTTCATGTCTGTGTTGCAGCTGGGCAGGTGGGGGCAGATACGTATACCTTCCATTATAAGTGTGTTTGCTCGAAAACTTTGAGTTTGATTTTTGTAAAAGTGGCAGCCCTAGTCAGTGTGAACATGTATGTTAAGTTCTATGACAACACCTTAAAGCTTTTTTAAAAATATTGCGTTCACAAGCAAAGGATAAGCATGAGACTACATGGCACTGACCTTTGACCTATGATCTCCAGAATCTAGTGAGATCACCCTTAAATCCAATTGATTGCTCAGGGTTTCAGGAAAACCTCTTCAAGCATTTGGAGATGACGCGAGACAAGACTTAGCCCACGTGGACTAACATATTGGCATAAATTCAACCCAAAAGCATAATGATGTGGATGATTACAACAGCAGTTATAGAGTTTACAAAAAAATCACATCTGCAGTTGGGATGGGCCTATGCAGCCCTCCTCCTACTTTATACAGCCCTCTGGTCAATTTGAATTTTCCGGCAATTGAAACCATGCGATGAAAAAAAAACATTCAAAATGGAAAACAATTTTTAAAAATAGTCTTAAAAACCATTTTTCTCTCATTATTTGTAGTAAATTTGCAATTGTATTTACGACAGTGGATTATTATTATTATCTTTTGTGAAGCAATAAACAAGATTTCTGTATACTACCTACTACTTTGGCCAGATAACATCTGTAAGATATGGGTATTTTTTACTTTGATTAAGATATTCTGGCAAAATTGAGGTAAAATACCTACATTAATTTAAAAAGAAATTATAATTACTTGTTAATTGCATTGAAAAAGTGGTGTTAATTCCATGTTTAGCTCATTACATGTAGCTTTACTGCTCGGATTTTTGTATTAATATTTGAGGATACATTGTGATAAAAGACAAATTTTCATGGTTTGGTTAAATTGCATGTATTTTTGGTTGTTTAATTGATAGTACCCTTTTACTTGTAAAGAGTTGGCCCTCTGAAGCTAAGAATAATGTTAATGTGGCCCTCATAGTTGCCTATCCCTGACATACATGAATACAGAGGAAAATGAGGGGAGAAAGGCAAGAAAAGAGGTAAGATTTTATTTTGACTCACTTTATCTATTCACAGACATACTGAATATTACCAGTGCCTATATGTTTTCATGTTTTCACTTAGACATCACTTGTTTATTTATCAAGCAGCAGATGTGACCTCTTGGTTATTCTTGAGAAATTGGAGTTGAAAACCACAGCTCACGAGGAACAAGTTTTCAATTTCTCCTTTACATTAGGCAGACATCTGTAATGTGTCAAGCCACCCCAAAACCCTCGGGATATTTTCATGATAAGGATTTCTCAAACACTGTGTAATAGAATTTCCTGCATGGGCAAGATTACCAGTTTCCTGTGTAGCTTTTTTCAAAATAAGATGGTTAAAAGGGTTATGATAAAGGAATTGTTCAAAACTGATGTATTTCTTATTTCAAAATGGCTGCAGTGAGTTCCCTGCACTGTTTTCCTGCTGAATGAGACTCTGCATTGGTGGGACACACACGCACAGGATGTGATTCTGGGAACTTTGATTGATGAGGTAATCCATCTGGCTCCGAGGCAAGGGAGGGAAAGACGAGAGAGAGAGAGAGAGAGAGAGAGAGAGAGAGAGAGAGTATAGGATGAGTGATGATGTAGGCCCAAATCATGATGCAGTTTACAGATTTATGGATGTGTGTGTAGGCAGATATGTGAGGGCCTGTTTTTTCTGCGGTTAGATGAAAATACATATTGATACTCAATCTTCTAACTGTCCTCTTTTGATGTCTTGGTTCGTTACAAACGTATCGTTTGTTCACAGTAATGCATTGACCTGTTTCTCTATCCTCTCAGTAGACTACAGCCTCCATCACAGCTGCAGCAGGCTGGGCGGAGGTGCATCATGGGCCCGAGCTGTGGATGAAAGAATGACGCATGAAATAGTTGCTCCAGTCGTGACACAAACCAGATGAATGGTGTTTTCACTTACTCCGACAATAAAATCGCCCTGGAAAGTAACTCGCCCGCAGAGCAGGGGAGCTCTATTTAGCAGTAGACCACTAACCTGGACTTCCCAGAAACTCAAGAGTTAAGGCCTTAAAATCAGAAATCATTCAATCACTGTTGTAGTGATCCATTGAAAGAAGTTGATTTTCTTGTTTATTTTTAATTTTACGGAGTGAAAATGAAAGCTGATGTTATGTTGCATAATGGAGACATGTAATGGCAATTTAAGGCAGTACTGAGAAGGGCTGAAGCTTTTCCAAATTTCAGCATCAGAAGGGAGCATACCCTACAGCCTGTTTAAAATTGACAAACTATTGAAAAAAATAACCAGACTAATGAAAAACAAATGTGAAATCACTACATTTTTAATAGTCCTGCATCTGTTTGTTAAGTTCCCTTTACTGTTTCCTTCTTTCATGTTTTGTCTTGTGCTTCCAGTTTTATTTTGAAATTTGTAGCTGTTGTTTGTTTCCGTAGGTTTTGCTTCCTGTCTGGTCCTGTCACACCTGATCCCTGATTGTGCCTTCCCCAGCTGTGTCTCATTACCCCTTATGTCTCCCTCATGTATTTAACCTCATGTCTCCCTCAGTCTCATCGCCAGATTGTTGTACTCTCATTTTACTTTCCTTCTTTGTTCTCATCTGTGTGCCTGACCCGTTTTGTCCTGACTCTGTCTTATGCCTGCTGATTTTGGAAACCTTTGCTTCGAGTGATTGCCTTTTTGTGTACCAAAACCTGGACTATCCGATAAACCTCACATTTTGTCTCATGGATCAACATGTCTGCTTATTGAGTCCTTTTGTGCCTGAATCAATTCATAACAACATTAAAAAAAATATCCATGCTAGAATACAGACAAAAAAAGAGAGCTACCACCTGGCATTTTTATACAAATGTGAGCTATGCTAACACCAGACAGTGAGGTCCAGGATTAGGTCAAGAAGAAAGGCTGGGGTAATGATTATGGTTGTTTGATCCAAATAAACCAGGGCTGGGCCAAATGGTGGACCAAGGCCCATGTATCCCTCCTTCTCCCTCAGCGCAGCCCACCAGACAGTTTAAAATATCAAAAACATGTATGCACATGCAGAGATCCGAACAAAATTTACCATGACAGAATTAAAATTGCAGTGTTTCAGAGAAAAAAAGAGCTAAGATGGCTGTTATTGTCTCTTTGATTCTCCCTGTTATGTATTTGTTGATATAAAGAAATGTCCATTCAATGTACATTGATGCTTTGTTATCTTCCTTAAAAAGTAGCCATGACAGGCTTGGATTCATGGTTCAGCTCATTAGATTACATATTGCTACTTCCATTTAGGTTTAACTATGCATGTTTATGAATGCTGTTAAATAGCTTCTAAAGATGGCTATGTAAATTGTCCCCTTGGTCAAATTATTGGTAGTTCTGACTGTCAAATTGCAACAATTTGACAATGCAGATTATTTAAATTTGGACCTCTTGGTCACCAAATTTGCACATCCCAAATATAAACCTACAAACAAATAATTAATGGGATCTAAAGACCTTGACCTCTAAAGTCTAAAATCCCTCAGTTTATTTTTGAGTCACAGTTGTTCAAACCAAAAGAAAAATTCCTCAAATCATTTACAAGATGTTGAATTCATATGCAAGGGGTAAACGTGACACCCAATGACCTTGAACTTTGAACTATGACCTCAAAAAATACTAACTTTATCCATGAGTCAGATAGAGCCAGGCGGCAACCTCCAGGGCTGAAAATGGAGATGTGAGGCCCATGCAGATGTGACAAAAGTTGTAGTTCCTCGAGTGTCCACTTTGGGCTGGCTGCAGGAACCCTGGAGATGTCATGATTTTTTACAGCCTGAATGAATGTCTTGACAGTCTGGTTCAAAAGACTGCTTTAGTCTAAAACTATGCCTCATCTTTGTGCTCTCACTGTAGGAAGGATGATTTTATTGTATCATGCCTACTTTACTTTATTGAGAATTTCTGGTTTTGGAAACAGGGACATGGTTGATGTGGCTACACACCCACGTAAAGTCACTATGGGTCAGATGGTCTGTAGTCCTGCATCAACACGGCCTCTCTCTCTCTGTTCTGGAATTCTGGAAATCTCCAGAATTTTTTGTAAATATTACATTCACAAGTGAGGGATTAACATGTGGCGACATGGCCTTGCCCTTTGACATCTGGCTTTTACAATTGAATTACTTTATCCTCAAGTCAGGAGCCCTTTTCACAATGCATTCATGCAAAAGCGCAACAAGTTCAGTCAGCATTACACCACCAGACATTCACATTTATTCCATGAGGGCATAACGCCTGTGTCAATTTAATGGTGCAATATGGCATGAATGCAAGTGACACTGCCCATGCTGCCCATACAAACAAAGGCAGAGACCCTCACTCACAGCGCTCCCTGGAAAATACAGGGGGATGAACTCATTCCTCCCATTCTGACCCTGTGGTGTTTAGAGAGCAGGTGAAGTGTTACAGGGGCACAAGTGCTACATTTTGAAATTGTAGTGCATATGGGGCAAATTTTGACAGAAAGCACTTCCGAGCTTTTGAAATATGCTGGCAAGGATTAGACAAACAGATGAATGGACAGAAAAAGTTAGTCTATTTTTGGTGAAATACATATACAGATACACTGTAGTTATAAAACATAAACACACAACAAAAGAGGGCAATATAGGTTGACTATATATAAATGGGAGCTCATGATTTATGTTTGGATTGCTGGTTGGTTGTTTTTAGCCAGATTTAATACTTCAATAAAAAAAAAAACATTAAAGTTGTGTTGCATTTTCATCTCAGTGAGTAAACCAATCAAAAAGTTTGTGTCTGTAACAGAAAAGGTCAATTTTACTAATGAGGTTTTGGACATTAAAACTGTAACAGTTGTTGAAGCCTGATTGTTATGAATGAATCCTTTCCATGTAACATGAGTCATGTCACAAATAGTATCATGCTGTAACCTGATGCTGCAGGGTTTAGATAAATAAGCATTAGCCGCACATGGAGGACAAAATATCTTAGAGATGAATGAGGTGAGGCAATAACACAGTGCAGAGTACCAGAATAATAATAAACTGTGTATATATAGTGTCAGTGAGTCATTTTCTAATGAGTGCAGGGTCAAATATCAGCATGAGACACAACAGCTCACCTCCATGTAATCCACTGCCTCTAATTGGCACAGATATAGGCCTTGCTTGAGACTTGTCTTTTACAACAGAGAAGCTCATTCGGATTCCATTTTGTTGGAAATAAACATAAACTGCTCTTTTACAGGCTGTCAGACGTTTGTGTTTTGCTCCCATCTGCTGGTAGTTTGTGTTAAACACCGCTGTGTACCTGACAAAGACACACATCATATTTTCTCCTCAGCACAAGTTATTTGACTAGTGCCTGTCAAAAGCAGGTGGATTAAATCTTGATTGCTGAAATGTTGTGTATTTGTGTTGCTTTATCTGCTTCTATTAAAGACACATATTAAGCATCTTAAACCTCTGTGGAAAGAAAACAGGTAAAGAAACAGACAAAGTTCATATCACTAAAAATAAAGCTTTTTTTAAGCGGCTGCTTTTATTCAACCTTGAGTGCTACAGTCTCATTTCAGGTGTCAAAGCAGTTTGATCTGACAAGTGTTTCACTTCAGGCTGTCTGACAACAAAAAGCTCAGCCAAAAAATGTTTTCCTGTCCTTTAAGTAAAAAAAAAAAGATTTTCAAGAAAACTGTTCGTTATTAGACTTTTGTGAAATGTCTGAATTGATTCCTCATGACAAAAATATCTGTTTTAACTTTTATCCCTATAAAAGAAATAAAAAGATCAAAAGCGACACAAAGGATCTATTGTTCTTTGAATCGCAGTAAGGGCGATGTAGACCCACTAGGGGTCAGTGCTGTGCTGCAATTCACAGATAAGTCTGGCTTTGACAGTCACTGTATGCCTCAATCACATGGTATAGTAAAAAGTAGATATGCCAAGCACCTAAAATAAGTCAGTAAAAATGCCTCATATGCATGTTTTATAGTGAATTTTATGCATCAACTACTTGTGAAAATCACATACTGGAACATATTAAAGATGTGAACAATGTCTGATTCATTGTACAAACTGCATTTTTTTTGTTTGATTGATTGTTTGTTCGTTTGTTTCTAAAATTGCATACTTGTTATTTCAGGAAAATAAATCAAACCCTTTATAAACTAACCAGTGGAAGAGACTAAAGGTAAAATGGGTTTTTCTGGAGCTTTTGATTTGTTGATCCACAGTTACTTCTGGATTCAAACTTAAGTTCAGGTGTTAAAATGAAAGAAGTACACCAGGTAACATTTAGCAAAATTAAACTGTGGATTTATTTAGACTCTTGATTAGTAGACCTGGTCAAATATTTAGTACAGACATCCTGGGTGGTGTTTGAAGGCTGAAGGTTAGTTGTTCTTTATGTATCTTAGTGTGACCAGTTTTAATCATACAACAGGGTTGTTTAACCTTTCCTTGTCCTTGAGCATCATCAATACCTGTTTGTATTTGCAGATCTGTTTTCATTGGTAATTGTATAAAAAAGGTCTGTAAAGTAAATTTATAGAGCAACACACACAGATGTGTTAAAACATTTACCCATCATATAATCTTCTTATGATTTGATTGTACTCTTCATTATTACTTTGCAATTTTTATATTAATAAAAACATATCTTATGGTAATATATCTTATTTCTTATGGGTGCCAGGAAAGGGTATTCCTCCATACTTCATATTTTGGACAGACAGTTTCTCTTAAAGGCATGGTCCTCTCCTCTGGACCCTGGTAAAGTTGGATTAAAGTGTGTTAAATATAGTTTTTTTTCTCTCTGTTTTCCCCTTTTCCCCACCTCTCTTTACCTCACCACCAGAAGCCAAATTAACGTATGTTGTTATAATTATTTTGTTGTTACTCTTTCCCATGGACTTATAAAAAAAACCCAGACAAACAAAGGAAAAATTGTATGAATTTTTTTTGATAGTGAGGAGATCTACAAGTCTGCCACAAGACTGTACACTTTGGGTGTTATTTATGTATGTTTTTATTTATTTATTTTAATTTTTATTTCTCCTTTTCCTGCATAGTCTTGAATATGTGTTTGTATGTTTGTGTGATTGATGTTTTATCAGTAAATGAAATTACTGTAATCTGTGGCAAATGAAAATAAAAATAAACATTATGTTAAAAAAGTGTTAAAGCTAGAAATATTCAGAGTTTCTGTTATTACCAAAAGTTGTTCCACAAGGAAAAGCTCTGGGCCCTGTCTTGTTTACATTTAAGAATATTGATATTGTTTATGCTGCAGCAGACTGTAATATTGATCCTTATGCATGCAATGCTAATGTATTGCTGTGCTGACTCTGCAAGCTCTCTGTAGAGAAACTGAGGTTTGCTTTTAACAGCCTTTGAAATGCACTTGTCAGTCCAAAACTTGTTTTTAAAGCCTTCAAAATCAATCATGATGTTCTGTAAAGCCAAAGATACCGACTGTATAGCCTACCGATTCCCACAGTCATTGGCAGCAGCATCAAACAATATAAAGATATTTCAATATTTGGTTGGATATATTATTTACATTTAAACATCATATTAAATAAAAAAAAAGTCCTCAAAGAGATAGGAGTAATTATCCTCCTAACTTAAAAAACATTGTTGAGGCAGTCTTTCTGTCAGTGCTAGATAACAGTAATATTCTTTCTGGACATGTTCCTGCTTCCACCCTCAAATACTTAGACTTAGTTTATCCCTCTGGTCTTAGGATTCAAAACTGTAAATCCATATTGCACTTATCATTGTCTTCTCCATGGCAAAATTGGTTGGTCCTTTCTGGCAGAGAGGTGTGACAAACACTTAAATAGTTTTATTTATTAGTTTTATTTGCAAATAGACGATTACCATCATACAACATCAATGCTGAACTGGAACAATGGACTTCTCCGAACTTGCTCCACTGATTTTCTAATGTTTCAGTGAGTTCACTGTGATTTGGGAAAATCAGCCTTTATGCCCCAAAAAGTGGAATCATTTATAATACAGTTCTTTGACAACTACAGACAATAATTGCAAACCACTGTTGTGCAGTGTGTGATTTTAGTTATGCATTTCTTTTGAATCTCAAATCATTGTACAAAACTTTTCAATAACTTTTTAGATTAAAATTAAGGTTAAATAAATACAAACTGATCCATGATTGTGGGCTAATTTGACCCTTTTTAAGAGATCTTGGGAAATAAACCCCCTATAACAGAGAAAGAGCTCAAGAAAACAACAAGAATTTATTGTTATCAAGGGAAATGGAATAAAATGAAACGCATGGATATAAGTCCACTGGGTTTTGATACATTTTAGCCATGACAAAACGATACAGTAAAGATATTCACTGTCAGATGCATCAGAATACTGAATGATTGTTATAAAACATTTTAAAACAAAAACCTATACTGAGAGAAGCATCTGTTATTTATGATTGGTGCTCCCATAATTAACATTATTTCAAGATGGCCAAGGCTCTTTCTAGGAAGTTGGTATGTTAAATGCTTACTTAACTTTTTATGTTTATCACCAAACTTTGTAATCACTTATACTTAACATCTTTGTCAAGTGCAACATCAAATTTTATCTTTTTAATGGCTGTAATTTCACTTTTTGCAGGAACTTTAGAAGAAATTAAACAACATTTACCAAAGAGGTTGCTTTCATCTCTTTGGAGAAATAATAGTTAATTTACAGAGTGGAGAAAACGAAATATTAAATGTGTAACTTGTTAGTATTATCCTCTTCTCAAATATGGTTATTTATGTGTACAATCAAGTGTCATCAGCATAAAGGTGGAACTATTTTAAAGTCAGTCAGTGTACAGCCTGGAAACATGAAAGTGCTCGTAAAATCAGTTCTTAGACTTTGGTCAGATGAAAGTAATAAAACACTTGTTTGTTAAGGAGCATAAACATGTCTACAGAAGCAGAAATAGGTAGGACTGATAGTTAAGCAAATAAAGATCATAGGATAAACCCTTTTTTATGCCTTGTTTTACAGTGTTGGGATATCTCTGTCCAAAATGTAATTCCAAAAGACAGTTCGTGGTATTTGTGGGCTGTGATGTGTAATCACATTTCTTTGTTGCTTTGTGATTCAAGCTGGTTGGTAAAAAGTATCCTAAGTAAATGTTACAAGGAATTGTTACTGTTAACCTGATACTCATTAGGGCCACATGTTTTATTTTTTCTTACAAGACAGTTTTTTGCAAGTGTTTTTTTAATGTTAATTTAAGATGATGGCTTTTTACCATTATTGGATAGTTGGAGAGGCTGTTAATCGGGTAGGAAAGGGGCGAGAGAGCAGAGGAATATATGAGAGACAAAGGCTGCAGGCTGGAATAATACCTGGGTCACCCGCACAAGATGATAGCCTCAATATTTGGAAGCGCATTAGCATGACCCACTAGGCTGAAGTTGGATTTATTTGTGGTGTAAAATTTAGTGTTACTGGCATAGGAAAAACAGTGAAGCTGAATTTTAAAAAAGGAGAGAAACTAGCTTTATACTCCACCTCTGTTTACCAGTTCTAGCCAGTATTGATGTGGGTTGGATCAAAAACATATGGATGGCCCCATAATAGCAATAACGTTGACTTGTCTTACACCATTAATAATAGAAAAGAAAATATTTTTGTGGGTGGGAACCTGCTAAAGCATCAAATGAATTAAGGTGCCCTGGCAACTCATACATGTATGTTAGAGCAACTACAAGAATGGACAGAGTCAGGGAGAGACTTTGATGATATTTTGCTTGTGATTCCTTCTCAGGTACAACAAAGGAGGCTTAAAACAGCACAGTCAAGCAATATAACAATCTACTTCCCTAATGTTTGATTCCCTGCATTTCTACTAGTATATATCTTGATTTAATGAAGTCTTATATAAAGCTCTTATAAGAGACCTTGTTTAGAGGTGCAATTCAAATATTCCTTCTGCCCTTGCTAAGTTTTTTTTATGCCTCTTTGCTGCCGACAGCTGAGTCTAGAGGCATTGTGTTGTTGGGCAGTCCATCTGCATGTCCTTCAGTCCCTTGTATTCTTGTGAGAGCTGTATTTTAAAAGGGCCTTAAATGACTCTCTTCACACTTTGTAGAAATTTTGATCGGAATAAAAATGGTCATATTTTGCCTTGATTGTGATTTATTCGTCATGTTAGATTTTCATAATTGCTAGAATTTGTTCACAATTACTAACGTTTAAAAAACCTGCCAGCTTTCACATACTGAGTATCTCAGCGGACCCCTATTCTCACTCTGTCTGACACATCGTGTTGGAGCCCCAGTCACTCAAAGGCCACCTTCCCCATGTGGGGACAGTCTGCTCTGACTGACAGGTCAGTCCTCTCTGTTGTAACTGGTGTTGGTAATTGGTCTGTTTGAGGCAGTCAGCACCATTTTCAACAGCTCTGCATTCTTTGTACAGTCTAGGGTCTTGCTACCCTGAGCCAGTTAACTTGAACTGCTGAGACAACAGTGGTAAGTCAAAAAACCGTTGGGTTTATCGGTAGAGCTGTTTCAGGGAGAAGAGGATTAAGTCCCAGTGCTGTAGTTTGTTGTTCCGCACATAGAAGAACTCTATCATGCTGGACAGACATGTAAAATACACTATTGGGCATTCAAAACTAAAAAAAAAACAAACATTAAATTACCTCTTTCAGGATGATCCTTTTTTATTTTAGTGGTTATATGTGTAAGGTTAAAGTCAGGGAGTGTGATGTTTATCCTGTGTCTGGGAGTAAATATCTTCTGAAGACTCGAATACATTATCTTCAGACTTTGCGCAAATATCCTCTCTAACTTAGGAATAGATTAATTGGATATTTAGGTCAAGGGTCAACGATCAAGGTCATTGCAACAATGCCAACCCTTTCCCATTACAAGTGGAATCTCAAAAATACTTTGAGAGTTTTATTTAATTTCTCCACAATTTGCCACACTGACTCAAAGATAGATAAACTGATCAGAATTTGCAGGTCATAGGTCAAAAGTCAAGTTCACTGGGCCTAATGATCAACCCCTGCTTGTGTTTGTGATATCTCAAGAACATTTTTGTGGGACTTTTTTCAAGCTTCATTAAAATTCACTTTGACTTAAAGATAAGTGAATTAGAATCAAGATGTCTTAAGTCAAAGTTAATTGGCACCATGTTCAATCATCTCTTGCTCATAAATATGAAATCTAAAGAAGGCTTTGGAAGGCTGTTGTCAAACTTTGCACATTTCCTCTATGAATTAAGGATGATCCGATAAGATTCAGGGATCATAGGGTATTGGTCAAGATCACTGGGTCTCATGTTCATTCTCAGGTTTCAAAGAATCATACTACAAAAACACAATCAGGACTTAACAAGAAACCGAAAGGAAGTTCTAGTTTATCCATGATGTCATACATATATTTGATATCTTCTAAGAGAACAGTATATGACTTTGAACTTCAATAAATGTTAAAACCAATCAGGAGTTCATGTTTTAAAATAATATTAAATAAAAGGGGTTGACAAAGCTTGAAGGACTTATCCTAACAGGGTTCAAATAACACAACTCAACATCTTCAGATTAAATTCAATAGATAGATAGATAGATAGATAGATAGATAGATAGATAGATAGATGTACTTTATTGATCCCAAGTTGGGAAATTGTGGAATTTATGCTGGTTCCCAATTTTGGTACCCCAGTGACTACAGGCAGAGTTTTTTGTAATGATGAAATATTGAATTCTGTGTTGAATCATCTCATTTGAGGCATACATTGAGTCAGACTGGCCTTGTGAAGGCCACAAAAAGGCTGCATCTTTAAAAGACAGCAGTCCTTGAAAAAGAGGTCTGTTGAATACAGATTCTGTCTCTTTTATTAAAAATTCATTGGTGATTTGAGGAAAGTTAAATGGACCCACACTTTCACATGATGTCTTTGAATAGTGAGGTCGATAGTACTGCAGGGGGGTTAAATTAAAAATGTATAGTGGATTTATTGTATGCATTTAAGATGTGAATGCCATGGACAAAATGAAAGGTCACGTATTGTAAAAAACACACTCTTTGAATGTTTTTGTATAAAAAATATGTACCCATGGCCCATCTACAAACCCCTTAAACATGAGAAAATCTCTCTTCTCTCTCTTAATTATATCTCCTCTGAGTGTTCATTGAGTCACAAAGCTTTAGGTGTAATTTGTGGAGTTTAAACTGAAAAAAAACATGACATGTTAAGAGAGGGGGAGAATGTTATAGGACATTTATGGAATTTGTAGGGCAATCAATGTGCTATCTCTAATAGTTCTGGCTGGTCATTAGTGAAGTTTGCAGATGTGTCCTTATAAAATGTGATTATTGCGGGGCTGCGGTGTAGGGGCCATTATGATATCTTGTCATAGTTGCCACAATTCCTGGTGGCGACCCTGTAAGGAGCCAGAACAATTAACTAAAAATAACTTTACTTTTTTTTGCACTGAATTCTAATGTGTTCGAGTTTGTTTCTGCTGAAAACTTTTTGGATTAGCTCATTTATGATGTGTATCCTTATATGTCATCCAATATCCAAGCTGCCTTTTGTTCCCAAGATTTAATGAAAATTTGTGACCAAGCAGCAAGCGTCTGTTCTTGATAAGCACTACATACTGAGTAAATTTCAGTCTTTTTTGTCACTGTCATTCAAAAGGATATTCTGTCCATAGAGCCGCTAGTGTCTTGAATACTGAGGCTGATTCAAGAGAGATTGGTCGGTGTTTGACACTGTTGAGCACAATGTGATGATCAAGAGGCTCAGACAGTGGGTTGACCAGCCCTTATTGGTTTTCTCCTCACTTGTTTGACAGAACATTAAACGTCCGTTGATTAAAAAATGTCCTCTGCTTAAACCCTGCATTGTGTTGTCCTTCTGTACTGTTTCTTGGGCTCTTTGTTGATTTTGTTGTAGCTTCTCCTTTTGGGGCACCTTATTAATACATACAGAGATATGTCCAAATATTTTCTGCAGATGATATTCAAAATATTCTGTGGTATTTTGATATTTTGTGCTTGTCTTGAACCTGAGAATGTTTCTAAATTGTTGATAATGCTTTATTGTATTGACAGTGTAAAAGTTTGGAAGGTAAGCATTGTTTTTCCCTCTAAACTCTGATGAAAAAGGTTCTTAATTCAGCCCCCCAGCATATTTGTCCGAATGTCATGAACAGTCTAGGTTTTATTTCCTCTGCTGTTAAACCTGTAATGCATAACCCTAGTGTCTCTATGTGTCAGGCTCTGTCTGGCAAAACATTTAGATACTTTGGTTCCCTCCTCTTTGTATCATTTGAGAAATATCTCCAAACTAAGGCCTGTTGTGTCAAGAAAACAGTAGGAGAGGCTTGTTCATGCTTTTGTTTGATGGAGGCTTGACATTGGTATTCTCTATTCTTATGTCTTGGCAGCTCTTTTTGAACCGCCAAGAGGTCAAACTTGCGGCTGCAAGGCTGCTCCTTTAATTACCGGAGGAGCCGAATGTTACTGTTCTCTCTGTTTTTATAATATTCTGTTTGCCACCAACAAAAACAAACTCACTGAAATCACATACACTGCCTCCAAAAGTATCTGATCGTCCAATCCTTACCTCTCAAACCCGAACCAAAGAGCCATTATTCAACTGGCACAATCAATAGCTAATGGCCCCCATCAGAACCTCAACCCAAACTTCACTTTGCTGACATCACCCCTTAGATCCAGGACTCTGAAATGAAGAAGGGCTCGCTTTAGCAAGAGCTTTGTGCCTTCTGCCGTAGCAGCACCAAACAACCTGCAATGGTAGCCACTGCTCACTACTGTATTTATGCATATTTGTGTGAACAATGTGTCCCAGTGTTAAAAAGTTCCCTTTGGGACAATAAAGGCTATTTCACTGTCTATAAGGCTTCAAGCTGAGACAAATGTGTCTGGTCAGAAAATAACTGTGTCATTTTAAGGACAAAGAGGCTGTAGCTTAAAGCGTAGTTCTGTTTGTGCTGGCAGATTATGCTGCTGTTCAGCTTGTGTTACCTGATCAACTTGACACTGTCCTGCATGATTTGGATACTACCTTATTCATTTTCCATCACAGTAAACTTTGATTGTACCTCTTTAAGATAGGTGGGGTCATTGCATCCTCACAACAAAGAAGGAGGTAGAGGCGATAGAGCTGACATCTCCTACGTGGCGTTTTGTCCCAAAGAGAATATGGGTTTTGTTTAAAAGATGAAAGCACAGAACAAAACAACAGATTTTTCTAAAGCATGGGATATACTGATAAGTCATGCAGAATTACGAAGCAAAAGCGGGAGACTCTTGGCAACAAGCTCTGACCATTCAGTGGTCGGCAGTGTCTCCACGTAACATTTGCTCAGGTTGCTTGAAACCTTGCTGGAGGTGATACAAAAACAATGCTAGGTACCAGGCACAATCCCTAATGGAAAACCAAAGCAACAGAGTAAAGTTGAGCTGGGTGGAGCTGATACCACATAGTGGAAAAGCCCCTTAAGTGACATATGTCTCTGACTTCCCTGTAATGAATGCAACAGATAAAACATTAAATCAGTCACCCTCTAGTTTTCCTGAAATTCTTTGCCCTTTTTAGTGTCTTTCTATGAGATTTTTCCCAGATGGTATTAAAACAGTCTGGCTGGTGTACCAGTTCATTTGCAGACAGCACATGGACTCTTATTTTTGTACTTAATAATGATAAGTTTATCTGCAGAGCACTTTTCAAATCACATGTTTACAAAGTACTTTGACAAACAGACAGGAAC
The DNA here is from genome assembly GCA_037902135.1 of Cetoscarus ocellatus. Classification (NCBI taxonomy): domain Eukaryota; kingdom Metazoa; phylum Chordata; class Actinopteri; order Labriformes; family Labridae; genus Cetoscarus; species Cetoscarus ocellatus. The sequence goes on along the minus strand of JBAMNC010001627.1, from coordinate 321,974 downwards.
AAACAGAAGACAAAACACAAGAGGGGCTTAAGCACAAAATGAACTAACAAACAAAAAGTACAGTTCAAATCAAAGAACCCTCACAAACATATACAAACAGCATAATAAACCCCAGGACAATAAGAAGAGAGCAGGAGCACTTCTAGTGTCCTTCCGACCAACTGTGCTCATGGAGGGGCACCAACAATCCAGGCCCAGGCGCCCAACAAGGTCAGAGAAAACACAAAAGGCCCCCAGCTCATAGGACTAGAGACACCAAACACCACGCCAATGGGCATCAGATTTATTGTTTTGCTTGCTAAATTATCAAACTAGGAGCTTCGTAGTTCCTTTTATTTCATTTCAGTTTTTATCCTGTCATAATAAAGAAAGCTAGTGGGGAACAGACCATATGTTCTGAGTATCTGAGGGCGGCTAAGCTGAAACTGTAAGGGGGCTTCAGCCACCCCAAAAGTGATGTAACATCACCTATGGGTCAGTGTGAGCGCTGATGGAGGTGGATGGTCTTTTTGGGGGTCGTTGGGTGCTGGAGAGAGAGGGAGTGAGGGGAGGGCCCTCTGTGACGTCACTCCGCGTTGACTGACTGACGGAGCCTCAGCAGGCTTCAGGCTCAATCTGCGGCCAGCAGCAGCAGCAGTAGAGGTGGTGCTGGTGTGGAGAGGAGAGCGACGTTTTATCAACTCCTTCCTTCCCTCCTGTGGTTTCTCTACGCTGGGAGAACAAAAGGCAGGGACGTGCATGACCAGAGGCGCCAGCTCTCCTTCACCTCCACAGCACGCCGGGCTAGCTTGATGCTCGGTTCAGCCTGCTAGCAGCCTTTGTGGCTGGGCTGTCCATGCATCCGTGGAGCCCCTAAAGAAGAAATCCCGGGCTGGGAGAAGCCTCGGCTCCTTTTTTTCTGCCGTGAAAATTTCCTCCCCGTGTGGGCTCACAGCAGCATCATTGTCAGCTCCATTGCGCACACAGAAAGCAGATTTCCGGAGAGGAGCATCACCGCCCGGGCTCGGTTGAGTACACGTCGTCGCCTGTCTGCAACCTCCAGCCTGACAGGACCAAAGAGGCGATTGATGACTAATTTTCTTTAAGAGAAGCTACAATGTTGCGCACCACGGCCAACATGTTGGCGACTGGATTGCTTTTCTTGGGATTGTTGCACAGTTTGGAAGTAATCGCACCGGGGAGGGCTATTGATGGTAAGCAAAGCTGATTCAGAGTCTTAATGAAAATGCTCAGAATAACTATAAGTGCTGATGTGAAACTGGACTTCTCATTGTGCCTGTGTAAGTGAGGAGTGTGCAGCCTGAAGGTCTGACTGAAGCGACGTGAAGGAAAGACAATTAAAGCTCTCTTTTGTTTCTGTCTCCCTCTGCCACATGTGAATATTGCAATGTCACAGCAGAGATTTGCTGCTCCAGCAGCTCCTCTGGATCTCACATCCACACTGACAGGCAGTGATGGATCCGTAGCACAGGCCCCGGTATGCAGATCGATGCTTTGATTTTTACATTACATTAGTTTTGATCGCTTCACTGACAGAGAGGCATATCCTACCTCTGCTTCTGTCATGTGTTGGGAAATATCAGCTTTATTATGAGTATGAGTTGAGCTGTAGTGTATTATTTTGTATTGATCCCAGTTTACTGAGTTAGTCCACAGCAGTCAAGCAGCTGCTCAGCTGAACATCACTGTGACATTTTCAGAGGAAATTTAAGTGTGATGGCGTTTTTTCTTTCAGTAGCCAATGATACAGATTTTGCAACAATATCAACCTCAACCTGGCATGAATTGCCTATTTTTTGATTACCAAATCAACATGTTTGGAGAAATTATGTACGGGTAGAAGTAGTTACTAGGGATGCACAATATAATTGGTATGATATTGGTTTGGGTTTGAGTTAAACATAGGTTTCCACCTGTTCCTTACACAAATAGACTGTCACATTGAAAGCAACAAGTCAGTTTTCATAAACTTAATACTTAGGGCTCTTGACCAAGCATATTGGTATTGATATCAATGATAATGAGTTCAGAAATATTGGCACATCAAAAATCAGCAAAAAATCAATATTGTGCATTCCTTTCAGTTATGTATGCCAAAGCTAGCAATAAATTAGCAATTTACCAAGAGTTTCCCCCATGGTAGCCTGTGATAACTTTCCATAATGTTTTTTCAATTCTGAAGGTTCACACTGAAGTCGAAGCGAAAGAAAAAGCATAATATCTTAATTGTTATAGAAAGTTCTTCTGGAACATTATAACATGCATGAAACATTTAAAATCCAGATTTCAGGTGTGTTTTTCCCAGGGCTGGGTAATATGATTCCAAAAATAACATCTTAACATATTTAACATGGTATGCAGTATACTATAAGGCTGGGAATCTCAGGGTAGCTCACATTGCAATACGCGATACATGGTAAGAAATGCTGATGTATCATGATACATGTATACTGCAAAAATCAGTAGATGGCAAGAATAATATAAATGGCTCTAATAAGATAAACTGAATGATAAATGTATTTACACAGCAATTTGATGTCATGTTTAACATCATTTGACAAAGACTTAGATGAGACAGTATTTATGCTGTCATAATTCAGATTGAATAAAACATTTTTACAACTGTATTACAACAAGGACATTATATACATTAATATTTGACAGTTGTAATCAGCTCTTGTACATAGACCTGTAAAAATGTATTTTAACAGTAAATATTGCCGGGGTATAGGTAATAGAATTGCCCATGCCAGGACAACGATTTAATGATAATCTATCTTACTCTTAGTATACAATATATGAAAATCCTATTTTTCTGTAAATAAAAGACAAATTGTTGTCACACCACCAGAATTTTGAACTTTACATAATTCTAGTAAAAAGGCACCAAAACAGAAGTCCTGGAGACACAATATCCGGGAAATTATTGTTTTTACTTATACACAAATGCAGACTAACTCCTACCTCCCACTGTCTTAACTGTACAAAAACATCATTGCAAAATGACAAATGTATTATTTCAATGAGCCTTCAAGAACAAAAAGTATATTTACTTAATCAACCTCTGTCATGATTTTAATAAAGGAGAGAGAGAGCACTGTTTAAATAACATATGTTGACCACATTGTTAATGTTGGTCGAACTGCTAACCTCTTTCCAAATGTTGCGCATGTTTCTTTTAGCTACTTAGACAGTACAGGAACCTGCTAACCTTCCAAAGCAGCTGGATCTGCCAGATTTCGTAACCGTTATCAGGAAGATCCACCTTGCAAAGCTTCAAGCTGAAACAACTGTATAAATGTTCATTTAAGGACAAAAAGATGTTTGCCATTAGTGTAATTTTGTTTTGATGAAAACTTTTGTGACTGCAAGCCTTTGACCGGCCTGATTGAATGTGACAGACCAAACATTCATTCAATCACCTCACAATTTTTCTCGAGAGGTTCTACCCTTCTCTATCACTCTCCATGAGATGCTGCCAGATGGACTTGTAAAATACATCTCCGTTCTTTGTGGAACAGTCCATCTGGTGTTTCAGGTTTGGAGTTTTCTTGCTTTTTTTGTAATATAAAAAAAGAGCAATTATTTATATAGTAAGATTTCTAAGATTTTTTGTTGCCATGCTAGCAGACAGGTGGCACTATTAGGAATGCATGGTGTTAGATTTTAGATATCCAGTGCAGATATATCCAAACTTATTCTAGCCAATTCCAATACCACCAATATAATACACTTTTTATTTGATAGGCCACAAAGTCTAGGGCATATGGTACAGTCATATATTGTGTTGATGGTACAGTTAATATAAAGCCACGTATCCCATATTGGATATCTATGGCCATTTTACATAGTCAAAATTATTGACTGTAAGTAATACCCATAATCAGTGTTTAAGCCACCAATATAGTTCCAATAGCTCTTCGTCCCTAATCAGTATCATTTGATTTACCTATAATATGTGTCTACATCAAGCGTTTAAATGGAATAAGCTCCCATTTAGTTCAAATGGATTTTCTTGTCGCTATAGGCATATTACTGAGCCTTAGACCTGGCAGCTATTTTTGTACTTAACATCAACATAAACCCTATCACTATTCAAACAGCATTGTCCAACCCTGTATCTATCATGGAAATACATTGACAAACTCAGTACATTTTCCATCCCTAGGTATTGAATAGATTTTCATTATTAGTCCCCACATTTGCAAACTCAGATGTTTAGTCCTGCCGCAAACAGGCATGTGTTGCTCTATGTCATCATTGTGTGTTAGTTTGATTAGTCAGTGGATGGTATGTCCTATGGGACTCACTGAATGCCAACTCTTATGTTGTGATCTGCAGGCAGATATAGGGAGCAGTCTTAAAACAGCTCCCCCAATGACCCTGCGAAACATACACCTTCACAAACTGGAACAACTTCTGGAAACTATTAAGCCTCAGAGTTCCACTCACACGCTCCTCTGTTTGGTAAGAAAAGGAAAAAGGGCGTTATCACAGAGGAGTTATTGCACACAGATTTGTTGAATTCTTTGCGGGTGATAAAAAAGAGGTGACTTTATTTTTGCTAAGATATATAATGCCTTCCATTCATCTTGGGAATGTCTGGTCTAGGAGGAATATTTTTAGATAAGTTTTACTGGTAAGAAAATGTTCCCAAACAGAGCTCCATATCTTCCGTAAAGCTAATCTCGGATCTAAATTTGACATTTCGTTTAGTTCTGCGAGACCCTAACATGCATAACTGATTTAAACTTCTCAGCTGCGTTTTGTGGGATTCATCATGGGGCTATAAAAGCTTGTCCCTCTGCCTTTGAAGTCATCTCATCGACTTGGCAATCCAGTGTTGTGAGGTTCTTTGGGAGCAGAATCCACATAAATTACCACCTTGAAGATAGTCTTGGATAGCCTGCAATCACCTGCAGTTTCACCCTCCTCCTCCTCAGTCCAGCAGCAACAGCTGAGAAAGGCTGCCTTTAGACGGTTTCTGCGTCAACTCACTGTTATTGTTTTAGTGAAATTTTCCTCTCTGTCAGTATTAATGCCTTCATTTGATGAGTCAGCCCTGTGCAGTGTCCAGTGATTGCCAAACCTTTGCTTTACTGGAAAAGCCACTGGGATGTAGAGGCTAGTGTGCTTGACTGAGGCTTTAAAGAAAACAGAGAAAAATTTGTCAACAGTTGACTCATCTGTGAGTCGTACCACTAAATACGACATTTACCCAATAATGTAGTTTTTAACTGCATAACGCCTTTTTTTTGAACATTGTTTATTGTTGTATGGGCATTTTTGTGTTTGTGACGTGTTTTGAAGCTGAGCCCATCTCGTGGCAGAAATTCAGTGAGAGGTAGCTATTAGTTGATTCACATTAAAAAAAATATCTTTTTCTTGGATGTCTTTAATACTTTTGCAGCAGATGATAAATTTTTGTAGTGATAAGTCAATCCTGACCCCTAGAATCTGCAGGATCAGTGTGCTTATAATTCTTTATGCGCTATGTTTTTGATTCATCTCATGGTGTGTACCCTTGCCCACTGGGTCATCTTCTAGTGTGGAATGCATTAAAGTATAGTTCAGAGCAGGGGATGGCAAGAGTACAAGTTCAAGCACAAAAAAAGAAAACAACATACAGTCCATACAGTTAAACACTGGTTTAATGTTATGTTGATGTAGTGAAGGGATACAATGCTCCCGTCATCATTCACCTCAAGACATCCTCATTATTTCAGTGAGGGTACAATACTTGTGTCAGTTCACAGAGTGATGCAGCTTTGGAGGAGGGCAAGAGAGCATGATGTGGCATACTCGCTCTGTTGAAAGTGTCTTGAGATAACACTTGTTATGACTTGGCACTATACAATTTAAAGATTGATTGACTTCAAATACATACAAAGTCAGTAATGTCTGCAAAATACACAAATGTACTATGGTGTTTCACCTCATAATCACTGCATGGGTGCATTTAAAAATCAAGAATTTCATTTTTTCAAGAGTTAAATGTTATCTCTTGAAACACACAATTCTCTGTTTGGTGCTTATATTTAGGGCATTAAATAAATATATTTGTCAGATTGGTTTATCTAGTAGGGACCAATGTATCGCCAAGTCAACAGAAAGGACTTAAAATCAAGTTTATTAAGATGTGGGCTATCACAACCAAATCAACCGACTGCATAGTGATGGTGAACGATACTTGAATACTGGATAAATAATAGCTCTCTGTTCAGTATCTGATTGTGTTACATAGGTTAGAACTATGTAAATGAGTACAGCTGTTGCTTAATTTTCTGATATTCATTGGCACAATAATATTTATTTTTGGTTTATCAGGAGCTGTCTTTCTCTATCACACTTCTTTCCACTTGCTTTCACTGATTCTACCGCTACAGTGTGTGAGCAGCAACTCTGATGTAGTAATGACATCTACTCCAAATTGGTCTACAGGAAGCTAGACTTCATATTACCCCCTCCTAAGCTTGACTAAATTGCTTTTGCAACCTCTTTGATGCCCTCTTTAATTTGTAGTGCCCCTTTGAACCATGTATGTTACTTGTAAAGCTCTTCATTCTAGCCTCAAACTTGTCTTTTTCCCATTTTCTGATCCTCTGAAGATTTTCTCTCACTGTCTCAGTACTGTAGCCAGAGCAAAGTCCCAAGGCCACCAACAAACCCTGAATTTAATTGGGGTCTAAAATGCTCTTTGTTTCCCAGAGGGGACCTCCATGAACACTCTGAGATTGTTCAGAAGGTGCCGCTAATTGGGGGACCAGTGGAAAATGGCCTCAATGAAAGAATTCACATTATTCTAGTCCACAGAAGAATTGTAATGTTGACACAAAAAAGAGGAAATTTCAACACAGAAATGGTGGGAGAGACACCTTCAAAACTGATGGAATACGCAAAAATTAATCTCTTTGTTAAAACAAACCCTCAAGTCTTGTTTATCTGAAATACATTTTCCACATTTTCTGTGTTCTAAATATTCCTGCCTCCCCATCCTAACTTGATATAGTAAAAGGCTCTGTCCTCTTAATTAAACCACCATCCAGTGTTCCCCCTCTCCTGGCACTTTTCCCCAAGGACCCTTCTGTTGTAACATTTGGTAGAAGTCTTATAACTGGCAGCATTTGGTTGTTGTTAGTGTGACACTGCCGTCACAATGACAACCACATGGCCAAAAGGTTACCTACCACTTTGTTGTTTACTGACACTGGTGGGGGATATGCAAAGAGAGTACATCTGTCAGGCTCTTGTTGCTGCTGACCTTGTGTCCCACTCTCAGGATTCAAAAGTGGAAAGGCAGTCAATGTAAATAACAGAGTATATTTAACACGGCCATGAATATGAGGTTTTAAATCAGAGCATTACTGAAAGAATGTTGGTTTCTGCTTAAACAGCCTCTGTGACACTCTGAAAAGCAGCCACGGCTGCATAACTGAGCAGATATAAAATCCAGTACTTTGGTCAGCAGCTTTTCCTCTGAGAAAAACAACTCAGAGGCAAAGGAAAGTTCAGTCATATTAGAGCACTGATGGCCCAAGTGAAATGCTGTTCTGCTGGAGCAATTTCTCCCACTGAAATAAGTCTTCATTTTAGACTTAACAACTTTAGTGGATTACACTTGGTTTACCATCTTACTGTTCCAGAGATTTGTGTAGAAAATGGCCACATTGAACTTGACCATTTCTTAAACATTGTACAACGCAAGTCTTTCCCTTTTTTCTAAAAGATGCGCAGGTTTTAAAAAAAATCATAGCTGATACTTTTTCAGTATGAATGAAGTTAGAGTAAAAAATGTTTTATACTGAATTAAACAAGTAAATGTTACTTGAATATTGGCTTATTGCTGTACCTGACTGGCAAAAATCAGTATTGTGCATCTCTGATTATTATAACTTTTCTATGGATTTAAAAAATTACTCAAACATAATCTTTGGGATTTTAAGCTTTCAACTTTATAAAACAGGCTGTCTTTTGCCTCCAGTGTACAGTCTTAATGGTAAGCAATACTAACCATATCCAGATTATACTGTCTGCACATACACTATATGAAAGTGATATTGATCATTTTGTATAGCTTTGAGTATGAAGAGTTTCTTAACTACAGGAGTTGTAAGATGCATCTAACCTTCTCTGTTTATCTTACATGAGAAGTTATATTTCCCCAAACTAATTTCCCAATTACCTGAAAACCCTGGTGGAGTCTTAAACGGCTGACGTCTTTTACTGCCTGTGTGCTTTGTGGCAAGCATGTTCAGTCCAGCCCTGTGACCCACTTTACAGTCTTGACCCACTGATTGAGATACACTATCTAGATGAAGCTATTTAAGGACTGGAGATAGAAGATGGTCTGAGGAGATCCAGAAATAAGAAAATGGAGAGAAGCTTGTTTTGGGGTATCATGAACACACAATTTGTGTATCAGCAGCCTTTTGTCACTAAACTGTCGATGTAGAAAGGAGGGAAAGAGGAAATGCTGAACATGCTCTGGCTTTTCTGTCTAATGAATTTAATTTTTGGCTTTAACCAAATACTGAACGAAAGTTGTTCTGCAGAGAGAATTTAAATGATCCGAAATCAAATCTGCTAGATGATCAAATTCTCAACACTCATTCATAATTAAGTAAAACCTCTATTTGTTGAGGGAGCCCTCGGACCTAAGAGAGGTGTACCTCTGCAGGACACCACAGATTTTTGGTTGTTAAATCCAGAGCTGTCTTTGGCCAGAGTGGGGCCCTAAGCAGAATTATTTTATGAAGCCCTTTGTACCGAATGGTCAGTATTGATAAAGAATTGTTATGATTAATGATTTGGATTTATTGCTTTTGCACCTGCCCAACATAGCCACATATGTAAATGTTAAACAACCTACAATACTGTATTTGGTTTGACCCCACCCCCATAAGACATGCAGACACCTTGGGCAGACACAAACTTTTCCGCCTCTCTTCATATCCATAGCAGTCTTCTCCTCCCTCTCTTGCTTCTCCTGATGACTTAAGTAGTTTATCAGCAGTTTTTTTCATTAAAGATCCCAAAATCAATTTTCTTTGCTTTAATGCTGTTAGAAGGTGCTTGGGGAGCAGAAGAACATGACACCTTTTACTAATCGGTCAATTCACGAAGAAACCCTCTGTATTTTATTTTACTTCCTGATGTTTATGATGTAATAGCTATACAACCTCCACCTACATGTGTGTTTTCTGCAGACAGACACCATGACTGTTTTGAAAGTCCACACCATGGCCTGTAACCCCTCCTCCACCTCACATCTGATATCGTTTGGGCAGCTAATCAGTACAGAGCTCATTATCATAGCATCCGTAGACACGCTAGGACATGGGACCTTTAAATTAATGTGTGCATTAATCCAGTTTCTCTTCCATTTCAAGAATGTGAACTTACTGATGCTCTCACAAATAAACAACATTACTTTACATTAAACAAAGGAGATACAAACAATGTGAGAACAAATGCAAGAGAAGCTTAAGAGGAGATTCTTAGCACAACATATGTATAGCCCAATTCATTCTTACATTTCAAGGTGTAATATTTACCTCTCTGTGATGGTTCACCTTCACTGTAAACGCCCTGGAGGCAGATTGGGGGGGAATGAGTTGACGCCCTCTTTGTTCTGTCTCCAGAGGTAGTAACAGGGGCGTGATTTGGAAAGAGTGGGGATCACAGACTCTGCAGGAGACAGGAGCGCTATGAGTGAGCGTTACTGCTTTTGTGTGTATGTGAGGGCACACGCCGTGTCATGCACATCCATGCCGTATTGCACCGTGAATTGGAAAAGGTATTACAGCCTTCAGAATCAATGTGAGTGTCTCTAGATGTAAATATAGTGGAACCTTGTTGCTGTGCTTTTGCGTGAAGGCACTGTGAATTGGGCTCATCTCTATGTGTGTGTCACTGAGGCGCTTAAGGAACAGATATATAACAATTTCAGGGAAACTTTAGAAACACACTGATCGGTAATCCTTAAAGATCTGATTCCCAAATTAACCAAATATGTATACCCCTTGGGATGTTCAAGTGCTGTTATAATTTTTAAATTGACCAAAGCTAGACGAGTAGGAAATAAAACAAAATTTAAAAAGCAGGCCAAGTATAACCCCCTTTGGATGTTGAGGCCCTTTATCCTGCCCGTGTAATGTGTATTGGGAGAAGCAGGCCTGTTTACAAACACCATTTTAGGGGTTATTCTGTGTGGCTATAGGTGAATAATCTTTGGTTTTGCAAGCAGGTTAAAACCTTTTTAAAGGTTGCAAAATGTTTTTTTTTTTAATTTAAATGTATATTATATGATATCTGTTCATTTATTGATCTGTTTTATCAAAAGTACCAAAGCTTGAAAAACTTAAGGTTTTCAGCCATATTTTTAAACAGAAATGGTTCAACAATAATGTCAAGCCCTAATGAGAGGCAGTCAGCACAAACAACAAGGTAGTCAATTAAATAATCACAGTGGACAAGAGAATGTTCACTCTTCATTTTACACATCTAACAAAGGAATGTGCAATGTCAGTTTTTAATTAAGGATGTAAACATGCTGAAAATAGCAGGAGTCCCATGTGTTTGACATTGTTGACACACAGAACCTGTGTCCAAAAGTATTTTTAAATTTAAAGTGAAAAAATTGGATCCATTAACAGTTTTTGTATCAATAAATTTTTTTCACATCATCATCCCGGGTGCCAATAGCCCAGTGGGTTATCTCTATATACCCTTTAAGTAGAGCCTCTTTAGTAGAGCTATCCTGGCCTGCATGTGTCTTTCCCCACTCTCCGTGTCTAATCCTACTCCTAACTTAGGCAGCTGAAATTGTGCCACTGGTGTGTAATCCACAAAAGTTAAAATCCTGTAGCCTCTAGCACAGCACTGTCATGCCCAGGCTTCAGGTTTATGAAGTAAAGCTTTTAAAGTCACAAACCTATCTTGTTTTAAGATGTTCTTGAAGAGGTCAGCCAGAGAGCCTACAGAAATTATTTATTTGACTACAAACTGCACCATGGCTCCAAGTGTTATGCCGCTTTAAACGGTCACTCGGGAGTTTGGAAAGTATGTGGAAAAAGTAAACTCCTTATTTTTGTTTTGTCTGCCTTTGACATTCATTATTTCTTGTTGTGGAACCAACACTCCTTAAAACTGTAGCTTTGCAGAAATCACAAGTAGTTGTAGAAGTTGGCATAAGAAGAGCAAATGCTTCCAAACTACTTAGCCTTTGTTGTAACCTTTCTTTCGACTAGCTTTGGCTTGCCAAAGTGCACAGACCTACTGTTGTAATGATGACAGTGACAAAGCACACACAAACTCATGCTCTGAACTCCTTACATTGACCATTGTTATAGATAATAACAGGATTATTGTACAGCACTAGAACTGGACTGGCTCAATTCTTCCTGGGACCTTAGATTTTATGCTATTAAATTAAGACAGATATCAAAAACCTGTTTATGACAGCTCTGATTTCCTAGATGTACAATTTCTTACTGCTTGCAGTAATATTTGTAGTATATCAACCACCCAATTTAATACAAAAAGTTTATTAGGTTGTTAATTTGTCATCTGTCAAGCAACCTAAGCAACTTAAGCAACTTGTGGGCATCGAACCCGTTGTGGTTACTATTGTAACATAATCTTTTAAGTTGATATATAAGTCATGCCATCATCTTTTCAGATTCTTCCTCATTCTTTAGATTTGTTCTTTGTGTATTTGGTCCTGCTTTTTGGATATTATTCCTGAGTAATACAAAAAAGACCCGCAATTAACACTACCCTTTTTTTAAAATCTCCTTCTCCTTGTACCTTGATCTCTCTCCCTTAATTGTGACAGGAATACTATTACCATCACAGAAAGTTTGGCAGTTATTCTTCCTGACTATACCTGGGCACCAAGCATGAGTTTTGTGTATGTGGTACGCTGTACACCAGGTGCTGTAGAGATCAGGAGAATCAAGTATTAGGTAGTACCTCATCACTGTAAAGCAAGAGCCTCCATTAACCAGGTAGTAGACCATTACCAGGCTGTGGATGATTTGCCATGCTGAGATATGGGTAAATGACAGAGTGTATCAAAAAAAGATAAATAAATGAAAAATAACTTGACACTCTCACATTGGTGCATTTTGACTGTTAAATCCTAAGGCAGAGTTTCCCTGTCTCTGTCAAAGCTGAGACGGCTTAAAAAGTGAGGCCTTAGATAAACTGGGTGTTTAACATGCATTTGCATACTCCAGCTGCATCATGAACAAAGTGGTAATTGTGATTATGCACAAAATATGTTATAACAGGAAACCCAAAGCACACGAGAGAGCTTAGGCTATGTACATCTACCTGATGTGTAGGGTGGAGACTACAGGCATGGAGTCAAATCAGAGATCATAACAAACATGGTAACCATCAAAATCAAGTTACAGTAGATCAACTCAAACTGGACAGAGAGCCCACCCTCAGAACTATATGGTAACCTACATGTGGTTTTACATTAAAAAAAAAAAAATATTGTTTTGATAGAAATGTGAATTTGATTATTTTGAGGTGAAATTTATTTTCTTGCTTAATCAAGTGGTTGAACCTGCTCAGTTTTTTCACAGAGTAACAGAAAGGATATCACTAAAACTAAAATATAAAAGATCCCCATCCCTATGCATGACCAGGTTAAATGGGTTTTGTTGACACAATAACAGAAAAAATGTGTTTAACTTGCTGCTCTGTGTCAGACTGAGAGATCTGTTTGTGTTGATGACTCATGCTCGAAGCTATGACCCCTGATTTGTTGTGGTGAGATGCACAATGGAGGCTATATCACTTATTGTTGTTGCAGGGGATTGAACATACCCAGAATTCATTTATTGTAACTTTCAAGGAGTCCTGTTTCTTTTCTTTTAAGTTAAACTCCAGTTTAAGTATGATTCTTTTTTGAGTATTTGTTCACTCTTGGATCCTTCACTTGATAAATAAGTTCATCCATTATGTTACATGCTCCAGCCGCACACATGCTCGGTCACAGCGGCGCAGAGGTCACAGCTCATGCAACTGTGATTTAGATTTCTTTTCGAACTTGTAATCCTAAACACAAAGTTCCTAACCATAACCTTAACATAAGCCTAATTGTAACTATAATCCCTCAAGCAGGCATTCACCCTTCACACTGTGGCAGAAATCTCCTCACATGGCCCGAAGTGGACACACAATAGTTAAATCTGACCTCCGCCTGAGCCAAAGCCACGTGGATGTATCACACTGAATAAATCTATGAATGTGTTTCTGATTATTGTACCCCATTGTCAGGGGATTGATCTTTGCATAAAGAGTGGAGGATATCCGACTCTCAGCTGTATCGGTATAAGTTCTACCTGATTCGGTGCATTTCCTACTTCTTTGGAGACAATTCCTGAACTGTATCAAGTTTATACATTCCACTGGGAAATTCAATATATTTCCTTTGATATCTTTGTAGTTTTAGATGATGAGTGATGATGATGTTTAAAAGTCACACAATTTTTCACAAATTCCCAATTGAGCTCAATTAAGACATTGCTAGCCTGATGTTTTGCAAAAAAGGGGAAAAACTGCACTTAAAAACTCTGGGATCTGCATTCAGATTCAGATAACCTCCATAAGATGTTGATTTTTCCCTTGTGCTATGACCAGCATTCTCAGAAAAGTAATCAAAATCCATTGAGAACTTTTGAAGGTATTATCAAAAATCTTACAATGTTAACAAACCCTTTAAAAACATTCCTGGATCTGCGTATGGATTCAGATCTCAACCCCAGTGTTTAATCACCTCTTCCTTGTGCCATGAACAATATTCCCTGTAAATTTCTTTTATATCCATTGAGAACTTATTCAGTTATCTTGCTCTCAAACAAGCAAACTTACAAACCAACAAACAGTTAAAGGCCAGAAAAAAATAAGGTATTAAGAAATTTTATGACTTGAATCATTTCAATTTCCAAATAACATGTTTTTTCTTGTTTTTAAAATGTTTATCGTACCAAAGTTTTTTTTGTTGTTTTTTTTTAACAGAAGGGCTATGAAGTAGGTTATTTTTCGCCTGGAGAGGTGACTTTTCCTCTGTTTATTTGGGTATTTGTTAGATGTCTTGTGTCAAAAACAAACAAAAAATCCTAGGAAAAAAAACAGCAACTTGTTTTGGACCTGGGTGTCCCCGGTTTTGTTTTGCTGGTTGTTTTGTTGTGGCTGGATGTTTTTCTTCTGAAGTCTCTGAGCTAGTTTGACTAAGCTTAGCTAAAGTAATCAGAGTTAAAAAGCCAACATTTTTCCTGACTCAGGTTCACATATTTAACTAAAATGACTGTTGGAATACGTTCACAATTATTAAAGTTCAAAATCTGTCTCATTCTCACAAACTGTTTTTTTCTTGGTTCCCTCTGTTCTTAGTCTACCTGAAATGCTCTGTTAGAGCTCTTATCCATTTAAGGCCCATTTCCCCGCATGCGTATTGTCAGCAGGGCTACATTTATTCTGTCCTCTTTGCTTTGTTCTGGGCTTGCTAACCTGAACAAATGGACTTTAGCTGCCAATGAAACAATAGTAGGACAACTCACTGGTAGGTGTAGTAGGGGGAGCTAAGGAACAATACATTTCAGGCAGCTGCTGGTGCTGTAAACAGCAGGAGAGTGAGAAGTCTCAATGCAGTTGACTTTTTGTCTTGTGCACAGAAGTACATGCTGAGGGGGCATGTAAAACACGCTGAAGGGCACTGAACTTGAAAAAGTATTATGTGCTTTTTAAGGTAAGCTGCTGGTCATGTATACACAGCAGTCCTTTTACTTTTACTATACCAGAAGAGGAAAGGTTTTTATTTTGCAGAATGTCATGTTCTTAAAGATTTTTAAAGAGTTTTGTAGGGACTTCTGTACCACAACTGAAACAGAACAGTAGACAGACTTTAAAACTGGAAAGAGAGAGTTTGGAAATAAATGTGGGAAAAGAGCCACAGGACAGATTTGCACCTGGGCTTCTGACTTTGAGGAGCACAAAATCTGCATATAGGGCCATAACCATTAGGAAACAGCCGCCCTGTCTAACTCTTACAGAGTTAAAAATGTTTACTGTTATGTCTGCTTCCTAGTAAGGCAGTGCTCCAAAATCTGGCAGCAAACATCAGTCTCAAAGGGAGCTTGGTCATGTCACATAAAGCCACAGTTTAAATCACAAAGTCACTGGATGGGCCTGTGTTGTTGTAGGTGCTCTCCGTTATCAGAGGTGCTCACGTTCTTACAGACCATGAATACTCAATCTGAGAGAACATTCTAGAGAGTGTATTGGAGCCTCTGCGTCACACTGAGACTTGAAACTTGCATGGGTCTTATGAAAGGCACCAAAGAATTTCATATAATCTTCTTTAATATGTTTCCCTCTGCAACATGCTAAGTAGGCTTAATTGTCATTTTTCTCCCTGTGCAGCTTCGAACAGTGTGTGCTCTGGTGCTAGTGTGGCAAAGTGATTTGTCTAAACTGACTTAACTGATAAAGGTGGATCGTACCTCGTGTTTTTTTTGTCTTTGTCCCCTCGCCACTGCCAGATTTGATTTAATCCTTATGTGGAAGTGAAGGAGGTCGTAGCCTCCTCCCTCTGAGCCCTAACACTGACTCCAGCACAAATAGCAGTCATGGCTGATTACCACCCCAGGGTTGAGACATGGTGAAATCTCAGCCAGACTCCCAAATAGCTCTTAATTAAGTTCACATTTGATTACTCTGCTTCGCTCTGTGGCTTCTGCTCTCCTTGCCACAAAGGCTGGACGAGTAGGTGTTCAGATCTGACCTGTTAAACAGAAACAGTTACAGGCTAAAGGATTGTGCTGTATGGTTAGCCCGAGTACCTGTTAACTTGGAAACCTCCACCAGACATGAGAATATTCCTGATGTTAATTCTCCTCAGCTCTAAGTGGACATATAACATAAACTTGGGTAGTCTAACAAAATTGCAGACTATTTTAAAACACGTTATGTCTTAAAATAAGGCTGAATGAAATGATTTTTTTAAGAGTGTCTTGCATGATAATTTTATTTTTCTCCACTTTTATTTCCTCTGTCACAGTACAAGTACTCTTTAGACATGCACAGCCTCTTCAAAGCCATCCTAAAAGTTTTATTTAAATTGCCCCCTGTGGACAAGGATGGGTATGGTTTTGATTCGATCACATCACGGTTCTCACTTCTTATTACCTGTGCCAAGGATGTTTTTGCCAGTGTTTGGTAGTTTGTTTATTTGTTAGTTTGCATACAGGATAACTCAAAAAGTTACTGACAGATTTTGATATAAAAAATATCATTGAATGTTGGTCATGCTGGCTGTTGGTCCATCCAGACTAAATCTCACAGCACCTGAACAGTTTCTCCCCCTCTGCTGCCAGCATCATGAGCAGTTACATGACTGACGTTGCACATCCTGTGATGTGACTATTGTGCATGAGCTTCTTTCAATGTTAAACACTATATTAGTCAGTCCTATTACAAATGTTTAAAGATGATCAGGCTGACCATACACAGTAATGCTGACAGAGTGTGTTATTCTATCTCAGTTTTTAATAAGTAAACATATCATTAGAATGGCCTGGGTCTTTAAACAATAAACAATAAGTAAACTTTTGTGTGGTTCGTCTGGTTTTTCCTTTTAATTTGTAAAACTGCAAATCTGGTCCCTACAGGTATAAGTGTTCATTACAGCAGGGAGGCTCTGTATGATGACTGCTGCCGACAAGAGATTTACTTATAAGCCACTGGTATCCTCAGATCTGGAAACATCCTAAAGTGATTTTTCCAAGTAGGGATGTAACGGTTACCGGTAAAATGGTTAACTGCTGTAAAATTTCTGATGGTTAGTATTACCTTTTCCTGTTTTAATTACCGGTTAACTGAGTTTGATTACCACACTGTGTCAATAGCTCACGGTGATGCTGCTCATTGCCTGGAAAAGCCGGAACTATGTGTCTGCTCCTCGGTAAAGCAGCCGCGGTCCCTCACAGACGGAGGTGCGCATGCGCAGTTTGCTTTGTTTGGCCTCTGAAAGTGAAAGTTTGGCCACGGCGGTCGGTGCCCGCACAGAATGTATAGCAGAGATTTTTTCCCCCTCAAAACGGACAAAATCTGAAGTCTGGTCGACTTTTGGACTAACAAGGATGCCGAGGGTAAACTGATTGAAGATGGTCACCCTGTCTAAAACACGAAGCTGCAGCGAAAGAAAAAGACGCACGTGAATAAAACTCCTGTAACTCCTCGAGTAAGTGAGCTGACTGAGCCGGACAGAGTGAGAGTGAGAAGATTCAGTGAGCCATACCTGAGTGAATTATAGGTGTTTTATCAGTATTTTCTGTGTAAATAATGTATAGTTGTAAAAAATAGCACTAGTATCATTCTGGAGTGTGTTCTTGGCGTTCTTTTGTCAGTTATTGGCCGTGTTTTGCCGTATATCGTAATTTATCGTCTTTTTAGATCATTGTTCTTGTGTTATGGACTTCATGAATAGTAATTTGGAAATATTGGAGGAGGAAATGTGAAGGAGATCTGCCAGGGAGAGGGGAGGCCAGAGGAGACTCATGAAGGGGGTTAATTGGACAGGAATAGCCTCAGGGACTATCGTCATTAAAAAAACGCCTGGACATGGTCTGATATAATAAGCTGTAACATGGACACTAAATGCTGTAGGCAAAAAAAAATGTGTGAGTATATGTAAAAGAAGTTAAGTTTATTTTTTGGTCATCTCAAAACTTTGTACATGTTCATTTACAATTGTTAATGAAGAGAATCCTGTTTAAAGTTTAAATCTGTTTTTCCTTTTCTTGTAATTACACACTGTTTAAGCATTTATAACATAATAATGACAAATACTTGCCAGAATTGTTTACTTTTATTTCTCATGAGAAAAGGGGTGAAAAAAATTAACTCAAAAGGACACTTCCTGACACATTTATTGTCAAAAAAAGACCAGGCGGCCTGTTATAATTATAATATTAAAGGGGTTAAATGACTTCAAGTGTGTGTAAAAGTACTTTTTGAACATTTTGAGCACACTGCAACAATACCACGATAATAATAATAACCGTGATAATTTTGGTCACAATAACCGTGATATGAAAATTTCATACCGTTACATCCCTATTTCCAAGTTACACTTATATTTCATCCAGTCTGACCGCATGAGGTCATAGTTTATACACCTGTATCAACAGGTAACATGGTTTTCTCTTGACCTCCACTTCCATAGAAGTTTCCTTCATTTCTCATCCAGGCCTTTGACTCTCCATCCACAGAAGTTGTTCCTATGTGGATTCCAGTACATACAAGTATTCCTTAGTTTTAAAGTAAATAGCAGTCATATTAGCTTCAAAAATTGGCAGTTAATGTAGTTTGATAGAAATTGTTTCCTCTTTTGATGCCTGCAGAATACAGCTGGTAGACACACTGCTGGCAGAAGGACACAAAGACCGTGTGATGTGCCAAAATAGTACCGAAACAAAGCAGCTTGCTAGTAGAAGAGAAGGTTGTTGTAAATGTGTTTAATACAGTGTGCAATCACTTTGTGCTGTTTTTTTTTTCTGGCTTGTTTTCACCTTAACTTTTTAAATTGAAAGAGTCAATAAAGAGTTCTTTGCCATATCTGCAGCAATATATAGGCCTAGCTTCTGTGCCGATTTTTTTTATACAGAAGCAGAGCCTATCTCTGTCACTGTGGCTAATGTTCAGGCTAATGTACCTCATACAACCCCTCTTCGAAAATTTCTGAACTATCCTTTCAATAGAAATATGAAAATGAGCTTAGCTTTGTCTTTCCCTGTCTTTATTGAGATCCTTCTACAGGCGCTCTCACTTCCTATACCTGAGGATGTGGTAGATTAATGATGGTGAGACACTGAATGTGGTGCATTACCTCTCACGCAGTGTTGAAGGAAATGCTTAGTCATATCAGATATACTTCTGTCTGCAATGTCTTTATGGCATGTGTTGTCATTATCTTTGTAGAATATTTGGGCCAAACTTTTTGTTGCTGTGATCCTCCATCATCATCTTCTAGAAACTTTATGTGCTGCATAACAAATGAAGTACTGCTACATCAATGCAGTCAGTCCTTAGACAGGAAAACTTGAATGAAAGACAGTATTCATACTGGGTTTTTCTGTGAAAGACTTATGCAACTACTAGTAACAAGTCGCCATATTGAACCCACGAGTCTTGGAAATTGTGAACTGTGTTTACATTGAAACTGGTTACAGTACCCAAAACGAGAGACAAAATTGGTACCAATTTATTGATACAGTACCACTATCAATTCTGCTTATTGATCTGAATCTTTATCAATTCCCTGGATCTTCTGTTTAGATAAAAGTTTTACCTCAAACACATGGTACTCCTGATATTGTATACTGGACCACAAAGGCGTATGCTTTTGCAAGTTTCTGGTTGTTCCACTTGAAATCAACCAGGCACTGACATTAATCAGTTTGCGCCATTTTATGTAAAACTGAGCCACGATTTTGACCACCTATGTCTCCTGTGCTCTATGATCATATTTAAGACTTCTTTTTTTATTGTTTCTTCTGATCGTCTCTGATGAGAGTGAGATTTCCTTGATTTGCAAGGCATACTGAACAAATTAGGGAGACTTTATAAGGAAATTAAGCATGAAGACTAATTTATTGATTCCTTGAGCTAGTTCTTATCAGTTCTCAACTGGAATTGGTTTTCAGTTCCTATCCCTATCCAAAATCCCATCCAAACCCATTATTTGTTATTTTTGTTCTGTACACTGGTAAGCAGGGATTCTCCTTAAAAAAATCTCATCCAGTCAGTCATTTTGGATTATTTCTGTCTTTTCCCCATGCTTTTTTTGCCACCTGTTTCTTAATTACCATATCTATTGTAATGACTGATACCAATTGAATGTACAGAAACCTCAAAAAAGAGTTGCATACTCATGCTTTGTCTAACGTACAAAAAATGGTGATGTATGAAAACAGAAAAAAAAACTAATATGGGACTTTTAGGTGGACCCAAGAGCCTTGCATAATTTATTTAATTGAAGGTGAAAACAAAATAAAAAAATGGCAAGGGGTTAGTTATTTGCTGTACTGAACACATTTCCAGTGCTTAACTTTTCTCCCAGCAAGCCCCTTCATTTTGGTTCTGCTTCACTACAGGTGGAAGAATACACAAGCTAAGCAGTCTGCCAAAGCAATGCTGAAGAAGAACGCTTGATAGTGGAAAAATAGAGCATTAGAAGTATGATCATTACAGTGTACAATCACCCCAATGTTGTTTGATTTCACCTAAAATTCTGTAAATTAGGGTGAGCTCTTGACCCCATATGCAGCAATGTACTGTATATTCCAGGTCAGGTCTCTCTTTACAGGGGCATAGCTGATCAAAATCGCTGTTGCCAATACATTTACTATTGAAATGACTATCATATATCCCCTCTCCAAAAATACTGAAGATCTCTTTTAGACCTTCACTTTGTTACAATAGTGCCAAAACAGGTATCATTATTGTTTGATTCTAACTAAAAAGTTTAAAAGTTGGTTATCATTAAAGCCCTGCTTTACTGACTTATCGCATTGCAAGCCTATTTTATTGGTTTACCAAGCATTCAGTGGATATGAATAATAGGAACTTTTCTCCATCATGCAGCTTTTGACTTTGCTTACACTTATCCCATAGCATTTGTTTCAGGCATTAGGAAATAACTAAGAACAAAAGTTCAATCTTAATGCTGTCAATCTTGTTTTCTTTTTAGGTTCTAAAGAGGCATCACTTTTAACTTTTGGATGTTTCATAACCAGTAAAACCTCCCCACACGAGCTTTAAGAGGCACAGCTGGAGCCTCCTCTTCTTCTTCTCTGCTTTCTAACATAACATATTGGTAAACTTTTCTTTCCCCTCACCACTCCTCCTTCTCTTCCATTACAAAGTCCTTTAGTGAATTTTGCCTGGTCTGTGGAGGAGGATGAAGAGGTGGCAGGCTGCAGTCATACAACCAAATATAGACACTTTCCTCTTCCCTGGCCCTTAGCAGAACCCCCTCAGGTCAGCCCAGAGGTCAGCAGAATAGACTCCTTTCCCCTAACAGCCTTTTCCTATATGTCTGTGCCGGATTTATTGTGTTTTTTTGTGGTTTCATTACCAGTCAGGCATTGTTTGTTTTCGCTAAAATCTTAGGAGTTCATAGGGGTAATTATCTGCAGACACCTCCAGTGCTGCTGGAAGAAAGTTCTTTCAAACTTGGATATTTGCTGTGTCTTGGTTTGACTTGTTTATCATAACTTTTAAACTGCATATGGTGCTAAATCTGGTCATTTTGTGTGAAAATAGTCTGCTGTGATTCAATGTTTTACTGATTTCCAAGCAATCATCAAAGTCAAAAACAGTTTACACAAAGTTTGACATTGTTTTTCTTTCCTCTGTATATCCACTTGCTTTTCTAAATATTTAAAACATATAAATGCAGCTTCATCGCATCTAAAAGTCTGGAGTATTTGGGACAGCAGTGAAATCCTCCGCCCTTGAGAAACAGCTGAAGTGTTTTATTATTGTGGGTACATATTAGCTTCAGTAGACTAAACTACTTGTTTTTTTTCCCAGCAGACATTGCAACAGCCTCTGTTACCATTTTGAATTACTTCACTATGCACTCACTTCAGCCAGTACGCCCACTTGGTGCTTTTGCGCAGCCTGCCAGCTTTATTATTCACCAATGTTTTGGATGAATCAGTAACAGTATGAACCAAAGGATCACCTCCTCTGATCTGTGAGGATGAAACATCAGAAAGTTGATTTTAAAGTATTTGTAGTAAAAAGAGGCTGAAACTATCATGTTAAATATACATTTCTTTTTTTTTGTTCATCTCTGCTCTCTGACATCTGAAAATGACAGCTCAGGGAGTATCCAAATGCTGTTTCTCAGAGACGGGTATATTCCAGGATTATGAAATTAAACTAGAGCAAAAGGTAAGGGGTGTGTAACAGTTAGCAACGTGCTAGCAGCAATGTATCACAATAAGAGGCTCTCTTTTGACCTACCATTCTCATATAAACTTTGTAAAAGCACAAGTATTTGGAAGACATATATTTTTTTTTATTTCAAGAGGATTAATTTTTAGTACTTCGACCATCTGTTGGACTTTTTAGGCTTATTATTTGTTAAAAAAATGAAGCTTTTTGAAAAAATAACTTGAGCTTTGGATGGATTGCTGTTAAAATGATTAAAATGTAGCTTTTTATAATCCATTTTGGGTATGTGAAGGTGTTGAAAAGGTTTTAGGATTTTTTTGTATACTGGTAAAATAATGTCAATAATAAACAGTTTCATTAACATACTGTACATCTCATACTGTGAAAAGTTTTAGGCAGGTGGGGGTGCTGGTTTTGGCGGAGTGGTCAGCAACCAGGCATGACCCATATAGATACATCTGCCGGCCCGGGATCAGTCCCAGTCTGTGGCCAGTTTGCAGAGTGTCTTCCCCCTACTCTCTCACCCCCTTTCACAAGCCTATCCACTGTCAGTCTCCCCCATCAATAAAGACACACACATACTCCCCCCACCCCCCCACCCAAAAAAAAAAAGTTTTAGGCAGGTGTTTAAAAATGCTCTGAAAAAGGAATTTTCAAGAAATTAGAAATTAAAATTCTTCAAATTTATCAAATATCAAAATACGAAGTAGAAAATTACATCAACAAAGTCTCTTCCAGGCCAAGACTTTAAACCAGACAGGGGATTCAATGTGTTGTTCAATTTCTTTTTAAGAAAAGGGCAACGTTGAGGACAGTGGTGGGCTCATGCTTACTTCCCTTCAAAACTAATGTCCAGCGGTGCAATAAGCTCTGAAAACAATGGGATCCAGGTACAATCATCGACTGTCTGGGGAGGTCTGGCTAGAAGGGGTTTTCACAGAAGAATTGCAGCCAAAAAGCCATATCCCTAATGTGGAAACAAGGCAAAGCAACTCAGCTGTGAAAAATAGCAGCAGGTGCTCAGGACTGATGAGTCAAAATTTGAAGGTTTTGGCTATAGTAGAGGGCAGTTTGTTCTCTTAATGGTCTGGAGAGCAGTTCGTTAGGTCTGAAGACAACAGTGAAGCATGGGGGAGGTTTCCTTGCAACTTTAGGGCTGTGTTTCTGCAAATGGAGTTTGGGTTTTGTTCAGGATTAACGGCGTCCTCAATGCTGAGCAGTACAAGCAGATACTTAACCATCATGCAATCCCGTCAAGTATGCAACTGATCTGCTGCAGTCACTGCTAGAGACAAGCAGACTGCAGCGTATCATCTGCTCTGCAGCGAGGGTGAGTGACCACAATCTACCAAATCTGTTCATGGCTTGTGCTCCTCAAGGGTTTTGAAAGGTTCAGGTAGAATTGCAGCTGATTCCTCTTACCCTAAACACGAACTTTTTAAAAACCTCCGCTCTGACAAGAGACTGAGGATCATCAAGACCAAACCTCACACCACAAGAACAGAACCTTCCTCTCTGCTGTAGGCCTCATGAACAATAACCCCTCACAACACAGACTGTTACTAGGCATCGTAGTCACTGAACATTCTATTAATGTTAGGGTTAATTTAGATTATTGCAGGAGATTAACACACAAAGGACCTGGGTTTTCTTTGTTTGTACACTGAACACATTTTATCATCGAGATTCCTGTGCATTTAACAGGTCCTGCATTGCCCGTTTTGAACATACACTTTGTGTAAAATGAAGGCTTTATTTGTTTTTAAATTGCTTTTTATTTCTCTGTCTGATTCTGTTTAAGTAACTCATCAGCAGAAGCCCAGCTGTCACATGTATCTTCCTGCTAATTTGTTCTTTATGCTGATTGTTTCACCAAAGCACCAAGTCAAATTAGTGTGAATCTACTTAGCAATCAAACATGTGTTGCGACCAGCCTAGGGGATGCTGGAAGAAACATAAAGTTGACCACTCCTTTGTCACTTCCCAAGGCACACCAGCAAGAAATCACAAACAAACACGACTTTTGTAGTCCAAACAAAGATCTTTTCTTTAATAATTCTTTTTCTTCTATTTTTACAAACGAAATCAAAATTACCTCGGGGAAAGTCAGCTAGAGAAAAACAACCAACCAAAACACTCTTGTAAATCAAAATCTTACCTAATCACTAATGAGAAAAAAAAGAAATAGATACAAACCTAAAGTGTCTCCCTAACAGAAAAACAGGAGAAAAGCTCTACTATCCCCTACATTACCTTACTGACTGACTAAGGGTTCACAAAATATCACACAACACTCTGTTTAAACAATTGCTCTTCTCCGTCGTGGCGTTGGGTAGTGAGGAAGGAGGGTCGGCGTCTCTTCTTCAGCTGCCACTTTTAAACCCCAGCCATCAGCTCTCAGCCAATCGCCTGCGCCACTACCAGGTCTCCTCCACTCTGCGGCGGGTGCGTCTTTCTCCCGCCATCCAATCAGGACGCTCCACCTGCAGTTAGGAAGAGCAGGAGCACAGAGGGAGGGAGGAGGAAAAGGAGGAAGGCGCTCCTCTACATAGGCCATATAACCACAAATAAATCAATAAATGACACACAGTCATAACACATGATTTTTAGTCTGTGAAACTATTGAGATAGCCTACCTAAAAGTTCCGTTGTAAAGAAAACTTGAATATAAATTCAAAGTAATTTTAAAATATAACATTACCCTGCACTGTGTAATTTATTGTTAAGTTATTATTTAAAAAAATATGTCCTTTGTTTAAGTAAACATGAAGTTCAAGTCTGTTAATTATTAAAAGATGAAGGCAGTAACAATGACTAGCTGAAGAATTTTCCGGTTAAACTGGCTATCAGAACAAATGATTTACTAAAGTTTCTTATCCCCCTTTATTCCCCAGAATCACTTAAATGTTCACTTCCCCTTGTAATAGCATTTCCTTGAATGTATGATTTAAGGCTTAATAGCATAGGAAAGTTGCAATATAATTGCAGCTAGCAGCTTTAAAACCCAAGTTAGACCAAAGATTCATGACACAACAAGACTGTTTCAGAGCACTGCAGGCGATTGTTGCTGCTGATGTGAACGGAGCTGGTGCAGCTCAAATCAAGCAGACTGGTGCTATTGCCTGCAATTTAATTTGTCAATTTGTCAGGTGCTAGTGTTAGAAGGCTTGGTAATACATATGTTTCAAGAGCAATTGAGCACCTCGGAGCCAAGAGGAAATACGTAAAATGGCGTACACTGTACATGGTCTAAGGTATATGTCTATCAACGATATGGCTCAGCTGTCACAGAGAAATGTGGTGTTATCATCTGCTGTTTCCTCAATTAAATACAGTCCAATCTGTAGGGTTTATCCAGAGAGGCAAATTAGACTCCTTAACTGACAAAACTCCTGGAAGCATGTTGGAGGATCTCCAGTCTCAAACTCACAGTTGAAGCCCCCTTGGGTACTCTATTTAAACCTCCAAGTAGAATTGCAGCTATAGCCCATAAATTACATCCCTGTCTTCATTCATGTCATTAACAAAAAGAATATGCAACAAGATGAGCATGTAACACAGGAGTGACAACTGAAGCACAGTCATTTCTATGGAAACAACACATCGTCTCTTAAGGTTCCAGCGGTGTGAATTCAGTCTTTTAAATCATTGTGGAGCGGCGTGCTGCAAGAAGTCACATTTGATTAGGCCTCAGGTCTAAAGGCCCATTTTGCTGCCTTTTCAAGCCATAATATTTATACCTTGTGACAGTTCACCACCTATAATGAGTTGACTAACCATTTGCTTTATCTTCAGAGGTAGTGAAATATTGATGAGAGGGGAGCACACGGACTCAAGGGGGGATTGTAGTGCTGTATGCTTGTTTCTGCCTTTGTGTGAAGCATGCTCCACATTATGCTCTCTTGTGCTTCTCCAAAACCTGTGAATGGACAGAAGATTCTGTCATTCTGTTGCATCCTCCAGGATTGAAAATTAAAGCCAGTGGTAAAGTGAAGAAAATTGTAGTCCCTATGTGTCCACTTGAGACTGACTGCATAAGCACTGGAAATCACTTATGCACGACTTGTAGTTTATGGTAGAAACACATGTAGTGCATATGTGGTTAAAAGCTATTTTGTTTGGAATAGTTAATGCCTTTTGGGTGCAAAATGTTTTTAAACCCTTGTGTTCATAGTTTAAGGAGAATACACATTTTGCTGATATGTAGATCAGCTGCTGTATTCAGTCTATTTGTTTGGAGGCTTGAGGCCCATCTCATCTTATGTAATAGTTTTAGGGTATATGTAGACCTCCATGGATTCCCTTCAAAGGGTCTCCACAGTAACTAAAAGGCTGATGTCACTCTTACTTTTTCCGATACTTAGTTCAGTTTATAGTTGTAAAATCTGGACTTGTAAATGATCAGGGTGAAATCTAGGTAAAATCCAGCCGTGTGATATTGGGATTTTCCATAGAAAAGCTGCTTTTTGGCCTGGACATACTGTCTTTCACTTTTAGCTGTCCAGTTGAAGGAGGGTCCCTTTGTGTGATACCTTATACAGATTTGAAGGCTGGTTTCCATACTGCTCCGGCTCCCTTTCAGCACCTCTGTTGACAGCACTTTAAGTCAACCTTCACTTCGACCGCTGTTGAGTGCTGTGTGATGAGGCGCTGGTGTCTGCTGGAGCTTTGTAGTGCCCTGGTCGATCTCAGAGGGCAGGCCTCCAGCTTATTTATAGTCTTGCTGCAGGTGTCGGAGGAAATGGGGCTGTGGCCAGGGGCGAGGCTTGTGTTTGCCTTAGAATAGGACTCTTCCTCCAAACCAGACAGAGCTCATCCTGGAGGACTCGCAGACAGCAGCGGGGGCAGAGGGCAACGAATATGTAATCTGCAAAATGGCGGCTCGAGCATTTTCACGCAGCCACTGCTTTGGTAAACACACAGGCAGCTCATTGATACCATGTGTGACATTCCTCCATCCCATCTCAGTTTCCCAGCCTGCTGTGCTCTCAGATCTTCAGGCCTAAACCCAGCTGTGAGAGCCCTGCCCCCATTTGACTTGGAGTTCACTCCACCCTCTCCATTTGTTCTCAGAGCTGCAGTTCATCCAGAGGCTTCTGTTATGTCATGCTGTCAAATATCCAACTGTTTACCATTTTGTGCTTCAACCGCTCTATCATTTCCTCTGCAAACTAAAACACAAATATAACCTGATCTGTCTAAGGTAGTTTAATAAAATCACAAAACAGAAAATCAAGGGGAAATGCAAACAACTTATTTATGTATTCATTATCTTAACACTAAAGTCTCCTTACAAACTGCTATCTTAATAATCTACAAACAGAACACAGTTTATTGGTGCTGATGTGGTCATTCTTCAAATACATACCAAAATACATGCCCCCCGGACCACTTCGTACATGAACATAACTAACATAAGGGATGTTTGTCTTGTTGAGAGTCCTTTTTTAGTGCAATGGAAAACAGAAACTGCATCCAAAACACACATTTATATACATATATGTTTTTTGATGCTTTATTAAGGTAAAAATTAAAATTACAATAATATAGATTAATATTGAAATCCCAATTATTGCTGACAATTACCTTCTTGTTTTACATTTGTGACGCTGTGCATTTATCTGTATTTAACACTCAACATTAGGGATGGTAATCAAAAACCAATTCCAGTTGATAATCAGTAACAACTCCCTAAAGGAATCAGTGGCGTTAATGTGTTTGCCTGACAAATTCCTTATCAGTTTCTTCATATTTGTTCTGCATACCTTGTCAATCAAGAATGTCACACTCTCATTAGAGGCAGTCAGCAGAAATGACAACAAAGAAGTCAAAAATCATGGCAGACATGGGGCAGAACTGGTCAGAATTGAAGCTTAATTTTCAGCTAAAAGATACAGAAGGTACGTTTCGTTTCTTTTAATACAAAATATGTCTTTGTGATCCATTTTCAACCACCCAGTGCTTTTGAGAAAATGTTTAACCAAGCAGTCTGTTTGAAAAATCTCCTGTGTGATGCCAAGATATTCAATCTCACTGCCTAAACCAGGTGTTTGTAGGGCCCACAGGTGACCTCAGTGGAAGGACAAGTCCAGGCATTATTCCTCAGCCACAGTAAACATTAGAGCACAACACTGAAAAGCTGCATCACCTGCACTGGACCAGTTCTTACGTCTAAACATCCAGAGACAGCATAATATTCATGCCATGACGTACAGAGTTTTGTTGTTTAAAGTCAAGGTTTAATTTTGAGGTTGCACATATAAACACATGTTCAGGATTGTTACATTTTCTGTGTGTGATTTAAAGTCCCATTTCGCTGCCGAATTTGTATATCAGAAGGCTGAATTATAAAACATGTGTGGCTTACTACACCTTGTTTGCTGATAATGCTCCTTCAAAATAAAGGTCTTCAATGGAAAAATGCAGTAAAAACCTACATTATGATTATTTGGAGAGGTAGAATATATCATGAACAATCGCAATACATTTATTGAAACCACCAAGATTGCTTCTCTACATTATCCTGAACTTAAAACAAGTCCCACAGTGGATAGAATTATAGCACGTGTGACACTGAGACCAACCAGTCCAGCACATAGTCTGCAAAATTACATAAGTCCTAAGTGTTTTGTGCTAAGTGCCAGCAAAAGCTGGCACTTAGCACAAAGTTATGTTTTTCTCACAAATCACTCTTTTTGGTTAATTTTAAAAACTCACTTGCCAACATGCACCTCTGAATAGACCTACCAGTGTTACATCTTACCATTGTTTTTACCATTGTTTGTTTTTTGCCATTGGCTTGAAGTTGCATGCCTACTGCAGAGCAGAGATGGTAGAATGAATGCAAAGTTGTTGACAACATTGCATCAAGCAACACTGAACTGACTCAATTATCACAGAGTGGACTGGTCAACTAATCAGAGCAGACTAGGCCCAGGCAAGAAAAGAGACCTTAAGGGGGCAGGAGCTCTGACAAAGTGTCTCAGACAGACTGAGAATACCGGGGGATCAGGGGTACTCAGCATGTGAAAACTAAAAGGTTATTTGAACTTCAGCAATTGTGAACATTAAAATGGAATATATGAACCTGAGTTAAGGCACAAATTGTCTCTTGAAGCTCCAGCTGAATGGATTTGTTTTAACAGCTGCATTAACTCAAGCAATTGGATCTGACACCTTGGTTGAATTATATTCAAAAATAAGAAGTCCCAGTGTGATAAGAAAGTGGGGTGGTTTTAAAAGTAATATTTTTAATATATTTTTTTAATATATTGAATTTTTTTTACCTGTAGATTTTGTCCAGATAACCTGAGACTGACTGTAATGACACTTCTGAACATGGTCTTCTTGTACCCTATCTTTCCTCCTCAGTAACTCTCACAGTTGGCTGCTCTGATGCTTGTACCTTTCCCCTTATCATCGCCTGCTTTCACCTTCAGCTGGCTAACCTCCTGACCCACTTCCCCTGCATCCCGAAACGTTTCTGTCAGCTGCATCTTGTGGTCGAGTTTGAGGCGGGTGCACTTTCCTCCCACAGCCATTACTGGAGGCAGGGTTACAGACACGTCAAGTTTTAGCATGTCAGCTCTTGAATAAACAATAAACAATAGACAGACGCACTGCAACTAGCTGCCTGCTATAACTGCTGTTGACACCACTAAACAAACAGATAAACATGCATGCTAACACAAAAGAGGAAGAAGGGATGGGGAGCAAAAGGGAAATTATCTAACACAAGCCTGGGTGCATTTTATGAATTATTCAAAACCTTGGGACTTCTGAGAGACGAAAAAAGGCACCCCTCTCCTCACACATCCACCAACCCACACACTCACACACACACTGATCACAGCAGTGCATAGAGGAGGATAAGTGGGGAGTGTGTCAATGTGTGCAGCAATATGTCAGTTTGGATTCATGGTATTTAGGTTGAGCTCCATTCCCCTCACGGCTGGAGTTGGTGGCTAGGTTTAAATGTAAATACAGCCATCCTGTTTATCCTACTTCATCCCATCATCCACCCCTCTTCTACCACATGCTTCTTCCTGTCCTATTTGTCATACTACATGCCCAAAGAATGTAAACGTTACCGTAACGTTTCCATTTCCAATCAGTGATTTATATATTTAGTGGCAGGGCAGCTTGCATAGAAAGTCTGCTGGAGTAAGGAAAGAAATCAAGGGCTGGTGAATATATTAGTTTTTTGCAGTAAAATAGTTTTATATGTTTCCACTTACTTCTTCTGGCCATTGGTGCACATAGTTTTGAAGAGACTGTTGAAAGAATATCAGGGCCTAATGCTCAGTAAAAGATTGTTTACACTTAGAACCACAAACAATTATTTGCTCATTGACCACAAGACAATATATTAGATGCTCAATATGTAATATTTTCTTATGCAAAATTGTCATTTTAGTTAATTGTATTTTTTACTCAAGCATAATTAATACATTTGGTCATCTTGTGTTTGATCATAAAAGAGGCAGCCATTCTCCTACTTAGCTTCTGGATTACACAAATATGTTGGCGACATTAGAAAGGGCGCAGCCACTGGCAAAATAATGGAATAATAATGGATTTTAGTGAGAGCTGCCCTGATCCGGCTTTTTGCGACTGATACCAATCACCGGTCACCTGTAAGAGTAATTGATAGATACCAATACTGGTACTGATACCGATGTGTCGGCAGAGACACTGACTTATCAGAAACTATGGGCAAGATAACAGCAAAAAGAAGGCTTGCAAAGGAGTTCAAAATTTGTGTTTAATTTACAGAATCTTTGCAGAAGCTTTCTGTGGGACGTTAAGCCGGGGAATTTCGGTAATATTCCAAGTTGGAAATTTATAGGAATGTATTGGAATTAACTTAAAATTGGGGGTGATTTAAATGAACTGTATGATATCTAAACATAAATACTAACATTTTGTGTTAGCAGAGGCAGCCATTCATGACAAATAACACAATTAGAAATATTACATTTCAGCAGATGTATTTGTTCATAGAACTTTACTGAGTTTTATTTATTATTTTATTGAACAGTCAATTCCAACTTCACTCTATGTAGTCCAAAGGCTCCAGTGTGTGGCTTCAACAGTCTCGCACTCTGGGATCAAAAATGTGGCTTCAACAGTCCAGAGTTCTAGAATCATCTGTGCAGGCGTGGCCTCAATGCCCCTGCAGTCAGCATTGTGCTACAAGCATGTGATTGAGAAACAGTATAGATATTCTCCAGTGTACTTGCATGAAATCTGGTTGTTTTAGTCAAGGTTGTGCTAAAGATATTTTCCCCAACTTCATTTAAAATCCCTGTTAAGGGCCAACCTTCAGTTTAGAAAATTCCTATTTTTCTTAAGTTTATTCCCGCAAGTTCCCATTAATTCCCATGGAGGGTTTTCCAGCTTTGAAAATTCCTGGAATTTTGCAACCCTTGGGAGAAGTGATAGCAAGGTTGTAAACAAAGGCTGCTTGTGAAGAGATCAGCATTGATGCTGCCATCTATAGTGGCAGTTTTATCAGAGGTGGACAACCTTTCCTGATTAAATTTGATTGTTAAGTGTTTTGCTCCTCATACGACAGGTTTCAGCAAGAATTTGAATTAAGAACTGGCTTGGGTTAACTCTTCAGCAGCAGTGCTTTCCACAACATTTGACTGGCCCACAATGAGCAGGACTGACAGAACAGTTGTCCAATCACCTTTTGGATATGTTTTTGAAAGGTTCTGCCCTCCTCAGATACTTGTGGAATTGAGAAATATACTTGGTGGAACTGGTTTCCCAACCTGTTTTGAAACCATCACTTTTCTGTACAGTTGACAAAATTTATCAGCAGTCACTTCATTAAGGTTTCCAAACAACACAACCCAAGATTTCAGAGGTTCACTCACAGAAATACGACGGGCTACCTTTTAGAGGCTGGTGTGAGCCAATAGTTTCAGGGCAGACTTTTTTCCCTTAAGTTATTAGCTGGATGTATGTTGCCCAAATACTCATTAAAAAATCCCCAAAATTAAAAACTAATCATGATTAATGGTCATGATCTTAGTGCTGACTGAAATAATCATGGTTATGATTTCAGCTTTCATTATCTAACAGCCCTAATAACAAGTTCTAAAGGCACAGTGCAATTACCCCAGTACATCCTGGTACCAAGACTTGTTGCTTTTCCTTTTTCCCTGAGTCGTTTTTGGTTACATAATAGAATAGTTCAGATCACCACAGACTTTTCAGAGCTTTCAAAGTCCCCTCATCGAGAGTCTCTGCTGAATTCCTCTGGGTGACTCAGCTTTGTTGGCTGTGTGTTTAGTTAAAATGTTTGTGTCAATCTTACAGGACTTGAATTAACGTGGGTTTGAATAAGCCCCCCTGCCCTTTCATTTGGCTGTGACTGAAGTGGGGCCTTTCTTTTTCTCTGGAAGTTTTTGATTGAAGGATAAATGGATGATGGGGGAGCAATTCACCAAACAAGATGTTCTTTTGATATCATCCAGACTTGTTGCATCACTGTGGTTGGCTTTGGGAAGCTGACCTGGATATTGAAGTGAAGGGGGTTTATGTAAAGCCTGTGCGTGACTGTGTGTGTTTGTGTGTGTGTAGGTGGGGGGTGTTGGTGTGTGTGTTATTGCGTATCCATTCTCTTTCCCCTCAGCCAAGTAACAACTTTTCAGGGTCTAATTAGGGCCAGTGAGGGCCACTATTGACTCTGAACACAACAGACCCCGCTTGCTAATGAGACCTCAGCAATAAAAATCAGTGACACAAAAGGAGCTTTTTTCTTTAAAAAAATCTTTTAATTAAATCACTTTTCTCTCTTTTTTCAGCCCCGAAGACCTGCAGCCCAAAGCAGTTTGTATGCAAAGATGGAGTGACATGCATCTCAAAGGGCTGGCGCTGTGATCGAGAGAAGGACTGTCCAGACGGCTCTGATGAGGAGCCTGACGTTTGTGAGTTTAAGAAAAATACATTTTACCAAATGTTTTGATCCTGTTCTTCCAGAGTTAATTATGAATGTTTGTAAAGGGTTGAAATTTTTAGTCTAAAGAGTAAGTATTGCATAGTGTCATGTTCGATTGAAATACATCTTATGAATCAAGCACTGGACAAACAGATGTATGACACGTCTTTATTCCCTCATAAAGTCAATTAATTTTTTCTATTCATAACAATACATTTTCAGAAGAGAAAATTGGCCTTATTGTATGTCGTAATAGAGTGTTTTGGTATGTGGGCTGACAGCCTTATTGGTTTGATTCATGTAATGTCCCAAACCCACTTATGTATTATCAAGGCACATAATTCATCCATATTCCACTCAGTCAAAATAACAAAATATAGACTGGCACGCCCCTATAGGGCCCAAAATAGGGCATAAAATGTGTATCACCTTTTCTTTGAATCAGGAAGCTATTATATCAGTTTTAGAGACAAGTGGGCTGTCTCACCAACTCTGTTTAAGACATATCTTAAGTTTGGGTTGAAGTCCAAATTGGTGGTTGGTTGTGCTTTCCTTTTTGCAACAGTATACAGTTGTATAGCTAAAATAAAAGCATTCCATATAGAGATATTAGGATATAGGGATCCACAATATTGGATTTTTGCAGATTTCCAATTTGATGATATTTTTCAATACTATGAAAGAACACCAAGTCTATGGTTTGACAGTCTATTTGTATTAGAAACTGATGTGAAATGAGAAAAACAACATTTAATTCTAAACGTTATTGATACTGCTTTTTTATGTAAAGTGATGAAAGGGGAAGAATTATGCTAATGTTACAGTACATATTTTGGATTTAGTGAATGGCAGATATGTTTGTCTGATATACTTTATAGATAAATATTGGAAGAATTTTTTTTATCTTCTTATATTAATAATCAGATTTTAGGCTTTTTCTGTAGATTCTGATATTGTGATGATAATATTGTGTATCCCTAGTTCTAAAAAATCCTGCAACTAGCAGGGAGCAGCAGTTCTGGTATTGATCTGCAGTTGTGCTGCTTGCTAACCGTGCAGGACAGCATGATCAACCTGATTAAAAGTCTGTTATCAAGCAGATCCATTGTGCAAGCTCAAAGCTGGAATGACTGAGATTGGTCTGCAGAGGCACTGCCCAATCAGTGTCTTTAAAGGGGGAAAGAGGCGAGAGATAGGAGCATGACACAGCAAGAGGCATGTATGTGCCTGTAAACAATGGCTGCTCATGTTAAGATAAGAATGGATAGGTGCCTGCTGTAGTGGCATCTTCATCAAAGTAGGACATTTCTTCTCTAGATGACGAACAAAGAACCACACTGAAAACATGTCCAAACAAAAAGGTTCTTTTACTTTACTCCTGGCAAGTTTTGGTGAGAGTTTGATAAACAAACTTAAGTTATGAACTTAATTCGTCTGCAATAATGCCCGTCCATTACATCATTTGATTGTCCAATCACCCTCTGAATATAGGTTTGAAAGATTTTACCTTCCTCTCATGCTTCCTGTGGGCTGTTTCCCATAGATGGAGTTAGACAAGTCAAGCTGAATGTGGCCTCTGAAGATCTCTGTTAGTAGATGGGTTGAATTGTCTCTGCTGATGGAAAACAAAAACAGTAGTAAAACAAAAACAACATGTATCTGTGAGTAATGTAATCTACTATGGAGAGCAAATGTGATGTCAAATAGCCAGTAAAACACTCTGCTTTTCTACTGTCCCCAAGTTATCTCAACCTTTAAAATCATAATGACTTGACAAACGTTTTTTTTTACAAAGGACTTTGTAAAAAAAGGAAGGTGTAAGAGTTAAGGTGTAACTTATGCTCACATTAAACTAAATCCAGTGCAACAGGTCAAATGTGCTGCATGAACTCTTGGTTAGAAAATAGGTTATAATAAGTTATTTATAGCTTTTGCAACCAAAGGTTGCAGCAGTAGGGCAACCTTTGGTTGCTACAAAATAAAATCTGTAAAATGGTTTCAGAAACGGATGAAAAAGCTGCTTTCAGAGATGTGTTATCTAACTCTAAGGGCATGCTTAGTGATACTGAAGTACTGAGTCTTTCCAAACACATCCTCAAAGCTGTCAAGGGCTAATAGTCTGAAACCTATCATATTTATTTGGCTGGACACAGCCAGGGCTGAAGGAAACAATGGGATGTTTTATCAGCAAGTGATGGAGGTCATTCTGCATTTACACAGTCTTGCCGTGTCCAATTAGGAGATGTACAAAGTTTGTCTTGTTTGATTTATGTGATTTCCTTCTGTAATCGGAGCCAAGTGAATGATGATCTAAGAAAAGAGAAAAAACAAAAGTATTTATGAAACAGTACACCAGTTGTCGTTTTAAAGTCTTCATTAGAGTTGGGATACTTGAGGGCAGAAACCCTGTGGAGGGAATGAAAGCAGCAGTGTCTGTTTCTCAGTCGTTCTCTGAGAGGACAGAGGGCTTTGGGTGGACGGGGGGCACAGTGTGTACGTGTGCGAGTGTTGGGTTGGCTCAGGAGTGAGTGAGCAAGCAACTGGGAGGGCAGGGCAGAGCGCTGGAGCTGCAGTCTAGACGTAGAGTGACTGTGAGAGAGAAGGTCTGGAAGTCATTAGAGACTCGCCCTGGGCAATGGAGAAACCTGCTGTTTTTCACAACCTGCTCCTTCCACCCTACATCTGTGAGCCAGTCCCCTTCACTGCCCCTATCTGGGACAGACACAACAGTTACTTCATCTATTTTCTCCTGCCACTCGCTTCAGTTTATTGCACATTGTCTCAAAAACAACAGTTGAAGGATCTATGCTCTTGAGGGTTTTTTCACAGTTTTAGTTTAAAAAGGGATCTCAGAAGTGATTTGAAAGGACAACTGATATGCAAGCCATTTTGATTCATAATTTTTTCTTTATTTTTGCTTTATTAGTTGGGCTTGTGAAAAGGACAGCTTTGTCCCAAATATTGGCATAATGAGCTAAACATGATGGCAATCATGTAGCCTTTGAGAAAAAAAACATAGAATTTTTGCATTAAAAAGTCTAAATTGATTCAAAATAAGTAGAGATGTTTCAGGGTGGATAACTTCAGATCTGGCCATGTGCATATTAATATCACGTTTAACTAGCTAGTCATATGTAAATAAAGCACACAGAAAATGGTCTACAGTGTTCATTTATTACAGGAAGCAAGTAAACAAGGTGGAGCTGGTTTTCATTGATCTGTTGAAAACCTGATTCTTGTTTCTGTAGATGCTGGACAGCATCTAGTGCAGCCATGTAAAAGTCACAAGTTAACAAGGGAACTCCTCTGACTGCATCATGGGGAGAGTTATATTTAATGTGACTCGCCAGGTGGACCGTTCAGTATATTTCATTGGTCCATCTGAAAAAGGGCCCATAAAAAGTGTTTAGGAATGGGCAGAACCTTTCAAAAGCATATCTGGCAGGTGATTGGACAATTGTTTCGTCAATCACATTCATTGCGGGCCAATCAGATAATGTAGAAGGTGGGCGCTACTGCTGTGATGTACAGGACATTATGTGAGCCACTTCATAAAACAAACACTCGCCAAAACATGCTTGAAGTGGAGCGAAAATATCCTTCCTATGAAGAAGATTGTGACGTTATTATTTGTTTTTCATCTATGCTTATCTTACGATGTCATCTGTCTTGTGTTTTTTTCCAATTTGTTTGTATTAATCCCAGAATTAGAATTGTTGTTGCCATTTTTGTAGCCTACTTCTCTCACTATGTAGTTGTATATGGTCTGAGGTTTGTTTGGGTGCCCTCTAGTGTGGGCCTCACGTACATACAAGTACACAGTGCAGAAGTGCTAATAAAGTGGATGTAGCTGAATACAAAGACAAAAAGAAAGTATATCTTTTGGCCTAGCTGTCGAGAACGTTAAAAAAGTCAACCTGTTTTGGCAAGTTGCTGCTGTTTATCTTGTCCGACACCTACAAAAGCATTTACAATCATTAGAAATAACAGCAATATTTTGAAGTGGGGTAGACAGAAGCATAAGTAGAATTATTTTTCATCACCAGATCAAAATTCTCTACTTAAGCTTTAAGATAACCAGTTGATATAGTCACCAATTAATGAAGTATTTGTCCATGTGTTAGATTATGTTGCATGTCAGAGTCATATAAGGGCATAAAGCAGATTATGGACCCCTTCACTGAGGACTTATCTTTTGGGCTTTAAGCTTGTGCTAAGTTCAAAATTCAGATTAAAGTTAAAGCAACACTTGTTTTTAAATGAAGGAAAATTTTAGTACCAGAGATGAAGATGATATACATCTTCAGTGAGTGCCAATAGACTTTGGGCTGAGAGCCACCAACACAAAAAAAATGAGAGAGGAATTAAACAATGTCCATTATAATGATTGTTATAATTCAATTCAGACCCCATTCTTAAATGATTTGTCATGTCTCCCATTGTTGCTTGGTGCTCTGTACTGTTGAATACAAATTGAGCATTATATCAGCAGTTTGTTTGCACAGTGAACTGTTAATGTATTGTAAATTAGAATCAAAACGCTGCATACATTTTCTAATTTGGAAAAGTTACCAAGATTTGAAACTGAAAACTGATTTTTTTTTACAGTGCTGCTATATATATAGTGCCTAATGAACATGTGTCTAAAACTGTACTTACATTAACCATACTTTGTGTCACATTTAAACTTGTATTGTTGTGATAAATGTGCGCTCTGTGAAGTCACTGTTGCAGATGCTTGTGATTGCGCCATGCATGAGAGAGGTTTATTTATTCACTCATGTGGACGGGCCTTCACAGTGGCCTTTGTCAGTGCTTTGGCTATTACTGGGGAAGTCAGCCACTGTCCAGCGCAGCTGCTTTGCCCCGCTGTGTAACCCCCACAATGCAGTTCTTTGTATACCGGGGTGCTGGTTCAGACTGGCATAGAGGGATACTGGCAGAGTAAAACAAAAACAAAATGTTCGTCAGGGCATTTGACCTTTTTAGTAGAACTTTGATCTGCATTTCTAATAAATAAACAATAGAAAACAGTGCAATGGAGATAAATATAGAAGTTCACAGCCCTCAGGTAGGGTTGGGTCCCTCTGCTCTCTCCTCAAGATGCAGACTTTATTGGTGTTGTTAAATCTTCCCACATACAGTTTGGGCACCCAGGAAGTGTGTAAGGCTGTGCTGACGTCCCCTGCCTCTGGCCTGTAATAAAGGCCAGTTTAACAGACAGTTCCCACCTAGGCTTCAATTAGCCTTTTAGGAGATGAAGCACTTTTGTAAGAGCCACTTTCAGAGTGAAGAACATCATCGTTCATGCTGTAATGTGCCTCTAACTGACTCCTATCAAAAGAAATCAAAGAGTGTAATAAGTGGAAATTAAATCAGAGCTCTCTGATCTACTCCCTCAGAAGTCAGACACAGCGGTTGTAAGCAGAAAAAAAGGAGGCTTTATTGTTTGGTTTGTGTTTTATCAATGGGCTCATTTAGCAGACAGTTGATCCACAGCCAGTGGTTACACTGTTCAGATATGGAAAAAGGAAGTGACCTGTTTGATCCTGTTACTGTCTCCTACAGACAGCCTCCACCCTCTGCAGATAACCATCAACATGTCGGAGAAAAGATCTGCTCTACATGAAAGAGTCTGTAACCCTGCAGCAGCTTGTTCTTGCAGGAACCTGCTGCAGGTGTTCGAACAACATCAGATACCTACCCTCACTTCAATTAAAAAACAATCTCATACAGAAAGCAGAAGAAATGTTTAGTCATTCTAAACCTGGAAGTACAGCATGATGGTTATATGACCCAATGTGGTGTTTTATTGCCTGACAATGAAAACACAGGGTGGGTCAAGAAGAGGGGCTGGAGGTTGATTGTTAAATTTATGGGATTGGTAGTAAGCTAAGTTCTGTGATGGCATAAAGTAGGTGTATTTTTCGAAATAACAGGGCTCAT
The DNA here is from genome assembly GCA_037902135.1 of Cetoscarus ocellatus. Lineage (NCBI taxonomy): Eukaryota > Metazoa > Chordata > Actinopteri > Labriformes > Labridae > Cetoscarus > Cetoscarus ocellatus. The sequence continues at coordinate 283,096 of JBAMNC010001627.1, read as the reverse complement.
GCAGATACTGAAAAAGTTTTCAAAAGTACATTTTATTTTTGAAATTTAAAGCCACAAAAGTTTTAAAAAGTCTAACCATTACCTGTAAGAAGTCTCACATTTTAGATAGCATGTTGCTGTCTCTATCAAATGTTTTGAGATGATTTATCTGCTGTTGTAGAAAACTATGGGAAAAAAAAGTTGTGGTGATAGAAGCCTGAAGCTTATACAGTTATCATTAAAAGTCCCATTTTATAGTCTTTTTCAACAGGTTAACATTGCACCTATAAGTCCTTAGAATATATTTTTTAATTTTTTCACCAAAAATCCTCTTAGATATTGGATTTTGACGTCTACATAAACCCCTCTGTTTCAGCCCTGCACAGACCAGGCCATTTTATTGTAAATTCTCATGAGCTTTATCAGATCACACCCCTCCCATAAAGTCGAGTTGGCTTCAGCTTTCCAATGCTGTACTCTAATCTTTACTGTGGCTGCAGACACCTGCTGTGAAATTTTCCTTCCTCAAAAAACATTCTCAAAAGTAGACATGAACCAATTGCCCTTACACTGGCTAATTCTGATTTCCCGTATTTCCCATTTGATAGATACAAATTTCTCTCTCCAAAAAGCTTTTAATGGCATAAAATATTGTTGTAACATGTCATGAATGGATCATTGATTGATTTGATGTTTGTAATAAAATGTAGGATATGTTTATTCACTCTTTTATTTGAAAAAACAAAAACAAAAATATGCTTAAAAATGCTTATAATGGCACAGGAGTACATGAACGTCTCTCATATACAATTTTTCAGTGTTTTTGGAAATTGAGACATTAAACATTGTGTTAAGTTCAGTATTAAAATAAAAATAATTTCAGAATTAAGTTTGATTTTCCACCCTGCCTTCAATAACTTCCTTTAATTGTTTTAACAGAACACGTTCTCTGCCTGATTGAAAAATATCTGTGTTTATAAAGAGTCTTTTTCATGATTTATATCCACTAATTATCAACAGGCCAAATAAAGTATTTCCTGTTCAGTCTGTCTGTAGCTCCCTCTCTTTAACCCCAACACTGTGGTTTGTGTTGCACCTTAACCAAGGGAAAGTACCATAATTCTGTCTATTTGCATCAATGTAAACACTCCCCATAAGCATGCAGGGTGAGAGAGAGAGCAGAGATTTAAGCAGCACAGATGTGTATGTCTGCTTTGAGCAGAGAGGTGCTCTACATTTAGAGTGAAAGTGCAGGGGAAACTTTGATTTTCCGCGACTGATGAACACTTAATGTTCAAAATAGCATCATGTTAGATTGTGTGTGTGGGTATAGTGTTAGCTTTTGTGGATATGTTGGAGGAGTGTGGTTGTGACACTGTGAGTCTTAGACAGCTGAGTTCAGCAGCCTCTTTGGTGTTTAACTTGCTGTGTGTGCGTCATGAAAGGCCTTGTGTGCATGTGTCCATAATCGGTAAAATTATCTGCTGTGCTTGCAAGGACTGGTCAGGGCAGGGCAGGCCAAACATTGGTTAACTCCAGTCTGAGCTGGTCATGTTGGTGCATCTTTAATGAAAAGTCATGAACCTGATCTCAAAAAGTCTGTAGGAACCCTGAATAGACCTCTGATTGCAGAGCTAGTTAAGTGCATGGGGGTCAAACTGATGTATTTTTTGACTTGATGGACTTTGACTTCCATAATCTAATAAGCACATGCTTTAAGAGTCCACATTCATATTTTATATGCCCTTTGGTGAGTTTTACTTGTCTCCTCTGCATGATACAGTACTTCTGTGCACAAGACAGAAAGTCTGCCACATCAGCACCAGTGGCTACCTAAAACAGCTTGTTTCCATTGCTCCTTGAATAGACCTACCAGTGTGATGTCCTACCATTGTTTTGTTTGCAGTTTAAGCCCATCGACTAGCAAGCCCTGTGCAGAGCAGAGACTGTAGAATGAATGCAGAGTTGGTGACAACATGGTGCTCAGCAGAGCTGAATTGATCAAGTACCACAGAGTTAACCAGTCAGCCAAACATAGCTGGAAGCAGGAATTCTGACAGAGCATCTCAGATGAACTGACCCTACAGGTAGATCAGGGATACTCTGGTTAAGAAAACTAGAAGGTTATTGAGCATTAGCACTTGTGAACATAAAAGTCAATGAATGCATTGATGGAAGTTTGTCAAATTTGGCATTACACTTCATTTACCCAATACTTGAGTCAGTAAAGTTTAGAGATAGGATTTGAAGATTTTAATACCAACTGATTCTGAATATTGATCCAGTTGTTTGTTGCCATTGGTTTCCTTATTGATTCCTTGTTTTTCTTTTGTGTAGAAGTAGGCCTACTTGAGTTTTCAGAATTAGCAATATTAAACACATGGCATTCCTGATATTTAATGCTGTGCTTGGCAGACAAATGCTTCACAAGTCTCTGGTGGTTTCACTCTTGCTTGAAATCACTTTGACACACAGTACATGTTCTGTAATTAGCATTCTGTGTGAAATTAAGCCACACTAGACTGCTCCTGTCTTCTGTCAGCCATGATTACTTCTTCTACTTTTTTGTTGATGTTTGAGCTGACTGCTACTGACTGAGAGCGTGGCCTCTTTGATTTGCAGGGCATAGAGAATTTCTCTGTAGTAAATGTTGAGCAAAGAAGACAATAATTCCTTGGGTTATTTGTTATTCAGTTCAATTTGAATTGGTTTTCAGTGTCCATCCCTTGAAGATATTTGTGCAGAGTTTGAAAAGGGACCTTTCTAGCCTAGAGATATTGCATTCACGTTCAGAAGATAAGCATGAGCTCGAATGACTTGACCTCTGATCTTTGGTCTCCAAAGTCCAACAAGTTCATCACCAAGTCAGAGTGGGCATCTATTTGAAAGTTTTGAGTGAATCACTCAAAGTAATCTAGGGAAACAGGGTCCACAACAATATGTTCATGGATGGAAAGGCCGACAGATAAACAGAGGGATGGCCCTGGCTGTTGTCGCACAATAGTTTCACTCAGTGTTCTCCAAACTGTCTTCCCCAATAAGCACCTCCATCACACACATCCACAGAAATATTCATGTAAGCGTTACATAACACATCAACAGAGGAGGAGGTTTATTCCCATGAGTGTGCACGACTCTGATCTCAAATCTGCTCATACTTCATGAGATAATGTACCCGTAACATCACTGAAAGGCTGTGTGTTTTGGCACTGCACTCTCAGTAAAATGTGATACTACTGCATGTGATTATGTAATGATTATATTGTATTTTAATGAATGAATATGTATCAACAACCTAAAAATACCTGACACTGGGAGCTGTTGTTCTACTGCACATGAATGTAGCTTTTAGTGTTGATGGAATTTGCTGAGGATAAATAAAAGATGAAATAATATCAAGATTCATATTACAAAATACAAAAAAATACTTAAAATCAGCTGTAACACAGTGTTGACAGTTGAACATTATATTAGGCGTACATGGCTGTCGGCCCTTTCCACATCCATTTGAACTTAACTTCAACAATACAAAGTTAGTTTTTTGTTGGCTTTGTTTTTTTTTTCAAACATGCCAAATTCACTTAATGTGAATAGTCTGTACACACAAGCTTCATACCACCCCTCTGTATGACAGAGGCCTAGGTAGACTCCCCTGTAAACAAAGTATGGATCCACCCAAACTTGTTAACCCACTGTGTTTGCAGGCTCTCCATGCTGCTTTGGCCAGCAGCAGGATAGTTAGCTCTGTTGACGAGATACAGAGATGACAACAAGAAGGACGGGGACTTAACTTTACCCAGGTTCAGACAGAAAACTCTGTATCGATGATACTGTGCAGTGTTATGTTCTCTCTCTCTTCACCTTTATCCCTTTCTCTTTAAAGTCAATGTAGATAACCCTTTCACAAAATATCCTCCTTCTTTCAACAGCCTTCTCTGAGTATTTCAGACGCTGCTGATCTGCTAAGATTTTAGTACACAGCCATCTCCAGGGTTGACAGAGAATGGTCCAAAAAAGGAAAAATAACCAGTAAGAGGCAGTTCTCTGGGTGACAAAAAAATGCCTTGTTGATGCCGGAGGTCAGAGGAGAGTGGTTTGATATAATAGAACGGCAGTGGTAACTCAGATAACCACTCATTACAACCAAGGTATCCAGAGGACCATTTATAAACACATTACCCATCCAATGTTGAAGCAGAAGGGCTAAATCAGCAGTTCACACCAGGTGCCTTTTCTGTCAGCTAAGAACAGGAAACTGAGGCTACAGTTCACACATACTCACCAAAATTGAACAATAGAAGATGTTGCCTTGTCTGATGAGCCTCAGGCCACGTTTACACAACGTTTTCACCAGAAATAGAAAAGTTTTTCCTTTGCAAAGACGATCCGAGTCCACATGGAGACGCGAGAAGGACTGAAAACGCTGTATCGTGCATGCCAGTCCAGTAGATGTCGGTGTAGGTTTGCAGAGAAACAGCGGTGTTACGCCACACAACTGAAGAAGACAAACTTTTCACTAACAACAATGGCGAGTGGACGCACAAAGACGCAGGAGTTTCTTGTCTGGACAGCAAATCTGTCTGGATAGTTTTGTCTGGATAACAAACTGCGCGCGGTAAGCAGCATACATGTTGCTCGGTAGACGGCCGAAGCGGTTGTTGTTCCTGGTATGCATGCACAGCCTTCATGTGAAAGAGTACTGCGCATGCGGTGACATCAGCGTCTCACTCTAAAACGCTGAATCCCGTCTACATGAAGCCGAGCCGCGATACGTTTTCAAAACCCTCCGCTCTGGACCCTGGTTTCAAAAGTTTGCAGATTCAGACACTCCAGGCATCGGTCTCGTGTAAACAGGAGGTGAAAACGCAATGAAAATTCTCTGTTTTCAGCTGAAAACGGAGTTGTGTAAACACCACCTCAGTCACCGCTGGATCAATCCTGCCTTGTATCAAAGGTTCAGGCTGGTTATGTTGGGGAGGATATTTTCTTGGCACAATTTGTGCACCTCAGTACCAGTTGAGCATGGTTTAAATGCCACCGCCTACCTGAGTATTGCTGCTGACCATGTCCATCCCCTTAGGACCACAGTGTACCCATCTCCTAATGGCTACTTTCTGCCGGATAATGTGCCATGTCACAGAGCTCAAATCATCTCAAGCTGTTTTTTCTGAACATGACATTATGTTCACTGCACTCCAGCTATGGCTATGTGAGGAAAATATTATCTTAAGTCTGCTTATAACTTTCACTTCACCTGATGAGTAGTAGAGAACATTAAAAGTAAAGTTACCACTGATTGGAGCCCATTTTTCAGCAGCTCCAAACTGCAATCTATAAAAGTTTCATGAGTCTCCTAGAATCAGTTCCACAAGACAGAGCCTGAGCTGGGGTAACACTTAAGATGCATTGAGAAATGACAGACAACATAAAGAATCCTAATGCATTTATACTCTGTGTATTTAAAGTTGTGGCAAGGTGTATGTGATCTACAGGCCACCAGCCGGACATTTTTAGCTGTGGAGTCGAGGCTGGGGCAGAGGAGAGGGCGAAGCTGGCCTCTTGGAGCAGGACGAGGAGTGTTCAGCCAAGAAAAGCGTGTCAGGGGTTTAAAATTTTTAAAAGAGCATTATGTAATGCTCAGCAGGGCTGTCTCCCCAGAAGGAGGAGGAGCGGCAGACTGGAGGCACCCTTAGAGGGGGGATTGGGAGTTGGACTGGGACAAAAAAAGAGGTGGAGAATGAGAGACAACAGCGCTAACAGTGTGATAACAACTGAAGCACAGATGCTGAACACCTGGCTGTAGCTTGTGGCAAATCTTCCTCTCTGTACAGCAAACCCGCTCATGTCTGATAAGTAGCTGTAATAAACGACTACTTCCTGTTTGAGAGGCTGCATTATTGAACACACAGCCTGCCTGCTGCAGCGCTTGGGTTTCTTGGCACTCACAACAACGATTACACTCATCCTCCTCTCTGACCCCCTTGGGCCTTTCCTGTTATTAGCATAGCTGTTTTTTTTTTTAAGTGATAATTAGAAAACTAATCTACGGGACAAAACAACGACGTAACAAATGAGGATGATCGTCTGGAGAAAGTGCTTGGTGTTTAATTTGTGGCGATTAAAGTGAATCTCTTGCTCTCTTGGCAAAATCTGGAAGCCAAAACAGGCTAAGTGCCATTCAGACACTTAGTTGTTCGGGGCCGGCTGTATTGTCCCCTCATAAGAAAAAATCTTGCACAATACTAATAGTTTTAAGTTAATCCTCAGTCTATTGTGGGGAAATAAGTGGGGAATGAATCAAATAATGAGTCTGTTCAATCTCTGAGAAAAGGGTCGCTTTGAAAGAACCTTATTCAGTCAGCAGTGGGTCTATTTTCTCCTCAGTTTTCTATTTGTTTGTAAGGAAATAAACAGGGAAACTGTTTGAATGCAGCTGTGTATGAGGGAGAAGACATTATGCCCTTTAATGCATTAAAGAAATAGATGTGCACTGGGTGAATACCGTTTGTTGATTTCCTTTGTGAGCATATACTTGTACTTTTCTGGTTCCATGACAAAAAACAATACTTGCTCATTCTATTAATCTGTTCATGGTATCTGCTGTCGTTGTCCTGCATGAATCTTGCAATTTACTCTGCTGATAGAACTGTTTGCTTTGTGGTTTTCTCTGCCCCCGAGGAGCAGTGGGTCTGCTGTGTTTGGAGAACGCTTAGTTTGTTGTGCTTACTAGAGCTGGATTTAGCCTTCCTGCTTTGCTTGTCACCCTGCCAGCCACCCCAGAGGCCCCCCAGGAAAACGTGAAAATGTGGTGCTGATAGCTTGGAAGGAAGGAGATGAGTAGGGAGCATAAAAACCCCAAATCCATTGAGGGACAGCAGAGAGGACACACAGTTTGCCACCAGGCTTAAACTCGCAGACGATATGACGAGGAATGAGCATATTTGGAACTTCCAGTTCTCAGGTCTTCCTACTGCTCATGTTCAGTGTGAAAGTTCTCCATGTACCACAATTTCAGGTTTGTAAGCCATCATGCTTACTTCAATCACATGATCAGAATATGAAGAAATATAATAAATGTTAGTAGAGTGCTTGATTATGTAAAAATGTGGATAGATAATTTTATACATGATAATATATATAATATTGACATTGTGTGTACACCTCCTCCTTTATCAGAGGTGAAATCAAAATATCCTGATGTGGACGATTAAATCTTTGTGGTTTGGACTTAGACTCAACAGAAAAAGGCAAGTTTGTTTGTACGGCACATTGATACACAGTTTCCTCCAAAGTCCTTCACAGATTAAAAAACTAGCAATTAAGATGTTTCACAATGTGTTAAAGATGAACTGTATTAAAATTCAAGATAAAAAATAGCCAATGAAACCAAGCAAAAATAAGAAATTGATAAAAGAAAAAAAATCTTAGACGATCATGAAATAAGATAACCTCTCAGTGCAGCTGGATCCGCCTGATTCAGTGTCTGAAATCAGGCGGATCCAGCTTGCCAAGCTTCAATCTACAACGAATGTGCTTGGCCAGTAACAACACTGCAGTATCAACACCCTTTAGAGCAGGAGGGGGTGAGAGCAATAGCAGGAAGTGACTTCATATGCAGAGATTAGCATATGTCAACAGCTTTAGTAGCAGTTTGCCAGATTTTGGCCGCATTTCTCTATTAAATGAAAACAAATAACAACACTGAAGCATTTCTTGAATTAGGTTAATTTTTGCTTGACTTCAGCATGTGTTGGTGAGAGCTCGTTCTACAAAGTAGCTCACGTTTTGTACTTTCTGCTCTGGCAGTAGCACCCACCTGCTACATTATCTATTTGGTCCATAATGAATGTGAGTAACAGAACCATTGTCCAATCACTTCCCAGATATGCTTTTGAAAGGTTTTATTCCTTTTCATGTGCTGTTGCCCAGAAGGACTAGTGATATAGATCCTGTATAATGTATATTAAATGGTCTATCATCTATCTGCTCTTTACTTTACTTACATCAGGGATGTTCAAACTATGGCATGGGAGCTAATTGTAGCCCATGGTGCACTTTTAGTTGACCCTCAGCAAAATTATACAAATAACATGAAATTTTTCCCACATTAGAACTTAACACTTGTGCTTGAGTAATGGATGAATGTCATTATGACATTTAATAGCTGCACCGATCATGCTTCTTTACTGCACTTTCTGCTCCATGTGACTTCTAATTTTCACTGGAAAGTGTGCAGACTGCTCAGTAAGTAAGCACTTTCATGCACTTTGCTCTTGACTTGAATCTGAATGTGGAGATGAGCCATCATTGTCCCCCCTCTCTACTGCATTGAGTGCTTTTTCTATCCTAAACAGCAGCTGATCCAGAGGTTAACAGTGTTAATCAGGCTCCCTCAGAATGACTGGCCCAAAGTCTGTAACACTGATTGCCTATTTGCCTTGCCAATTGCCACAAATGGAAGGCTTTAACTTCAGCTGTTTTTTTTCTAAAGGCATACTTAATAACTAAGCCAAGCCTTCATTGGATAATAACTTTGATACACTTAAGGTCAGCAATCAATGTGGTCCACATATCATATTTTTTGCTGCCCTTTGTGAAAAAATCTTTGGACATCCCTGCTTTACATAGTATAGTGCTTAAAATAATTAGCTTACTAACTCATTTTACGATTTTATTTCTTAGAACTTTTAGTGTTGTGCAATCCACATACATAGTTTTATTATTGTATGTTGGTGGCTTTATTCTGAGTGTCAAATTTTATTAGGAGAAATAGGTCTTTCATTTTTAGCTCAGTGCACCTTACACTGCCTTTGTGCTCTAATACATTCACTTAAGAGTCTAACCTTTCAAACTGACACAGATTTGTCTACTGGTCTTTGTTCATTTCTCTCTTAAATCAGTTCAGATATGCTTACAGTCACTTTATATGGGCAGTAAAGTCCTTGTATGAATGGCCTTAAGTTTAGAGCATCAGTGTGTGTCCATGTGCGTGGTGTTTGGTTAGCTTCTGTGGCTCTATTCCTGGCCAAGACTAAAAATTAATGCTATCGATTCCCCAATTTTTTTTATTGCCATTTTATTGTTTTATAAACTAATATTTGAGTGTTTTTCATTCTATCAGACATAGGTTTAAGTTAGGTCAGTTGATCACCCCATCACCTGGCAGTATGTGATCTATGAATTTTCACCTTATAAGATGGAAAAGCCATATTAAATTTTGAAATGCCAATTCATGTGAACACAAAAGGTATTGAGAATCACAGGTAAATTTCACAGACCTATTGAGTTTGATTTGAAGGGGGGAAAAGACAACTTGGACGTAACTACTCTTATCCTCACAGAACACATAGGTCTGTTCCCTGTATGGAAAATCTTAATCTATTCTCATGGGTGAGAAAACAGAAATATAAAAACATGAAGTCTAGTTAAATTTTATAATCAGATACAGTAAACAAATTAAAATATTTGATATGTTAGTTGCCAGTTTTTATGTGTTAAATGTTGTGTGTGGTATGTTTTTTATGGTATGTTTTATATGGATCCACAAAATATACATATAAACAAAACATAAAAAAACTTTACAAATAAAAAAATGAGATTTCAACTTAACAAAACTGTCTATTTTTTTTACTATATCAAAAATCTATTTAAATAAACCTAATAAAGATCTTTACTATTCTAGATTTAGAATTTAACCCTAATAATCTCTCATGTAATAAAACAAATAAGTGATTGATCTGTCCACCGGCAGTTAAGCTAAATCAGACAGATTATTAAAATAAAGTAAATCGGATGACACAAAATAAAAAGTTAAAATATGTCACCAAACAAAATAAAAGATTGACACATACAAAAAAGTAAAAAGTGATCAATCCAAGAAAATAATCAAAATGAATATAGCAGCAATAAATCAAAGAAACTTTGAGTCATTAAAGAAGTTCTATCTTAAATGTGTAGCCTTGATTTATCAAACTTATCCTTTATTGTGTCGCATTGTTCGCACTACAAGGGGCCAATAATCAAAATCAGTTCTTAAGTTCAGCCTCAAGTACCAGTCCTCCTCATCAAGAGCTCTTCACTGTTCTGTCAGTCCTCCAGCTGATCAGTCCAGATTGTTCATAGATGAGGTAGATGAAGCGAAGGAGGTCAACTTTGAATGTTCCGAATGTTCTGGACCGCTTTGGAGCAAACGGCCAATAGAAGGCCATGTTCCTGACAGGAATCAGAGTAAAATCAGTCTCTGACGTTGATAGATCTCAAAATTAATGCAAAAAAATCGGTAAGCAAAAACACATAGTAGCAGTAATTATGATCATTATCAGTCAGGACAGGTAGAACAAAACTCAGGAGCCAGGTACTCAAAAGATTACTTTTGAAACGATCTAATAAATATTTTAAAGTTTTGAAGTATCATAGCCTCTCATTTCTCTTGTTTCACAATTAACTGTTATTATTCCTTTTTAGATTTGTTGGTTATTATTGATAGTAGTTGTCAGATTTCCAAGACTCTCAAAGTCAGAAGACAGATAAGTACTGCATACTTCACCAATAATGGCACATATGCATCCTAGAGATGCTGTCAGTGTGTCCAGGGCTTTCCGATTGTTTACAACAAATTGACAAATCAAGAATACTGAGTTGGAGAACAAATTTGATGTGAAGATTCTGTAGTCAGAAGTCGAGTCATTATACCGTTTACTAACTAATCACATCATTTAAAACACTCAATCCAAAGTGTCCTCTAAACGTTGGGGTAAACTGGTCCAGACGTTTTCACAACATGTATAAACCTGGAACTGGAGTAGTTTATGCAGTGAAAAGTTGTGCGTGGTTGCTGATGGGATCAATCATCGAGCGGCACTGTTTAGAATATAGAAAGCCCATGTTTTGATGTCAATAAAATTATTGGGAATATTCTGTTATGCAAACATCAAAAATAGGATTTATTATTGAGGATAACTTGGAAGGTGCAGATAGGTCTACAGGAACCTATACTATGTGCTTCTTATAGAAGTATTAGCAACCCAGCAGTGAAGGGTAGTGCTCTGGCTCAGGAAGATTTGTAGCGTGCATCAGTCTTTACTCCCCTCGTTTACAAGGTGGGCTTGCATCTGGATTGGGCTGGATGTATTTCAACATGTCGTTGCTCTTGAGGAGTAGGGGTTTTGATTCTAGTGGCGTGGATCGATGGTGGCTGACTTTTGACCTTGACTGACCTATACGTTGTTAGGAGAACCTGGGTTGTTGGCCTTTTGGAATTGGAATTGGGCTTTGTGCATGTATTCAACCAGACTAGATACATCTAAGTCTACACAGAGATGGCACATTTTAAACTATAAACCTTTTTTTTTTGTTTTCTTGAATTTTGTCTTCTTTTTCTAGTCTGATTTACACCTTGAAAGTACTTAAAAATGCTTGAATTTGACCTGTGAAAAGCTGTAAACCTTGGTAATTCTATTTGATTGTGCTGTCCTCTTAAAAACCCACTCCAGCATTCATAAAGCACCTAAAGGTGGGGTTGGAGTTGCAGGTTAATGTTGTTTTAGTGTTTCACTGTTAAATATAAATAACAGTGAAGTGGAGCTGTTGTTAGCCTAACATCCTTCTGCTTCCTATGATCTTTTTTACAAGACTGTGTTGCATAACATCAAAATACAAACTCCCATGTTAGCTGCTGTGTCCTCTCCTAGCCCTAATGAAGCTCTGCTGTTGTTGTGTTTTTTTGTTGCTGTGTCCTAGTTGTGTAAAGTTTTGTCTCTTTGGCAGGGCAGCAGGTAAGGGGGATGGGGGGAGTGGGGGCAAAGGGGTACCTCGGGGCTGCTTGGTCAGGATTCAGATGCTCGGTCCAACAGGGTGTTGTGTGAGTGGAGAGCTTCATGGAGAGAGCCAGCTGGTTTATGAGGACATGGTCATGAGTGGTTGGAGAAACCCCGTATTAGTGTGTTATTAGGAGCTGCTGGCTGTAAACTGGTGCAGTACTATTTATTCATGAAGTGTATTTGTGGATCAAAATATTAAATAATTAATCTCAATCTAGAGGGTGATGAAAATAGTAGGATTATTTTTAATACTATAATGTTTGTTAGTAGAATGAGTGTTAATAGATGTGTACACAATATAAAAGACATATTGTCTCAACCTTAAATAATGAGGAAACAAGTTTCATGAATCATTTCGAGTTTTAAATACTCTCAGGGTTTGTGGTGCTAGCTGAACTGGAATATTTCAGGGTGACTTGAAAATATTTGTTCAGAAAGCTCACATTTGTTTTTAACATTTTATGGATATGTTACAAGCGTGATCATATTTGTTGGGGATATTTTTAATCATTTATTGTAACTTATTAATTACAAGGATTTTTTTTTTGTTTGGGAAACTTGGTTTAGATTTTAGGTCATCTTTTGTTATTTGTTTAGAACCTTTTTGTTAGGAAAATGGTTGACTTGTTACAGAAATTTGAGATTATTTGTTCTGAATACTTTGATTCATTGTATTAGAAGAACTTTAGAAAGAGGACAAATTTTCTACCCTTTCACCCATTATCTATACTGCTTGTCCCTCATGTAGGGCTGGAGCTTATCCGCACAATCATTGTGCCAGAGGCAGGATTCACCCTGGACTGACTGCCAGCCAATCACAGGGCCAACACAAAGAGAAAAACAACCATTTACACTCACATCACACCTGAGGCCAATTAAGAGTTACAAGTTAACCTAACAAGCATGCTTTTGGTCTACGGAACGAGAGTACCTGGAAAAAAATCCCACACCTGCACAAGGAGAATATGCGAAGCCCACATAGATAGGCCCTGACCGACTTGAAGAGCTGAGCCAGCAACCCTCTTGTTAGGCAAACTGTGCAAATCATTTTTTCAAAATTTTATTTAAGTGGGCAGGATTAAAATAATGGTATTTCAGGGTACTAAGTTTGCAAAAACAATGTGTGCAAATGTGAAAATACTCTTGCAGTCATTGGAACTGATAGGATGAACTTGAGTTAAGGCAAAATATGATACTTCTCATATTTATTTGGAAAGCTTGGTTTCATTTGTGCAGAAAGCTGAGTTTAATTTGGAGGAAATATGCTATTTGGTACAAAAACTTGCTTGTATTAGAATAAAACGTGTTATCATTAAGAAAACTTTTTTTTCCAAGCAAAAATAAAACAACTTAATAGCGCTTAATATTTGTTGAGAAAACTTGGATTTATTTTACAGGAGAACTTAACTATAAATCTTAAGACATTTAAAGGCATATTCATTTTAAATATTAGAAAGTCTTGCTTTTATATTTTGGGAAGATATATTTTAATTTCGGGTGCTCTAAAAATTAATTGTATGGAAGACTGAATTTTATATTCTTGGAAAACATGCTTTAATTGCTTCGGACAAATGTCCTTTTATTTGTTTTTGAAAGCTGTTTATTTTTATTTATGTTTTGTAAAAAATAGAATTAATTTCTTGGTACTGTAGGTTTTGATCAGCAGAAAAACTTGCTCTCATTTTAAGAAAACCTGTGTTGTTATTTTTGCAGGAAACATAATTCTATTCATTCTGGATTTTTTTGTGCAGGAAATTTATCTTCTGTTGAAAATTTGCTTTGTTTGTTCTGGAGCTCTTGAATTAATTTGTAAGAGCAATTTGATTTGAATTGTTCGGAAAACTTCACTTTATTTTTCATTATTTTGGATCAGTAATCGGGAAAACTTCTTTTGGCATTGTATGAAACTTTTATTTTCAGGTATACTGGGAAGATGTTACTGAAAACACACATTATCATAATTAAGGCATTCTTGCTTTTAATCATGGAAGATTTATTTATTTCTTAGAACTTGGGTTATTTAAAAGAGAAACTTGAGTTCAAGTGCACTTGACATCAACAGTTGGCAAAACTTGCTTTGATACATTCAGAAAACTTGAACTAACTTTCTGCAAGACAACTTAGTTTTGCTTTTTAGGGAAACTTGAAATCATATTTAGTTGTGTTTGATTTTAATTTATGCAAAGCTTGCTTTTATATTGGAGGAAAATTTAATTTAAAATTTAATAATTAATCAGTGAAAGAAGACTTTTTTTAATTTGAACTTGGTTTTGCACATTGGGAATTTTAAATATGATCTACTAGATAAAACAGATTGTTGACAAAATGTGTTTTTTTTAATAACAAAAACTTGAGCTTTGTGAAAAAAGCTTGTAATTATTTCAAAGAAAAAGGAGTTTTGTACCTCAAACCACTTTTTTATGATTGCACCTCAAGCCCATCTGGGTCGTTAAAACTCACAATAATTAATGCATCTAGATCATTCACTATTTTATTCTGAGATGACTGGGCACTTCTAACAGCATGTTTGAGATTGTTTTACATGTTAGAAATGAGCTAAGAGCAGTGTGGGGCCTTGTTACCACTGTTGGCATCACTCTGGGCACCATAAAGTCCCTTTTATGTTTCGCTCCAGCACTGGTGGCATCTCGTTATTTGTTTGTGTGTTTGTTGTTGGGTGAATAAGCACAAGGTTGGCCGGCATATGGCAGGGGAAGCTTGAAATAGTGAATGGAAAATCTCCACAGCCTCTCCACAGGGAAACAAGACTCAGATCAGGACTCTTTTTCTGCTGGAGAGAGTACACAACATCAAGAGACGCTTTACAAGAGGAGTCATTTTACATGAAGTTGACTTGTGACAGAAGAAAAAAGCCTTACAGAAAGAGTGATCAAAATATGTCTGAAGTTATCAGCCCATAATAAGAAAGTGCCAGCTCCCCCTGCCTCCATCCCCAGCCCCAGACCCTCACATTTTCCCCAGACCCTCTCTTCTACAGCTGGCCCGCTTCAGATCAGGCTCGGCACGTGATGCTGCTTACAGGACCGAAGCTCAACCTGCTTTGTAGGGGGCCACAGCGGATTTGTGTGATCCAAACAATGGCCCGCAGTTCTCTTGTTGCCCCCCTTCCTGCTCCTTTCTGCCCCCACACTGTAAAAGGTGCATGTGATCTATGTGCAGCAGCTTAAAGACTCGTGCAAGGTGTCTGGAATCCAGCATGCCGCAATCAACTTTTGACATAAACTAAAGTGAAGAGAGTCTTTGTTTGGGTCTAATACTCACTTTGTCGCCTACAGTAACGTGGCATCTGTGTACAGTAGGTGTTTACCTCGCAACATGTGAGCACAGTGTTTGAAAGCGGATGAAAACAGAAGCTGTTTGCATGTCCTCAGATGATTTTGTTGAGTCATATGAACCTATGGAATAAGTGAACTCTGTCGTGGTATCTGCTTACGTCTCTGTGACGTTCATAGTGGAATAATCAAGCTTTGGAGCAGTTTCTCAATTGGAAAATAATAGTCAAATATCCAGCCTTAGTTTAAAGTCTCTAGTCCTGTCACAGGTCGATGATGGAGACACCAGGATCATTTTTCACCTCCCTGGATGCCAAACAGGATAGTTGAAGCTGTACTAGCCAGCCAGTGTGGACCTTGGAGTAATAGAGCAAATAGAAAATTCTCAGAGGAAAAAAGAGTTTGGGCCTGCTAACCTGGCTCACTCACAGCAGAGGAATGTTGAATAAAAGACCCTGTTTAATTCAAATTAGCAATGCCTTTTCCACTGCAGCCCTGCCGACCGCTGCCAGCTCGCACAAGAATGAAGCCTTGTGGGGCTCCGTCCACTTCCTCTAGATGAGGTGTTCCTCTTGGTCTTCTCTCACTTTCTTTTTCTGTCAATCTGTTTCTTTTTGAGTCCTTTCCCCCTCCTCCTCTTGTACACTTAAACTGTAAATGGGTCAACAGATGTTGGAGGAAAAAATGTTGGGAGGAGATAAAGAAGGCGAGAGAATGATGGGGAGGAGGAGGGACTGACTTTCCGTATGGACTGAGAAAGATGAGCTCTGTAGAGGGGTGGTTGGTTTCAAATAAAGTTCATGCCGCAAAGAGAGGAGGAAGAAGAAGACAGGAGGAAGTTTGAGCAACTTCGATGCATAATTCTCCCCTCCTTAGTTATAAATAGATATGAAGAAGACAAGTTTCCCTCTTTTATTTATGAAATAAGCCATCATATAACAACAGCAAATATATGTACAGTGTTGTATGTTTAATGTTTAACTTCTTTGCTGCTTTTTGTAAACTAGGGCTGGGCAATTAGACAGTTTTATTGTCATTGTGATATAAGCCTTAGCAATAAACACATCATGACAGTACAAATTTATTACAATAGATTAAAGATACTTTTTAATGCTGTCAAATGAATGTTTTTGGTGTAGCAGCCCTGCTTTCACAACATTTGCTGCTGTCAGCTACAGGGCTATAGCTGGATAAGCTACCTTTAAATGTATCTGTAAAAGGCAGGGCTGGCCTTGATGTCATTATGTCACAGCCTGCATTGCTTTGACTACGAGTCATCCTCTGCATTATGGGAAGGACTTACTATGCTCAGCTACCTACAGAATGAGTTGTTGCTTGATAGACATCTGTGTGGTCCTTCTCATGAAGGACCACACAGATGTACATATTTGTCAATGTGTGACTCGCCTTATGTTATAAATGCAAAAAAAAACAAACTTGGTGGACGAAGAGGGAGGCTTTACTTCAGTGTCTTCAGTGGACCACAGAGGACAGCAGATAGCACGATAACTTATTACACTGTATGCATTACACTGTAATGTGGAAATGTAGAGAGCAGCCTCTAAACTGATAAAATCTGCTTGAACAAGCTGGACTAAATTCTGGGTATTAAACAAGTTTTTGAATCAGTTGGTGATGTTAAGTCTTGTGATGATCTGCTGAAGAGATGGTGAGTGATGTTAACCTGCTGCCATTTTTATGGTATGACGTGCCTGTGCACAGGAGGTGACTTGAAGGGATCCAAAACATTATTAAGCAGCACTTTGTTATGAGCCTGGTTGCTGTAATGTGAATATTATTAATACTGCTGCTGCTTATACTGCTACAGCAGTGTGATGAGTTAACTCACCCTGTTTGCTGCGGTTGCTGAGTTGCAGGGGTAGATTGGAAGTGAGCCGAGATCACCTCTTTCAGGCGTGCTCATTGCAGTTGTTTGTAGCAAAAAAGGGATTGATTGCTGCGTTTAAAAATGTTCAACTGAGCCGTGCTGAACAGGTAACGCCTGCTTGTATCAGAACAACTCTCCCAAATGATCTAGGAATGAATACAACCTATGATTAAGAAAAATCAGGTTGCAGCTGCAAGTATTATGTAAAATAGGAAGAAAAGCAGAGGCTTGGATGCTAAGTAGTGGCTTATAGGCACTCCATCGTTTGTTTACTTATCACAATCTAACAATGTCATCCATCACGCATCACATGTTTTTCTGATATCCTGCAGGCCTAATGCAACCTTTATTTAACCAGGAAAACCTCCCTTAGATTTAGAATCTCATTCACAAGAGTGCCCAAGCCAGACAGCAGCACAGATAAAAAGTACCAGACAGTAACAATTATAGACACAGAACAACTGACCAGTAAGAGAGCAAAAAGCTTTAGCTGCTTTTAAAGCATGAACAGCTTGAAACATCCCCCTACAATACCTTCAATCAACGCTACTCTCAGCAGAATTAGAGCAATTAATGGCAGTGTCCTCAGCGTATGAATACAAATTTGCATTGGAGGCATTGAATTGAGTACTGATTATATAAAGAGCATGTAACAGCTGTCCCAATACTACGCCTTGTGGGCAGGTGAGTGCCTCAAGGCAGGTAAATGATGTCATATGGACGTCGTTACTGCAGTCTTAAACTATACTGAAAAAATTTCAAACAGATAAATGTTAAATCAACAACTGTATAAATTTTACCATCTTAATTAGGCTTTTAGTTGTAGTTATTGGAGCAAAATTAAATTACTGACCCTGATATTTATTTCATTTTTTTATTTGGTCCAAACTACCTAACAATCCAGAGACTGTGACCTTGGTAGCAGCACTTTAGCTATTTGGATGAACAGTTGTGGCCTAAACACTTTATATTTAGACCCAGGACTTTGTGCTGAGTCATTGTTGTGTTTATAGATATGATTTCAATCCAGTCATTAAAGAGAAAAGCTCTTGTTTCTCAGTATAGCTTTATAGATTTAATGTCTTGGAGTGAAGAATTCGGGCCAGACGCAGATTCATCCAAGATAAATATGTTTCCTTTCCCAGGGATCCCAAAGTCCTTTCTTAGAACTTACTACAATACCATCTGCATCCCACTCTGCTGGCGTGTGTATCAGTGTTGTGCAATGGGATGGATGTGTGTACACTGCAGATGTAGCGAAGGTAGTCATTTGGCTCGGCCCAGCTCGGATAATGGTGTGTTTGTAATCCCAGCTAGTTTTCTCTAGTGGCCATCTTTTGGTGCCACAATGGTTCTTTGAGTCTTTGCCTTGTGGTTTTGTTTGTGAAGTTGGCAGGAGGAAAAAATGAATGTAAATTCATGCTGGATGAGGAGAGGAGAGGTACAGTTTTGGGAGAAATAAATCCAGAATTTTTATTTTGTCTGACAAAGATATGGAAATAAATTTACTTGTGTGATCTTGCAGGCACAGTCAATGACAGAATTCCAGTTAGAGAACAGCTGGAAGTGAACAGAACAAGGAGATGGTAAACCTTTTTTATCAGTTACTAAGAAGTGCATAAAATATTGGATGAGATAAAAAATTAGATCAGAAGTGTCAAATAAGCACCACTTTACTGCTTATCTTTTTTAGATTTTACACACTTTCATGCCACTAATGTGCACATTAAGTTAAGACGGCTATCAGAACATGGAGTGATTATTGCAGATTTAGCACTTTTTTAAATTTAAGATTTTTTATAAACAGCTATAGCTTAAAGCTTAAGACTATTATGTGCATCAGTTTCTTTATCACGCGTTATATGACCAGAACAATTCTTTTAAAACTATGACTGCACATAAGCCTTTTTGTACGAATAAATTAAGGACTGAAGATAGGAACTTAAGTTAAGTCCAAACAATCAAATTATGATGCTAAAATTCACATTTTATTTGCCTGTAGTCAAGCCTGTAGAAACCGATTCATTTGAATACCACAATAAAAGTTTTATCCTATTTTGTCCAGCCCTTGTGTGTGTAAGGACCCCACAACCTAGTGGCACCTTGTAGAGAAATGAAGACTAGGTCTGAGATGGGCAAAATGCAGCCCGGGGCCACATGCGGCCCTCCCTCTCTCTCAGTGCAGCCCACAAGATAATTCTGAATATCAACTCATGGTAAATTGTAAATTTAAAGGGAAAAAAATCGCTAACTCTGTCATGAAAGTATTGAAAATCATAATATTCCCCAAATAATATTTCTTTATTGGAATTTATTTAATTCTTTGAATCAGCTGTGTAATTGAAGACTTGTTTTTAAGTAAGTTGTGTATATGCGTCACTAATAGTATTTGTTTAAAATATGGAAATACCTGCACGTAAATTAGATTGAATTAGACAGTAGATGCTATCTCTATGACATTGAAAAAGTAGTTTCAGTCACCTTGAATTCTGTGTTTGGCTTACATTAAGAAGTCAGGCTGTCTGCATTTTATATTTTTAGAAAATCTATATGTGTTCCTTTTGTCTAATTTATGAAGCATGTGTTAAATAATGAGTATCTAGTAGTGTGTCATGTGACCAGCCAATTGTGTGGATAACTTTAATGTGTCTGAAGCTGCCCATCCCTGGACTGAGACAGTACAATAGGATTGAAAGTGTAAGAGGAAAGTGTGGAGTTTTGGAATATTTCTTGTTGTATATTTTTGACCTGATAGACGTGTTCGGGTAGATGAAACCAGCAAATCTGAACTGGTGCTAAAGTGATCAACAGCATTCTTTTTTCCTTATAACCAATGGCTATGAGACCTTGACACAACAGATAGCAACAGAGTAAAATGTCTCAGATTTGTATGATAACATGAAAATGATTTTTCAGGTTACATACAGGGACTAAGCTGGCTCATTGATTTTCAATAAAGGTGAATCCAAGCAATCTCAGGCAGTCTCCATCTCTTCTGTTTTGATTATATTCATG
Organism: Cetoscarus ocellatus; assembly: GCA_037902135.1. Classification (NCBI taxonomy): domain Eukaryota; kingdom Metazoa; phylum Chordata; class Actinopteri; order Labriformes; family Labridae; genus Cetoscarus; species Cetoscarus ocellatus. The sequence continues at coordinate 263,102 of JBAMNC010001627.1, read as the reverse complement.
GCCCACATGCTGCAGGTTGTCTCAGTGGTGTATCTGTGTGTGTATAGAACCAAGATGAGACCTCACATTGTGGCGATAGCTCGATGTGTGCTCTCTGGGGGAGATTGTAGAGAAAGATTTTTGTGCATCTGCAGTCTGACAAATATGTTGTCATCCACACAGTGAGCCTGCTGTCTGTCACAAAGTCTGTCATCCACTGTCAAAATGAAAGAACTGCTTTTTATAAAGAATGATGTTAAAGCATGTCTTCTTTACCGAACAGATTAGAGTCAAGGCAAAATGGATGACAGAGACAAAGCGAGTGAGGCATATGACAAGGATCCCAGGGTGCAATCAATCATAGCAATCATAGTTATGTGCTTTACTTTGCTACTACTACTTTGTGTGACCCAGAACCATAACAAACCTAAGTATTTGTGTGTGAGAGGAGGCACAGCTGGAGCTGTGTTCATATTTTAGATGTTTTATTGAGTTTTGGTTTTCAATTTTTTACCACACCTTGCTCAAGTTCTTGCCTGTTAAGCAGCTCTCGTGGCAGTTTCATGCAGAAAGAAAAAAAGATGAGTGAATTTGGTTTAGAGTTTCAAACAGACTCCTCCAAAACTTAACTGGAGTATACTGCTATTAAGCTTTAATGTTGAAATTATCCAGCTCAAATCAAATAATGATTCATAGGTCAGAAAGAGGCTCTAAATCATTTAATTAAGGGAGCTGTCAGAAAGCATTGTGATAATTTACAAAACATTACATCTAATGTTTTGCAGGAATGTGTTGAATAATCTGTAATCTCTTACTTAATTGATGCATCACATTAAATTATGTACACCAAGGTCCATTCATAATGTTTAAAAGATACTGCAACCACCGCTTTTGAAAAATGAAGCCAATATGGAGCCACAAAAAGTGCAGCTCCTTCAGTGTCCCCTTGAGGCTAGCTGTAGGAACACTCTAAGGGCCTATGCCCAGAATTATGTTATTTATTTTTTATGTTTTTGTGCTGGCGGGGCTCACAACCTCAGCTTCAGAGTGCTTGTCATCAGCATTTAATGATGTAAGGTTATCAAATCAACTTATACTCCTCCTGGTAGTATCCAAAAGATTGATTTAAGTAGCTTTGTGTTCATGGCATCTGTCTTTATTCATCACCCAGATAACGCGGCAACAATGTCAAGTAATCATGTCATAGATAGCAACTAAGGATTAGGAAATTGTTCCCTTGGACATACAAGTCAGATTGCTTTCTCATTAATTTGGATCGCCTTTAGCTATCACCAAAGCAACAGCTAATCTTCCTGACGTCCATCCCAACATGTGTTTCCATACAAAAAAATTTTATTAACCAAATTTTTCCTTTGCTTTGTTCAAAAAGCATACATCACAAGTCCAGCCCCTTCTTGATTTTGCTTGATTTATGGGGAGTGGTGACTCCGATGAGGTAGGCACTGCTCCAAAAGTTGAACTGTTTGACTGGATTACACTGGTTTTGTTTTATTTGCGGCAGTGGACACAGGCCATAAGTCATATGCACAACCTGTGTTACAATGCCAAATTTGACAGTAGACATAAACATGTTTACAGCCTTGTTAAAAAAATAAGATTAGTTCAAGTCTCATTGGCACACATTTTAAGGTGGTTGATTTTATTTGTAATTCACTTGTTTTGGTTTTAAGAAGGATCTGAGTTGTGCATAATAAGGGGCATGGCTAAGATGTTTGCAAGTGTGTTGGACATGTCTGTCAGAACACTTAAGATCCATACCAGCTCTACTTTTTTGTCTTTCTCTAGGCTGACCAAAAGTTAGTTTGAGAGATTTTTTATTATGGCTACTGCTGTTGACTGGCTTCAGAAATACTGTCAGTCACCAAATGGCTGATGTCACTCAGATTTTACCAATTATTTTATACATTGTATGGTTTGAAATTAACAAAAGATGTAAACATCAAGTAATGAAATCCACAACAAAAAAAGGTTTACTTGTTTAATATGAATATGCCCTTGAAGACAGTAGTCTGTCTGAAGCTGTCTGAAGCAGGGGTGGCATAAAGGTTGTATTCACACACACAAATAAATATAATTTATTTACACATATATTGTTGATCAGTCACTTACAGAATAGTCTACCTACAAAGATCAAAGTGTCCTACATATGATTTATTTTTGTTCACAAACAATGAACATTTAAAAAGGAACACAGTAGCCAGGCTACATACAGATCTGCTCAGCATAATTTATTCAGTAATAAAAAAGGTTTACATCAAAATTACATTTCTAAGTGGTTAGTCCCTAGCAAACTATTGCCTAGTTGGTTTAAAAGAAATTTAAATTCAGATTCATTAGCCAGCCCATTGTTGGCTGGTAAGAAAACACTTAAAAAATGGTTAAAATTCAAATTAGTTTACTTAAAAATTTCTGCTTGCAACTGATGTAGTAGCTGTTTAGGTTCCCATTACAAACACCACAGACTTTTGGTACTGCTTGCATGTGTATGCCTACATGTCCATTGTAACTTTAGTTCCTCAGTGCTCTGTTTAGTTTAACCTGACACAGCCTACATACATTTTTATCTTAGTTTAAAGATCAAAATCCAGGAAATGCAATCTGTTCCTTGTGCTTGTATACACCCAGGTAGTAGAGCAAGTAGAACAGGCCCTTTAACTGGAGCTTCAGGCAGCTTTGTTGTAGTTTTAGGTTTATTCACTTACTCGTTATTCTAGAGCTTAGATGAATATTTAAATATTCATTCAGCTAAACTAGTCCATTGTTTAAAATAGTCACAAAGGTAAATAAGCTATTTTGAATATCAGAAAAGGCATCAAAAAGAATGCAACACAGACCAAATACTTGATATAGAAATAAGTCCCTTAGAGAAGGTCATCATACCAAGTCATAGTTTGGGATTTTGGGGTGATCCAAGTGTTGACCAATCGGCTTTCAGTACAGATTCACCCTTGGCTACCCCTGTTGACATGCTTCTGGTTGAACTGGACACAAACCTCTTAGTATTTGTGGTAATATAACAACAAAAGGCCACAGAAAATGTGATTAAATGTTTATGTTTGTGTCCTTCAGGTCCACACAGCACCATCTCCCGCTGCCCTCCCAATGAGTACCAGTGTGGAGGGACGGAGCTCTGCATCCACATGAGCAAACTGTGCAATGGGGATCCAGATTGCACTGATGGCTGGGATGAGGGCCCACACTGCAGAGGTATCAGTGCAACATAACACACAACGACAGCCAGATACATAGAAGTTAAAAAAAAACAACAATCCAGGCTAGTGATATAGCTCTTGTGAGCTGCCTGTTTGTGTGGGAGCAAGGGGAGCAGAGCGTCTGGCTGGTATCTGGTGATATTTGGCCCTTCTCTACTGCACATTTGTCACCTCTGAAATCTTCACACTGTGAAGTACCAGTGAAGTCAAGGCAACAGCTTGGTCTACCACTTATATGGAAAAATATTCAACTGTGTTGTGTTATGTTTTAAAGTTGCTGTATGTGTTGTTCTTTCTTTTATTTTGCCACAATATGCTTTATGCTCCATGGAGACTCAAAATGATATGCCTGTAATATCTGACATCCTGTCTAGTAAGCAGTCATTATGTCATGTCTGTGCATTGAATTAGGGAAGTGGTCAAAAAGACTCCAGAAATGAGGAAGAAATTTGTGATGAGAATATCATACCCTTTCAGAAAGTGCTGATCTGTTGAATTGAGGGGGAAAATAGATCCTGATTGTGCTGTTACTGTAGATTGTTGTGCCAGACTGATGATTAATTACAGGAAAGAGTAACAGCTGAGGGGAAGTTTTACACTTATTTTGTATGAAGACATGTCTGTCAAAAGGTTAGCTGAAAAACAGTTTTTTCAAGCCTCTGTCTTTTGCTAGATTGGACAAAGACAGAAGCCATGGAACAGACTCGGACTTGTGCCCCAAGCCTGTAGGACGTAAGGCTCAGTAAACGTGGCGACTAAAAATAATCAACTTTTGGGATAAAATATAAAAATATTGACACAATAAAGTGTTAATTGGACCAAAATATTTGTATCTTTTTTTCCAATTCGTTGAAACACCCTGAGCAAATGAAGTTGATGATCCCTGCTTTAGGCCATCAGCTTTTCAGCTTGGGAACACAGTTGATGAGAAGAAATCAAATTCTGTTCAACCTGTTAGTTGAGTCAAACCTTTCTCAAACTTGAGAGAGAGAGACTCAAAGCTTTGAATGCCTCTTCCTAATGTTTTTATTTCATCTACAGTTTTTAGTGTGGATACTTAGTTTTGCTGCTATCTTTTTAATGTACTTTTTTTTTTACATACTTTGTAACTCTACCGACTGTTTCCTAGAACATTATATTTAACCCAAAGCATGAGTTGTCTTTTGTAATAAGGAAGCAAGCAGTGTAGTAAGATACTTAAAAAAATGTCACCAGTGATTCTACCAACACTCAAGTGTGACGCCAGCTCCATGATTTCTGTTCATCAGACAATATAAATAATAAAATGCTAATATGTCATTTTAATCCTGTTGTTGTTTTTGTAAGGTTTTGGTCTTAAATAATCTTATCCAGCAATTTATGATCATTTAAAATGTGGTTTTAATTAGGCCTATGATTTTTATTTATCGTAAATAACCACTTGACAGTACCTCTGCAACCCACCAGCGGGCCCCAGCCTACACTTTGGGAGAAATAAAGTTGTGATTTAACAAGGACTAAAAGCGTGCTAGCAAGTGTCATGGTGTGTGATATTAACTAGCAGTATTCAACCGTTTATTCATGCCAAAAGTGTAAGATTCTCTTAATTCTTTTAAAATGATCTAACCTTTATGCACACAGTCAAACAGACATAAAGTCTGCTGCAATAATGTGTGTGTTTCATTTTATGTGCCATCACAAGCTAACAAGCAGGCCCCTTTTTTCCTTTAGACAAGCCTGCGATGTGTTATTTCTAAGACCAGAGAAAGATTTATTTTAAGGCACACTAACACCATTGATCTGAGGCCCCAAATGCTCGCACTCAAATTGTCCAAACCTGAATTGCTCTTTAGCACAATTACATCATACATGCAGATGACCTGACTTACAATTCACAGTCAGCACAACACAGAGACACAGATGAAACTCGACGCTTTTTGATTGCCCCATAAATCACCGTCCCGAGAAAAGTACATTTATAAATTGCTAAATGTTACCCCAGACATTAAAGTAACATGTTCCCACATCCACCTGCTTGCTTGTAGGTTCAGTTTAAAAAATCTGCAGACAAATGAACAATTGGAGAGCTTTATTAAAAAATGTTTTGGAAAAACACTGTGCTCATTGTTTAAATTGACTGAGCTTTAACTGAGACACAATCACGATCTTTTAATAACACTGTGGAGAGAAACAATGTACAGGCACTGTGCAAGCTCTGTCTGTTTTTGTGTTAGAGGAATAGTGGTGTCATGTTCCTTAAAGCAAGGATGTTACAACAGGCAGAAAGACAGTATTGACCCATCCTAACAATTGGTAAAATGAAGTGCAAAACTCTTGAAATAATATAAACACAATATGAAAACAAAAACACACTCAGACTCTCAACGAACTACTGCTGTATGTTAAGCCTAGCTGGAGTCAAAAAATACCAGCCCCTTTAGTGACTTAATTTGGAACAATTTTGAGGCAATGTTCAAATAAAGTGTTTTAGCATCCTAAATCAAAAAGGAACTTTGTCCCCAACATTTGTTCCTTTTTTTTTTTTGAGAAATGTTTTAAAACAAGAAGTGACTAAGCTCTTTAAAAAATGCTCTTTAAAAAAATCTTTAGTTATCTAAATTGCAAAAGGCTCCAGACCTTCATATGATGGTTTCAAAAGACATCATCAATGCAGCATGTCAGCACCTACCATTGATTATTCCGCCTGTTCAGTCATCTTTTTCCAAAACAGATTTTTTTCATCTCAACACCTTGAGTGCGGATGAAATATTCATTAAAGAAACATGATGAGAGGCCCGGGAAAAGACATTAAATTTTCATGTACTTTCAGGCAGGCTGGAGGTGGGACTGGACTCATGTTTGTGTGTGTTAGTGAGTGAGAGGGAGCAAGAGAGCATGCACCTGTCCACATATAGAAAACCCATTTACACGAATGAGTCGAGTCTTTTCAACGGCTCTTTTAAGTGGACGACGAGACCTGATTCACAGTTCTGAGTGAACCAGTCGTTTGCGCAAAACAAACGACTGATTCACTCACAACTGCAAATGGGTTCTCATCATTCACTTAAAAGAGCCGTTCTAAAGACTAGACCCGTTCGTGATTTTCACATCTCTAGCGCAAACCACCGTGGCAGTAGGTCAACAAAGCAAAACCTCTGTTAGGAGTAGAAGAAGATAAAACAGTGATAGTAGAAGATAAAAGAACATAAAACGGTAAAAAGCATGTCACAACAGGCACACAGGACCGTTTAGAGTTGCTGAAGAGTTCATCCGATGACTGTAGGCAGAGGCAGGCTAATACTCCCCATTGACTTCCAGCCATTTGAGCTAAGCTAGTTAGCGGTGGGTGACCTTTGTCCGTCTCTTTCTTGTAATTGCACGCAGAGTCTAAAGAATGGTGTCTATCTGCCTCCCACTCCTGACAGCCAGCTGATTGCCTTTAAGCTGCCATTGGCTAATCGCACTCGGACTGCCTTTATTAGGCTGCTGTAGCCAGCCTACTCTTCACTGCTCCAGCTGCAAGCTGCTTTGCAACCCCCCACCACACCAGCTCCTCCTTTTTGCTATTCTCCGAGTTAATCAATGTCAGAGGACATTTGTGCAGGCCGGGAGAGCCCTCATCAGAGCCATACCACCAAATTAATTTTTTTTTTTAAATATAGTATATCTTTTGGTTAATATGTATAAAATTACCTATACAACCATACTTTTTAATGTCAAGCATCAAAATTTTCGGGGTATAATCTTCAGTTTCAGTAAAAGGATGTAAAGATAAAGAGTGTTTTAATCTGCAAGTATGTTAATTTCATTACTCTTGTTGATGTTTTTGATTTTCTAAGGAGCTTAGTGTTCAGAGTGTGGTCATTTTATGTAGTTTAATTTTCACCTGTGATTTGATGCTTCATGTTTTGTGTCACTGGAGGCTGTTTACATTGTTGCTCATGTCAGTTTTGTAAACACACCTCAGTCAGTGGATGCTCAGACTTGTTTTGGAAAATTCCGGGCATGTTTGTAATTTGACCTGTGGTTGTCCCAGCAGACCTCTGGTGCGCAGCAGGAAGATTTTTTTTATTTTAACTTTACATAATATTCAGTGGCCTGTTTGTGTGTTGGTATCAAGGTGCAGGTTATATGGTGTTTCATCTGGTGTGTGTTTATTTACATGCAGAACAGATTTGCTCAGGTTAGAAGTCTGAAATAATCAAAGCATTCAAAGAAAAAAAACACAACATATGAAAACTTCTGCTGAGTTGTGTGGTTTGGATTTTTCTTGCTCAGCAGTTACAACAGTTTGAAAGTTTTCAGGCTGTGGTTTAACTTAATTATTGATTTAAAGAGATGTTTTGGAGAAGTACAGTAGGTACAGTACAATAAGGTCTGACATCAAACTGTGGGTGTTTGTTTCCTTCTTCTTCAAAGAGTGGTGAGATCGTTGGTCCTGTTTCTCTCTCTCCGGAGGTGTTGCGTTAGTGTGAATCTTCCCCTCGTGTCTCTGGGCAGAGTGAATCACTTGTGACTGATAGATCTCAGCCGGGGCTGACACGGCGGTGTTTGTTTGACTATGACTCACCGTATCTCACAGGATGTGCACTGCAATGTTAAAACTTTGCAGAGATTCAATTTTGAGACAGTCAGCTGACTGGAAGGTGTGATTATAGCATTGTGTGTCTGTGCCTGGTAGTTATTTAATGTGTGTGTAGTCTTGGAGATGTCGGGGTTAGAGTGGAGGGATTTACCAAGATTAGATTGCAGAATAGTTTCTACTATGTTTTTGTTTTTACATTTCCAATTTTCTAACATGTGTTTTATGCCAAGGATAAATTTTTGACCTGAAAAGACTTAGTGTTTGACTCATTTAAAACATAAAAGTAGAAATAATACTTGATGTCACCAGCTCAGAGTCGAAGCATTAAAGTGTCTCTTTTTCTGGCTCAGTTTTGACTCACTATGATGCATTGGTACAACAAAGCTAAAATTGAAAAATGAATTATCCTTTTTAGCTCATCTGCCAGTATCATCCGGAGAGGCTGGGGTCGCACATACAGTGGATGGTTTCTGCTAAATGGTTCTTTTGACATATGGGCTCAAACAATCATTGATGGGGAAATCCATGATCGCAGCCAGCCCCATGACTCCATCAGAGCCTCCTGCTGCACCTTTAATGCTAGCTGTGCTAACATCCTTTGCTAGAGTAACACTTGGCATGAGCTCTACTGTTAAGTTCATTTTTATTCCAAAAGCCTGAAAAAGTTCAGTTGTTTGTATTCACTTATTCTTGAGCTACCAAACTTCTTTTCAGCTCTCTCATTTAAAACAGTTTGTCATAGTAGCTAACTTCTGGGTTTTAAGTATTTTTTTTTGTACTGGTGCAAGACTAATACTTTAAAAATGTTGCCAGTGCTTCAGTGGTACAGTTTACTGAACAGATAAGGCAGAGCGGGGTTAGCATGTTTGGCTCTGGCATTTATTGAGTGGTTCCAGAGTGATGGAGAGAATTCCATGTTGTGATTCAGTTTCATAGATAGTAGGTACCTTGGCACCAGTAACACTTTGGCACTGGATTTTAGTACCCATCCCTAATTACTTGTAAGCTTATGCCTTAACAGTAGGATATTGAATTTTATAGTTATCCAATATGCCGGATATTGAATGTTGTAGATATCCGCTATGTTAATATTTTTCGAAGTCAATATTGCTGTTACCGATGTCAATAAGGATTTTTTTGTCAAAAGCACAAAACCTTCACTGAACTAAAACTGACCTGTTTATTTTAAGTGACAGTCCATATAGACCTCAGTGGTGTGGTACATTTGTATATTCTGTCAATATTCCAGCAAATATATGGGATATTAATGGACAGTTTGACAGTTTTTTGACTGTATCGAAAAAAAACTGAAGCAGAGGCGTACTTATCATACTCAGATAAAAAAAAAAAAATCCATCTGTTTGGTTCAGAACTTCAAAAAGTCTCAATCATCTGTAGTTCATAATACTTCACTATTTTTTTTATTAAAAAGGAAATACTGACCCATTTTAAGAAATATTGGTACTCCTTTTGTTACAACAGATTGTATAAAAATTACAATAAAATATATGCAATTTAGGGCTTTTTCATAAACTGTTTAGCCTGACCATTTGGCACTTGTGTGCTATAGTGACACACAAAACCTCCCCTCTTTGTTTTTTGTTTTTGTCTTTTTCCTTTTTTTTGCATTGGCCAATTAATTGGTATGTGTGTTACTGGGATTTTGATAATCAAAAAATGTTCTTTGGTTGGCAACAGGCCTGCTATAAACAACTGTCTTGTTTTGTGAATAAGTTTATGATTAATCCTAAATCATCATCAGAACTCATTTATTGTAATTATTAATATTTAAGATTTTACTTACTGGTACTAGTTATTCCACATCAAACATATGCCTTTGAATATATTTGTGTTATGATATCAGTGGACATATGCAGCAAAACTCAATAATTAAAGAGTGGAGAAGTGAGAAGCATGACACACAGTCTGCTTTTATCACCGTTCGGTTTTCATTAAAATAAAATACTAGTTATAAAATACACAGTGTTCATATGGGATTACAGCTGGTGGTGCCTCTGTGGTAAACTAAATACAATGGCCCCATATCCAGAGTGAAGCACAGCTTATCATTGTTATACTAATGATTCATGTGGGGACCTCTCAATGCTCTGCTGTGTGTGGCTGTAACTGAATTAAGTACTTAAAAAGAGATGTAAACAAAAGTACAACGTCTCTCAAATGTGGCTCATAAAATTAAACTATCCTCTATTTATTCTGCCAATTTTTAAAAAGTGTGTTTTTTCACAACACAGTTGCACACTTTTTGTTTTATTTGTTGTATTTAATGAGCTGAACTTGCTCTCATCTGTTGTACACTCTTGTTGAACAGATTTTTTTGTGTTTGATTTCAAGGATAAAAAAGTGACTCTTAATGTGAGTGGATGTCAGTTTCTAATCAGCTCACCCAAATTCAACAACATCCGTCAACACATACAGTGGATCTCATGTGATGCTGATTGATGATGAGTTGATGGGTCCTCAAACTGACTGCTTATTATTTCTTTGTGCCCCATTGGCAAGAAGAGGCCACAGGAAGTGTAGGTCAACAATTTAGCCACCTACATCAAATATTTATGCACTTCATCGCCTGAGCTGTAGATATCCTCCAGGAAGAGTTTACTATGCCAGCTTAAGCAGCACCTGTTGCCTCACCTACAGGCTTAGCGTCTTGTGTCCTCTGCCAGAAAGCACAATGTGTTCTCCAAAAACTCACTCCTGTCTTCTCCTGCTCTGCCCTCCTTTTCTTTGTTTTCCTTCCAGAGTTCGTGTCTAACTGCTCGCTCGCAGGTTGTCAGGAAAGCTGTGCGGTGACGCCAACAGGACCTGCTTGTTACTGTAAGAGCGGCTATGAGATCAGTCAGGATGGAAAGACATGCAAAGGTGAGTCTCTCCGAGCAATGGCTGACCTTCATGAAGCCTGATGTTAACATGCTGCAAATATTTCGTATATACATCAGGAAAAATAATTTTAGTATCTTGGCCCTGTTGGAAGTGGCTAAAATTGTAACTAATAGGGAAAGCAGCATCTCTCTTTATATGTTCAAATTTGGTTTAATGTAATGCCGCCATAAAAAAAATTATATTTTAAGCTTTGTGGTTATCAATCATGTAACTCCTTAAATACTCAAGTTCTTTAAGCCCAAAGCTTAACTGGTGTTTACATAAATTATAGAGAAACTGAATCAAGTGGGAGGCACATAGTGGGTGCTTCAGAGTGCCTGAGATTTTGGAAAATGTCCTGTATTTACAAAAATCTTTAACATGTAACAAACCATATGTGTCTCACTTGTTGCCAACAGCTTTACTCAAATTTGTTTGGAATTTTTGTAAGGGTGGAATAAACATAGATTCTGCAATGGAATATTTTTTACTTGTGTGGTGGAGTTATCTCATTCCTGATGCCTTCGTAGAATTTTAGATGAAAACTATTCATATGTTGACTCCTTATAGTGACCCTTCATAACATAATAAAGAGTAATGTGAGCAAATTAGCTGTCAAAGAAGTTAAAATCAAAGAAGCAGACAACAGCAGATAAATGCCAGACAGAAGTAAAAGAAGTTTAAGGATCAAGAGGTGAAACTAATGCCCAATTAATAAATAAAACAATACTTCATTTTGCTCTTTAATGGTTAAATTATCTTAAGTTTTTCAGATAAAATGATGTTTCATTATATGATTCATCAATGCATGATTGATTATTCTTAGTGATAATTTTAATTCTGAATTATTGTCTTGCATTATGTCAGTTATGACAGAGTTGAAGTATTGTGATGACAGTATTACCTTGTGCCATTTATCATATATTCTATCATATGGCCTTGTGTGATGTTACATCATATCATAATGATCAGATTGTACCATATCATTATTGTATTTTATAGCGTTTTATTATGACATGTTATTTATTATGACATACTGCATCATATTTTGTTGTATATCACTTTATTGTATAACTGAATGATATTGAAGAAAAAATGATATTGCAATATTTTTCCCTCCTGTGAGTTTTCAGGGAAAATGTCCTGGTAATTGCTGAGTCACTTTATCTGCTTTTCTGATAGCACTTTTGGGAATTTCTCCATCCGCAGCCCCATGTTCTTAACTTCTAAAAGGTCACTTTTTTGCACCACTGAGCTGCTGTGTTTGTCACAGATTAGACAGTTTATGAGGACTAAAAGTGTCTTAACATTCCCAAAGTGGGGCTTGGGACCTCTTGGGATGATCATAAGAAACCAAAAGAGGGATGAAAGACACCTAACACATACAAAGACATTTTTAAAATGTTTAAAGAAGATGTATGATTTCTTTTAAAATAAATGTGGATTATGGTTTAATAGGCAGTTTACAGCTTTCTTAGGATTTAAATTTGGCCTTCAGGGAAACTCAAGATTTAGACTTTGGACATCTCTATTGCATTCAAGACACCAAAGAAACAAGTCTTATAGAATTGAAAGTAGTGACCCTGTTGTTTTACACTTTGGGTTAAGGGTTAGATTATAAATAATAATCTCTGGTCGTGTTTGAAGTAGATTTAATAAACAGTTATCCTACGCTGATCCAATAGGCCACTGGATTGGTTCAGATTCTTTAAGACATTTCACCTCTTCTCCCAAAGTGTTCTTCAGTTCTACGTTGATACTGTTGAGGAACTAGAAATATCAAGTTTTTGTCAACCATTGATCTGCCAATGACCTTTGTCAGGGGTTGTTGACCTGAGTTCCCCTGGAGGTGTGATTGATGGGCACTTCCTGGGGGTTGGGATCACATGTTTGGTCTTTCTTCTCAGATGGAGGTGTTGTTTGGATTGTTTATGAAAATCATAAACAAAAACAATGAAAAACTTGAATGGCATACAATGGCGTTGTCAAATTACTGTTGTAATAATGAAATACAGAAAATTAGTCTGATTTGAAATAAAACCATCATCAGATGGTGAGATTATAATGATAAGGAGGTAATATGTCAAAAAGATCCTTAAAATATAAGTTTACACATGACACCAATAATGTAGGGGTCCGTTGCTCTTTCAAGTTACAGTTTGTGGGGTCCTTGTAATCACTGTTTTTAGGGTTTCCTACTGAAACGATTGGGAAACCCTGCCATTAAAGGGAGCGCAACAGAAATAAAAAAAACCGAGAATCCCTGCTTTGCAGTATGGTATGATGTTGTACAGTTTTGAATTGTGGCATGTTACAGTATTATACTGTACAGTACTGTTCTGTAGTATAATTTACGATACTGTATCATATAGTAGAGTAGTTTATGGTATTGTAAAAATGGTTATTCCAGATCTAGAGAGCCACTAATTACCAACTGCAGTCCCCTCAGTATTGGCACATGTAATATATTAAACGACCACTCAGCAAAGAACAGTACAAATAAAACACAGGGTACGCACAGTGTTACTGTTAATGAGGGAGGGCAGCAACCATCCTAGTGCAATCTCTATCACTCCAAAGAACAGCATACAACAGTTTATGGAATTTACGCTATCAATATGCACTTGTTTTATTTCAGCATAGTGAAGACATTTTTTGTTTGTTTTGCTCTCTTAACCAAAGTCTCTGCCACCAAGGCCACGTTTGTCTTTGAAACAATCACAATGGCTAATGCATTAATAATGTTTTATGGTTTGTTTCAGATGTAGCTCCAGGGAAATTAATTTGAGCTTAGTCTCTAATAAGTAACAACTGTTTCTCATCCCTTATTCCACTGGCTCCTTTTGAATATATTTCCCTGAAACAGTTAAGTTACTGGGACCACTATTGAATGATACCATACTTACTTACTCTAGAATCCCACCTCCCAACTTTTTCCTATTTTTGAATGTTTCCAGTCTATTTCCAGATCTAGACTTGTTTTTGCAGTCCCTAAGAATTAAAACCATCTATTACTTTACACTTCAGATTTTGATGAGTGCAGTGTATACGGGACCTGCAGTCAGACCTGCACCAACACTGAGGGCTCCTACACCTGCTCCTGTGTGGAGGGCTACCTGTCCCAGCCAGACAACCGCTCCTGCAAGGCCAAGAATGGTGAGTAGGAACAGATAGCAGAGGGACTGTGTATACATAACAGTCTGACAGTCTGTGTGGATTTTCTGCATATGTTTCCTCTTTCAAGCTTTAATTATGTAAATGTTATTTTACAGTGCCAGTAGACCGGCTGCCTGTTTTGTTGATCGCCAACTCACAGAACATTCAGGCCACCTCCCTGAGTGGCACCACAGTCCACAGCCTGCTGTCTACCAGCACCAAACAAACCACCGCCATGGACTTTGTCTATGCGCAGGAGACTGTCTGCTGGATCCACGTGGGAGACTCGCCCTCATCCACGCACCTCAAATGTGCCAAGATCCCCAATCTAAAGAGCTTTACTGAGGAGAGAGTCATCAACATCTCGCTCAGTCTGCACCGTGAGTACACTGCAAAAATACTGTATCAGTAAAGTAGCTCTGCGGGTTCTCCTCCACAAATAACACATTATAAAACACAGCAGAGGATTGACTGAAACTGCTACAAGGCAAAGTATGAATCCAGGAGTGTTTGCATGTGAGTGTGCTTGTATTTTGTGTGATTGTTTTTTACTGGAGGCCACATGTGGCAGGAGTCTAGGCAACAGAATCGAGTCAAGATGAAAACAAAGCACCACCAGATGGTGATCTGTCATTTTAGGGCTGGGAAATAAAGAATAAAAAGTACGTATCAATACAGTGTATATATATATATATATATATATATATATTTTTTTTTTTTTTTTTTTTTTTTCTGGATATTGATATAGATATATAGATACATATATTTATGTGAATTGATAACAACTGGTTCTCACAATACCATTAGAATACTACTATACTATACCAAAAAATTCTGCATTATTTCTACCACAAGTTTTCATGTAAAATCCTCACTAACCCTACATTGAATGTAGTTGAGTTGTAACTTAAGCCGTGTCTTTGTTTGGTGTTCCCACAAAGTCAAATGTTTTATGTAATAAGTAGAGCATAGCGTCCAGATGAGGCAAATATTGTCACAGATATGATGTTTTAACTTCAAAAGACCTGTAAGTGAAGAGTGTATTTTATTATCAAAGTGCTGCCTCCATATTGCATTATCTCAGATGGGAGTAAAACCTGGAAATAACTTTAGGTAACTGCTGTTCATTGATAAACAGCAATGAAAATGCATGTCAATTATGTCAAAACATTATGATAAGGTGTCTATGAAAGATGGCAGCCTTAATCCATAACCAGAGCAAACAATGAAATGTGATATTAAGTAGTGAAATTGTCAATAACATAAGAAAATGTAACAGTTCTTTATTGTTGCATGGCATGATATATCACTGCTGACAGTAAGGTGCAAGCATGAATGTCATACATTTCTTAGGGTGGCTAACATAATGCTGACTCCAAACAGTCACTAAAACTCTTTGCTCCTTCTCATCCTCTAAGTTATCCCATGTTTTAAAACAGTACACCATGACACCATATACTATATGGAGGATTTTACGCTTATATAACTTTTACTTTGGTGGGACTATCTCAGTTGGTGCAACACCAAAAACATTAGTGGAGTCTAAACTCTTTTGAAGGGCTTATGTTCCAAGTAGGTTACATTTAAGCAGAACTGATGCAACAGATAGGTGGACACACAATATTGGTCTATTTTCCCCTTTGAATGATCAAAAGCTGCAATAAAACTGCCTCATGTTGTCAAAATTATTGTACAAAGACATGGGCAACAGTTCCATATATTCAAGTCATCACAATCGTCTAAAGTATAAAATAAACATGTACCTTTAATTGATAGAATCTTCATTTGGAAAAAAATGTGTGGAACTGGCGAGTACGGTGGCCGAGAGGTGTCATATATACAGAATGCTTTGCATTGACAGAATAGACAAATGCAAGAAGCTGCAACACACATGTAACAGGAAAGAGACACATACAGTCATGTGAAAAAATTAGGACACCCCATTAAATATTCAGTTCTTTACTAAGAAATGTTCACATATCAATGTCTGATCTTGTTTTTCTTTATCTCTGGAAAAGAAAGTGATTTAATTGCAGGTAAACAACAAAAATTAACATTGTTTTACTCATTAAACAAAAGATATCAACAAAAATGCATATTCTAACTGAGGAAAAAGTTAGGACACCCTACCACCTAATAGCTAGTGTTACCCCCTTTGGCTGAAATAACTTCAGTGAGACGCTTCTTGTAGCCATCTACCAGGCTCTGACATCGGTCTGAAGAAAGTTTGCCCCACTCCTCAACGCAGAATTCTTTCAGCTGTGAGATGTTTGAGGGGTTTCTTGCATGTACAGCCCGTTTCAAGTCACCCCACAGCATCTCAATGGGATTAAGATCTGGGCTTTGACTCGGCCATTCCAGGACTCTCCATTTCTTCCTTTTCAGCCAGTCCTTGGTGGATTTACTGGTATGTTTTGGGTCATTGTCATGTTGCAGGGTCCAGTTTTGCTTCAGCTTTAATTTTTTTACAGATGATCTCACATGTTCCTCAAGCACCCTCTGATACACGGTAGAATTCATGGTGGATTCTATGATGGTGAGCTGGCCAGGTCCTGCTGCAGCAAAGCATCTCCAAACCATGACACTTCCACCTCCATGCTTCACAGTTGGTATGAGGTTCTTTTCCTGGAATGCTGTATTGGATTTACGCCAAACATGTCCTCTGTTCTGGTGTCCAAATAATTCAATTTTAGATTCATCTGTCCAAAGAACATTATTCCAGAAGTCCTGGTCTTTGTCTACATTCACTCTGGCAAACTTCAGTCTGGCCTTCATGTTTCTCTTAGAGAGCAAAGGTTTCCTCCTTGCACACCTCCCATGAAGGTTGAACTTGTGCAGTCTCTTTCTGATTGTAGAGGCATGCACTTTCACATCAACAGTGGCAAGAGCCTGCTGTAGGTCCCGTGATGACATTTTAGGGTTTTTGGAGACTTCTTTTAGCATCTTGCGGTCTGCTCTCGGGGTGAACTTGCTTGGACGGCCAGACCTGGGCATGTTGGCAGTTGTTTTGAATGTCCTCCATTTGTAGACTATTTTCCGGACAGTGGAATGGCTGATTTTATATTCTTTTGAGATCTTTTTAAATCCATTACCAGACTCATAAGCTGCTACAATCTTCTTTCTGAAGGCCTCAGACAGCTCCTTCGATCTCACCATGGTGTTTTCTCTCACTTCAACAGTCAGGGGCACACCAAACTAAATGTGAGGTTTAAATAAGGCAAGCCTCCTTCAAAACGCTGAGTAATGATGTTCTACTCATGTGCACCTGATGTGATACACCTGTGTGTGATTTTAGCCATTTTAAGTGGGACTGAATGTGGAGGTGTCCTAATTTATTCCTCACCAGAAATTGCATTTATTTAAAATTAAATTTTACAGAAAGTTATAAAAAAATCTTTTTTTCAGTTTTAATTGTTTAGTTCTATTACTTGAATCTCTCAGGATTGTTAAAATTGATATTAAATATCCATATGACCAAATATGTTAAAAAACACACAGGCTTTCATGGGGTGTCCAAATTTTTTCACATGGCTGTAAATGCAAGTCTGAAGGGACAAAGCCAAAGCACAAATGCAAGTAGCAACACCAGATGTCGAGCCGCAACAGAAGTCCCACCACCTGGGCCCGGATGCAATTCAAGCCACTGAAGAGTGGGAAGGTGACTGACCGGCTCCACTTCTCTATAGGAGTTAACTGTATTCCATCAATCACAGAGAAACCTGTGAAGAGCCTCAGAAAAACCTTTGACTGCTCCCTAGAGGATGCCACTTCCATCAGGGCAACCAATGAACAACTGGAGAGCTGGCTAACTGTCCCTGCTTTGCTCTTGTTTGGAATTCAGCTGGATGTGCTTTCTCCGCAACTGGATGTGTTTCTCCCCCTGATCAGAGGGGAGAGGTTGACAAATGGCTCCTATTGGGTTCTCAATACACCTGTTAAAATATACATAGCTGTCCATTCCATAAGCTTATATTGATGTTACTGAAAAAAATCACTTGAATGTTTCCTAAAACATGAGATCTTACTTCTGAATCCCAGACAGGTGGACGTTTCCTCACAGGTTGGCATCATTCAGGTGAAGCTGAGGCCACAAAAAAAGCTTTAATCCCAAGGGGATGTAGAAAATTTTCTGATTAAATATCCTCCCGTTGACTAAACTAGAGTCACATAGTAGTACTTTAAATAAACAGGTTTGTCCTTTTAGGTCTTACTGTTGTGCTGCGTCAGCACTTTTCTCCCTGCTGCCTCCTCCTGCACCTTGGCCATCCAGGATCCCTGACGAGCCTTTTTGTTTGTTTATGGACATTGAAGAGCAGTATTACACCACAAGATGCATACGAGCGCCAACTGCAGTATATCAGTGAAATCACAGATTGTCAAATGCTGTTAATGGTGAAGACACACATACACATAACATCATTTTAACACAAAATATAAATTATAAACATAGAAAATACTGTCTTACCAAATACCTTAAGACAATTTCATATTTATATTTAATCTTAATGCAATTCATATCAGTATAAGCATGTCATGATCTGAGAAATGTTTGTTTCACACCTCTGTTACCATCTGTCAAAAATCAAATGTAACATGTAAAGAAAGTGCAGGACAGTAAAGCTGGAGTTTGTTAGGCAGCAGTTGTCTGTTAAGTCTTGGCTCCTGCAGAAGAGGAACCTTGAAACTATTAAGTCAGCACGATACATGTTTGCTTTTTGTTTGGTAAAAACCAGAATGTAAAGGTCAAAACAGATGTTTTCATGCTGGCTATGTCCCTTTTGTTCACTGCAAACGAATGTTATTGAAATTGGAGGTTTGCCTCCAAGATATTCACTGATGAAGTTGGACCTTCAGGTAATTCAAATTTACCTGCCTTCAGAATGAGGTATTGAGCTGCACATTGAATTGCAGGCCTTGGCTGAACCTTCCCTTGAAAACTAATGTTTGTCTGATTTTCAAAGAGGAAAATTTACCGAGAATATGTAGCCAGGTCTGCAATGAGCACAGATTCCTGTGGAACAGACGTGTCCTTTGCTTCTTTGCTCTTGTGCAATGCCTGTGAGTCAGACATATTGTTGTGGTTGCACATTAAAAGCAGCTGTGCTTTTCCATGACTTCAGTTTCTTTGCAGAAAGCTCTCTGGTCTGTTTTCCTGTAAAAATGAAACTAAAAGTGGACCGTGGAGATCTGAAAGGGGTGTGATTGAATACAGATGTGTGTATGTGCTTGTGTTTGCTCCTGAGTGTAGACTGCCGTCAGGTCAAGAAACTGCACATCCAGCTTCTCTGCCCATTTAAAGCCAAGCTCCTAGCTGTGTTTTGGCCTGATTTTGGGGGAGCTTTTCTTCTCGGTGATTCAGAGGCAGAGCAGCCATAGAAACAACACATTCATACAAACAATGGAAATGTATCATTGCATTATCTTATTGGAGGCCAGATGGTTTTAGACTGTCTGCAGTGTCTTTTGACTTTTCTGTAAATATCAATGTAAGAACTTGCAATCATTGACCTCTTTGTCTACACAGCCGGTCCCGTAGTTGTACACAAGTCACTGAAAACCCAGTTCAACCACAGCCTTACAGCTATGTTGTTTAATTTGTAATGCGCACAGAGGAAGCCTACTGTAAGGACAATTCAATTAAACAGTGATAAAGTCCTTTATAACATGTATTCATTAATTTTGAAGAATTAACATGGTTATTAACAGGCTGAAAATTAAGCTATCCAGTGAAAATAGTATTGTAAATGGGGGCTATAAGACAAAGAACATTTACTCAGTTACATCAAAGTACTCATGTTGTTATTTTATAATCACTGACCACTTGATTAAGTACACTAGTTCAACTGTTTAGCAAAAAAAAGCTAATCAGCCAATCACATGGCAGAGTTCAGTGCATTGAGGCATGTAGACATGCGCCCAATTCACACTACCTTTTCAAGGCATAATATTTACGCCCCTATGATGTTTCGACTCCACTGGGAATGTCGTGGAGACACAACGGGGGAACGAGTGATCTCCATTTATTCATTCTCCAGAGGTACGAACAGAGGCATGATATTGGAGAGAGGAAGGCAAGGAAATCCAGGAGGGCTTCAAGTGAGCATCCATGCCTTTGTTACACAGATGTTATGGTCTTGCAGAACTGATGTGCATATTTTGTGAATGTCTCAAGTGTGAATATAACGGAGCCTGATTGCGGCGCTTTTGTGTAAAGGCACTGTGAATTGGACTATAGTCGAGACAACCTGCTGAAGTTCAAACCACCATTGGAGAGGGAAAAATGATGGGTTATGTGGCTTTTAGTGTGGCATAGTTTTTTGTTCCGGATGGACTGGTCTGAGTATTTCAGAAACTGTGGATCAACAGGGGTTTTAACACAACCATTTCTAGGTTTTGCAGAGAATGGTCAGAAAAAGAGAAAATCTCCAGTGAGCTGAAGTTCTTTAGGAGAAATGCCTTGTCGAAGCAAGAGGTCTGAAGGGAAAGGCCAGGGTGGTTTGAAATGATTGAAAAGCAGCAGTAACCAAGGTATTCAGAGGACCATTTCTGAATGCACAATATGTCCAATCTTGGGATGGAGTTGAACGGGAGGCTCACTTCACGGATGTGCAGCCAACAAATCTGCAGCAATTGTGTAATAATATCATGACAACATGGACCACAACCTTAGAGGAATGTTTACAGCGCTTTGTATGTCACGAAGAATTCGGAGTCCAACCCGGTACAAAGAAAGGTGAAACTAATAAAATGAGCAGTTATGTACTATCTTCAACTCTTATATGAATTCATTAATTAAACCAATTATTAGGATTTTTTTGATACACCTAAGTGCTGCTGTCAGCATTAGCCATTAATTACTGCTGGTATTTTTTTTTTACCAAAAGTGTTAAGCATCAAAAGAGGGATTTATTCTTTTTTGAAAATGGTGCTAACTCTTAAGCAAAGTTCAGAGCAAAATTTGCAACACAACCTGACCGTGTTTCAGCACTGCAGTGGGTCAGTTGCAGCTTTGATCAAGGTGGCCTATGATGTTGCCTACAGTTTGTTCTGTCAAGTTGCTAACATGCGGTATTAGACTGTAAGGCACGTTGTGTTTAAACAGCCTGCCTTATTCATATCATCACAGAGAGTTTAGATAACATTAACTCAGATATGATAATCCAAACTCATCTCCCATATGGATCCACTGTTAATAGACTATTTGAATGTTTAGTTAAAGCTCAGCTGTGACTAAGAAGTACAGAGTCATCACTAACCTGTCCCATGCTGAGATAAAGTCTCTGTAGTTACTTGTTGCTCTGAAGAACAAGTCTGCTCTAGAAGAACTGACAGAAATTGACATAAGATGGGATGTTAATGCTGTCTCCCTCAGTTGCAGCCTTGTGAACTGACAGGCTCCCAGAACATCGTTGAGCACCTGAAGGCAACTGTAAGTTTTAACTCATTTCATTTTAGATCTTTGGTACACTGCCTGGCCAAAAAAAATCACCACCTGGATTTAACTAAGCAAATAGGTTCGAGCCTCCTATTGGATAATTACTGCATGGGTGATCATCTTTCAGCTGGCAACAAGTTATTTAACCCCAGCTAATGCAATGAGTAGCTTCTCATTTCTTAAACAACCATGTCAAAGAAGCATCCTGTGGTCATGGAAAAGATGTTAGTCTGTTTCAGAAGGGTCAAATCATTGGCATGCATCAAGCAGAGAAAACATCTAAGGAGATTGCAGAAACTACTGAAATTGAGTTAAGAACTGTCCAACGCATTATTAAAAATTGGAAGGATAGTGGGGAACCATCGTCTTCGAGGAAGAAATATGGTCGGAAAAAAATCCTTAATGATCGTGATCGGCGATCACTTAAATGTTTGGCCAAATCAAATTGAAGAAAAACAACAGTAGAACCCAAGGGTATGTTTATTAGTGAAAGTAAGAGCATTTCCACATGCACAATGCAAAGCGAACTCAAGGGATTGGGACTGAACAGCTGTGTAGCCTTAAGAAAACCACTAATCAGTAAGGCTAACTGGAAAAAAGGCTCCAGTTTGCTAGGGAGCATAAAGATTGGACTCTGGAGGACTGGAAGAAGGTCATGTGGTCTGATGAGTCCAGATTTACCCTGTTCCAGAGTGATGGGCGCAGCAGGGTAAGAAGACAGGCAGGTGAAGTGATGCACCCATCATGCCTAGTGCCTAATGTACAAGCCTGTGGGGGCAGTGCTATGATCTGGGGTTGCTTCAGTTGGTCAGGTCTAGGTTCAGCAACATTATGTGTCCAAAGAATGAGGTCAGCTGACTACCTGAATATACTGAATGACCAGGTTATTCCATCAATGGCTTTTTTCTTCCCTAATGGCACAGGCATATTCCAAGATGACAATGCCAGGATTCATCGAGCTCATATTGTGAAAGAGTGGTTCAGGGAGCATGAGACATCATTTTCACACATGGATTGGCCACTACAGAGTCCAGACCTTAACCCCATTGAGAATCTTGGGATGTGCTGGAGAAGGCTTTGCGCAGTGGTCAGACTGTCCCATCATCAATACAAGATCTTGATAAAAAATTAATTCAACACTGGATGGAAATAAATCTTGTGACATTGCAGAAACTTTTCAAAACAATGCCACAGCGAATGCACGCTGTAATCAAAGCTAGAGGGGGTCCATCAAAATATTAGAGTGTGTGAACTTTTTTTTTTGGTCGGGACTTTTTTTTTTGGCCAGGCAGTGTATAATCCAGGCTTAACCGGAGCAAATATTTAGCATGGTCTTTCATATAAATAGGAGCATCATAGCTTAATTTCCAATAATTTTTCAATAATAATGTGAGTAGTTGCAGTCATGCTAAAAAGGAGCCAGAAAATGTTTTAACAAAAGGCTCAGACTGATTGATAGGATTATTTTTTAAATGCCACCATCAGTTGTTATTATTACCAAAGTCTTTGTTGATTCTCTTAATGGAATTATTGTGTAAATAAAGTAGGCATATACAGGTTTTCTGTGTCAACCACGTCAAACACATGGCACCTCTGATATTCACTGAAATGCTGCACTGAAAAAAATGCTTTACAGAAAATGTTGCTTGTGTTTCCATGTTATTTACTTGGAGTAAAATGAAATCTTTGTCTCTTGGCTGCATTGGCAGCCTCTTCAAGTTCTTTTGCGTTGTTGGTGACCATCTGTTGCAAGGCTGTGAGGTCATTGTTTTAAAGGGGGAGCAGAGCTGGGTGGAAGCTGTTGATAAGAAAACCATCATAGAGGCAAATGATGAAGCTGACTCAAACTTGTTGAAACTGGGTCTCAGCTGGAACTAGTTCTTTATTTCCATATTTATGTATCATATTTGCATTTAAAGCCAAATTTCCAGAGGCTTCAGTGGAGACAAACCTTTATGATACAGTGTAATATACCTGCGGTTTATTCCGATCCTTTTCTGCCCTTTGATTTTTTTACTTGCATACCAGCATTGTGACTGATCACATCCGCTCAGAGCTAAGCAGCATTTCTCAGTGAAATTCACTTTTCCACCAAGCTAGAGATTGCATTAACATGACAGAAATGACTTTCTCAGTGCTGACCATCAGAGAAAATGAAAATACCAAATGATGACAGTTGGGCAGCTCCATCCTCCATATGCACGCACATTGTGGTTCAGCTGTCATTTGGAAATATGTACATTTCAGATCAGATGACATCAGACAAGCTCTGAACTGTGAGAAATATGCATCAGAGAGTCTGGTGTGCCTCACAGAATTAATATGAAGATGGAGCCTGCATTACCTCTCTGCCCATTTCATATCAGATTTTCATATTTTACAAAACAGCTTTTCAATCAATGATCCTTCTGCAGAAAATAGGCATCTAAGGAGCCTCATTTTGCACAGTAAGTAGATTCTATTAAAAAATCATGTAATTCTCCTCATTAACTATGATCAGAGTAATTAAACACAAAGATTGCTGCTGTTACTGTAGTGGTGCTGCTTTGCCCAGAACATTGGCTTGCATCGATCTATTTAAGAAGCAGGAGAATCTGCAGGAAATTCCAGCAGCTTTAGCTGGGTTCTCCATGGCTGTCCCCCACACATACATACTCCCACACGCACTGCAGCAATCATATTTTAAACACTCACACAGAGACAGAAGGTGCACACAGATAAACAAAACACAACTGATTGCATTAAAAAGTGAGGATGGGTATTGTTGAGATTTTTTTTTATTCCAGTGCCATTTATCACTTCTGCATGCTATATCAATTCTTAATTTATTCCTTTGTATTTTCCTTGTTTGAAAATAGTAAGCCTATCAAGGTTTCTGTGTCAAAAACTTCAAACACATGGCACTGCTGATATTTGGTGTTATGCTGAGCAACAAATGGTTCAGCCTGATGCTGGTGTTTCAATCTTGCTTAAAATCACAATATCACTAACAGTGAATATTTTGCGCTGGGTGTCATATTGTGTAAAATTAAGACACTCTAGGGCTGTTCAGTAATGTTAGGATTATAATCATGATTATTTTTTGATTAATATTGAGACCACTGTTATTTAGCATGATTAATTATTCATCTTCTAATGACTGAATAAATCATATTGCCTTGAGAGGAGCAACAGCTGTGTTACAAATTTTTGAAAATTATTAAGCATCGTCAAAAAATTATTCTAATTATCTGACACAATATAAATTTTAGGACTGATTCTGCACAGTGAACATTTAAGAAGAGATTTAATTTGCTCAACTAAATTGTAATAAATATCAAAACTAGACACATTTATCTCTTTCTATTTAACAGACTGTCAAACAGCCTGCTGTAAAAAGTCAAACACTGTTTTTCATATTCTTAAAGAGGTAAGTCGTCATGAGATTTTCAGGGCAAAAAAAGATTGAAAATGAAAATCTACTTGCAAAGACTAATACCCTCTGTATTTCTGAAAGCACACAAACTTACTTTGTGTGTCTAGAGTGAACTACACACGTGCTTCAACCAGAACTTGAAAATTAGTCTGTTTTTTCACCATTCACTGGAATAAGGCTTGTGTTTACTCAGCGCATTCAGGATCAACTCTGCAGAGCAGGCGAAACGCGTAGGGAGGAGGAAAGGAGCACTTTTTTTGCTGCACATGACAGGACAAGCTCAACACAGCTTGTGGTGCTGTAATCGTCTCATGCTGACTATTCTGTTTTTATGATCTCGGGGGGGCTGAAATTGTGATTATAACTGAAACTCAATTAATTGCCCAGTACTAAGCCGCACTTGCAACCACCTCTGTCTCCTGTCTGGCATGATTACATCCTCGACTCCTTGGTTGTCTGCAGCCTTGTTTTATAAGGCCGGTAGAACTAAGTGAAAGGCATTGATGAGGTAACTGTTATGCAAACACTGATGCCTTAAACCAGTGGAAACTGGTTCTTTCTAGAGACAGTGATTTTCATCCCTGTTTAAAGAGTGTGAACAGGATGATATTTATTGATGATGAAGAATCAAAGTTGTACTGATACAAGTGAGAAATCAAAGGGTTTTTCAGTCCTAGTGACTTTTTAAAAAAATACTGTCAAAAAATTAAATGCTAAAGAAAGAAGCATAAAGATGCCATTTGCTGACTTCAAATGTCATGACCATTGAAGGACATCTAATTTCTTACCTTTAAATGTCCCAGCTGGCTACCCTCTATGAAAGAGAAAATAAAGGAATGGGATAGAAGCAAAAGGCCAAACTTGTAGCATGCAACAACTTTAATAAATACCGCCATAATGAAATGCGAATAAGCATTATGGACCAAATCTAACTGAAAGAGAGAAAAACATCTAAATCTTTTCATCACAAATTTAAACCTTCATGTATTTGATGACTGTAACAAATGATGTCAAGGTCTGGAACACGGGACAACTCTGCTGACCCCCGAACTACCTGTTCAGCATCAGCACAAAAATACACAGCCTGAAACTGCAGGTTTTTGTCATCTGCCACACTCCATAATATAGAGTGACTGCCGAGACAGCTGAGTGGGTCCTCTGGACAGGCCGCTGGCATGCAAGCATGACAGAATAGGAGGGGTAAGTTTATGCTTGCAGTCAACATGGAGGGAGCCCAAAGTAACCAATGGCAGTGGTGAATATACAGGAAATGATGCGCTTGTGGTATGAGTGACTCATGACCTCAGTATGCCACCGATGAGATGTCCAGATGTGTCCCCGCCCCTCGTCGTTTTCTCTGTCCCACTCTCCCACACTCTCTTTCTTTCTCACATGACATTCCCTTCGTCAGTTTTACTTAGTCTCGCTTACTTCTGCCAAATTATGTGAAACATACACTTAGGCTCAGTCTGTATTTGTCTGTGTCCTTAAGTTGCCATTGCTAATTATACGGGTCATTCAAAGTTATTGTCAGTCATAAAAAGCAGTGATGTAAGCCTGATGTAAAAATAGAAGATATAAAACTGCCAGACTGCGTTAAAATCTTCATTTGTAGTGCAAACGCAATGGGTTTTAATTGAGATAGGGGTGGAAAGTAACAAGGTATATCATGATAGGATGATACACAATGTGATATATGATACTGTACGATGAATGATATGATAACAATGATATGAAAGTACAGGAATAATGACATATTTGATACATCGTCAAGATTCATAACAATATCTGACTGACTTAAGAGGATAAATTACACCTAAAAAGTAGACAACTTAAACACTAAAATTTGGTGACAGCTGCACCCTTTGTCGTACTTAAATTCTGAACTTTTCAGGCTTTTGACATTGTACTGCTGCCTTGTTAACTTTTCTTTTATCCTGCTTTTAAGCTATTTTACGAAATACCTGGTGGTCATAGTGTCATCATTAAAAGTGCTATTCAATAGAATAGACTTTCTCCAGCAGCAGAGAACCTGTTGAGGAACTCTGTGCAGGAATTAGCATCTAAAGCTGTGTTTACACAACAACAAAACCAGACAAAAACAGAGAGTTTTCATTGCGTTTTTGCCTCCAGTTTACACGAGAACGGTGCCCGGAGTGCCTGAATCAACAAACTTTTGAAACCAGGGTCCACAGTGGAAAGTTTTGTAAATGTATTGGTGTCTGGTTCGGTGTAGACGGGATTCAGCGTTTCAGGGTGAAATGCTGACGTCACCGCATGCGCAGCATTCTTTCACATGAAGGCTGCTCACGCATACCAGGAACAACAACAGCTTCAGCCGTTTACCGAGCAACAAGTGTGCTGTTTGCTGTGCTCAGTTTGTTATCCAAACTGATTTGTTGTCCAGACAAGAAACTCTTGTCTTCGTGTGTCCACTCGCCATTGTTGTTTGTGAAAAGTTTGTCTTCTTCTTCTTCTTCTGTTTCTCAACAAACCTACATCGCCATGTACTGGCCTGGCATGCACGCTACAGCGTTTTCAGTCGTTCTCGCGTCTCCATGTGGATGAGGATCATTTTTGAAAAAGCTGAAAAAACCTCTCCGTTTCTGGTGAAAACAGTTTGTAGTAAGTGATTTACCCCTTAAGAAATCCCTTTGCCAGGGGAAGAGGTGTTTTATCTTTCCAAAGGTGAAAAAACTTCATGGCAGGACCTGCAGTGATGATGTTTCTTATTGGTTCAGTACTTCATCGTCTGCCATTATTATCGTGACATGCCTTTTGAAGATTTAAGATCACTGTTAAAATTAAATTTGTGCCATGAGATAGAGATAGAGAAGAAGTTAGTTAAATTACCTCCATGCAAACAGGCTTTCTGTAGCAAAGCACAAATCATGACAGACTAAATCGTGCCACAAGAGCCATAAAGGTCTTTGGAAACAAGTTCCTTGAGTCATGAAGAAGTGAAGGATTGATTTATATTAATGTGTTCAGAGTGCTGTGTTTTTTTTAGATAACAGATTTTTCACACCAACAATAAGCTAAGTGTTGTACACAAATAAAGGTATATTCCTGTATGGATGTTTTGTCATTGCATTGATTTTTTAAAAAATTAAAAAAACAGATAACTCTTCTTTTTGGATCAATTAAAGCAACTATTGAATACATATGAAATAGTTTAAGGGGAGATCCAGATTAAACAGTTACTGTAACATTTGAGAGCTGGGAGCCACCCCAATGGGGAACCAAGATATGAAATCCTGAAGGCTTTACATTAAGTAGTAGATGGCAATGCGTCATACTATGCACAGGAGGGCTGATCCCAGGGCTGTCACTAAGCTTCTCTCTCTGTGCTTGTACAGTAAGAGCCTCAGTACCTGCTCTGCTCCTGCACATTGAGCCACAGCGGGCTGCTTAGCACAGACACTGGCCTGAAATCTTCTTAAGAGGTCATGTGCCGTTAAAAGGCTGGCCAGTCAGCACATTTTCAAGTCTTCTTTCAATTTAACACTTTATTCAGCTTTAAACCTCTCTCCTCCACAGCTATGAAATAGGGCTGCGGAAGATATTGAGTTTTTAAAATAAAATATGTATGAACAAATTTTAGGCAATACATTTTATGTCTGTGGCTTAGGTTGATGATGATGGAAAAAGTGAAAAGATTCAGGCCAAGTGACTAATAAAAAGTTAGATGTCGTTACTGCTAACAAAGAGAGCATCTTACAGTAATATAGTTTCGCTAATAAGGTTACATACCCTGGCAGAATTTGTGATTGTTATGGCCATTTTTACAGAGAATGAGTGATGCGAGAAACTTTTTTTTCACTCGTGGTTAGTGGTTGGGCTAAGCCATTTATTGTCATACATTTGTGTTTACACTTTTTAAATCATAATTACAACAGAAACTCCCCAAATGACCCTGATCAAAAGTTAACATACCCTGGAATTTTTGGCCTGATAACATGCACACTAGTTGACAGAAATGGGTTTGAATGGCTACTAAAGGTAACCATCCTCACCTGTGATCTGTTTGCTTGTTATCAGTGTGTGTGGATAAAAGGTCAGTGAGTTTCTGGGCTCCTGACAGTCCCTTGCATCTTTCTTCCTGTGCTGCACTGATGTTTCTGGATTCTGAGTAATGGGAAAAGTGAGAGGATTGTCAAAGGATCTGCAGGAAAAGGTAATTGAACTGTATATAACAGGAAAGGGATAGAAAAAGATATCCAAGGAATAAAGAATGCCAATACGCAGTGTTCAAACTCTAATTAAGAAGTAGAAAATTGAGGGATTCTGTTGAAACCAAACCAGGGTCAGGTAGACCAACAAAAATTTCACCCACAGCTGCCAGGAATTTTTTTAGGATGCAAAGAAAAATCCAAAAATAACTTCAGCTGAAATACAGGAAGTGATGTGGCTGTTTCAAGATGCACAATAAGGAGGAACTTGAAGAAAAATGGGCTTCGTGGTTGAGTTGCCAGAAGAAAGCCATTACTATGCAAATGCCACAAAGCATCCCGCTTACAATACACCAAACAGCACAAAGACAAGCCTCAAAACTTCTGCAACAAAGTCATTTGCAGTGATGAGACCAAAATTTAACTTTTTGGCCACAACCAGAAACGTTACATTGGAGGTTAAATAAATAAAAATAAAAAAAATATAATTAATGGCTTCACTCAACAACTAACTATGAGTGAAAGAAAAGTTTTTGTGTTATCATTCATATTCTCTGTAAAAATGGCCAAGAAATCATAAATTCTGCCAGGATATGTAAACTTATGAGCACAACTGTATGCTTACTGACCATAAAGCAATCTATGTTATATGATTAGTCTAAATGGAGATTTTTCCCTTTTTTGTATAACATCACATGATTTGCAATACACACTTACAACCACTACAACCAACTACAGCCACCCCCCCAACATGAGAAAAAAAAAACTCTCCTTCTGTTGCTTTTTCTAACTTATAAATATGTTCAATCTATTGGAAAGTTTCCTTCTTGTGGTCTCCACCAGGTGGGAAACACTCTGTTAGCCAGGTCTTTTAGCAGAGAGCAGTGGATGGATCATGTCAAGGTATGTCTGGGTGGTCACAGTAAACATTAGAGCACAACGCGAAAAGCTTAAGCCAAGTCCATTTCTCAAGAGGGGCATGGTCAGACATGGCTCATGAAACAGCCTGTTCTGAGCAGAGTTGAAAGAGTTGTCGAAAGAGAGGGAATTATATGCATGCCAAATTCCATTTTTTTTCTGTAGATTTGTTGGCAAGCCACTTCAAAAATATGTTTTAGGGTTATCTGGGGGTAGTGTAAACATGATGAAAATGAGTAAAATATGTGAGCTTTGTGGAGCATATATCATTAAAAATCAGTTAATATTGATACCAGTTTTGTCCGGGGTTAAATATATTAGAAGTTCAAGACTCTCCATATTTGTTATTGTTTTATTTTTGCATAAGAATTACAGGCCCCCCAACACACTTTAAATTGCACTATATATTGGCAAGATTTCATACAGTGGGTGGAAATGGCATGAAGCACAGAGCTCTCTGTTTTTTCTGCTTAGAAAATATTACTTAAGATTATTAAGTTTCTAGGTTCTGTTTTTTTTTCAAATATTGAAACAGTGGTCAATCATTTTGAAAGACACTGGGTATAGAACATTTTGACAGCCTAAATGATAAAACATCTCGACATTGTATGGAGACAGTTTAAAGTTAGGAGGAGTTTGTGATTTTTAATAAACAAAAAAATAATGAACGAAATTTTCAAAAACCAAAAAAGCTCAGTATCAGCTGTATGACACTTCTGTTTTTGTTGCTGTGGTATTAAACAGGTATCAGTATTGTTTGACCTTTGCTAAAATCATTTTTAAAAAGTTAAAAAGTTTTGTAAATTGTTGACAGAATAGCATTCTGTCAAGTCCTTTTAAGAAACCGTTTTATTTTATTATAGTTTATTAACTTCACCCTGCCTGGCTTTATGTTCCATCTTGACCTAAACAAAACCACAAGCTAAATTTGTGTGTTTTTTTTTTGCCACTCTCTCCCAGCCTGCCTGTGTGTTTCTGCTGTGACGCCTTTGCCAGATGCTTGGGGGAGTGTTTTGGACTTGTTAAAGTTCGGCAAGGGGTAGTGGGGGTTGGGGTGCCTGAGCGGTCGAGGTTAAAGCTCGACCGTGGCAGTAAAAAAAATGACAGAGCTATACTTTAAATGGGAAGCTGCTGATCTCACAGCGCGACTTATACCTTCTGGTAATGACGAAGCAAAAATAGCATGTCCCTGCTCAAATATATGCCTCTGACATGCACTTTTACCAAAAGTAATTGAAGTAAAACTCTGCTTAACATAAGTAGACTCTGAATACATTATCTCGACATCCACTTGCCTGTTGTTTTTCTTGGACCAACAGGCCGCAGAGGGATGAACAGGAAAACACGAAGAAAACAAGTTGTTTAGGGAAAGCTGGGGGAAAAAAATTGAAGAAGGCAGCCGGTTCTGTTTTTTCAATTATGCTGTGTTGTTTTTTATAGCATAGTTTCAGACAGACAGAGCTGCAGTTAATGAATCCAGACTGTTTTTCCACCTCTGGGGAACAGACAAAGGGGGGGGATAGGGGGATGATGCATGGAGGAGGAGAGCGAAGGAGAATGGGAGGAGATAGAAGAAGTCTTTGGTCCTTCTGGCGTCATTTTTGGAAAATGGAAAGCAGGCAATGGAATTTTTGAAAGTCCTTCGTAATCTTTTTCAAAATTGCACAATATTCTCTTTTCTCCCCTTTGTCATAATCTGTTGGAGCAGCTGTCAGCATTTAAATGGAGAAAATGAGGGTAAAAATTAAGAGCACCTTTGGGAATGCGGCCCCTTGATTCCCATAAAACCTCAGAAATGTGTCTACACAATGACTGAGTTTGGATATCAAGTCACTCCCTCTTTCTTCTTCTGTCCTCATCTTTTTCTCCCTTCTATGCATTTTTCTTTTATCTGTTTTCCACTGATACTCAAAACAAAGATAGCCAAGACTGTTTCCTCCTTTTGCATGTCAGGCTCTGGAAAAGAAGTGTGTCAGTCTTTTGAAACCTTGAGTTCTCCTCAGGAATTTCTTGGAATCACTTTTAACGTGTTCTTATGGCAAGGAATCTGCTTCATCATTCCCCCCAATGCAAACTTTTGTACCCTGATTGAAGAAATTGATCCCTGCGTCCCCTC
The DNA here is from genome assembly GCA_037902135.1 of Cetoscarus ocellatus. NCBI lineage: Eukaryota > Metazoa > Chordata > Actinopteri > Labriformes > Labridae > Cetoscarus > Cetoscarus ocellatus. Next base: position 231,234 of record JBAMNC010001627.1, on the reverse strand, counting down.
TAAATCATCACACTGACCCAGTCACATCAGTAAACATACAACATTAGACCCCCACCCTTAGCACCTCGCACTGCACGACCCAGGCCCCCTGTAGCACGACCCTGACTCCATATCTGAGTGTTTGCGTGTGAGTCTGAATGTGTGGAAAGCAGAGCTTGTGGCAGCTGTGAAAATACAAATCCTGCGGTTTTCTGAAGCCCTCCTCCCCGCTTCTACTTTCCCCCTCTCTCTCTTGCCCATTCAAGTGTTTATATACAGTTTCTGTTTCCCTTATTCAGATTTTTATATTTAAAGGAAAGGGGGTCTGTGTTTGGGGACAGATTAAGTTTCTTTACTCAAGCAGCAGAACCACAGCTACAAATGACAGTCAAATGTCAGTTAAATGAAAACTTGATTTCAACTGATCATAAATTTGCAATTGCACCTAAAATAAGAGAGAGAGAGTGATACTATAAAACAAATGACAAAACAAAAACAAGGAAATGTTATTTGGCCTTTAACAGAGAACACGTATCGGCAGATCACCTGAACAATGTAAAAGATCCTTCACCGAGAAAAGTTCTGACAAGGTACACACACGGTGACTGTAGATAAGCTATAGCGATGGGTCATCACAAAAAGGGCTGGCTCCCACAGGAAGACAGACTCTGCCTCCGCTGTGACACCAAACAGGTGGAGACGGAGCTCCACTTCCACACACCCTACCCTAAAAGTCAGGCTGAAATACTATTCCCAAATGACAACTAACACTTAAAGTTTGGATATATATATATACTGATTTTCATAAAATTCAGTACTTACTGGGAGAAATACAAAACTGTGAGATTATTGGGGCAAAATATTCAAAAGTGTGTTTATAATGAAGTATTTTTATTTATTCTTTTAATTATTTATTTTTTTTTATTTTTTGTTTTTAACATAATCCAAAAATGCCCTCCAACATTGATGCCAATAAAGCTCTGATAATTGAACTGAAATAGAGGTGTGTGGGTGTGTTGGTGTTTTTTGTGAGGGTTAAAAGAAACCTTCACAACACAGTGTGTGTCTGACAACTTAGCCACTATAACCCCATGCTAGCATAAAAGCTAAAATGTAATATGTGCCTGAAGGAGGTTGAGAATAACAGAAATATAGTGTCATAAACTACAAGTATGACGAAAAATGTCAGCTTGTTGTAAGGTAGTAAGTTGTTTCCCAGTTAAAGCTTTGTTGGTTTGTTTCACTCACAGCATTCAATGTATAAGCTTTTTTGTTTAAGAAATGTAGCCTGTTTCTGTATCGTCTTGACTTGATGGATGTCAGTAGAGTGAGAGCAACTGGGCATAAAAAGGACACAAAAAAACAGTGGGCAAGCCTGTTAATTTTCATTACATGGCAAACTTCAGAAAAGTTCAGGATTCGCTGATGTTAAAAATATAAAAAAAACAGTGTTTAGTTAAATTTGGAGGCACATAATTACAGCACTCTCTGGCCTATGGTCAACTGATCACTCTGGACCTTTAATTCCCTCACATCTCCTTTCGTTCAGCTTTAACAATAGCTTTCTGTCTCTGATGCTTGGCTCGGGCTTAGTGCGGCTGAGCTGGTGTTTGAGGAGAGGAAGCAAGGGAGTGAGGGAGAGGGGTATATTAATGTCTCGTGTTATTCTTTTTCACTATTTTCTCTGCTTTCAGACCCTCCTGTGGTCTTACACCACACTCGGTTTAGAAAAACAAAAGTAGCCATTTTCCCTTTTACAGTCTCTTCTTTGTTAAAAGTCTGTAGACTGTGAATTTCTGTATATGCTGTATGCGTGATGCCATGTAATGCATTTAGATTTTTGCCCATGTGTGAGCTTCTTGCTTTCCTCTCAAGCTGAGTTTGGCAGAAAAGAAGTGTAGGCAAGAGAGCACAGTTTACTTTACTACATTTTAGCAACGTCATATGCCCTTTGTCCTCAGGCAACAGCTTGTCTCATTTTCAGTCTGTTGGACTGTCTTTATATGACAGACTTGATACTTAGACTCATGCTAACTTTTATTATTTACCACCTCTACTGAAAAGTGGAGTGAGCAATAGAGGTAGAGGGGAGATTTTTCACATGTCAGCAAGGAAGGGTGCATATTGTTGTTTGACACCATTGAAAAGTGTATTCTGCATAATATGGGATCTCTAAAAATATACTATTATTGATGTTATTGTTTTTAAAACTTTACCATATTGCCCAGCCCTACTTCACATTATCCCTGACTAATTTACTTTACTGTTTGAGTCAAACCTCTCATTCCTCTGCACTAACACTCACTGAAGTTACAGCCTGTCTGAAAAAAAAAAAACACTTAATTTAAGAGTTTGTGCTCTGTCCTTTTGATCATCTGTGTCCTGTCCTACCCCATCTCTCTTCTCATCTTATCCCACCCCCTCTCTCCCCAGATGTGGAGCAGATGGCCATTGACTGGCTCACCGGAAACTTCTACTTTGTGGATGACGTGGACGACAGGATCTTCGTTTGTGACAAGGATGGGCAGACATGTGTCACTCTCCTGGACCAGGAGCTGTACAACCCTAAAGGCATCGCCCTGGACCCTACCATGGGGTCAGTTTAATCACAATTTATCCCTCCAATTCATAAACACAAATACATAAATGCAAAAACAGGTAGTTTATGTGTATAAGCTGCATCAGAGCAGAGTCAGTTTATGTTATCTGCTGTTATTTCCTAACTTTTGAACAACAAGTTGAAAAGTGGAGGGAGGCTAAAAGACAGAGGCTTTGACTTTGGAGTAATTGAGCACAGATGTTCTGTTTCACTGCAGTATACAAGCGGTCGACTTTCAGGGGGGGAAAAAAGCAGGATTTTGTAACAGCCCTTTTGTAAAGGCCTAGACTTTTAAAAACAAATTTCTCAAAGTGTTTGTATAACTGTGGTGCATACTTGTGTGGGTGTTTGTGTGCCTGAGAGAGAAAAAGTTAAATACAAAAAAATGAGAATGTCTGTTTGTGTGTGCTCACTTACTGACTTGTAGCCATACAAGTTCCTGCACATATTCTTGGCTGTAGTTAAATCTCTCAGTAACAAGGTCAGGTGGATTCACTGGAGCTGTTTTCTTTGTTTTTGTCTGCGGGGTCATTTAGAGAGAAAAATGGCAGTTTAACAGAAAACGAAACATCCTTTGTTATAATGCAGGATCAATGACAAAAAAATCTCTCTACACATCCTATATTTGCCGATCCAAAACAATAGTATAAAAGAAAATTTTACCAAAAACAAACACCATTGTGTTTTTTTGTTTTTTCTTTGTTTGCTGGTGACTGGTTTGGAATGACTCCACAGAATTTTGTTAGACTTAGTTTAAACAGAAAATCTTATAATATGTGATTAATGTAATTATGTTTTTGTTTTAGCTGCAGAGTTAAATTTAGGAAAATAATTGCCATGCCCTGATGGGCTGCATTTGGTAAATCTGATCCACAGAGAGGATGTTTACCTTGAATACATTTCTTGAGTGGAATGCTACACACGTGGTATATTTAGAATTAACGCTCCAGGGCCTACAAACCCTAATTCCATTGAAGTTGGTATGTTGTGTAAAAGTAAATAAAAACAGAATACAATGATTTGCAAATCCTTTTCGACCTGTATTTAATTGAATACGCTGCAAAGACAAGAAATTAATGTTCCAACTGATAAACTTTATTATTTTTTTGCAATATTTCATAATACAATTAGAATGTGATATTTTTGGCAAGCTATTTGATTCTTCTGAGATGAGGGTAATCTTAGGAAATCCCAAGATTTTTTGACGATTGCTGTTTTGTTTTGGCAGCCATGCAAAACTTAGGAAAATTATGATTAAGCCCTGACAGACTGTGCTCTGTAAAACTGGACTTAGGTAGTTCACTTTTCATTAAAAATATTGCTTTCTTAGAAAATGAAAAATATTCGGAAATAATAATTCAGAGTCTATAAATAGAGATAAAGCTAATACTTAATATTATTGATTAAGAATGACAACTAATCTTTACATAAAATATGAGATATTCTCTAACTTTTCTCTTCCTTCCCCACTAATAAGTCTATATGTTGGGGAAATGGCCTTCTGTTTTAGTTGTGCCCTATAATTTGGGGCCATGGTCAAGGTAAGGGCAACTTTACCATCCAAGAGGGCTTTCATTTTGTCTTATCCAGAGAGATATTTGTTTCAAATCTTAATTAGACAGTGATGTCCGAGTTTATCCAACCAAAATGTCTATTTTACCAAATACATATGTAAATTGTCATTGGTAACAACATGGGCTAAACACATCTGAAGTGATCAGCCAGAGCCCATGTACAGAATTCATGCATGGGCTTGTAGTCAGCAGCCTGGGCCCAACGCTGCATATCTTCCCCATCCCCTCACCCTTTCCAACTTTATCCACTGTCTCTTTGCTCTATCATATTAGGGTAAAAATTCACCTAAAATAAATAATTTACATGTTGAATGTTATAACCACAATATTTAAAGCAACAATATGCAAATTTTCTACCTCAATGTAGTTCTTCCACAGTTGATACAACAGTAAAATTACTTTGAACAAAATGGTGTCTCTCTATCATTTATTCTGTTCTTGGCATAAAGGTTTCTGAGTTTAGACTTTTAAGGTAAATATTTGTATTTATAATATTAGTTCCTGTCACTGCCCATGGGATAACATTTCTGTTGTCCATTTCCAGTATTGGTCAGCTCACATTTTTGGCTCTGACATTCAGTGAATGGTGCCAAAATGAAGTATCAAAATCTTTGTTGTAAATCAGTTCAGTATGCTTTCGGATGTGTTGGTTTTGGTATACCTCCAAAGTGAGAAGGGGGCCCACATGTAGCCCAGGGACTACCCCCACTTCTGCAGTAGATCAATAAATGGGCAGCTTTGGCTCAAGCCTAGCGTATGGCTCCCTTGCTACATATCCTCTCAACCCTCTCCCTGATTTTCTACTCTATCCATTGCCCTATCCAAATAAAAGCTAAAGAAAAAAGCTCTAAGTGTAAATCTGATAAGAGAAAAAAGAAAAGCCTGATTGTTATTGTCTCCTTGTGCAGAGCTAAGTGATTAATCAGTAATAACAAAGCCAAATGAGCTGAAAATTAGGCTATTTTCCTCTTCAGTAGATCTGAATCTGTTCATCTATCCTGATTAGGTCTGATCCTTTGTTCCCCACAGGAAGGTTTTCTTCACAGACTACGGGCAGATCCCAAAGGTGGAGCGCTGTGACATGGACGGCCAGAACAGAACCAAGCTTGTGGACAGTAAAATTGTTTTCCCACATGGCATCACACTGGACCTGGTCAGCAGGCTGGTGTACTGGGCGGATGCATATCTGGATTACATTGAGGTTGTGGATTATGAAGGCAAGAACCGACACACCATCATCCAAGGCCTGCTGGTAAGAACAGCTGTACTTATATGACATTAGCTGGAAATAATCTCATAAATTTGATGTCTTGTGTTTGCTTTATAATGGTGTAAAACTATAAAGTGTGCTTAAGCATCCCCTAAACATCCATAACACACCTGATGTTTCTCCTGTGTGCACCGGCAATGTCTCCTTCACAGTGATTAACGAGCAGAGAAAAGATGGCGGACATTTGCCTTTTCATTGAAGCGGCTGATTAATTGTGTCTAATACTGATGCTGTTGTGTAGATGTTTGCGGGCTGGTGAAGCACGGCGGCTTTTAAATGTGTTGCCATGGCTTTTACTGTGATCTGTGGAGAAGTAATGGCTTAATTTAGTCACCGAGCCTCAGGGCATCAACAGGGACACACAAACAAAAGCACTACTCTTGCTTTGTGTGTGTGCTAGCACCTTTAATCTGGCATTACTACTCGCTGATCCTTCAAGCAAAGGTTAAAGGGATGGTTGTTATTGATGGTGCTCAGTGTGGGCGGTTTTAGAGAGAGTGCATGTCCTACAAAAGCCTGACATTCTGTCTTTTTTCCAAGTGAAATGAGATCAAAATACAAAGGGTCTTCATTAGGGATGGAACAAAACATCTACAGTGAAAGGCTTACATTATGTGTCTGTATAATTATCTGATGAAAAACATTGATGGCTAAATATCAAAAAGTTTAATTAGCCTAAATAGACTCTCCTAATAAATTGACTAACAACATTGTAAATTCACAAGCCCTATGCTGGTGCTCTAGATATGAGCGAATAGGACTAGGCTAAAAGCACAAGATGGAGAAGACAATGGGTTAATGTTAGACAACTTTAAATAACAACATAAAAGGAGAAGGCAAGGCAACTACTAGGGTCTTATAAGTGCTCTTATATACTGTAGTGCACCATTCTCACAGCGATACTAAGTGTTCCAGAGAGTTTAAAAGGAAGGCATTATGACAGTAAAGTGATAAAGATGTAAAAGTATCTAAAATAAGACAAATATTATAGTAGAATTTAAGACAAAGAGGAGAAATAAAAATTAAAAATACATTTTGAAAAGTGCTGGTTTGGTGGAGTGGTAAGCAACCAAGCATGATCCATATACATGCATCTGCTGGTGCAAGTTTGTATTCAGCCTGTGTCCTCCCCTTCTCTCTCTCTGGCCCCCTTTCACAAGCCTATCCACTGTCTCTCTATCTCCTATCAATAAAGGCACAAAATGCCCAAAAAATAGTCAAAATAAAAGAAAAAACAAATGTAAGAAATATAAAAAATAGAGGCGATAAAAAGAAAATTGGAAGAGGCTGAACATATGAGAAGACAGTGGGAAGTAAAAATATTTGATGACCTGTTTTAAAAGAATTCCCAGATGTAAAAAGTCTTCATTAGTTTCTCATATCATCATGCTGTTAACTTTTGACATCACTTATTATTATCTGGGATTAATATAGTTTTATTCACAACAATGTCATTATGGGTTCTGCTTATTAATCCAGTTCTTTTTAAGTCCCTGATCAATGATTGCAGATTTTCTGTGTGGAATAGTAGACCAACACAAGTTTTCTTTATCATCAACTTTCCTGATATTCAATGCTGTGTTGTGTTGACAAAAGTTTTGGCATAGTGTTTTCCACTCTTGCTTGAAATCACACAGACATTACACGTTTTGCTGTCAGTGTCATTTTGTATAGAATTAAGCCACACCCTAATCTGCTTCCGTCCTATCTGCATTACTTACTTCTTCAACCCCTTTGTTGTTGATTTTGCTGACTGCCTCTTTTGAGCGTGGCCTAATTATGTTGCAAGGCATACGAGCCTAAGTGAATTGACTGAATTAGGAAATGGTTTTGCATAAAAGCAAATGAACACTGGTCCTTCAAAGTAGTTGGAAACTATTCTTAATCTGGAACTGGTTCTTGATTCCAATCCCTAACTTTATCTGTTGGTGTTTCTTGTTATTGTCTGGTACCATTTTATATCCTGTTATTTGTGATCTTATACTGTCATATCATTCACTTTTGGATTGCTAGGTGTCATTTAGCATTGTTTGGTATCATATAATTTGCTGTCAAATCCCATTGTGTCATTTACTTTTAGTATTGACTGTACTTGTTTTTTTGGGGGTTTTTTGTGTGTTTCCTATCGTATATCTTTGTTTTGTATGCTATCATTATGTATTATTTGATATAATGTCATATTGTTGTATGTTTTTGTTGTATCGTATTGCATTGTATTTACTCCTGTATTTCCACTTCCGTTGTTGATTTACAAAAACAAAAGCAGAATTTGTTTTTTAGAGTCATAGTCAAATACCTCGGAAATTGTAAAATCAAGAGGTGCAACATATTTTTCTTCCCATCCTCAGCTTTTGTCTGTGACCCTTTCTGTCAGATCTGTGACAAAGTGAGCCATGTTTTCTGACTGTCTGACAGGTCAGCAGGTCTTCATACTGTGTGTCACTTCAGCAGAATTTTGCTGTTCAGCCTACAGTGGAAACAGTTTTGTCTCCCTGACCGTCCTTGTCCTTGTGCCTGCCTCTCTTTGGTCCAGTGAGCTCCTTGCAGCGTACTCTGACAGGCCGCAGTGACACCTCAGGTTTTTTGCCACTGCTGCAGACATGGCCTCATGGGACTCTGAGTCACCAGCTATGTTTGTACAGATCTCAGAGTCCTCACCCTGCTTTTCTTCCTGATTTTGTCAGATAGAAGCTAGTTTGTGTGTCATTTTCCTTCTACTGAGGGCAAAGGACGCTGCCTTGACTCTTCCCATTCACAGACGGTTAATATTTCATTGCTGTTTGACCACTTTTTATCAGCAAATAGAAAATACTAGATTCAAAAGCAAAGGGAGATTGCTGCTAGAGTTGTGTATCAGGAAAACTTTGAGAGACTTTGGTAAACAGTACATCTAACGCACTATCATAACCATCATAAATAACAACTAACTAACTTACTGACTATCTTACATAACATCCACATCATTATCCATTTTGTTTATTCCTGAAAGGGTTGCAGGGGGCTGCACAGGGAAACATGCAACCCCCAACTCACTGTACAAAAATATAAAGTAAAAATCTTTTTTGATGAATAAAACCAAAAGATGACACATTTGAAAAAGATGAACTGCATTGTGAGTTTAAGACACTGAAAAAATATATTAAAGAGAAAATGTCCTACTTTTTGTATCTAGCACAAGCATACAGATGATTATGCCTGTGTCCAACCTGCATACTTCACACTGTAACTACTACTGCATATTCAAACATGTACAGCACACTGTATACTAACCTAGCAGTTACTCTGCTGTTCCACTGTACAAGAAAGCCTGTAATCTCTGCATGTCGTTACTATTATTTCTACATTTCCTGTCCAGGCTACATTGGCTAAGCTTGCAACAAGCTACCAAGACTATCGATCTGTAAATAAAGTCTAACAACAGCAAACAGAACAATATTTTTATTTAAACAATTTGGCAATTTAGTGTTATCAAATAATACTTCCAATGGGAGCGACAGGATATTTTGGAACAACTTAGTAAAACCATTGTGCTCAACACAAACTTATTACAAAGTCTTGTAAATCACTGGGTGTTTCTTGCCTTCAAAAATTGAATGCTATGGTTTGGGGCTGCTCTATTATGGCCAAAATCCTAATTGTGATTATTTTAAAAGATATTTTCATCATGATTACGACTCACAATTACTCACTGATATTGAAACATACACCTCATGCTTTCTTGAACGTTTATGCTTTGACACTGTAATTTTGAATATTAAAGACCTGGCAAACATAGAAAGATACTCATGAAACTCCAGATATATTAAAATAAAGCCAATAATGATAATGGAAAATGGAAAAAAAAAAGTTCAGCATGTCACTTGGTACAGTAAGCCTTTAATCTTGATTACTCAATTTTCATAATTTTGGAAGGCAGTAATTGTAATTGTGATAAAAAGTTGATCAATTGCCCGTCTCCACTATGATTTCAAGTAATAGTAAGTTCTAGTCCAGTGCTAAGAAAATCAGTACATCTTTTACATGCTTTTTGCAGGTACAGTGCTTAACGAATTGATTTGACCACATGTCATAAAAATGAGAAAACATAAATAATTTTGCAGTGTTTTAAATACTTGTTTAAAACTGCTAATGTGTTTGTTATTATCGTTGTTGTACATATATTTTGAACAGGAATGAGGATTGTCAGACTGAATTCACCTTTGTATTCCCAAATTTGAGCCGGCTCCGTGGGCTTCTCTGAGAAGTCAGAAATTCATAAAGCATAACATTCAACCTCTAAAATTATTTTTTTGTTTAGGCATGAAAGTAAGTAACTATTATCTGACGTCTTAATAAAGAAATAATAATGTACTTCACAATTTTTTTCTGTTTTTGTAAAACAATTTTCGAATTCATGGATAACAATAATGATTATATTTTAACATTAAAATATTGTTTCTGTTACAGAGCCTCTACATACTGGTATATTAACTATTACAGAAATAAAAAGGATATTGCCAATTATCAATGCTGTTATTTTAAGGCAGTTGTGTCATTAACCTTACATTGGGTGATGGTCTAATTAATAAGTTAAGCACTGTACAGGTATTGTTTGCCATGGAGAAGTTGAAAAAGCTGCAGTAATATGGTGCAGTTACTCATACAAGGAAAGATTAAAATCATCAGAGTAATCTGTGGCTCCACCCTGAATCGTGAAACCTTTGATGTCCAGTATTTTCATATATAAGTAAGAATTATTGGATATGAATTCTTTTCACTGAAATTTTATTATGCAAAGTGAAAAATATCGATGTCAGTCCTCAAAGATTTTGCAAGACTCTGTAAGCTCATATTTAATCAGAAAAGATTATTTTTTTGCCAGCAGCCTTGATCAGAGAATATAAAACTCACAATAAGCTTAGGGAATATGAGGCCAGTGTAATATAAATAATTTCCACAGAAGCATTAATGTTTCTGAAGGTTGTGAACAACTGCAAGTCACCCCAGAGGATGAAGAACTGTTTTCTATTTGCAACAAATATCCCATGCTCACTTAGTGGATAAATTAAAAACATTGACCTGTGATCTTTAACAGCAAAATCATCTCTGTCTGTCACCCTCTCTTGAAGCGGCCGTCGTCTTTTATCATTTCTCTTTCTTTCTTTCAGATCGAGCATCTGTATGGACTGACTGTGTTTGAAAACTACTTGTACGCCACTAACTCAGACAACGCTAACATGCAGCCTAAAACCAGTGTGATCAGGGTCAACCGCTTCAACAGCACAGACTACCAAGTGGTGACAAGGGTGGACAAAGGAGGAGCGCTGCACGTCTACCACCAGAGACGCCAGCCGCCAGGTAGACTGATAGCACAAATCCCTTGTTTTCTCTGTACTTTATTGATTTTGTTGGTGATTTGGACTTAATTTTCCTTCTCTTTGGTGTTCAGTGCGTAGCCATGCATGTGAGGTGGACCAGTTTGGGAAGGCCGGAGGCTGCTCGGACATCTGTCTGCTGGGAAACAGCCACAAGACCCGAACCTGCCGCTGTCGCTCTGGATTCAGCCTGGGTAGTGATGGCAAGTCTTGCAAAAGTGAGTGAGACTACAGTGAAATGAAAAAATGATGACCACAAAGAGACTCCAGTTGTTACTGTGAGATAACTGTCAAAATATTCTCTCGCACATCAGCGGTAACATTTATTCAGGTACATGTACCTCTGAGGGTACAGCCACAGTTTCTGCAAGAAATGTGTAAAGATTGGGAAATATGAAGCTCTTTTTAATACAATGAGAGCAAGAAAAATATCATTTTACCCTTGCGGCAGCACCCTACACTCTTCCATACAGAAAGTAGGTCAAAATGACCCATATTAGAGCCAGTGTCTTTATATGCAGTATTTGTCTTTTTTGGCAACATTCTCTTATATTTTATTCAGTTTTATACTTTGGGCAACGCCAGAATTACTCGTGTTTGAATATATATATATTTTATTTTTTTAAATTATGTGACTTAGAAAGTAAAAGTAGCATCGTACAGTTAAATAATACTGAGTGCTTTATTGAAATATTCAGTGATCTAACAGAGGATACAGAGTTACAGGTCTGAAAACCTTTATTCAGTCAAGTATTCTTGATCATGAAATGTGTGGCATTTGCATCAAACCTATAAGGTTCACATCTTAGCAACTAACTGATATTATAAGCATATTATGACCTCCCACTGCCACAGACTTACAGTCAGCTTCAGCCGCCTTAACCCCTTACAAAATGGCCCCTGCATACACTCATGTCAGAAGCCTGGTGTAGTGTTGAGTAAATTTTACATCATCAAACACTTTCTGAGGTAAAAAAGGATAATAATTAATGAAGTTTAAATTTGCAGTGTTCAGTTGAGAATTTCCAATGGTGCTCCACAGGAAATACACAGTTAACATAAAATAAAAAAAATCTTAAAAATAAGTTCATATCTGAACTTTGAATTTTAATTTCTTTTAAACCTGAATAAAGCTCTTTGGTTAGGAGAATACTATGATTAAAATTTTGTTTTCACCATTATAATAGTTAAAATTGGCTTAAAAGTAATCCAGTGGCTCAATTGGTGTACATACATTGCTAATCACTGAAGTGGATAAAAAACTAAACTTTCATTGTAAAGGTAGCATTTTTGGTTATACATAGCGAGCACAGTCAATCTATTAATGAGATACCACTTATAAAATAGTATCTTGTCGTATGTGAAGTAACTAGCTAAATCCTTGAAACAGTTTACTAACCAGCCAATCTAATCAATGGCTTAATACTTCTAAGAATTATTTAGAAATAGTCACTTGCCTACCCCCCATTTTAATTTTATTTTCTCAAATGATATTTAAAACTAGAAAAGCACTCAGAGAGCGCAGACCTCCGCCAAGGTGATCCGGATCAGACCCAAAATTTAATCAGTTCTTCCATATCCCATTTCCGACAATTCCTGAAAATTTCATCCAAATCTGTTCAGAACTTTTCAAGTTATTTCAAACACAAACAAACAAACAAACAAACAGACCAACAGACAGACAGACAGATAAACCCGGCAAAAACATAACCTCCTTGGCGGAGGTAAGAAGCACAGACCATTGTAAAGACCACTGTTGAAATCAGGTAACGTGTGAAGGATACCACCTATCTTAGAATTGTTTCTTTAAGTCTTCATTGTTTTGAAGTAAGATAACTTTAAAGTACCTTACCTTACCTGTGAATTGAAGCCTTTATTTGCTGACAATTTGATTTTATTGAATTATTTGTGACGATGTTGGTTTTGTGTAATTTTAAAAGCAAAATTAGCATATTTGATGTGAGGGGGCTGATTCGTCAGGACTCTTGGAAAACATCAGATAAAAAGGGGCTACACAGTAGCATAGACTCAGTGCATCCAGAGCTGGCCTGAGCGTGCTTCGGGCCTAACTATAAGCATTAACTCAGGAGCTGCAGTGATTCAGCTCGGCTGACCTCAAGACAAGGGCAGCCAAGGTTGGATCAGGGATGTGCTTCTCCCCAGGGCTGTGGACAGGGGGTAGAGCTATGCACAAAAGATATGAGCAACAACATAACTAAATCTGTCTCCCTACCTCTACTGTGACCTCCACATGGGGCCGTCAGACTGATTCAGCTTGTTGTGAGAAGTGTTCTAATATTCTATCAACCAGTAATAGCTTTACATTGATCCTCCTCATGAGAATAAACTGTCCTTGAGAATGACACAATTGATTCAGCTGGAGACGCCCCCCTCCTCCTCCTCCTTCTCAGTTGAAAATCACTTAATTTTCATTTAGGTCTTTTGCTGCTCTTGCATGTTATTTGCTTGTTTAATCAATACACATTATTTGGAAAAGTCAGGCACGAGTCAGCATTTAGTTTTTTGATTTTTTGTCAACAGAAATCAGTAAAGAGCAGAATGAAGGCAGGAAAAGAAATTGTGTGAATTCCCTCTATATGCATATATTTATTTCTTCTTTCACAGAACCCGAGCATGAACTCTTCCTGGTGTATGGTAAAGGTCGGCCAGGGGTCATCAGAGGCATGGATTTGAATGCCAAGGTGCCAGACGAGTACATGATCCCCATCGAGAATCTGATGAACCCCAGAGCTCTCGACTTTCACGCTGAGAGCGAGTTCATTTACTTTGCTGATGCCACAAGCTACATCATCGGCCGCCAGAAGATTGATGGAACGGAGAGAGACACTATTGTGAAGGAAGGTAGGCAAATGATGGATAATGAGAAGTTATAAAATAACGGTTACATTTCTGGGTTGAAAATACAGTGTAAAGGCCAATATGATTATGAATATGTTATTTTTAATTGTACTATTTATGAATGCAACTGCTTGACTTAGGACATTAATCAGAGGGTTGCAACGATTTTCCAAGTTCAGGGCTCTCTATATAATCTTTATTCGTAAATTTTGATTCCTTTGAGGAAATGCTTCTCCTTCAGTTTCCACAAAAGTCTACATTATAAATTATATCACTCAAAGCATACTTTATATTAGTGGTTTACAAGTGGTAGGTTGGGACCCAAAAGCGGATTGTGGTGCTGTTTTTAGTGGGTACGACTATGTGCCTGGAAAAGAAAACAGTGGCAAGGAGTCTATAATGTACTGAATGGAAGCCCTAGGGAATGAATTTCCATCTGTGTTGTGTTCGCTCTGTTTTACTGTGGTAACAGGAACATTTGGGTTATTTTCTTGAGATCTTGAAACATTTCTGTTGTTGTCTTGGGACAATAAAGCTGGTTGTCTCCTAATACTGTGGTAATTCCTCAAGATCTCTAGAAAGCAACCAAAAATTACTCGTGAAAAATAAGGTGAATGCATGCATGTCCTTTAAGGGCCTCTGTAATGATTCATTTCTAAAACATGCTTGTTTTGTCCTGTAGGCCTGATCCACACCTAGGTGGGTAATTTATGAAACTGAGATTCCCTCTTTTGTTAAAAAAAAAAAAAAAAAAAAAAAAAGGGAAGAAATCCTGTCCAATGTTCCTGATATGCATTTTTAGTCCTTTCTCTGCGCTGACCAATTCACTTCTAATTTACTGCTGAACACACAGATTTTTGCCCTTGCCTTTATATGATAATGATTAAAAGCCATAAAAGAAGATAAAAAAATGTTTAATGGTCTTTATTAGGGTAGAATATTTGAAGAGAGACAGAGTTTAAGCAGACAGAAGGTACAGCCAAAACATAACACAGATGCCTGATCTGAAAGCCTTGGTGTCCCACGCCAGAGCTGACACCCACATCAGGTGTCACATCCAGTTTATTTGAACCTTGACAGTTTGGTGTTTTAAGCCCCAAACACTGTTTTTCCTGTCCACACAAAACACTGTCAACAAAGTTCTGGAAAACCTTCATCCTGGCACTGTTCATCAATTGGAATTTGAGTGCAAAAAAGAAGCCAAAACATACAGAAAAGCTAAATACCTGCTTGCCAGTGGACAAGGCCTCAGTTAAGTTAATGTTTAGTTCCTTCTTATGTTTAAACTGCAACATTTTATACCCAATACATTCAAGGATGCAGGATATTGGATTTTTGCAGATATCCGATATGCTGATATTAACAAATTAATCCTTGCCAATGCTGATATCAGTACTGATATTTTTTGTCAAGAGAAAAGTTGACCTTTTCGTTCCTTGGTGAGAGTCCATATGTGTTCCAAACGGATACCACAGTGAAGCAAGAAAAACATTTCCTTATTCTTAAATGAATTATACTTTTGATTAATGAAAGTGGGCAAAAATGAGAAAAAACAAATTGACATATTTACACATTTTGTACATTTTGCCACTATTACAGCCAATATATGACCAGTTAGCATCTCTAAATAAATTTGAGTGGTACAGTTTTTCCTAAAATAAAAATAGCAATATGTTGTTGAGTAGGAGTTGAGGGATCCTTAAGCTGAACCAGTCATTAACCACAGATCAGTTTTTTTTATTTCATCGAGACTTCTTTAAACTAGTATATTTCTCTTTCAGGAATCCACACTGTAGAGGGCATAGCCGTGGACTGGATGGCTGACAACTTGTACTGGACAGACGACGGGCCCAAGAAAACCATCAGCGTGGCACGGCTGGAAAAGGCCTCTCAGACCCGTAAAACCCTCATTGAGGGAAAAATGACTCACCCCCGTGCCATCGTGGTGGATCCTGTTAACGGGTAAGGAGGACAAAGAGGTGGGAGAGTGATGGAGATTAATGTTTTTATCCAAAGATAATGCATAGAGGTCACTGAAAAAGATTGAGGGCAAGAGCTTGACAGCCAGGTGGAGATTTAGGGAGCAGTTAAAATGATGCAAACTTTGAGATGGCTGTTTGCTGTGATGGATTACCATGAGTGTCTTTTCCTGCAGTTATTTATTTGATGATTGAAGAGAAATCATTCAGCTGCCCCCTCGCTTTACAGTCTGTCTGGTCTCTTTATGTGGCAGCGCCACTGATTTCCAGCGTCTAAACTGTTCATTGGTTTGATAATTTGCCTTTTCAAGAGGGTTTTATTTAATATATTTTCATTATTTCATGCTGTTTTTATCTGTTGTTAACCATTATCACCCAAACTTTTGAAAATCTGACATCTCTGCACAGTAATGGTAAAGCTGCATGCAAACTGTTGTGACCTAAGCTACTTGTTACCCCTCAAAAAATAAGCTCCATGACAGCAAAGCTACGCCAGAAGGAAACAAACTTTGGTAACTTTATAGTTACTGACATGCATTTTTGGAATATGGAATTTGGTTAGATTAACCTCATAAAGAAGTAATTAAACTGTTCCTAAGTAACCTAGTCTAACCATTTTTATGCAATATGTTGAAATGTTATTTGAAACTGATGCTGTCATGCTCATCCTCTGCTGTTCCTTGAAAAGTCTTAGCATGTCATCCATACATTATCTGTACATCTCATCCCTTTTGGGTTGTGGGGGCCTGGATCTTGTCCTAGCTGTCATAGGGTTGGGTTGAAGTGCACCTGGACAGGTTGCCTATCAATCACAGGGCTGACGCAGAGAAACAAACAACCAGGAACACTCCCATTCAAATCTACAGGCAACTTGGTGTCATCATTTAACCTAACAAGCAAGAGTTTGGTCTGCTGGAGGATGAATGTGTGACTGCACCAGTGCACAGATTTTCTTAAAACATCTTGTAAAGTCCTCTCTCAATATGATAATTCAATAGCAAATTTACAGTTAAAGCCGCAACTATGGTAGGGTATAATGCAAGCATTACAAACTTCCTATTGAGAAGAGAAGGTAATGTTAGTTCAGAGAATTTTGTTCCAAAGGAATAAAGAAAATAAAGGGAATGCTGGTGAATGAGGATTATTTGCTACATTATGCAAAAAAGACTTTTCACTTTGGAACAATTGGAGTTAAAGCCATTCAGTCCTACATGCTCAGACAAGTAAGTCGCTGCACAGTGCAAAAACTGAGTAATTTTTTTGGGGAGGTCTAAATGTCTTGGAGATTATAAAATTTGATGTTCCAACATATGTAACAACCTTAGTTGTAAATGTAATGGACTGCAGAAAATATGATTAATACATTTTCATGTGTCCATCATGGCGTCTGCTACTTATCCCTAAATGTTTGCTAGTTGACTGTGACGGAGAACTCCTCAAGCCTGTGCAACTTCACCTCTTTGTTGTGGTGAAAATGTAGCTTGTTTGGACAGCACTAATCTACTTGAACAAATAAAACAGCTAATGTAGAGAAAAGCTTTTTGATTCATAAGACATCTCTGCTCCGCAGCTAGTGGAAAAGATATTAAACTACTAATGATGGTATTAATAGTGATGCTACATCAAAAACTGTCCTGATATTACACCTGAAATATGAAAACAATAAAGCATTCAGTGTATTAAATGATGGATTTCCTCTGAAGAATTGAACACACATTATTTTGAAAGGCTTTTAATTTTGCTTAGTGTGGATATGTGTAATTGATCTGACCCCACAGGCTCTGTCCTGAGAATAAAAAAAATAAAACATTCTCATAAGCACGCACACACTGTTTGGATTGCTAGTGACAGGGTGATGTGTGTCCACACACTTCCCAGGGGAAAGGCACTCGCCTCCACTAATGCCTGTAATCAGTCAGGCTCAGTGAGAAGAGTGAGGAGGAGGAGAGATCTGCAGAAAAGAAAAGAGAAGGGAATATGAAATGTTAATGCTAATGCCAGTCATCTTGCAGGATGGGGGATTTTTGTCTAGTTTGGCAGAATATTCCTGACAGCCGGGGCTCACAGGCTGAACTGAGATCAGTGGAGATGATTGACGGATATTTAAGTGCCTGCTGTGCCTGTGGGTGATCAGCTGAGGAGAGCTGTGGAGCTACCTGGATGCTCTGATGGCTGTTTGGTGCTTTAAGGGTACCAGATAGTCAGCTGAGATTGCCGTTCATGTTGTTAGGAATGCATGATATTTTCAGCATGAGGAACATACAGTGCCATAGAGTTGGCACCGGCTGGTATTTATTCCAGTATTGATAGCTGATAAACAGCATTGCATATTTGCGGAATTTACAAATGTACCATAATTTTTTTTGTTCTTATTCCATTAATTAAAGTTTGTTATTGAGATTGAAGCTAGTTTGATTTTCTGCTCTGAAGAAGACTGTTTTTTTTCTTAACTTTTAGCTATTTGTCAGGATTGCATCAGGCAGCCACTCTGAGAACTTACAGAGGTGTATTGCATTCTCCTAAGAAAATTAAATGTCCCTCTGTTTTTCTGTGTAAACAAGATAAATAACTCAGAATGTTTTTTGTGAAAGAATAAAATTCTGCTCTGTTTTATGAGTAAATTTACCTTAAATTCCTAGCAGAAGCTCTCATGCTGGTCATTTAAGGAAGATAACCTTGCCTGGTTGCTTACTTGAATCCAGTGCTTTTGTGTTTTACTCTATGGGAGAATCTTGTGTCCTAAAGTAACATATGGTATATGATATTGTTATTTTGTCTTTTAAAGAGAACCAAGGGACTTAATAGCTGTTGAGGCAGTCCATCTGGTCTCTTGGACTTTGCAGAGTTTCCAGAGGATCAGATAACAGCAGACATTTTTACATAAAAACCTGTTACATAATTCTGATGTATTATCTTGTTAATTCTGCAAAAAGAGCAGATTTTTGTTTTTATGTGAAGCAAGATGCATCAAACCTGCTGTCTAATTAAGAAAACTGACTTAAATTTTAAAGTATAGTCTCTATTAAACAAGAAAAGGTGGTGCATTTCCATTTGCTGCTTTACAGACTCTTATTAGCGGGCTATCACAGTGCACTTTGTAGTTCCAAAATGGGCAGATGAAGTTTTGTTTTACGGTTAAAAAAAACATTTTGCATAAAACGTGTCACCCTGTTAGTACGGAAACCTAACAGAGAAAAAGATCTGTTACAAAATGCAATGTAATTGTTATTTAGGGGCTTTGGCTCTATAAAATCAAGTTCCTGATTGTAGAACATGTGACGTTATTTGATTTTAAAAACTTGAAAATCACATCTTTTGTTTTACAAATGTTAGCACACTGAAAAGTCACCAATAGCCTGTAATGACTCATATATTAACATTGGTTACAATACGTTTTGAAATATCAGTAGTTTTGATAGCAGCAAAAAATCTAATACCTTACATCTCCCTACCCTTTATATGCCTTTAGGTGGATGTACTGGACTGACTGGGAGGAGGACCCTAAGGAGAGCAAGAGGGGCAAAATCGAGCGGGCTTGGATGGATGGCTCAAACAGAAACGTCTTCCTGACCAGTAAAACAGTGCTGTGGCCCAACGGCCTGAGCCTGGACATCCCTCAGGGAATCCTTTACTGGGTGGATGCTTACTACGACCGCATCGAGATGGTGTACCTCAACAGCTCAGAGCGCAAGGTCAGCACGCACTCGCACTAGCTCACTCACTCGCCATCACTGGGATTATTTTACTGCAGCATACAGAAGGAGTGGTGCAAAGGAATAGAGGCAGGGGATTATTTTGACAGGGTCTGACATGTGCTGAGGGAGCTCATGAGGAATGTGTTTTAAAGCAGTGAAAGCCTGTGTGTGGTCCATCATACTGAAGTTTGTTGGCTTCAGCCTTTTTAATACGACTCATTCCTTGGCAGTTTGTTGTTTTAACTGGTCTGTGTGCTGGTGTATTTTTGGCAGGGTTTTAAGCTTATAAAATGTTTAATGAGGAGGTTGGTATTTAGCAGTTTGTTTGTTGAATTTTAATTTTAATACACACTGAAAAGGGTTTTATTTTATTAGCCAAGGAAGTTATGATTTGTAGTTTGCACAAATATTATTGTAGTCTCCCATGGCTTTATTTGAGATTAGTATTGCAACATTTAAGGGTTAAACGACAAGAAAATATTTCTCTATACATCTCATCTGAATATTGATACTTGATACATATCTTGTTATTTTGTCTGTTAGATGACAACATAAGGTCAGGTGAAAGTCTTACCTACATGGGCCAAACAATTAATGTCACATAGGCATTAAAATAGACTGAAGATAAACTTCCAGTTTGTAAAATAAATAAATGAATGGATAAATTAGTACACGAATAAGTAAATAAATACACTCCTTATATGAAATAGAGGGACATAGTGTCTCATCTCTCCCTCTTGGCCCACATTACCTACAGAGAAAAACAAATGGCAAAGTCAATTCTTAAGAAACAACTCAGATGATGAGCTTCATTTGGTCCATGTGTTTCCATTGTATTCAGATCATAAATCCAAAGGGCTTCAATTGCCCCCTCTTAGTTTAGGTGTCACACTTTTAATTCCAACCAATTTAAGAGAAGAGGCTGACCCTTGGTCCATTTCGCTGTTTCTGATGGCAGTCTTCTTTAAAAAATTATGCTTTTAAAATGAAGACTGTATGGTAATTCTCCATTTCAAATAGCTGATTAGAAAAGGTACTCTTAACCTTATTACTGATAGTACATCTTAAAGCTGTTGCATGTTATGTGAATTTAATTTGCCTGAAAGCCTTCACAACTTCATAACTTGCCATATTTACACTTTTATAAGGTAAATTTGGCAATCTCTTTCCCAAAACGTATGTCTGTAATTATTCTTTCTGTAGGGGTTTGATTTACTACATATTTTTGTTTCTGTACAAGTAATTCTGGGAAATTTTGATTGTTTAGAGCAGCAGCTGTGACAAGAATCGTGGCAGTTGCTCCTTTTTTCTCTCCCTTTAGACACTGTTTAACCCAGTCTTTGCATTTTAACCTTTCAGGCAAAACCAATAAGGCCAAATTAGTGCTTACAACCACGCAATGCAAAAACTAAACTTAAAAAAAACAAAGCCCATATACTGTTTGGTCAGTATTATCTAAATTTTCCCCTGGTTTATCTGTTGGCAGTGACAGCTCCAAGTTAGGGAGAGGGGGTCAGATGTAAGCTGTCAGCCAATTCATAAGCTTCAAAACCCACCAGCACTCTGGAAATTGACTTCTGTGTTGGCTAAGCTGGACGGTGAAAGATGTTAAAGATGCTCATGCTCTGTTGAAATAGAACAAGGGCACATTAACAATGTAATCTCCATTTAAAATAGAAACTTTGTGCCCATCTTTTGGAGTAGTGGCTCTAGGTGGTGGCCCATCATTGTAATTGAATAGTTGCAAATACTTTTGGAAGGGTTGATTTGGTATTTTTGGAGAGGAGTTGTATGAAAGATGTGTCAATAGTAAATTGGCAGTACATTGGCAACAGTGTTTTCAGTCAGCTCTTCCCCTGTAAGAAGAGAACGATAAGAGAGCAAGGTTATACGTTCATGCCATAGTGGCCAATAGCTCTGCATTATTTAGTACTTTTTTTTCTAGTTGAAAACAAGCTATAAATACAGCCTCGGAGTGATTCTACACCCTGGTGTGGTGGACACAGTTTACTTTTTGTCTAACAGGCCTCTTTCTCTTTGGCAGTACTTCAGAAACTCACACTCAAGCGGAATGACACATAGGCTACACAGTGTGCTAAATTAGCACCAAAACAAAGAGGCTTCCAAGTGGATAGTTACTGTTGTGTCAGTTGCTGTGTACAATAAGCCCAATACTGTGTACTTTACTTTTTGAAATGTTAAATGTCCCATTTCTTGGTGTGGTTGACTTTTTACATCATGCCTTGGCAGTCTATTAACCAAAGATTTGATTTAAAATGAAAAATTTTCTCTTTGTAGTGGATCACTTGCAGCTCTTTTTCCCTCCCCTTTGGAAAAGCTCTGATTGGAGGGGGTGGGGAGGTTACAGGATGCTATAATAATGAGCTCTGCACTGATTGGCTACCCAAATGTTGCCTGATGGGAAGAGGAGGGATTACAGGCCACTGCGCAGACATAAACAACAGCGAAGACCAAACAGAGCAATTTAGGAGCATTTTCTATAAAAGGGGCTTAGAGCATTTCTCCATGAACTGAGAATTTCGTTAAGGTGTCATGTTTTTGTGCTTCCCAAGCCCCTTCGAACAACATTAAAAGCAAAGAAATCTGCATTTTGCAGGACATGGGACCTTTAAAAGGTAGTAAAAAGCAAGGTGAACATCAGGCTTTACCCTCTCTTGTCCCTTTTTGTGCAGAAGTTTTGAAATGTTTTTATTAAGGGAACAGACTGCTGGAGTCTATTTCAGAACATATTTTACTATTCATGTGTCTTTTCTCACATCACCAGACCGTGTACGAGGGTCAGGAGCTGAACCACGCCTTTGGTCTCTGCCACTATAAACACTTCTTGTTCTGGAACGAGTATCGCAGCGGCAGCATTTACAAGCTGGACACCACCAATGGCACTGCCACTCTGCTGCGCAATGAAAGACCACCAATTTTTGAAATTCGCATGTATGATCCTCAACAACAGCAAGGTACAAGATATTTTAACTCTCCACATCCATACTTGAATGTTAATCAGGAAACTATTTCTAAGTACAGTACAAGAAGCATTTGCGTTGCCTATTTGTGTTTGCATTAATCCTTATAAATCTGTGTTATTTTCATGCACAGGCTCTAATGCATGTCGGGTTAACAACGGTGGCTGCAGCAGTCTGTGTTTGGCCATACCAGGAGGCAGACAGTGCGCCTGTGCAGAGGACCAAATACTAGACCCAGCAGATAACACTAGCTGTAAAGGTGAGTGAAAACATGGATGCTTCGTGTGTGTTTGTGTGTGTGAGACTGACAGGTTGTTTCTCATGGCACTTCATTTTCTCCACATCAGGCTTTTATGTCAGCTGTGCTGGAGAGGATGAGTCAGGCTGTGTGACTATGTTTTGTTTGATGTGTTTATAACAAAGAAGAGTGAACAAATAAGGGTGGCCAAAATAATAAAAGGGGCTGCATTATGTAATGCAGCCTTGTATAATTCCCGTCACTAAATATTGTTTTTTTCTTGGAACCTCAGTTTCTTTTTACATTTATGTGCATTTTTGCATTTTTACATAATTTACACAGAATACAAACCACTACATGACAATAAAACTGTTATGTTTACAATTCAGGAGAACCATTTGTAAATTGTTATTTACAGCATCATCCCTATAAAAGAGGGGCTTTGACATTTCACCAAAGTACATCAGATACAGCTAGATTAAAATTTTAGTAAGAACAATGGCATGTATAAGTAAATATTGTCGCTGTCAGGCACAAACCTCATATCTCCAAAATTGCATTGTATTGTCTTGTCTTGTCCTGACTAGAAATTGCAAAGGACTTATGTTTGGACAAGCCCTGCATCTTCATCAGAGTCAAAGTACTCTGATGAAGATGCGGAGTGGGTCTCAAGTGTCTAAATGTCTAAAGTGACTCATGTGCTTCAGTTTCTTTAGAATTGCCTATATTTGGAAATCCAGTGAGGTGTTGTCCAGTTGTTTTTTTTAATGTACTTTTAATTGGTGTATGATTTCTAAAACCCACCCGCCAGTATAGAAGATGGCTAAGAGCACTATGCCGGGAGAAAGGCCATTGAGGGCTTTAAAAGTAATCTGGAAAGTCTTCAGATCAGTTCTAAAACATACAGGGAGCCAGTGTAAAGAAGCTAAAACAAGAGTGATGTGGTCATATTTTCTAGTTCTGGTTAAAAAAAATAATCAATTACAATAACAAAACAGCTTTTAAGATGATTATTATAATTAGAGTGATCAGCTTTACCATACTGTATAGTTGTCATTTCTCATTTAGGTTCTCTGCTTTGTTTATTTGCTTATTATACTGTTTTATTTTATTATGTTTAATTTTTTATGGTGCAGTAATTTATCATTTCATATCTTACCATATCTTGAAAATGCGTTATTGAATTTAATGCCCTCTGCTTTTAACTTATATTTATTCAGTTTCTTTGCCGTCACAATCAAGAATAAGATCATAAAAGTTTAGCAGTTATTTTGTCAAACTACTGTATGTACAAACTCGCAAGTAAAAGACCTCTTAGGTGTAAGGGTTCTATGAGAGAGGTGGATTTGACCAGAGGACGGCTACTTTTCCTGTATTTGCTCTTTTCTTTGTGTTTGTTTTTCCATTCCTGCAGAATTTAGTAACTCAAAACTGTATCCCCTCCCTCTCTCTTTCTCTCTCTCTCTCTCTTTTACATTACTTTTATCTCTTTTTCCTCCTTTCCCCCTTCCACAGCCAACCCATCCTACGTGCCCCCTCCTAGGTGCCAGCCTGGTGAGTTTGCCTGCAACAACAACCGCTGCATCCAAGAGCGCTGGAAGTGTGACGGAGACAACGACTGTCTGGACAACAGCGACGAGGCTCCTGATCTGTGCCGTGAGTTACACAAACACACTCACTCACCTCACCTCATCCTACCATTTTTTTCTTTTAAAAAAGCTTCCCCTCCTGTTTTTTACTGAGTCATATGATCTCTGGCAGTCTGGATGTGACAGTGTGGTAATGCCAGAATGAAATGAGAGAGCAGAACTCAAGTATGTGTGTTTGTACCTTCTAATTTTGTGTATGTGTGAGCATGTGGTATGACACTGTGTTTGTGCAATGAGGAAAAGTAGCACTGTCTGTGATCTGGAAAAGCTGTGTGTGTGCTGTCTGTGGTTGGAGTGTAGACGTGCTTCTGTACCAGACAAAATAAAAGCCAATCCAGAGAGAAAAACTGAAATAAGCTTACATAAGAAACAAAAATAAGGTTTCTTTTTCACTCATTTGCACCTCATATCCCTCCATTTTACCTTGGCTCACCTTACACTCCTGTAATTCTCATTTTTTGCTTCTTTATTGCGCTTCCATCCTTTCTTCCTCCAGACCAGCACACCTGCCCCACAGATAGATTTAAGTGCAAGAACAACCGCTGCATCCCTCTTCGCTGGCTCTGTGATGGAGACAATGACTGCGGGAATGATGAGGACGAATCAAACACCACCTGTTCAGGTAAACAAACAAACTGCCAGACTAAATACTGCCTTGTGTTTTTTCTGTTTTTTTGTTTTCAACACTCTTCTTTGTACCTTTAGCTCGTACCTGCCCACCTAATCAGTACTCATGTGCCAGTGGACGCTGTATCCCTATTTCCTGGACATGTGACTTGGATGATGACTGTGGTGATCGGTCAGATGAGCCAGCTTCCTGTGGTTAGTCATTTTAATCTTGCATCTTAGAACTTTTAGAGAGACAAAAATGAACATATGAATAATTAAATAGGTAAACAAATATATGAGTAAATAGCTAAATGAAGATATATAGAGAAATACATGAAATAAAGAGAGAATTTTCTTTTTTTAAAAAGGGGGAAATATTTACAACAACATGGTGTCAAATGTCATGAAAAATTTTGTGAATTCATTTTAGGCAATAATCACTTACAGGTCTTGAAATGATTGTCAAGGCTCAGAGTTCTTGTTTGATCTGATGCTAGCTGGTAGCTCTTTAGAGTATCATCTGACTGTACTAAAATGGTGCAAAATATACTTTTAAGCCAAGGACCAAGGGTGCATTGCTTGCTAATGTAAGAAACAGTTCTTAGAATATGAGATAAATTCACGTTCTTTCATTATTTTTAACCTGAATTCTAATTTTGTAGCTGTATTGAAAATGCAGTTTTATTATACTGCCCTAAAAAGCTCCAATCTCCAAACTTTTGTTCTGTCCACAGCCTATCCAACATGTTTCCCCCTCACCCAATTCACCTGCAACAACGGCCGCTGCATCAACATAAACTGGCGCTGTGATAATGGTTAGTGTCTGACTTTTCACCCCTTCTCTCTTTGTGTGCCTGTTTGAGTTGTAACACCTTCCTTTTCTTTGTCACAGTTTGCAGTGCATGTTTTGCACATGTTTCTGTTTGTCACTTTGTTGTTGATGTTTGTTTTGACCTTCTCGTCTTGTCCTGTGTCGTTCTGTTTGCCCACTCTGCTGTCTTCCATTGGTTCTGTCTTTCAGAAAAGGATTGTGGGGACGGCTCTGATGAGTTGAATTGTCCAAACCTGACCGGTTAGTGCATAGATCAACATGCACCAAAACAAGCAAAAGATGCTGGCCGAGCTCTAGGAGCATCCGGACAGGCTGGCTCAGAGAGAGTTAGGGCTGCTTCTCTGCTAATCGAACACAGCCTTAAGCTGAGGCCAAATGTGCTGCTGTTAATTTATTGTAGGCTTCTGCAAGACAGGTTGATGCTAATTTACATTTAATTAAATGTAAATGCTTTATTTAGGAAATGCACAGAGGGACTCAAAGTGTAGGTGTTGTGTAAGCAATCAGATACTGAATGAGGAAATGATGTTTGGCCACAGAATAGATTTTCCAGTGTTTGATGAATATAAAATTAACTGCTTTAAAAAAAAAAAGAGCTACAGTAATACATTAGGTTGTCCTTTTCCATCAGTGTGGGTGTTAGGTGCTTATGATGCTCTGCTGCCAAGCTCAATGTATCAGCGCTCGGTACATTCCCTCATGGTGCATGGTGTGATCTATGCAGTTTCTGCCATTATTTACCCTCTCATATTCTCTTTCATTTGTATTTCATTGTTTTCACGGTCTCTCTGTCATGCTGTTTGAATATTTAAATATTTTTGTTCCTTTTGAGGCACAGGCGCCTCATAATTTGAGAAGTGAGTGTCATTTGACTGTGTTTGTTTTTCAGATAATGACTGTGGGGACAACAGTGATGAGGCAGGCTGTAGTCACTCGTGCTCCAGCGCTCAGTTTAAGTGTAACAGCGGCCGCTGCATCCCTGATTACTGGACCTGTGATGGGGATAATGACTGCGGGGACTACAGCGATGAGACCCATGCTAACTGCACCAATCAGGGTGAGTGTCTAACAGAGGATCAGGTGGGGTATCCTGGAATTTTTTATTAGAAGTAAATAAGTACATGTAAATGAAAGCCTCATATATTTTTCCAACCTACTAGTGCCCTTCAGCTTGCGAAACAAATTAAAACCAAAACTAAAGCAACAGTTTTTCTGATACCAATACTCATATTAAAAATGCATCAGCATAAAATGCAGTGTTGGGTATGATTAGTAAGCCACTCAATGCACCAATCTGAAAGAGTTAGTTGTATTTTTCAGGCTTAGAAGAAATAAGTATTATCCCCCCATGTGTCAAAATAGTTGGATTGTGTTCAACTGACTTTGAACAAACATTTTCAATGTTTAAGTCTTGAAAGACCAGAAATAAGAGGAATTACATGTTCAAAGAATTTAAGGGTCATATTCTGCTTTTTTGAGTAATATATTCCCTGAAGTATGTTTTAGATGTAATTTCCCCATGATGGACTTCTATATGCAAGACAACAAAAATGTTTGTGTGGAGTTTGCATAGTCTCCCTGTGCCTGCCTGGGTTTTCTAAGCATGACTTGCCAAAAGTTCAAGAGATAAGAGAGGAAGACTGAGCTGTAGTTTCAGCAACTTACAGTTTTATCATGTTTTTTATTATTATTAAACCAGAAAAACCTCATTGAGATTAAAAATCTTGTTTGCAGGAGTGTCGTGGCTAAGAGAGGCAGCAGCACATTTACAAAGTTACAGACATGAAACAATAACAAAACACCGACACATATCAACCAATCAATTCAGAGTCACAGAGCAGCAGATCATCAGTCAAAGCATCTACAGCCTGCTTCATCTTCATTTAAAGGGACTAGCTCCCTGCAGCGGATTCCAGTCTGCAGGAGCAGCATATCTGAAGCTTCTTTTGCCCATTTTAAGGCACGCTGTGGGGACAGATGCTATAAGTAATATAAAATCTGGTCCATTTGAGACATTTGATACCTTTTAGTTTACAAAGAAAAAATGTCTATGTCCCATGTTCTAGCAAAACCAATACTCCAATGTAGCATACCCTAGACATATGCTAACTAGAAAAGCACTCAGAGAGCGCAGACCTCCGCCAAGCGCCACACTTCCCTCCATACTGTGATTCACACCAAAAAAACACCTGGATCCGGTTCTTCCATATCCCATTTCCAACAATTCCTGAAACTTTCATCCAAATCCATTCATAACTTTTCAAGTTATTTTGGGCACAGACAAACAAACAGACAAACAAACAGACAAACAAACAGACAAACGCCGGCAAAAACATAACCTCCTTGGCGGAGGTAACAAAAACTCAAGGGCAGACTTAACCATCATGGCCTGGCTCAGTCTGGAAGTAACTCTCACTGATTGTTTACTGCTAACAGCGGCTTTGCTGGACAAATTGTTCTGGGTTACATTGTATCATGGACAAGGCTGGCAACACCAACTTCAACGGTTTTTCTCCCTCATGAACATTCATTTAAATCAAAAATTTTTACACTTTTGAATAGACCTTTTGGAGAGCTGAGACTCATCAAATAAGGATTAAGCATTCGTAGTTATGGGCAGCATGACTACTGCACTGTGTGTTTGTTAGTGCTTCACTACTATCACTGCAGTTTAAATTCATTTTTATATTGAATTATTGTTGATTAAGTCTGTTGTTATCCTGCCGTTTTTATCTTTGTACTATTGTTTTATTTGTCTCTTGAAGTACAAGAGGCACTTTACGACTAATTATATATTAGTCAGTAGACTCAGTAAGTCTCATTTCGTTGTTAGTCACTCTAACATAAACCAGTCTTACAAACACAAGCACTGAATATAGCTCAGTTAACAATGTTATAACTGTTTCTTTTGGATGAAGACTCAGGATTCAGGTTTACCTGCTTACAAATTCACATGACTTATTATTATTTGTTAAGAGCATCTTTGAAAGATCAATAATGAGTAATCTGCAGCTGTGTTAACGCATTAACAATGACCCTCTTCACTCGCTCTTGTTGCTAACACTTGTTGCCATCCAAGTTTCTAACACACACCTCATTAGTTTTGTGCCTTTTTTGGCACACAGTGCTGCGTGTCATGATGTGATTAAAGCAGACAGAGAAAGAGAACAATGTCATTTCAGAGTTTGATGAAGTCTTTGCCCCTGCAGCCACCCGTCCCCCTGGAGGCTGTCACACAGATGAGTTTCAGTGTCGTATGGACGGCCTGTGCATCCCTCTGCGCTGGCGCTGTGACGGGGACACTGACTGCATGGACCTGAGCGACGAGAAGAACTGTGAGGGCGTCACGCACATGTGCGATCCAGCTGTCAAGTTCGGCTGCCGGGACTCTGGTGAGGACACACACATTGAGGTCATAAAGTTTTCTTAGTGCAATTATTCAAAAAGGGAGTTATTCTATATTCTACAATAATAATATAAAACATACTAAAAAATATGTTGCAGGGAAATGGGAGATAGAGGTTTGTCTATTCAAATCAGGTCAAATAAGAGGAATTACTTTTTTGAAGCTGTGAAAACTCTCAAATTTAGTGGGAATTTAGTTCAATCAATCAAGGAAAGACAGTTCAGAGTAGTTAGCAAGAGATAAGAAAAGTGAGTTACAAATAAGATGGCTGTTCAGAGAGATTTTGAGACTAACAGACGGCAACAGGAACACAATAAATTAACGATGGCAAAAGCCTCTTTTTTTGTCAAACAGCAACAGAAAGAACATTGTGCAGGAGTGGATGGCATGGTGGTGCAATAGGTCAGTGCGCATGCCTCACAGCAAGAAAAATATTGCTGGTTTGACTCCCTGTGTCGACCAGGGTCTTTCTGTGTGGAGTTTGAATATTCTCCCCATGCCTGCTTGGGTTCTCCCCAGGCACCCCAATTTCCTCCCACAGAGCAAAAACATTCTTATTAAGTGAACCGGTGATACTTAATTCCCCTTAGGTTTGAGTGTGAGCACAAATGGTTTTGTGTCTGTCTATTCAGCCCTGTGATTGGCTGATGAACGGTTCAGGGTGTCCACCCTGAACAACAACAATAAGTGACATCACATTGTTACAAACTCCAAGCTGCATAGTGAGAGAAGCAACAGTTTTGTCCGTCTATTATTAGGAGTTTTATACTTTTAATCTGTGTGTCCTGCTCTGAGAGCTCCATTCTGTAAGGCTCAAGTTTGAGGGGATGAAACCTGAAGTAAAATGTCTTTTTATAGTTACTTGTGAGTTTCAGCGCCTTGTGGTTAACTATGTCATTTACATTATTTGATCCGGAAAAGCATAAAAAAACAATTATTAGTTTTTCAAAGTCAAAACAGCTAGGAATTACCCATGTATTTAATAGAAGCATTTCTGTTTTTCGCAGTGATGGAAAGATTTTTTTTTAAACTCTTTTTCCAGTAAGTTAAATACATCCTTTGTGGAAAGCTTTTGTGGTGATGACCATCCGCAAAACATGTGATACTGTCTCAACTTACCAAATGTTATCCTTTTTTACTTATTTCTTCCTTCTCCAAGTCTTTTTCTGGTAAGATGTTTAATCCTGTATTCTCTCTTAACTATTCACACATTGTGCTTTGCTCATAATATTCATAAAATTAAACATTTTCTGCCTCAGTGCTATATCATATTTTGTGCTGATTAAAAACAGTTAAATACAAAACCTTAGTAGTAGTTTTTAAATGCTTTTCTTACAAGGCATACCCAAGGTTGTGACAAAAATTTTAAGGCCCATCATGTTCCAGAAAGAGTCATTTTAAAGGTCTCATATTTTACTCTACTTTGGTCCCAGATATCTTCAGAGCACATTTTTCAAGTTTCCATAACATCATGATTAACTTTTTCAGCAATTTGAGCAGAAGTAGCTGTCTGTTGGATCAGACCGTGGTGAACTAAAGGCCCTTTGATGCACATGGATAGTATAATCCAGCTACCTTTGCTCAAATTACTGAAAAAGTAAAAGCTGGTTCTGATGTTTGGGACTGTACAGGCACAGACCAGTCATATTATTACATGAAAACCATTTGGATATTGGACCTGTAAAACCACTATTACTTGTTGTATAGTTTCATAGTCACAGGGTACTCTGAGACTAGCTCCAAGTTAAACCAGTGTGCTTTGGCACACAATTTGAGAACCTCTGGTTTAAGTAGTTATTGGTTGAATATGACCTGTCCTCTGTCCTTAGCTCGCTGTATCAGCAAAGCCTGGGTGTGCGATGGTGACAGTGACTGTGAGGACAACTCAGATGAGGACAACTGCGAGGCCCTGGTGTGTAAACTGTCCCACCATGTGTGTGTCAACGACTCCACCATCTGCCTGCCTGCAGAGAAACTTTGTGATGGCACTGATGACTGCCCAGATGGCTCTGATGAGAAACTCTGCGGTAAGAGACAACAGAGCCCAGGCTGGGTTTGTGGTATAAGGAACGCCAAGAAGTCTGCATCTAAAATCACAGCCTCAGTGGAAACACAAAGATCTTTGTATCAGTCCCTTGTCTCTGATTTTTCTCTCTTTCTCAGACCTGTGCTCACTGGACAATGGCGACTGTAGCCATAACTGCACAGTGGCCCCTGGTGAGGGGGTTATATGTTCTTGTCCACTGGGCATGGAGTTAGGGGCCGACAACAAGACCTGTCAGATCCAGAGCTTCTGCGCCAAACACCTGAAGTGCAGCCAGCGCTGTGAGCAGGACAAGTTCAGTGTGAAATGTTCTTGTTATGAGGGCTGGGAGCTGGAGCCTGACATGGAGAACTGCAGGAGCACTGGTAAGGAAACAAGAAACAGCAAGAGAGGGGGAAATAGATGAAAAGTGGAGAATTTCTGTATTTGATTGATGCTATTGCGAAAGTAAGGGAAGAAGCTGGAGCTCTGGGCTTTGTCAGAGTTCAAGGCTGCGGAATTAAGAAGTGGTGTGGGTTTATGATCAAGCAGAGGGGAGATCGCCCAAGCAGGAAGGAGTGTGGTTGGAGAAGGCTCCCTGTGCCAAAGTATTTTACTTTTTTGTACAATAGACTGATCACTGGATACAGGAACAGAAGAAGGGCCTAAATACCGATCAAAAATGATTGAGCGAAGAGGTTTACAAAAGAAGCACTCAAAGATCTGGGAAAAGGTTTTCTAGCAGTTATTTTTTTTTATGAACAGAGAGAATCAGATATATAACGTAAAATATTAAGTAGATATAGTCTATGTTAAAGTCAGCTCAAAGGGGAAGTTTGAAAATGGAAACTGCTCTGTCACACTAAATCTTAGTATCAACATATAGTTTATCATTTTCTGCCTGCAGCTATCAGCCAATGGGAAACATGAATTAACGATTGTTGCCTCACCACCAGGTCTTAGAGACCAGCCACCGTCATTCATCCTGCTGCCTGTCTGGTTGTCTGTTAGCTTGTGATAACTCCTGTCTTATTTACACTGTGTTTTAATTACCGCGGATTAGAGACGCTTTGAACACAGCGCCTCTCTCACTGGACTGCAGTGGAGCGTGGATGTGAGGGGTTTCCACGCAGTGAAGCAGAGCTGCTCTGCAGTATTTTGAGTAATAATCAATCGTGACTAAGCTCAGGATTTTAACCCTTTATCACCTGGTCACTGATCTTCCCCTGTTTTATTTCCCCACAGATCCTTTCAAACCATTCATCATCTTTTCAAACCGCCATGAGATTCGACGTATCGATCTTAACAAAGGGGAGTTTAGTGTGCTCGTACCTGGACTCAGAAACACCATTGCTCTTGACTTTCATCTCAGCCAGAATGCCCTCTATTGGACGGATGTGGTGGAGGACAAGATCTATCGCGGGAAGCTGTCAGAGAACGGAGGTGAGTATTTTCCTTACAGATGCTTTTTTTTTTTTTTAATAATTTGACATTGATTATAACCTAACATTAGCTGACAATGTATGTTAATAAATGCTAGAAATATTATGTATTCACAGCCACAGTACTTGATCACTAAATTGTAATTATGCACAATTTTTTCAGTAAAACAAAGCATTGTGATGGACTAAGTATTCTGTCATTAACATTGGAAATTATGATAACTATGAAATGATAAAGCTAATCAACGAATGATGTTATATTCCTGTACAGTGGTAGTCTATAAATCTTAAACTTTACGAGGTCAGTGTCCAAAGTTGCTCTTTTTTCAACCTCTGACAATATAGGTTTTTGTGTGGCTATTGGGGTGGTCAATCAAGTCAAGTCTAGTGCCTTTTTTATATAGCACTTTGAAAAATAATAGTAGAATTAGCTCTTATCAGCTGTGTTTGGGAACTATCCCAGATCCTGTCTGAATAAAATTCAGAGTTTGCTTAAGTACAAAAAAGCACAGATTTATCAAGTATGCACACTGCAGTCATGCACACAGCAGCAGGTAATCACTGTTGACAAATCCCACATGTTCTTAATCAGCAGACTTGTTCATGTTCTGGGTCATTTGCATTCAAACACACCTACAATAAACCATAACAATACACCCCTTCAGTAACACTTTGATCCTCCTTTGAAATCCAGCAAAGAGAGCAAGGAAAGGGAGTTTTTGTATGACTTGAAATTGAAGTAGGAGTTTGAAAAGAACAGGTTAAAAAAATAACAAAATACTTATGCTCAAAGCCAATCAAATAGATTTGCTTTTTACTCATCGGGGGAGCTAAATGAAAACATGCTGCATCGGAAAAGGGTTTCAAATGCTAAAATATTTTTGGTTCTGATGAGAAAATGCATTTCAGAAATGAAGATGTAGAGGTTTGATTTTAAGCTAAGTGCAGGAATTCACAGATGAGTAAATAAAAAGCAGCATGAATGGATATACACAGGAAATATCTGCAAATGAAGGATCAAAGAATACCTTACTGTATGCATACATGGACATGGCATGGCATTTTTATCACCATCTGTGACACAGCTCTCTCAGGGCTGTCAGCAATGCAGTGATGCCCTCACATCAGAACACACTAATCCAAATAGAGCCAGCTGATCAGCATGCAATGTTACAAAATGCTGCTAGCAGAGTGCATAGTTTACCAAATCTTATAATAAGGTACTGTAAGGGGAGCAATTAGACAACATTTCAAATACTCATTAGAGATATTTTTTTCAAGGTTTGACACCAACATGACGTCTGGACGTGTCTGTTTCAAACAAGGCCAAATTTGTTTTTGCTCTTACATAATGAAAGAAAAACTGTGTACATAAGCATGGTTGGAACTGTACTTCTATGTACACATATTACTTAGTCAAAGTAAAAGTTGTTAAATACCACAGTTCATGCACACTTTTTACACATTTATCATCCGCACTGTTGACAAATGACAGTTTGGGTGGGAACCTACAGTGCTTAACAATAGACTTTATATAAGACACATAAGAGGGAGAGAAAACTGTACATTGAAACAAAGGTATGAAGG
Source organism: Cetoscarus ocellatus (assembly GCA_037902135.1). Classification (NCBI taxonomy): domain Eukaryota; kingdom Metazoa; phylum Chordata; class Actinopteri; order Labriformes; family Labridae; genus Cetoscarus; species Cetoscarus ocellatus. The sequence continues at coordinate 197,158 of JBAMNC010001627.1, read as the reverse complement.
TGTATTAAAACAAACACAGAAAATCACTGATTTTTTAAATCTGATTGTAGGGTAGAAGAGGTTCATAGCCACCCATGGCTGTCCATGTGATTCGACCTTATAGGAGAAGCCAGTGCTGGTGTGACTTGATTTGGGGGTTTTATTTTTACCTTTTCATGTAGTCTTCATAAATGGAGCTTTAATCCACATTAGGCTATGATATGGACTTTTCATTTAGAGGTGAAAAAGAAGGCTAGTATGCACACAACCAGGTGATATTTTTGCAGGTGTAGGACAAATCATCAACTGCAGAAAATAGGAATGAATGGAGATATCATCCACATTAGGCTATGTCATTAAATTTACATCTGCAAGGTAGGCAGAGCCAGAAGAATAAGAGTAGACATACATTTGGGGTGTAAAACTTGCATAATAGTGGCTTTTTGCTTAAAAGTTAAGCCCCTCAACGTGTCAAGGGCAATTTACTGTATTGGGTTTTACAGGATTAGAGAGACTTTTATGAGCCATTACATTTTAATCTCTAAATACGATATACTGTGGTTTCATATTTGACTTCTTTTGAGGTAAACCTCTTGGATATTTTAAAGTTTCAGTTTGAAAATATTGTTGTGCCTGCAATATGTATGAATCTTTCCTACAGGTAACATATTTAGAGCAAGATGTCAAGTTTTAGCAGTGTTTGTCATGTTAATATAAGCAGAGGATCAGATGATGTGCATTATCACTCCTGCCACAGCAGTAATAAGACAATTATATACACAGGTCTGCTCTTAAGTTTTGAACAACTGCATGTGTGCTTGCATTTTTCATGTACACATGGTGGTTATGTGTGCTACATTTGCCAACAACCCACATACGGTTTATGTGTGTGTGTTTTTTATTGTTTCAGACAAGATAATGACTCATGTTGAATATTTAGACATTTCCCTCTGATTAAGGCCTCCAACTGAAAATAAAGGGGAGAAAAGGAGGCTGGAAAGGGTGTCTCTTTAGCAACACACCCCACCACGTATTTAGTATCTTGAGCTTCCTCTGTAATTTTAGTTTAACAACACCCTAGTGGGCCACTATTGTATTTATTTATGTCTCTATTCATTGCACTGACATGTTGTGTTATCCTACACATAGCATCTAACCATTTGATTAAATGGAGTTACAGTTAGTTATGCAACGTTTGCTTCGAATCCAAATAGCTCGATCACATTTACTCAAGTTTTAATTATAAAGCAGAGCAGTGCAGTAAAATCTGAAATGTTGCCTTCAGCGAATCGCAGTCTTCCAAGACTTCATGCGTACATATTGAAATACTGTGTGAATTAATTAGCAATTTTAAGAGCTCCTGAGGAATGTTTATTTTATAGAGTAATAGGATATTAAGATGAGATTGGCTTTTTAAAACTTTTATAAGGGAAGATGGATAAGAAATAAATTTTTATCAGTGTTTTGCTTTTTCCTCTATATGTAGCTTAGATAATTAAGAAGTCACAATTAAATTTTAATATAATTTCCAGTCTAGTCTTAAAGGGAAAGTTAATATACCTACATCAAAGGTAGGGCATTTAAAAAGACACCAAACAGATTATCTCTTCTCTCTTTAATTCTTTCCATTCTCGCAGCTTTAACCAGCTTCGATGTGGTGATCCAGTACGGACTGGCGACACCTGAGGGCCTGGCAGTGGACTGGATAGCAGGTAACATTTACTGGGTGGAAAGCAATCTGGATCAGATAGAGGTGGCCAAGTTGGATGGCACCATGAGGACCACTTTGCTGGCTGGAGAGGTGGAGCACCCCCGGGCCATCGCCTTGGATCCACGCGATGGGTAACTTTGGCTTTGCGTATTCTACTTTATGCTGATATCACACAGAAAGTTTTACTTAAAGAACTACAATGGATTTTACAGTTTAAATAATTCTATATCAATGTTTGCAGGATCCTCTTCTGGACAGACTGGGATGCCAGCTTGCCCAGGATTGAAGCAGCTTCGATGAGTGGAGAAGGCAGGAAGACCATCCATAAGGAAACCGGCAATGGAGGCTGGCCAAATGGACTCACTGTGGACTACCTGGAGCGCCGCATCCTATGGATTGATGCCAGGTCAGAAGGAAGTGCACAGATATGAACACAGTCAAACAATGAACTGAGACACCAATGTTTCTAGGTTGTCTAAAAATACCTGCTAGTAGTGATATATTCTTTATAGTGGGCAGAGTGGGTTTTAACAATGGGCACCTTTACAAAAACTGTGTCATGGCATATCAGCTTACAAGAGCTAAAAAGGGCACACCACATATCATATCTTTTTTATTGACATTTAAGATCAACACAAGCTCCCATGCTCCTTCAACCTCACATCCTCCCTTATTTTATAACCTAAATCTTGACAAGTATTTCATCTGGTGTTTGCTAAACTAATTTAAAGAATGTCCCATCTTGTTTATTTAAGCCATGCTCTGATTCGAACTGGAAAATTTTGCTTTGTGCAGGTCTGATGCCATTTATTCTGCCAAATATGACGGTTCCGGGCTGATTGAAGTCCTGAGAGGACACGAGTATCTGTCGCATCCCTTTGCTGTCACTATGTACGGAGGAGAGGTTTACTGGACAGACTGGAGGACCAACACGCTGGCCAAAGCAAACAAGTGGACAGGAAGCAATGTTACTGTTGTCCAGAGAACCAACACACAACCTTTTGACCTTCAGGTGTATCATCCATCCAGACAGCCACAGGGTGAGAAGAAAATACTCATGCTCATATTTATTCTGTTTACCTGCTGTTGTTACACTAATGCCTCATTTGTACTTCTGCACTGAATCGAGGCCTTCACCCTAAACCAGTGCAAGAGCCTATGTATGTAGCCTGATTGGCACACCCTTTCAAATGTAACTATTCATTAAAATAAAGCACACAGAAAGCCATGTGATAAGTCTTCTGTGTAGCGCTGATTGACTGTCAGTCTCTGAGTACATTTCAGGCATTATTGTGTGTAATATAGTTTGACAAAATGGTTACACGATACAAAACAACACGTTAAAATACCTGATACGTTTCTTCAAACTCATCTCTCAGTGATGAAATAAGGGAAAACAAACTTCCTTCCACAATTCATATTTAATCTTCTCTTAAAAAATAGCTGTATAATCAGTTGCTGCTCAATATTTATCAGCTCTTCACTCCAATATTACACACAACATTTTTATTTTCATTTCCTGTGTACTAACAAGTTGACAAAGCAGCAGGACCAGAAATCCTCAGCTAAATTATAAACAGATACAACAGCTTACAAGCATAAATGCTGAAGACAGTGTGGGGCACTATGGGAAAGCTACCGTGTGTCTTTGACACAAAAGTGTAAACAAGACCTAAAGAGTAGCTAACCGCAGAGCATCTGCTAATGTGCATCTCTTCTTAGAAAATGTCTCCAGAATGATATGGACAAGGCTATGCAGGAGGAGGAATAAGACAGACTTACTCACTCATTCTCTCGTGATCAGTAACAATATCTTACATTCTGTGCTGCTTTTGTGTCTTTGATTATTGGCCATGTCAAAATTATCCAAATTAAACTAACAATGGAAGGTTAGGTATGCTAGCACTAGGTTACACATTGTGCATGTAGCTATACCAACAAAGTCAAATCTGTATGTTCTGGTGTCATCAGTGGATCAGTATTTGCATCATCCCCATAATGTCAAAACAATATGTCTGATTGATGGAGCTCATTGTTTCCTGTAAAACTTTTCGGTCAGCTGCCATTACTGAAGAAAACATTATCTGCCACCAGAATTGCCAATAAGAAAATTGAATTGCAGTACCTGGTTTTAACATGTAGGGTGTGGCTATTGTGCATATTTCCAACACAATGTGTAGAAGTTTGACGCTTTGGATTTAGACTTAAGATTAGGACCAAAGCTGATCAATAATCCTTCCTCATGTCCTTTCAGATAAATTTTATATGTGAATGGGAATTTTTTTGGATTAAGTTGCTCTTTGATACTTTGAGGTTCTAATAAAAGTATCTAAAACACAGGGTATTTCTGTTTCCTGAAACAGTAAGCTTCATGTGTGAACGTGCGTTTTTCTGTTAAGATTTTCCATACTTGTTTCTCATGCAGCTCCTAACCCGTGTGCTGCTAAGGATGGTAAAGAGCAGTGTTCACATCTCTGCCTCATCAACTACAACCAGACTTTCTCATGCGCCTGCCCTCATCTTATGAAGCTGGGCCCTGACAAACGTACATGCTACGGTAAGCAAGAATGCACCAACTGTACATAACAGAGTATCTTTTCATAATGTGTGTAGATACTCTTTTGGGATATAAGACGATGTTCTTTTCTGCTTGTTTTGGCTCATTGTCATAGTCATTTCATGACTTGTACCTGCAGACTCACATATTTCCATCTGCATGTGTGTATGTGAGTCCGTTTAAGAAAGCAACTAGAAGATAAAGGAATTAAACAATGTCGACTTTTTCCAATTTGACGTTCTCCTGCCATGACACCTTAGGAGCACATTGTAGTGTCTGTGAAAAGAGAGCGCCTTGCTTGTTTATCCAGTGAAGAGTTTAGTATTCAGGGCACCACTTTCTATTATCACTGGGGGTAATGAAATGGAGAACCCCACTCTGTCTGACGCAGGCATCAGCCACAACTCTCCTCATCCACCACCAAGTCCGGCCTGGCTGATGCATCCCCACCTCTGTCATTACTCTCCTCCTCTCTGTCTCTTTCCCGTTCTGCCTGTCTATCATTTAAGCTGCACACGGTTAAATGATGATAGGACTGTCGAGACCAATGCATTTGTAATGCATCAGTCACTGATTGAATTCACTCTTGCTGTCATGGCTGCGCCATTGAGTTAGCCGGCCAGACACAATCATTAGAGTCAACGATGCAATTGGATTAACTGTTTGTTCAAGTGGGCTGAATGATACACACACGCAGCCACCCATGCTGCAAAGTCCTATCTCTGCACACTCTGGCATTAGTACTCTCAGGCATTTGATTTTTGACTCAAAGCTGCATTTAACTCCTGATTCCCATTGAAGGCTGAGGCTTTGGTGAATCACTGAACTGTTCATGTCAACATGCTTTCTTTCCCCACAGAGTCCCGAAAGTTCCTGCTTTACGCTCGCCAAATTGAGATCAGAGGGGTGGACATAGACAACCCCTACTACAACTACATCATCTCCTTCACTGTGCCGGACATTGACAACGTGACAGTGGTGGACTATGACGCTTTGGAGCACCGGATCTACTGGTCAGATGTCCGCACACAGACCATCAAGAGAGCATTCATCAATGGCACGGGTGTCGAAACCGTTGTCTCAGCTGGTAATGACAATGACAATATCAGCTTTAATGATAATAATAATGATAAATATTATAAATATTATGTTCTTGCACTTTTCAATAACAAGTCACAGAGTACGTTACAGGCAATTAAGAAGCCATCAGGGACAGTTGCAAAAAAAAAGAGAAAAATCAATCAAACAAACTGCAAATCTGCCAAAAGCCAGCCTAAAATGGTATGACATTAGAAGTGGCTTAAAGGAAAACAGTGGGTTAGCTCCCTGAATCCCTCTGTCAGATCATTCCATGATTTATGAGCCCAGACAGAAAAAGCTCACTTTTATATTTATATCATCTAGTAAATGTATTTCTCAATATACCTATGTGTGTAGTACTGAAATTCAGTTTTCCAGAATGTCTTTTTTTATAATTTCTCAATTTCTCTTTCCTCTTGATTCAGCCCTCACACATTCACTCTCCTGGTGGGTTTCTCTCTGCTCTATTCCAATGAAAAGCTGATGATCTCAGCTGTCAGCATCAGATTTTAACCATGTGAACTTTTATTTTATAAATGACAGTTATTTCTTATTGGATGCACTAACCACCAAAGAAACTAGCAAGCTTATATTTTTTTTTTACCAAACCTCATCTCAGGAAGAAAACCCACACAGGAGTAAAAAGTGGATCAATGCTGTCAGACACTCCACTGTTATAAAGAGAGTAGCATTGAACAGACTTTGCATAATCCTGACATTTTTGTGTTACATTAGTCAGAAAATTACTTCATCTGATGAAATTACAACCCCAAAGTAATGACTGAACGTGACAGCTAACAGTGATCCCTATTAATGAAAAACATTAAGAATCTAATGTTAGCTTATTACTCACTAATGTTTTATTGACAAAGAATTTCATGTTCCTCACTCCCCAAACTAACTTCACACACAGATGGGCCGTTTAAAATATTTCACTTGTCCATCAGGGAAGGAGCCCATAGAAAGTGTTTGGGGGAGGGCAGAAACTTTCATTAGCAAATATGCCAGGTGATTGAACGATTACTTTGTCAATCAGCATTCATAATGGGCCAATCATATAATGCAGTAGGCAGGCATTACTGCATTAAAGAATGTGAGCCACTCCACAAAAAAACACTCATCAAACATGTGGGAAGGGGAGCAAAAATATCTTATTACACAGAAGTTTGTAGTGCTGATATTTGTTTTTCACTTTTAATGAAGAAATGCGGTCAAAATCTGATTAAACTGCTACTAAAGATGTTAGCATCTATGCTAATCTCTAGAAATGCAGTCACTCCTGCTTTTGTCTTGCTCATATCTCCCACATCTTCCTGCTCTAAAGAATGCTGTGCTGCTTTGGGCCGAGCACAAATGTTGTAGATTGGAGCTTGGCAATATGGATCTGCATGATTACAGACACTGAATCAGGCAGATCCAGCTGCTGCGCAAGGTTATCCCCAAACAGTAGTCTGTAAAATTTTATCCTGGTAATGGTGTAATGGATGTGGGTCCTCCAATGTTACAGCACATTAACATACCAAAATCGATGTTCTGAAAAAGATTTATCCTTCTTAAGGGATATTAGTGGTATTATAAGTCTGGATGCTCAAGTATCAAAATTTCTTAAACCTAGATTTTCATTTAAATTAATTTTTTTGCAATTTTCTTTTTTTAATTTTAAAGAGAATAGCAGTGAATTGTTTTATGTATTAATCTTTTTTTTTTTCCAGATCTACCAAACGCTCACGGCTTGGCAGTGGACTGGGTGTCTAGAAACCTCTTCTGGACGAGTTATGATGCCAACAAGAAACAGATAAATGTCGCCAGACTTGATGGCTCCTTCAAGAATGCCGTCATCCAGGGACTGGACAAACCACACTGTCTGGTGCTGCATCCAATACTAGGGTAGGTCATCATTATTGTACATGCTTAAAACAGCCACACATTGACAAAGTGAAGCTTTCAGACACTGCTCACAGAAACCCCCTTTTTAAAAGTGTGTTAAACATGTCTCCTCTGCATGATCGAGCACTTCTATGAAAAAGTCTGTGGCATCAGAACTTTTCCCTTTCCCCCCTTTGCAGCGCCAGCAGCTGCCTGAAACGTCTCACTCCACCTCCCCATATTGACCTACCAGTGTAATGTCCTGCCATAGTGTCATCATCAGTTTAAGCTCATTGGCTTGCAGAGCACATCACAGAGCATAACTGTTAGAATGAATGCAGATTTGTCATCAACATAGCACCAGCCATCACTGAACTGAACAAGCCGGGCTCGAATATGCAACCTTCCAGTTAACAGACTGTGCCACCAGTGCCCCAGGGAGAGAATACAGCTGTATATTGAACACTGCTTATATGAATACTAGAGATTTTTTTAAACATTAGTGACTGTGAAAATAACCTAGCACAGTGGTTCTCAAATCATGTGGCAAGGCTCCCTGAGGCATGTCTAGGTGTGCCTTGGGCATTTATCCAACCTTGCATAATTAATACAGCTAATCAACAACTAATAAATACATTTAGATTTTAATGTTAGATAACTTTCGTAATTAAAAAGTAATTAATAGGTTGTGTTTTCTTGGCCATTTATTGTTAGAAATTGATATGTAGAATGGACAGATAAGATACTGAAACTTGCTTTAAGAGCGTATTTTTCATGGATATAAATTTGGTGTGCCGTGAAGGCTTGGTTTTGAATGTACTTTGGGCAAAATTAATTCAAAAACCACAGCCCTAGCAGTCATCGAAAATGAATATATAAACCTGAGGTAAGGCAAAATATGACTTCTTTAAGCTCAGCCACACTTTCTGACACAGTAGTACTTTCTAAACATACTCTAAGGCAGTGTTTCTCAACCTGGGGTCTGCAGGCCCCTAGTGGTCCGTAGTGGAATTGCAAGGGGTCCTTGCAATTACAGTGATGACGATGTCATTTATAAAAATACGATTATTTTTCTCAAATGTGACTGAGACATTTATCTAACTAAACTACAGAGGGTAACATGATTTTTTTCTTTAATTAAATGTTTCAAAGTGTAATTTATTGTATTTTGATAAGAAATCTCACTCCTGTTTTCATTGTTTAAAGTGTTCATACACACTTTTTCCTTTTCAAATTATGAGCCCCCCACTGTTTCGGTGGGCATATAGAGATGACTATTAAGATGTGCTACCCTTTTTTCCTATAATAAAGAGTTTTAGTTGATTTTGCCTCTACAAGCATTAAGTAACGTTACAGGGAGAGAGCGTGCGCTGGGACGATTAACACTTGGTGTCTCTATTACGCGCAGGATGAGTGACAAAAACATGATTCACATGTCTTTACGCTGTTTGTATTAAGATATCTGATGAAATTAGTTTATTACCACTACACCAACATCTTTTAATGGGATTTATCAGACGGAAATAACAGTTTACAGGACCAGGAAAGTCATATGTTTTTGTGACTTTATTGCAATATTGAGGAAAGTTAATGATGAAGGCGGCTTTTAACAGCCCTAAATAAAAAATAGACAAATAATACACAGTGAAGGTTCATACGTGTTTCTGAACTTTTTATGAGTAACAGATCGCTGATGATCCACTGCTGTCCATCTCATCCATGTGCATTTGCGTACTCCCGTGTGTTTCTATGAGACAGCGTCAGTCATTGAACAGACTGCTCCTGTCTGATCTGCTGTCAGATAAACCAAGAAACATCAGAACAGATGATAAAACAAAGTTTTAGTCTCTTTTTCACCTACTCCGCACGCTATGGCTCACTCCATGCGTAATGGCTTTGTGCCTTAACTTCTCTTTTGCAGCGATCTCTCATCGGTAAAGAGGCTGCCTTTAGGATCATAAGAAATAAAATATACCCTCAATTACCTTAATAATGGCTCACTTAATGCAACATCAGATGTGACAACAGGTTCTGTGTTATGGGAAGTTCTCCAACATTGCACAGCAGGTTTTTGGTTTCTTCGTGTTATTTAGCCCCTCTTCCTGTCTGCCTTAAAATTCATTCACCACCACAGAACCACTTTGGTTAATCAGATGTGCGCTGATCAGTTTCATAGCTCAAAAAATCATCCTGACTCTGCAAAAATAAAAGGAGGGGGAGAGGTCAGCTGACTGCGCCTGAAACGATTCCGTCCATATGTTAGTGATCGTTAAAGTTTTGTTCGTTTGCTTCAGGGTAGATCAAAAACATGCAGGGAGTCCCGGACCCCAAAAAGGTTGAAAACCACTGCTCAAGGGTATTATGTGGCTGTCAGGCACCATTTTGTTTGCAGTTGGCGATGACAGACTGAGTCTTTTGCTATTGATGGTTGCTGACCTCTGACTGTTTTTCATTCAGGAAGCGCTTCCAATATTTCTTCCCTCGTGTCATCTTTCCTCTCTCTCTCCATCTTGCTCCACCTCTCTTTTGACAGAGAGCTTCTGCGCTTAGATATACTTTGTATGAATTATTCACTATCAGTGTCCCTGTTGCTTTCTGTCACTATTTCTGTGCCTGTGTTTATCTTACATCCTGTCCTTCCCCCTCCTCCCCTCCTGTCTTGTTTAGCAAATGTCCATTTTTCCTCCCGTCTTCCTTCTGGAAACTTCATCCCCCACAGCTCCCAAAACACAACCTGGACCTCAGCCTGTCCTCAAAGAGCAAAGACAGACCCTCTGTATTTATAGACTTACTTCTGTCCTGCAGGAATATGTGTGCTGAGAGCATTTGAGGTGGATGAAGAGGGGATATTTCCTTTAGAATCTTCTCTCCCTCTGTGTGTCTGTGTGTACTCCTTCCTCTCTTTCAAAGAGTTAGCCTACTTAAGCAGAGGAATGTTTCCGATCCGAGCATTGTTGGCGTGGGGGGAAAATGAGAAGCAGATGCTGGATTCATATGTGTGCCCCTCTGTTCAGCACACCAACACACAAGAGCCCAGATTACGTCCAGGAGGGGGAGGGGCGAAAAAATCAGGGAGGGTCAAACTTGCGAAAAGATATACGAGAATGTGGGTGTTTTAAATGCTCCAGAAACTTTATTTAAAGACATGTTAAGAAACACACAAAGGGTGTGGTGGATGTGGTAAAAAGATGAGGGTGGGGGTGCAGAGGATAGATCTCCTTTAACCACAGACTACATGAAGTCTGAACACAGTGAAGCACTATCACATGCTCTGTTATCATGGTGTTACGTGTGTGTGGGAGCAGTTTTAGTAGCTTGAAGTAAAGTACAAAAATAAAAAGGGCCAATACATTTTTAAGAAAAAAAGAAGATTACAGATTTTTTTAAATGTATGAGAAACCAAACTCAGAATTTTCAAGTTTAACAAAATGATGTAGAAGGAACCACACTTGAAAACGCAGGGATTGTAAAGCACGAAATAGCATATTGCACTGAAGAAAGGCATACTGGATGAAGTAGTTGGCCTTCTATCCTGCCTGTAGTTGATTGCCTGATCAAATTATACTTTTAACTTGGACTCAGTAAAAAGGGAATATTTGTGGTTTTTGTAATGAGCATTTGTACTTGTTGAGATATTTATTCAACCTTGAGGCTATTCAGAAGAAAACAGAGCACTTATTTTAAAGAGGTGCTATTGATTGTCCATCAAGAACTTGAGTAGTCTCAACAGATGATTTTTGATCTTTTTTTTTAGTTTTGAAAGCAAAATAAGTGAAACTTTAAAGACATTTTTTCTTGTAAATTTTAAACCTTTTTGAAATAAAAAAATTGAGTTTGATTTCTCATAATTCCAGATTGTAGGAACTCAAAATTGTCAAGGTTTTTCTTTTTTAATTTGCCACATTTATTTTCTAAGGAGTGGCCCTTTTGGACTCAGACTTGCAAAGTGCGTGTCTAGTCATCCCACCACTTAAACACTTATTGCCTAAAAGGTCACACCTACCCATTCACACGCATTCACTCTCACATTCACAACCTGATGGTTGAAGTTTTTATGTAAATTGCTCATCAATATTAGCTCATCAAATTCACAATTTTTAGATTTGAGAGTAATTTAGGGTCACGTGTCTTGCCCAAGGACAAAGTGACATGTAACAGCAGGAGCTGGGCTCCTACACTAGACCTAGACCTATGTATAAACTGAGCCACCAACTCCCCACTAATACACTGTTATATTGAATAGCAGTTTTTACTGTTTTTATGCACAAAGCATTTTTGTAGCTTAATTTAACTGTTTTAAGCTGTCTTCTTTCATTTAATTTGTTTCCTATTTACTCTAACTCTGTTTTTTAATATAATAGTAACAAGTAACAAAACTTAAAGTCATTTAAAATATTACAGATGTCGATACGCTAGTTATTTTGGCTGATGTAAGTTGTCCTTCCTCAGCACATTAGAAAGTGCTGGATTTGGAAAATAAAATGAACAAGATGCGTTTGTATTCCTCTCTGCCTTATCAGAGCAGTATTTATGTTAATGATAATTCCATTTTAAAGCTAGAGACAAGTGTACTCAACATTGCTTTATGCTAACGTTACTACATAACTATGATTATTATCAATTACATATTGTTACTGCCAAAGTTCAATTACAGATCATTACATATTGCCAATATTCAAATTGTTTCTCTCACAAGGAACATAATTAGGTGTTCTTCAGTAATATCACACAATATTCACAGTATTGACTGTTACTGCCAATAGCAATATCGTTAACAACATTTTTGTTGAAAGCACAAAGCCTCCACTTAACTTTATTAGACCTTTTCCTTTCATGGTGACAGTCTATTTGTGTAAGAAACTGATATGAAACAAGAAAAACAACATGTTATTCTTGAGTAAATTTTACTTTTGATTTATAAAAGAGGATATTCAGTGGTGATGAGGTTAACCATTATGGCATAATCTGTACATTCTGCCAATATGTCATCCAACTCATTGGATATAAAGGCCCAATTTGTGCTGTCAAATTTTAGCTCAAATTATATATCTGCCAATACTGATCATCAGCTTTTTAGGCAATTATACAGATATTGTCCTGATGACATCGTGCATCCCTAGCATAGTTAATGATTCTCAGTGGGTTGAACTGCAGCTTTGGTTGTCCATAGAGTTGATTCCATAAAAGATATTGTTCATGATTACCATACGGTGTGGAATACAACATCGAAAATTATCCCATACAATGACTGGGATATCGTGAATCAACCTTGCTGACTGTCAAAGCACACTTTCTGACCTTGTTAAATTACAACATTAAGGTCATAATTCCATTGTTGTACACTTAAAAGACAGCCTGGGTGAAGGCCCTTATAATTATTAGTAGCCCAGCAATTAGTTACCATGACAGAGGACTCTCTGCTTGGCAGATGTGTGGCATAGAGTCATAGTAGAGCCAAGTAAGGATCAATGACTTAAATTTACAGCAATATTTGCCTCTTTCTATTTTTTCGCTTTATATTTTAAACTGTCTTTTACAGCCTATTTTTTTTTGTAATCCACTAAGGGAATTGGCACAAAACTTAATTGAACTGTTGTCTCGCATAACAATAAAATCAAATGCATTGTTTTTAACTGTATTTAGTTCTATGTCTGTGTTGATATTCATATTTTTAAATATATTCAAAATTTCAAATGGATCCCTGTGTGGATGGATCCCAGGTGGAGCTGAAAAAGATATGGAACATGTGTACATGATCATATTTTACTTCCTCATGTAATAGATGGAAATAGGTTTTCAGTTGTTTACTACAATCCAGTTTGCAAGCTACTATTTATTTCTGCTTTTTAAATGTGGCAATAAATTGAAAACACATATTGCATCTAAAAAGACACTCCCAGTGGTTTCAAAAAAGGTTTGATGTGATTAACAGACCAAATGTCACACGGATTCTCCATGATCTTGTTCCTAGAATTGCAATTATTCTTTACTTATGTAACCAAGTAGTCTAAACATGATCCAGAACATGTTTAGAGAATAGGAAACAATTAGTGAGATTGGAGTGAGAACAACAAAACAAAGCCTACAAAAAAAGCAGAAATCCAACAGTCACCGGAGAAAACTCTTTGCAGACTGTTCATCAAAATAACATGAAAATGTTCTGAAATGTCCAAAAGGAATCAGAAGAATGCTGTTAAAGAGTTGTCTGGGAGTTTATATGTTTTTTAAAGTTTTGGGTAGAGTAACCAAATCCAGTCCTGTTTGGGAAAGTGTTTAAATGTGTGAGGAAGGAAAGTCAGCAGAAGAAATGACTGGAATGTGGTTTTTTTTGTAGTATTTGAGATTTAAGAGGTTTGTTGTAAATAGGCTCCACTTACACAGAAACTTCTGACTTTCTGGTAATTTTAACTTAAATACAATTAGAAATAATAAAACAAGATGGGGTTTGAGTTGTTAGCCTTTGGGTTGCTAGTCAGCCTTTTGTAAGATTGCTTTGGGGCTTAATTTGCCTTAATGAAAGAACAGCTTGGCAGATAGAGTAGGAAACAGACATGAGGGAGTGGGGTATGACTTACAGCAAATGGTTGTGGGTTGGAGTCGAGCCTGAGCCACAGATTTAAAGGTCATATCAGACAACCTTTAGACATAATATAGTTACCATGTCCAGCGATTATAAAAAAGGATTCACAATATTTCATCTGTGTCCCTATTTGATGTACTGATATGTCAAAACTCATTTTAGCCTATATCCATAAATACAACTTTTTATTGATATTAACAGATTTTTCTGTACCAGAATTTACCTGTTACTTTTTACAGTATGTGGCAGTCTCCTTTAGATAAAGACATAAAAACAAGACAAACAGATTCATTACAGTATGTAGCCTTTGAGTAATTCAAATAGAAATAATGGCTTTGAATAAGGTGTAAATTGTATGTTTGTACTATGTATGTAAAAATATGTACTTAATATTTATTTTTTATGTATTTATTGTATGCATATGAGTTGCTAGTAGGATATCCTTTCTGGATAAACACAGTCCTGCACATGTCCGCATTTATCAGCAAAACTTATTTTGCTGCATTTTATATTTTGAGCTTTGTCAGCTGAAGGAAAAGAGTCGCACTCAACATACCAGTCAGAAAATTGGACGCATATTGCCATAGATCATTTTTTTAATAAATTTCATTCTCTTTCATTATTGAAATTAGGGATTTAAAATGATATTGTGGGGCATCTGCTTGACAATTAGATATCTACAAATTTAAAGCCTGGCCTGCAAATTTCACGTGTATTATGAGACATTACATGTTTTATGCTTCATAGGCCACGTGGTCAAAGGTTGTGGTTATTAAGAGTTTATATGAGGTTGTTTTTGTCATTAATGGACCCACTGATTATTTTGTTACACAGAGTAATATAGGCCACAAGTACTGGTGGTTATTAAACCTGTATTTGATAAAAAGGGGGCATGGCAACACACACAGAGAGAGCACGGCAAAGAGGCCTGGCCAATTTGATGGCCTGGGCCCATGGAAGTTTGATTGGCAACCAAAGGTGCCAAATCAAAACCCTCAGCAGTTTTGAGTTTGAAGAAGGGGCACAATAGAAAAAAGATGAAGGGCCACTGTTGTAGAGTTCAAATTTTCCAAATTCATGAAAACAACTGAACATCTCTGCCAAATTACTTTTCATTTGACTTTTTACTTGAAAAGTAACCTTAAAAAATGAAAATCCCCAAAAGAGATCCAACTTGAAGATTTACGAACAGCACTACAACGACCTGCTTATTGACAGTGAGCTCTGCATAGTAGAAAACAAATATGTGCCAATGGTTCAACAGAGTATTTTACAAATTTAAAATGAAGTTCTCCTGAATATGAAATGTTTCACAGGGCATTTCCCTTAGACATCACTTGGAATCACACAAAAAACACTTGTTTCTCTGGTGCATAAATTAAGTTAGCTACAGATCAGACTTTAACCTTCTGTCCATAGGACCCACTCTGAAGTTGAAGTAGTGAGAATGAAAAAATTAGAAAAAAATCAAATGAGACATGTCTGTCATTTATATTTTAAACTGCACAAATGTAATACATCCAACTATCAGTAGCTATGTTCATATCTGCCACTAATGTTGAGTGAATTTCTAAACTTCTGTCTGCATATTTTATTAGAACATTACAATACTTTTAGGCTAACAGTATTATGTATCCCCTCTTAAAATGTCTTGCTGATACATGCTTTTAACTTTGAGCCCTTTTTTTTTTCTTCAGGAAACTTTACTGGACTGATGGAGACACCATCAACATGGCTAACACTGATGGCAGCAACCGCAGCGTCCTCTTCAACAACCAGAAAGGCCCTGTTGGTGAGTTTCAATCTGTATCTCTTTGTGAAACCGTATGAAAGACAGCGCACCTTAGTGGCAGGACAGGTAACTACACTTCATCGCTTTGTTTCTCCAGGTCTCTCCATTGACTTTGACGCAGAGCAGCTGTACTGGATTAGCTCAGGAAACAGCACCATAAACCGCTGCAAACTGGACGGCTCTGGGCTGGAAGTGCTCGAGGGGGCCAAGGGCAAGTTGACCAAAGCGACTGCACTGGCAATCATGGGTAAGTTCCCCAAAATGATAAGTTTCAACCTGTGAGTTAAGATACATGAGTAAGACAACATACTAATGTGGGAATATACGGTATTGTAGTTCTGACTTGCATTCATTTAATTTATATATTTCTATCTGCATGTAAATATTTTGAAAAGTCAAGTAACTTTACCCAACATTTATCACAAGGTATCATATTGTAAACTATTTCTATAACTTGCATTTTCTTGGTTGTCTTGGTTCTTGAAAGTGTTGACCATCCTTTTCTTTTCTATTATTCTGTAGGGGACACGCTGTGGTGGGCAGACCAGGGAACAGACCAGATTGGAACCTGTGACAAGAAGGATGGCGGCAATTGGAAAATCCTTAGAAATAGCACATCTCCCATGATGCACATGAAAATCTACGATGAAACTGTGCAGAAAGGTTAGTTGCTATTCTTTCAACATTCTTCTGAATCTATGCAACTGTCTTTTTACATTTTTTAAAAACCTGTTTCCTTTTATAAGTGACATAACACAAACGATGCACAAAGAAGAGGACAGAAACGGTCATAATTACAGTTAAGATGTGTGACATCATCAGACATGATGCACTTTTATATACAAATAAAAACAGGTTTTGATCAGGTTTGAAGTCCAAATTGTGTAAGAGTATTCATGTTTTTAAATAAAGTCCAGAGTTCTTTCTCTGTGCCATAACTCAGTCAAAAAACAGAAACTTCTTCTCTCATCGAAGTTTCTGTCTGCTTGCTGCTCATTATCTGTTTAACTTTTTGCAAGCACATCAGTTTACGTCTCTTTATCTCCTCTGATTAGTCTGTATGTTTTCTTCATGTGCTCTTTTTGTTTCCCAGGCACTAATTTGTGCAGCAATAACAATGGAGACTGTTCCCAGCTGTGTCTCCCCACCTCCCCAAACACCAGAGCCTGCATGTGTACCGCAGGATACAGCCTGCGCACGGGACAGCAGTCTTGCGAGGGTACATGCCTTTCACCAATTAATATCAACTTGAAATATCCAAACTAGTATTTAGGGATTTATGAAAACTAATGAACCAAAGCATCTCAAATGGCTCAAAACAGGGATTTTATTTGATTTCTGCAGGCGTTGGCTCTTTCCTGCTGTATTCTGTGCATGAGGGCATACGTGGCATTCCTTTGGACCCCTCAGATAAGTCTGATGCCCTGGTACCGGTCTCAGGCACATCACTGGCTGTTGGCATTGACTTCCATGCTGGTAAGATATTTTTCCCATTGATACAATTAACATGTTTGCATTGATAGTAATGTAATGAATACTGTTTTCAGGAAAGGAAAAGTGTGCAAAATATCTTGGCCTATTTTCCCTGTAATTGTTTAGATTTCTCATGGAAAAACTGCAATACTCTTTGCAAACTCTTGGAGATCTGTTCTGATCTCTTAAATAGTTTATGCATCTATGCATCATAATAATAGTTAATGTTTGGGGGAAAGGTTAAAATGGTGTGTACTGCCATACATTGTAATTTACTGTCATTTGGTGCGATGTTAAAAATGGTGACAATAAAAGGCAAATAAGGAAGAAGCAAAGTTAAAATCACAAAGAAATAATCTAAAATGTAATAAATGATTAAGGACCATGTCTGTCTCTTTAAAGGGATAGTTCTAGTTTTTTGAAGTGGAGTTATGTGAAGTACATGGCACCAGCCTGAACATGTGCTACAGTGTCACAGTTCAGTTCTCTCTCTGTTCAGAAAAACTCATGACAGACACTAATGCTGTACAGTGCTGTACATGGTGCCAAACTCACTGCGGAAGTCAAAGAATTGTGGGAGGAAAAAAAGCCAGAAAAACAGCGTGGAGTCATCACACACAACAAATAGTTTGTTTATATGCACTTAATTAAGCACTACCAAGCTGCTTTGATTAGGCACTATTTTGAAACACAGTGGAGCCTACATGTCCTTCCACCAGCAGCGCCAACTAGTTTGCTTCACAAGAGGAAACAACCACCACCAAACAGGATAAATTATGATTTCTGCGGTGAATATGACCACTGTTTACTTTGGATACTTTGGAATACTTGTATGAACTGCAGTGCACACAGGAAACTTTTGCTGATGGAGAATCAACAGGTCTGAATAAAAAATGGTGGAATCTGCTTTTGGAACTGGAGGACCAAAGAAACCCGTTGTTTTAAACGATATTTATAATTGTTTCAATCAGATTCACTTTTTTTTACAAACTCCATGAAAAACAGAGGAGCTGAATAAAAGTTCATATTCAAAGTAAGTATTCGTCTCATACTGATGATGAATGATCATGATGGCACACTCTATGCTCGTTGTTGTGGGAATAAACTGAGCTAGAAAAACATTCTTTGTCAAATTACTTTGCTTGATCAGCAGGATGATCCTTAATTATTTGTACATTTGATTAAACTTTATTTGGGATAAACTGTTATTTGTTTATTTGGAAAAATTCAGGTAAGACTGTAGTTTGGTCCTTGTGCTGTGTCTGAGGGACACGTAGGCTGTGCTGTGTCTCAGAATAGTGCCTAATCAAAACGGCTTGGTAGTGGGAAATTAACAGATGTAAACAAACTGTTTGTAGCATGTGATGACCCTATGCTTTTTTTGTGGCTTGTTGTCTTCTACAATTCATATAATTACACGGAGAATCTGGTGCCATGTGCAGTAATGTATAGCATTAGCGTCTGTCCCAAGGTTTCTGAAAGGGAGAAACCGAACTGTGACACCATGGCACATGTTCAGCCTCATGCCATGTACTTTACACAACACCTCTTCATAAAACTTGAACTATCCCTTAAAGATGATAAAATAAATTGAAACTAAAATGACTTTTTACAATATAACAGTACAAAAAGAAAGTCTGTAAAGAAACAGACCAGTAAACACTGTCTACATCTTTTACATGGAAAGGGTTACGGGTTTGACAATCAAGAAATTGATTGTCAAATAATTTGATAAATTAAAAATCCAGTCATAATTTTTGGAAACCACATTTGATTCAGAAATGTCAAGAGTCAGTGTAAAACAGTTCAATATTTTTGTATCCTTATGTTCAAAGTCCATGAAAATCAAAATTTAAGGCTGAAGTTTCACTCAGTCATACACTGCTCTTCAACAACATAAAAAATACTGCATGTTATACTAATACATTCAATTTTTACAGATAATGATACCATCTACTGGGTTGACATGGGCCTGAGCACCATCAGCAGGGCAAAGAGGGACCAAACCTGGAGAGAGGATGTGGTCACCAACGGCATCGGCAGAGTGGAGGGTATTGCGGTTGACTGGATAGCTGGTGAGTAATCCCTTAAATGTTTTTTAAAAAACATTTGTTGTTCCTGACTTTTCAAACTGTTTTGATCCTATATACAAAAGAGCTGTGCTTTACTTTTGCTGTCAGTATATTCATAATCTTTGCCAAGAGGAGCATAGAAAGGAAGATGAGTTAAAAGAAACGCTGTTCTGACTGTGAAGACAGAAAAAAATGAGAAAACAGACACAGAGGGAATAGAGACAGAAAAGGACACCTTAACTGAGAGCAGTACTTTCTTTTTGAGGTCAGTTAAGGTCCTCATTAGTAATAAAGGATGTCAGACTAAGTTGTACACTTGCTTATAAAACCAATATCAATCTATTTCAGCTATTAGGGAATGCTTATGATTTATTATTGCATAGATCTGCCTGATTTCTCCAAATTAGTCATAGCCTAAAGTGCAACTTTGTATTAGGTGTTAACACTTTAAATGTAATTCTGAAGATAACTCATGAACTACTATAAATCTCACCAGGAACATAGTAAAAATCCTTGTATTTTATGTCTTTTTATAAACTCAATAAACTTTAAATCTTTTTGTTGCATCACATTTTAAGAATGTGATGCAACAGAGTGGTAAACTTGACCCTGACCCATTTTTTGAGAAATTTATTGATGGTTTGAAATTCAAAATGAGGATAATGACTTCTAAAATATATCTTAACAAACAAACAAGCAAATAATCCATGAAATTTCTAAACTCAACATTAGATATGTTGTCTTTCTGCTAGATTCAGTTTAATATACAGCAGAAGTAATAAGTAAAACTTTTTAGGAGCATTCGATTCTTTTTTGATATTTGTTTACACATCACTGTGTCTTTTTAAAAATATAGATAGATAGAATATAGAGTGTTTAAGCTGAAATAGTATGCCCGATTGTAATCGTGTTTTTCTTCATCCTCTTCAGGAAACATTTACTGGACGGACCAAGGCTTTGACGTGATTGAGGTTGCCAGACTCAACGGCTCGTTTCGTTATGTAGTGATTTCTCAGGGCCTGGACAAGCCTCGAGCCATCACTGTTCACCCTGAGAAAGGGTGAGAGGAAACAACTTCACCTGTTTTTATTCTGCATCTGTGATTTCTCATATTATTGCTTACTACAGCAATATCTCTGTGTCTTTGTTATTTGTGTATTCAGATACCTGTTTTGGACAGAGTGGGGCCAGTACCCTCGCATCGAACGCTCTCGTCTGGATGGATCTCAGAGGGCTATTCTAGTCAATTCTAGCATCAGCTGGCCCAACGGTATCTCCATTGACTACGAGGTGCAGTATAACAAAATCCATTTTCCCCCTTATCTCTGTGTTTAAGTACAGGCAGTGGGCGTAATCTTAATCACGACTTTCCGCGTCCGTGCAGGAGAGTCTGCTCTACTGGTGTGATGCCAGGACGGACAAGATCGAGCGAATTAACCTGGAAACTGGGGAGAACAGGGAGGTGGTGCTGGCCAACAACAACATGGACATGTTTTCTGTGTCCGTGTTTGAGAGCTACATCTACTGGAGTGACAGGTCAGACAGTGATAAATCATCTCACTCTGGTGGATTTGTGGTTATATCTGGCTTTGGTCTTGATATTAATTTGTACAAGATTAAGCTTCTGCTCACAATTTTTGTGGATCCTAGGACTCATGCTAATGGCTCCATAAAAAGAGGCAGCAAGGACAACGCTACGGACTCTGTATCTCTGAGGACCGGGATCGGGGTGCAGCTCAAAGATATCAAAGTTTTTAACCGGGCAAGGCAACAAGGTAAGCATGTTTCTGTAAGGAGTGTTCAAAAAAACAATTTTGCATTCAAATCAAATTGTGTTAAAAATGCATTCTGAGCTGCACTTGTGCTATTCCTGGTTGATAGCTGCATCTTTCTAGCTTCAGAATGAAATGTTCTTCAATTTCAGCCTAATTTTTGTGAGTTTTGTTTCAGGTTATCTACAGTGTATCAGTTTTACTGTACTTTAAAATAAGTACAGTAAAATTTGTCAAAAATGTAGGAAGCTGTCCTATCTCACACTTTTAAGAAATCCTTGAAAAAACTTCTGGATCCACATCCAAATTTGGATCACCACCAAAATCTAATAACCTGTCCTTTGTGCCATGACCAACATTCCCTGAAATAACATCAAAATTTGTGGAGAACTTATTGAGTAATTAGCTAAAATGTGGAAAACTGGACTATCAGGCAATGTTAGTAAGTCTTTTTTTTAATTCCTTGATCCTCATCTGTATTAGGATCCCTAAAATCTCATTGATTGGTCCTTGGCCCATTTCTGATCCTTCCTGAAAATTTAATCAAATTCAGTTTGTAACTCTTTGAGTTCATCTAACAAACAGACTTACAAACATAGGAACTAAAACTGTAGAACATTTTGACTTTGTATTTCACAAATGTTATTGCATATTGTGATTCTTTAATTGATTTTATTTCATCTACAGGAACAAATGTGTGCAAAGACAAAAATGGCGGGTGCCAGCAGCTCTGTCTTTATCGTGGTAATGGACAGCGGACATGTGCCTGCGCCCATGGCATGCTGGCTGAGGATGGCCGTGGCTGTCGGGATTATGATGGCTACCTGCTTTACTCAGAGAGAACTATATTAAAGAGCGTCCATCTATCTGATGAAAACAACCTGAATGCACCTATAAAACCGTTTGAGGACCCAGAGCACATGAAGAACGTCATAGCACTCACTTTTGACTACAGAGGAGGGGGAGGAAAAGGTGCCAACCAAATCTTCTTCAGTGATATCCACTTTGGCAACATTCAACGAATAAGTGATGATGGATTGGATCGAAAGACTGTGGTGGAGAGTAAGTATTACCACATGTTAAGTTTGTATAAGGCTCTCTTAAAAATCCTCTTCTTCTAAAACCATCCACCCCCAACCTTCATCTACAATGTATTCCCCTCCCACAGCTTGTCATTAGTTTTTTTTGGTCTCTCATCACTTTGCAAATAACAAAAAAGCTTTGTTGTAAACATTAGACCCCCCAGTGAGTCTTCACGTTGAAGAAAACAGCTGGAAGTCCCCAAAACCCTCCCACTGATCCAAACAGAAGCTTTACTCTAAAGCTGTAGTCAAACTACAAACAAAACGGAATACCTTTTTTATCTGTGCTTTGAAAATAGATAAATCTTCATTTCCCAATCCCAGCACAACAAAACACAGGTGCACTGTTAATGTTTTTCCAAAGTGACTTTGTTTTACAGGATGTGTGTGATTCAAGATTGCCCCACAGTATCTGTTAAGCTGCAAGTCTCAGAACCACTGTTTGAATCTTTTAGTGCCATATCAAGACTCCCAGTGAGTGTTATAAAAAGGCAAAGACGTTGACATTTATTTTTGTCTTAATGAATTCGCCTTTCTTTGTGTTCACCTACATTTGTCTGTTAGTGGCTGTGGCCTGGTCCAACCAGGCTGACGGGGGTGTCACAAAGAGGGAAACATTTATTTTCAATTAATTAAGATTAATCACAGCTTTTTAGAATAAATTTGATTTTAAAATGATATAGAATTGATGAACTGATTTACACCAATCTTAGGCCCACTGTCACATCTGTATCCACCAAATATTTTAAGGTTGAACTCCTTTTAAACAAGTCTGGTCCTTGATGTCCCCAGAATATATTTTTGAATTTTTTGCCTAAAAATCCCAAAACTGAATTCCTCTTGGATTGAATTTTGGTGTGCCCACAAACCACTCTGTTTCAGCCCTGCTCAGATCAGACTATGTTTAAATCCTCATTCACTGTGTCTTACCACAGCCCTAATAAGAAGTGGTTGTGACTTCAAAAATCCAGTGATGTGCTCTAATGTTTACTGTTGTGTCACAAGTATGCTTAGACTCATTCATTTCTCTGGAGCCACATGAGACAGGGAAATTTTTTAAAGTGTCAGAGCTCACACTTTTTAAAAAACAGCACAAGCAGCAGAGAGAGAAGGGATTTTTCTCATGATAGGATGATTTTTTTAGACAGACCGTCAATATGTACAGTGCCCAGCATTAATGAGTACACCTCCTATTAAAGTAATGTAATAATCAATGTATAAATGAACAAAGAACAATTTCCAAAGTTTTGACAAAGCTGAGTTTAACATAACATTTTTTTACCATAAGGTGAAAATAAGGGTAATATGATAACTAAAATTTAGCTTTGCTCCCACCCCTTTGATTGGGGTGTACTCATTTTTGCATCCTGGTTTTCAATTGAGAAAAATACTTTTTTGTGTGCAAGTTAATAAATCTTTTGTTCCAATCAATGGGCCACATTTGGGGGAGTATTTGGGGTATAGTATGTCATAGAAAATGTTGATTTTGAAAGGAAACTTAAGGTTTTCTGATAAATCTGAAGGGGTGTACTCATTTATGCTAAGCACTGTATTTCTTATATGAAACACAAAAAAAACTCAATACGTGACCTTGAAAGCCCCCCCCCCAAGCCTCCTAATCAGCCCAACAGTATTGTCATATTGTCATTAAAGAAATGTGAGGGGAAACGATATATTGCTGCGAATGCATGTTTACAGCTATTTAGGTAACCCCAAAACATTTGAGACTGAAACTGTGTTACCAGGAATGACTGACCCCTCAATAGATGTAGTTGATCATCCTTGCAGTAGAATATGTTATAAGCAAATGAAGCACCTTTATCATCTTTAGGTAAGCGGCTCAGCCAAAAATCCCATCCTGAAGCTGCTTTTAAGACAAACCACAAAAGATAATCAATCAGTCATTATGGTTGTGTACAGGACTTGACTGGGGTAGTGAAAAACAGAAAAGACACACATGCTCTGATAAAATAAACCAATTACATTTATTAAATTCTGAAGATTGAATAAAGTATTTCATCCCTACCTTTTAGAAAGGTGGGTTGTTGCAATGGGGCAGTGGGCCACCACTCGAAATGAATAGTTGGGGAAACACTGTCTCTTTTGCAGTTAACGATTTGTGTTATAAATTTTCGAAATGTCTTCCAGTAAAAAAGCTTGTTCTTGTTTCAGTGTGATTCCCAGCAGGCGTTTATGTGTTTTTATGAGTCCAATGTTCAGTTTAATCAATATAATGGTCATAGATATACTGTCATGCAGCAGCCATTGCTATATCCCCACTGGTCCTTTGCCCTCCCTTTCCAAAGATGGCCAGTAGATCTTGTCTGAACTTTTGAGACATGAGTACATATAGGATGGGGTTCATCACTGTTGAAGAAGTTGCCATGAGGCGTGCAAATACAGTGAAGGGGCCATAGCGTGGTGAGGAGCCAGTGGCTCCTGAACTTTCATCTGCTAATAATGCCAATGTGAGGCCATAGGATGGCAGCCAGCACAGTGTGAAAGCCAGCACCAACATGGCTGACGTCTGGGTCACTTTGTTCTGGTAGCGCTCCACTTGTGGGGCCCTGCCTCCTTTTTTACTGAGCCACAGAAATATGTAGATTCTGCCGTAGGCTGCTGCAATGGTGATCAGTGGAAGCAAGAAGGCCACAATGAAGTGAAATAATCCATAGATGAGCTGATCACGGTGGGAAACAAAGGCAAAGCAGGCCAATCCGTCAGTGGATCTTCCTGGAGTTCCCACATAACGAAAAACCAGCTGTGGAGCTGCCAGGCAGCAGGCGGGCACCCAGAGGAGCGCAGCAGCTACAGACACCCGACGAGGAGAGAGGAGGCTGTACGCTCTGGTGGGGTGAACCACAGTCAGATAGCGGGACACAGCTAGTGTAGCCAGAGTGAAGACACTGGCTGAAGAGCAGGCCGACCCCAAGAAGCCCACCAGGCGGCACATGACATCCCCAAACGGCCATCCCTGCATCGCCACAGCAACGGTGTGGAAGGGAAGCATGGAGAGCAAAAGCAGGTCAGCAGCGCTTAGAGCAAGCAGGAGGGCGTCCGTTCCCGTTCCTGTGAGGGAGCTCTGAGAAGGCTGACCCCCGCCGCGTCTCCGCCTCCCACATAGAATCATTATCACCATTGAGTGTCCGCCAACCCCGAGAACTAGAATCACAGCATCCAGCGTTGGTACGAGAATCTGCTCCACGTTGTTTGGCACAATGTCACTGCTGTTCCCAGTAAGATTCTCCCCCCCTGTAGAGTTCCTCAGCAGCATCCTGTGTTTAGTTATGGACACCTCCCTCTGTCATGCTGCTACTGTTCACTCAGTTAGCGTTTGGTTGGGTCAAATAAGCTGAAGAGGGTCATAAAAGTGCTGATAAAACATGGGAACGATAACTCATGCAGGGCGTTGTTTTAATTACCAACACAGTGATTTCCTTTAGCTCCTCTCAGGTCAGTGGTAAAATGAATACATAAAATGATCTGAGGAATGACTAAACCACATGATAAAGTTCAAAACATTTAGTCACATTAGGTCTCAAATTATAAAAATGACTTCTCCTATAATTGTCTTTCATATTTGAGCTGCTAAAAATGTACTATAGAAAAATCCATCCATTCAAGTCCTTGCAATCAGCCCCTCTTCTGATTGGCAGACAGTGGTAAAGAGATTGAAACGACATCCTCCATTGCGAGTCAAGACCTCCTGATTTCCTTGCTGCTGCTGATTTCATCCCTCACTGGACCCCAGAGTGTCGGTTGTGTGATTTACCGTCACCTCAGTTTACTCCACTTGACGTCTCAATCAGGCCCCATCCTCAGCGGTTCACAATCAGCCTCCAGCGAACAAACCTCCTGAGAAACACGACTGTTGCAGAGTTGGAAAAGAGAGGCGAATGGCTTGACAGTGCAAGGAGATAAAACTGAGTAAGCGGCTGGTGAACTCTGGACTGATTATCACTGAGCAGGCAGGAGATTGGCTGGCCTGCTCTCTGTGGGAGGGCCTGTTGAAGCCAAACATAGCTTTTTTTTTCCCCAGCGTTCACTGTCTCTAATCGTATTCTGAAATGATCTAGATGCAGACACATGAAAACAGAACATGCTCAGATATAGATTATATACTGAGAGAGACAACGTGAAGGGAAGAAGTGTTTGTCTGCAGAAATCAGGGTAATTATTGACTGATAGCAAACACTTTGCTGCTATCACACCCACTGCACATAACTACCATAAAAAGCGACCAGTGTCTGTAAAAGCAGCTAAGCTCAAGAGCTATAAAATCAGCTCATGTGTTAGCTGTAAACAATATGGCTAAGAAGCATTCACCCTGATAACTTGGGTCAACAAAGTGGAGATAAACAGATCTGAAAAGCACAAACTCAAGCATAGAGTACTGCAAGGCGAAGATTTATAGTTCATTAGTAGCTCAAAACATAGAGGAAATAAGAGTGGATAGACGTCATGTTGCTCCTCTTCAATTTTTAAGGCACTGATTTATGAGGATGAGAAACAGAGAGAAGTTTTCTTATGCTTTTTCACATGCCTTTGCTTGACTCTCTAAATGCTTCTGTTAGTTCACAGCCTTTGAATGAGAGTAGGACAAATGTTGATTTATGTCTGCTGGCCTACAAAGCACAGGAGAAGTTGAGATGTGGTGTTAAGTGTCCCACCTGGTGGTGAACCTCAGGTTTTATTCCTCTCTGGAAAAGGCTGCTGGAATCGTAAGGCCTTCACTTTTCCATGATGCAATGCAGAACGCAGGATAAGGAATTTTCAACAAAATCCAATATTTTGGCATTTTCAAACACAATTTAGTTATACTGCTACTGATAATAAATGAAGTGACATTCTTCTTTGATATAAAAAGAAAATTATAAAAAAAAATTTTGTCAGTTGTAGTCATTCATATTGGAGAAAAAGAAATACTATCTCATTTTCTGGATTAACAGTAAACCAAGCTTCATCTGCCTTTTTTAAGCCTACGAACAACCTGCTGATGCTCAGTCATTCCCATATAGCACAAAATAAAACGTAACCTTCAATATGGATCTTAGGCTTTCAAATAGTATAATACCGCTAGTCTGGGCTTGGCACAAGTCACTAGTTGCAGGTCCAAGTCAAGTCTCAAATCAGTTAGAGCAACAAAACATAACAAAACAAAAAAGATAAAATAGAGCAACAATCCTTTGGATAGCAAAAAAAGTATTTCTAGCATTTTCAACATGCAACACTTAATTTAGGAGTTGGAGGAGGCCTACATTCATTCAGTTACACTAGGTTCTAACTGATTTTTGTGATGTGCTTTAACTGAACAAATATCAGTATAACAAACACGAATATGAGCACTAGAGAGCATGTGCAAGCTAAATGGTTTTGGTTTTTATTTGTTTTATAGTTTAATTATTTTTGTGTTTTGGTTAACAACAGTTTAATTTTGTTACTGTACTCATATAAAGCAGTAGGTTATTTGTATAGTTGTGAAAGTAGAAGTAGAAAGCCATAATAAGGAGTAATAGTCATGGCCTTTGAGGAGATAGTGTGAGTCCAGTTTAAGTCACATTTGTATCCAATTGAAGTTCAAGTCTCTAACTTGAGACCCAATCACTGTTTCCAGCTATCAAGTTTATAAGGTGATTTATTGAGAAAATCCTGAAAGAAGAGTTTAAAAGATGCATCTTTTTTTGGTGCAAAAAAAACAAAATGGCTGCAATGCATCAGAATTTTTCATATCTAACCTTGCAAAGAGCTGGATTAAGATTAGATTAGATTTGATAGTACTTCATTTATCCCTTTGGAAAAACTTCCTCTGGGAAATTGGGAATTTGGTCATTTTGTTAGATTCCTATGTACCATCAGGTGGATCAGTCTTGCAATCATAAAGCTGATGTTCCTGGTCAGATGATGACAGGACGTGTTGGAACTCTTTTCTGACGAAGAAGTGTTGGCTATAGGTGTGATTTAGTTGTGCCCAAAGTGACAGGCTGTCCATAATGACAAGATGGAATGCAGATGATGTTTTATAGCAGTTTTTTCAGGCATTTTATTATAAAAAGAGCAGAGATTAAAAAAAAACAAACAAACTTAAAAATGTTCCCTTTTTGCACAGTTTTCTTTGCACAGTGCAATAACCACACACAGACATGACAACAGCTGCTTTCAAAGCATACGTTATTTACTACAGTCCTTAGTAGTGCCAGCCTACTTCATTATATATTTTTTGATCTGACTGGTTCATCAGTTGTTTTTTAATGTTTTAAAGGTGCTGCCCTTCCCAAACACTTTAAAATATCTAGGAGGAAATTCAGTTGTTATATTTGCTTTTTTAAAGGTAAAACTGTTAACACATAGCAATGTATAGATTATTAAATTAGATATGCATTTCAAATAGAAACAGACAAAAGCAATAATTACCAAAGTATCTCAAGAAAATGCAAACATTTCTCATCTGTCAATACCAATCATCAACTTTTGTGCAATTATATCCCGAAACTGTTATTATGGTAGTTATATTGTGCCCTCCTAAAAGCAACCATTACCTAAAACTAGCAGTCATGTAATTTCTGAGCATTTTAGTAGCTGTCATCTTTTGGCCACTACAGAACTAAACGTTCCCTGATGCTGGCTGACTCTTGTCTGCCCTCTGCACAGGCATGAGCCCTATTTCAACACTGAGCAGCAGAAAGAATGACTTTTTACTTCTCGTCTGTTGATGAGGCAGTGCAATGGAAAACAAGACGATAGCAGGCAACTGTTAATGTGACCTTTTTAGTGAGCTATTTGCTGGATAAAAGCCTCCAATCACACTGTGTTCTTGGTCATTAATACTGAGCTGTCATGTCCACAGCCTGACTCTCTGCTGAAACACAACAGACTGCCAGCACCGAGCCGCTGCCAAAGAATCCACACTCAGCCTTTTAACACTGCAATGAGATTGACGTGCTTCTTTCCCTTCCCTATTTTCTCTTCTATTAATCTTTTCTTTTCTGTTTCCCCTTTTATCCGTATTCATCTTCATTGGCTGTGTCTTCTTTGTTCTCTTTTTTTCAGATGTGGGCTCAGTGGAGGGCTTAGCCTACCACAGGGGCTGGGATATGTTGTACTGGACCAGCTACACTACATCAACCATCACCAGACACACGGTGGATCAGAGCCGCTGGGGCGCTGTTGACCGGCACACCGTGGTCACCATGTCTGGAGACGACCACCCCAGAGCGTTTGTCCTCGACGAGTGTCAGGGGTCAGAACCAACTCATGAACAATGCTCACTTCCAATATTATCTGCATGTGTGCACTCCTGATTTATTTTCTCCTCTGCAGCCTCATGTTCTGGACCAACTGGAATGAACAGTCTCCCAGTATCATGCGTGCCACCCTGACTGGTGCCAATGTCCTCGTCATCATTGGAAGTGACATCAGAACCCCCAATGGCCTTGCCATCGATCACCGTGCAGAGAAACTGTACTTCTCCGATGCCACGCTGGACAAGATAGAGCGCTGCGAGTATGACGGCACCAGGCGCTACGTGAGTGACATGGTTGACACACATCAGGCTGCTTGAAATTATTTTTGCTCCATCATGTTTCCTATTAACAGCCGTCTGTATTGTTCGTCCTTGCAAGGCTGGAGTTTACTGCATGTATGTGACCACGGCTGTGCTTATATCTCCCCCTGCAGGTGGTGTTGAAGAATGAGCCAGTGCACCCATTTGGCCTGGCCGTGTATGGAGACTATATCTTCTGGACTGACTGGGTGAGGAGGGCTGTGCTGCGGGCTGACAAATACACAGGAGGAGACATGAAGGTGCTGAGGGCCGACATACCTCAGCAGCCAATGGGCATTGTCGCTGTGGCCAACGACACCAACAGCTGTGAGTGTTACAGAGCTGTGTGTGTGTGTGTGAGTCATTATTAGATTCTTAAGCTACTGTTCCTGTAACATAGCAACATTTTTAAAAGTAAAGATATGCACGGGTAGGTGTAGAATTTTGTCTAAACAGTACAGTTTATCTTTAACCCACCAGCATCCTCATCAATAGTGAAACACAAAGCAGTTATCATAAACAACAGCATAAATTAATAAATATAGAACTTTATTAAAGTGATGTTCACAAACCAACCCTATGCACAAGGCAAAAAAAATACTCCAAAACAGTGACACATTAAGGAAACATTATCATGAATTTCTATCACAAAAAAAACATAGCAGGTAAAATAGAATATTTTATTTTAAAATAGCAAAGTAGAACAAAAATGAGGACAATCAAATAGTAATTATTGCTCTAAAATAATACAGAATATTAAAAAGAAATGTGTATACTTTTTAAGAGTTAAATAAGTTAACCAAGAAGCAGAAATTCTGTTTCTACTTTTTTAATACATGTATACACTTTATGTGAAAAAAATCGACCAGGGATGAGATTTAGACATTACCATTAGCTATAAACTTTATGTACAGCACATCAGCTTGATGCTCTGTTACTATGTGAAACTAAACTGTAACTATTAAATAAAGATGCATTCAACTCAATGATGTTAAATCAATAAATCAAACAATATTCACTGAGAGTTTTGATTCTGTCTTTCATTAATGTAATTGTTGCACTTAAGTAACTCGCGAACAGGATACACATGAACAAATATGCTCTCCTATCAAACAAAGCACTTGATCAAGTTTCTTATAAAATCCTCTGCCTACAAACTTTTCTATTTCTGTCCTCTTCTTATCTTGTTCTCAACACAGAGTTTGTGTCATTGCTTGTTTTTTTATTGTTCCTTCTTCATGTCATTGGCCATCTTCTCCCTGGAGTTGCCTCATTCGTACTCCCTCTTGCACTCCAATGCCCATCGCGACATTATAAGCAGAGAGACTGCGGCTATAGCAGCAAAAATCCCTTTTAGATGGAGTCACGTTGAATTATGCATTTAGCAAAGGGATGTAACCCAGTCAGATATGTCTTTCTGCTCTTGTGAATCCGTACACAGTTTGCTCTTGAGTCAGGCGGGTGCATCAGAAATGTGCAGCTGTCTTATTTTAAGGTGTGTTTATGTGGCTGACCTCCACTTACTCCTTATTTCTGCACAGGTGAGTTCTCTCTGTGCCGGGTCAACAATGGCGGCTGTCAGGATCTGTGTCTGCTGACCTCTGAGGGAAGGGTCAACTGCAGTTGCCGTGGTGACAGGAAGCTTTTGGAGGACAGTACCTGCATAGGTAAGAAGACAGGGTCAAGAAAAACAACAAGAATTTTTTTATGTTTTACTAAATATTTCCTTAATATACTTATATTTTCATCAGAATGCTTTTATTGTCATTGTGAAATATCAACAATCACATATTGTCAAAGAAAATAATAGAATCCTCAGTAAAAGAAAGCAAATGTGAACATTGCTCATTTATGAAAATATAAGCAGTCTTAAGAGCCTTTTTGAGCAGATAAAAACTAGAAACATTAATTCAGAGGACTACAAGGGGAGCTGCACTGAAGTCTTTTGAGTAAACTTTTCTATTTTTGTCTCACAGCCCTCAACACAACATGTAACAACATCGATGAGTTTGAGTGTGGAAATGGAGATTGTGTGAACTATACTCTGACATGTGACGGTATGGCCCACTGCAAAGACAAGTCTGATGAGAAACAGTCTTACTGTGGTGAGTTCTTTGTTTGTTGTTTGTAAACCAGTCTTAGTTCTCTTCTTGTCATTCATAACTTTACATGATGTAACACACTTAAGTACACACACCAGTGGGCAATGATGGCTTCCTACTAAGATGTATAAATGGAAAACCAAGCTTTATCTTGCTATTGCCAGTATCAGTTGACATTGTGTTAAACTATTAGTGGTCAGTACCTCAGCCAAGGAGGTTATGTTTTTGCCAGCATTTGTCAGTTTTTTTATTAGCAGAATAATATAAAAAGTTATGAAAAAAATGTGACTAAATTTTCAAGATTGGTCAGAAATGGGCCAAGGAGAAATTCATTAGATTTTAGTGTTGATCCAGGTCCAGATGAGGATCAAGGAATTTTTAAAAAGATTTGGTAACATAGCGTGATAGGACAGTTTCCACATTTTCACTGATATCTCATAAGCTCTCGACAGATATAGATGACATTTTTAGAGAATGTTGGGCACAAGTGATTAAAATTTGGTGGTGATCTGAATCCAGAAATTGATCCAGGATTGTTTTAGGATTTGTTGACAGTGTGAGATCAGGCATTTTTCCACATTTTTGACAATAACAGGTGTGACAGTGTTGGAAATGCCTTGGTGGAGGTTTGTGCTCTTGGAGAACTTCTTCTGATTAAATATTTGTTATCAAAGAAATTTGTTGTTCAACTGGATGCACAAACCAGTGAAACAGACAAGTTTGGGTAGAGAATCATCTGTAGAGAGAGAAAATCCAGAGAGCAATTAATACTGTTAGATGCTCCACAGTCCCTTTAAAGAACTACAAAAATGACTTCCCCTTATCCGGCCACAAGATATTGTGTAAACCTGATCAAAATATTTGCTATCTTTATCCTGTCATTATGGCAACTGCCCCAAAAAACTGACTGAAGATAATGGTGAAAAGTGATCTTGATGTGGTTGGATAGCTTCAGCTGAAGATTATCAGCAAATTAGCACTCGTGTATGCTTTGATGATGATGGATTTCTTGCCCTTCACTTTTAAACAGCAGCATTATTGACCCAGCCTCATCAAAAACAAAGTTGTACACACTTGTGTTTATTCTGGTGGCTGTGCAAGGAGAAGAATTCTCCCACATGTAGATACATGTAAACATTGCTAAAGTGAAACTGTTTGCAGTTACTGTCATGTCCCAGGTGCTGTGTAAGCATCACATACACTAAAAACTAACATTTAAAAAAATTATATATTTTTCATTTTTTTAATTCTATAAATTAGTTTTTCTACTTTTGTCAGGTGATTTAAGTTTGTCATTCTGATAGATAGAAAGTTAAAAGCCCATGCTGCTGCTCCATAGAGTGTTAAATGTTGGCTGTTTAAAAAATTTGCCCCCAGTGGTCACATGGCTGAAAGCTATGAATTGACATCTGTAAACAGAGTCTTAAATACTTCCTGTGTTTTTTTTTTTTTTTTAGCAAACCGTGTGTGTAAGAAGGGCTACAGACGGTGTGTGAATGCCCGCTGTGTCCGGCACAGCTCCTGGTGCAATGGGCAAGACGACTGTGGAGACAACTCTGATGAAGTTTTCTGTAACAGTAAGTCAAGTTTTCAATGTCAGTGGTTTCTCTCGCCTACTCTCTTCTGTGATGTAATAAAACCTTCTTTCCCTGACATCTTTCCATTTTAAAAATCCCTCAGCCACTCTGTGCTCAGCCGATCAGTTCCAGTGCAGAGACGGAGGCTGCATCTCCAACTCCAGCAAGTGTAACCAGAAAGTGGACTGTGAGGATGCCAGTGATGAGATGAACTGCAGTGAGTTCATAAATGATCACATTCAACCACAATTACACCTTCTCCCAGGCTGTAGTATTAAATCGTGCTGCTTTCTTCTGTTAAGCTGCTACGGACTGTTCCAGTTACTTCCACCTGGGAGTGAAGGGAGTGACATTTCAGAAGTGTGAGTTCACCACCCTCTGCTACGCTCCCTCATGGCTGTGTGACGGAGCCAATGACTGTGGAGATTTCTCTGATGAAAGAAACTGTCCAGGTATTTTATCACAAACTGAAATATACCTGACTTTTTCTAAATGCACCATGTAATGAGAAAATACATTTCAAATATGAAAAACACTTTGTTTGAAATGGGACAGGGGTAATGCTATTTAACGCATCAGATGTTCAAGAACTAGTGATTGGATTAAAACCTATTAAAAGTCACATAATAGTAATAATAATAATGAATGAAAGAAAACCAAAAGACAGTGATCATCTTATCGCCATAAGGTAACAATAGTGGTAAAAATAGTAATACATACGAGGGTGTCCAGTTTTTGAATGTAAGCAGTTTTAATGGTTCCTGGGGATCTTTGACAAGTCTAGAAAAATCTTGGATTAGACCTTTTAATTTTAAGGCCATAAAAATCTAAAAAAAATCTTACCACTAAGAAATCTTATATTTTGGTTGCACTTTGACTAAAGCTCCATGCACATACTGGCATTCTGGCCAACTTTTGCCGTTGTATGGGGAAACATCAAGACATAGGCCCAAACATCAGTAAATAAGAACATACAAGGCTCAGTTGGTTCAGGATCAGGCAGGAGATCGATTGGAGCAAAAGGAAAAATGTCTATTTCTTGATTTAAGGATTGTAAGGGAAATGTAATTAAAAAACAAAACATGACTTTTGTTTAGTTTTTGTGTTCCCTCTTCATGATAGCTATTTGTGATAGTATTCGTTGTTTTCTGTTTTAACTGTTCTATCACCCTTCCAGGGAGTGGGAAAACAAAGTGCCCCACACCTTTCTTTGCCTGTCCCAGTGGTCGTTGTATCCCTATGAGCTGGACCTGTGATAAGGAGAATGACTGTGAGAACGGGGCAGATGAGGCTCACTGTGGTATGTTTGCGTTCAAGAATCTTAAACAAGCTTAGCTGCAGCAGATTGTTATTTTGATTTGTATGTTGCACTGAATACATTCTTTCCTGACCTCGTAGATAAATTCTGTTCGGCCTCTCAATTTGAGTGTGGGAACCACCGCTGCATCCCCAACCGCTGGGTGTGTGACGGAGCCGACGACTGTGGGGACAGCAGCGATGAGGACAGCAAGTGCAGTGAGTGTTTTGCACATGTTTTTTATAGATATGTGAAAGATACCATTATTCATTTAACTAAATGTATTTGCATTTTAATTTCTAGTAAGAGGTAATCTCATCTTTTGTAGATAGTGAGGGTTCCTAAGCATCCTGGTAGAAATGAAAAACTATTAACCAGTTTTTCAGTCATGGCAAAGGCATGTAAACTGAGAGAAAAAGCTAAAATCTTAGTCTGCCCCTGAGAAATGCTTTCAGAATTCTCTTAATTTCTACAAACAGGTTATTTTGCCATCTGAAAGGGCTAAAGTTTGGTACAGTTTGTATAGAATAAATTTGATGTAAAGTTGTGGACGATAGTGTTAAAAAAAGGCTATAAATAGCAGCATCTTCTGACGTATAAAGCTGTTTCATCAAAAAATATATAAAAACAAGCCCATTGAATAAATTGCGTAAGATCCGTCTTTAAATGTTATTATTACTCTTATCAGTTTAAGGTTGGTGAAGATTTTGATTAATTATCAATAGCATAAGATAGTTTAAAGTATGTTTTCTCTTTCTCTTTCTTCCTTTCTTTTTTGATTATACAATGTAACATAAATAGTTTAGAAATGTCCATTTAGTTGCTGTATCAACCTTAGATTTGATGTCAGGAGGGCAATCTTGAATATGTAATCAAATTCAGCATAGGACTGCAGTTATAGTTTTGTGGTCAACTTTTTAATCTGGTGAGCAATTATTAATTCTTTATAAAAATTTAATATCAGAATTGTGGTCAGCATTTTCATGGTTAAGATTTAAATCAGCCATTGTCTATTTTTTTTTATTAAATTTGGCATCAGGACTGCTTTCATAGTTGTGATGAAATTTTGAATACAGACTGCTATGAAATTGGCATTGCAAATGTTATGTTACTCTTTGATTTAGTTAGGCGCCTGGACCAAACCTAGCTTTTGTTCTTGGAATGGTTTCTGGTCATGGTTTCTGTGGTCTAATTCTCAATCAGAGCAAGAACCATGAATATGGAAGTCAAAAGAAAAGCTTTCATCAATCTTTCATCATATCTTGCCACAGGATTATAATGATAGGTTGAGGTGAAATTTGGCATCAGGATTATGATCACGGATGTTCTGTAAGAGATGTGTCATCAGGACCGCAGTCATTTTATGTGGTCAGTTTTTAAGGTTTGACTGCAGTCACTGATTTCTTTTAGTTTTTATTTTGGCATCAGAGGTACAATCACTGATTTTCTTGAAATTTTGCATTGTGATCCCTGTCATCGTTATTATGATCAGATTTTATGTCGGGAATGCGAGCGCTGATTTAAAAAAAAACAATCTGGAAAAGGAAAGTAATCATTGTTTCCATGGTCAAATTACCAACAGGAAGTGCTTTACATGTTGTATACTGAAACTATTCTTTGATGCTTTCATCATCGGTTAGACAGGTAACAGCCATAAACAACAGATCTTTGAATCACACCTCTACTGAAAGGAACATGTTAGGCAGGATGTTTTCCTGTCACACTAGCTAAATTTATAATGAAATGTCCAGGGAATGTCCTGGAACGAATGCCTGTAGAAAAGAGCTGGAATCCCCATCTTTTTACACATAAAACAGCGATCTAGTCAGATTTGCTCTGTTGTAAATGAAAATATTTTCAATAAATACTGCACAACCAGCAGTTCATCAGCCAAAATCATTATTTATTATCAAATATTTCATTGTTTTTAATGATAATTCACTGCCTATTATGCTCCTGAGACATGCTGGAGGTAGATTAATGTGCTTCTTTTTGGTGCGCAAAGCAAATCATCAGGGTAATTGAAAGCCTCAAAATCATTCAGTGTAATTTTTCTCCATTGCAGAAACAAAAACCTGCAGCCCAGAGGCGTTCCAGTGTCCTGGCTCTCATGTGTGTATCCCTCAGCGCTGGAAGTGTGACGGAGACAAAGACTGTCCTGATGGAGCTGATGAAAGTGTCAAAGCTGGCTGCAGTGAGTGCACTCTTGGGGTGGATGGGGTCAAAGATCTTGATAAATTCAATGAAGGAAAATAAAATGAAAGATGTAACTGTGTACTGAACCAGGGAGTTGTAAAACGTATTTTCTGTTTTCACTCACTGAATATTTTTATGTCTCAGTGTTTAACAACACGTGCGGCAGCAATGAATTCATGTGCCAGAACCGACAGTGTATCCCGAAGCACTTTGTATGTGACCATGACAACGACTGCAGCGATGGCTCAGACGAGTCCCTGGAGTGCGGTGAGTGGCGCCCTAACCTCTCAGTCCTGATGGGGCCATTTTGAAAAGTGCTTTCCTCTGCGTTCATGCTTTTAACAACCCTCTTTCCCCCCTATTTCACTGCTGAAGAATATCCAACATGTGGAGCCAATGAGTTCCGCTGTGCCAACGGACGCTGCCTCATCCAGAGCTCATGGGAGTGTGATGGAGATTTTGACTGCCACGACCACTCAGACGAAGCCCCCAAAAACCCTCGCTGCACTGGCACTGGTAAGTTCAACAAAACTTCTGCCGATGACTCAAATCTTTTCCTTTCCTTTGTCTTTATTTACTCATCAAATCTATCATCGTAAAGTGCATCATACTGTATGCTATTGTTTATATTCTGTCTAATCTTAGCATATCTTACTTTACTGTATGTTATGGTGTAGGATGGAAAAATATCTTGTCATAGAATAAGGTTTAACACAGTCATATTGTGTTGAACTTTATCAGAGCTTATGGTAACATACTGTATCACGTGGTATTGTATTATAATTTGTCCTAAATTAGAATTTTATCCTACGTTTTGTAATGTGTCTCATGTTCTGTCATCCTACTACACAGTATTGTTTGGTGTGTTTTGCTTTTTTTCTCATTTTGTATTGTTTTATATCGTATTGTACTGCATCCTGTTGTATGGTATGGTATCCGTCTTGGTTTTTTGGTATCTGATTGCAAAGTTGTCGCAGGGCTCTTTTTTCCCTATCTTGGTTGCTTTAATTAAAATAAACTTGAGTCTGGTAATTTAATGTGTTTGTTTGAAAGAAACTTGCTTGGAAAGGTTGGTCTTGGCCTGCTTTTATCCAGTCCCCTTTCCCATCCCTCGCCTCTTTCTCCTCACAGAACAGACCAGTCTGCATTGATATTTAGCAAAGATTTTCTCCAAAAATGGGCATTCAAAGAAGAGAGTAGTACAATACTTCTTTAATAAATCATACACAGGCCTGCTTTAATTCATGATAATTAGAAGATTTGAACCACTGAGCCCAGCACAGATTAGCTTGGCAAACTTTAGTTTTCTGTCAAATGACTCCTGTCTGATAGCTGATATTTCACAATATTAAATGCAGAGATTTTACTGTTCAGAAAGAAATGTGTACAATTACATTGTAGTCTCTATTTTTTTAAATAGACTTATAAAGAAAACACCTCTGTCATTAAATATAAACAAAGAAGTAATCTGAAAGCTGTTTATCCATATTTAAAATGTTTATTTTATCAGAGATGGAGTGTAATGTAAAGATGATGTATCTAGAACCTCTATTGAACTCTAATTGCCTGAACTTGTCAGTCTATAAAAGCACAGTGAGTATGATATAAAGATTCTTGCATGAGTCCACTCTGAGTGGTAACTTGTGTACAGGCTCAGACCAGATGTGGGATCTGGGTATATCCTACGCTCACATTCAAATCAGGTTCAGCCTGATAAATAGCAAGTTGTGCATGGAAATGACTGTACATCCAGTTTTTGGGCATACGTATCTTCAATAAATGACGGCCATTCTGTCTGCCTTCTTTGCCACTCTAGCTCCTCTTCACTGTAACAGAAGCACACATACACACAGTGCAGTTGACCACGCTGGTTTTATCCCTTTTGTGAAGTAGGTAGTAAAATGTCATCTTGAGCCCTTGATTAAATAGTAAAGCTTTAATGATACTATGTAATTTGGTACCATTGTCATGTTGGTTTGAAAAATTTTGATATGTTACGTAATAAACATAAAAGAGGCTGGGGGTGCTGGTTTAGTGGAGTGATAAGCAACCAGGCATGACCCATGTACATGCTTTTGCTGATCCAGGTTAGAATCCAGCCTGTGGCCAGTGTTCAGAGTGTCCTCCTCAACTCTCTCTTGCCCCCTTCACAAGCCCATCCACCGTCTCTCTCTCCTGTCAATAAAGGTCTGAAATGCCCAAAAAATAATCTTTAAAAAAGAGGCCTTCAGACAGGGGCTGGTTTGTGCTGTGCAGAGTAAAGGGGAGCGCACACAGCAGCTGTCACAACTAAAAGAAAACTTTGGTAGTAGTTTGTGATTGTAGGAGTGAAATATTTGGATTTTTTTGTTGTCAGTTTTGATGCAGAGTGTTTATTTTACTCATCAATGAAGATGAGGAAGACAGCAAAAATAAGAGGGTGTGTGATCATGAAACTCTAAGGGCAAAATAACTGATGTTGTCATGATATGAGGGAAAGAAAAGCTATAATTGAGTTGTATTTCTTCCAGTTTTAAAACTCACCTTGCAAAAGTAAAAAACTTTGAAATCTTCTTCTAGTGGTAGACTTGGTTGAATCTAATTCATATCTCACTTTTTTATGAATTTGATTCCTTTCAATGAAAATCTAGAAAAGTGAGAGGACAAACTACAATACAGCACACAGCGAGAGCATTGCTCCAGAAAGATGTAACAGTATTTCTGGTTATTATCGTCATTGCAGCTGAAAATCTCAATCAATAGTTGTAACAGAAGTAAATTCCTGCAGCGCTGAAATTATATCAGCAGCAGTGGTTGACATTTACAGTTCATTTGTTTCTCATCTCATTTCTTTCTTCCACTGAACAGAAAAGAAATGTAATGACACCGCTTACGCCTGCAATAATGGAAACTGTGTCAATGAGACGTTGCTCTGTGATGGAAAGGACGACTGTGGCGACGGCTCCGATGAGCTGAACTGCTTCATTAATGAGTGTCTGAATAGCAAACTGAGCGGCTGCTCTCAGCTCTGTGAAGACCTCAAGATTGGCTTCAAGGTAAGTGAACAGCTGGAAATTCTGACTTGAGTCACCAGTAAGAGTTTAGATAAGCGCGCACACTGTTTGCTTTACCTGCTCTGTGTGTGCTCTGCCTCTTCACAGTGTAGATGTCACCCCGGCTTCCGTCTGAAGGACGATGGGAAGACGTGTGTCGACATAGACGAGTGTACAACCACCTATCCCTGCACGCAGCGCTGCATCAACACACATGGCAGTTTCCACTGTTTGTGCGTGGAGGGTTTCCAGCTTAGCCCTGAAAACCCCACCATATGCAAATCCACATCTGGTAAGAAAAATATGAATAACCAGCTGGACATGTTTTAAGGCTAGCTAAACCCCAGAGTTTTGGCTGAAGTGCATCATCTCTGGGGTTTAAGAAAAGGGTTTAAGAAAATGCCTGTAGAACACGATATATCAACACAGTCAGGGATGGAGGATTTTTCATCCTTGTTTCTAAGAACAACGTGGTTTGTTGTGATCTAGAGAAGAACTTCACTGCAATGTCTCTGATTGGTGCAGCCTGCTGTAATGAGAAAAATTAACTCTAAAATCATAGCCCTCTATAAAGTTTTCAGTTACTTTTGGGTTTATTGGTAACAAAAGCTGAATTCAAGGAGTCTGCGTTTCTGTCTACTTCTATATTGATTCCCTTTTTCGATTCCTGTTGATTTTCTGAATTGGGGAAATTAGACCTTCTCGTGTTTTATGTCATCAACTTCTCATGGTACTCCTTGGTTTTAATGCCATGCTGTGTTAACAAAGATTTTAGCACATTTCTGTATTTTCCACATTTACTTGAAATCATACAGCCAATACACTGCACTTTCTGCTGTCAGAGACATTTTGTTAAAAGTAAGCCACCCTTTAGATCACTTCTGTCTGCCATAATAACTCCCTTTAATCATTTCTTAACTCCCAGAAGTCTTTTTTTCAGTTTGACAAAATGAATTTGTGAAGTTTTAAATTTTATTTTTTAGCAACCAAGCGTTAAATGATCATATAATCTTGGGAGGAATATCCTTCCCTCTCTCACTAAATGGCAGAAAATCCCAGTGGATAGTAATGCTAAAGTAGTTTTTTGTTTGGTTTGTTTTTTGGGGGGAGTATGTTTGTTTTTGGGAGATTTAATGTTGTTTGGTTCCCTTTAGGCAGAAATGTTATTTAAGTGTTGGGAAAGGGACTCACAAATAATTTTAGACCACAGACTTACACACAGTCTCATTGTGACAAACCTTTGTTGATATTATGGTAAAAATATGTTAAAACATGTCTCAAAAATGAGTTGACTTGCTTAATTTTCTGAATAGCTGACAAAACAATGCACTGATAATAACTTAAGCCTTAAATGGGCAAGCACATATAAAAATTTTGGAAAAACAATTAATTGCTATTTTCTAATGTTTCTGGGATAAAAAAACACAATTTCATGATTTTTTTTCAAAATATGACCTTTATTTTTCATTTTACAGTTTGTATCTCCCAGGATACGTTGCCCGTTTAGGGTATAAATTTACCATTTTCCAAGTTTTCAAATTTTTCATTTGTAAACTTTCAAAGCATGTTATTACAAAGTTACAAGTTACAAAGAACTTGAAGAAGTATGTTAGTGGAGTGGATAGCTCATCTGGTGCAGTGAAGCAACTTGGTGTAGCAGTAGACTGGTGCTCATATTTTGTTTTTCTCCACCTATTGAAAAGGGGAAAAAAATCTGTTATTTTACTATTTATAATTTTAAACTCCTGTGTGTGTGTGTGTGTGTGTGTGTGTGTGTGTGTGTGTGTGTGCTTGTTTGTGCGTGCATACATGCATGTCTGTGTGTGCAAGTGAGAGAGACTAACACACATGACCATACAACACATCATGTTTTGTTGCAGGCAGATGCTGTACATACAATATCTACACCAGAATCACTGGATCTTTTACATAACAAGTCACTATACTACTCTAATCATTACCTGAACAACCTGAACTGCTTACCTCATCTGAATCAGATGAACCATCAGGTGGCAACACAACAGATGCCACCTCTCTTTCTTGTACCATAGAAAGTACTAGTAGAAATTCCCTGAAAACATGTGTACACTGGTGAATTAATCAGTGATACACATTTAAGAGTAAAATAAAGTGTAATCAATATTTAACACTTTTATATTATTGATTATCAGTAGAGTATAGGCTTCAAAACATAAGTATATCTGAGAGTAATTATGCCTGTTTTTATACCCCTATCTGGACAACGTATCCCCCAGGATACAGACATTCAATGCCTGTTT
This sequence comes from Cetoscarus ocellatus, assembly GCA_037902135.1. Lineage (NCBI taxonomy): Eukaryota > Metazoa > Chordata > Actinopteri > Labriformes > Labridae > Cetoscarus > Cetoscarus ocellatus. Next base: position 155,171 of record JBAMNC010001627.1, on the reverse strand, counting down.
ATCAAAGTTGTGTAAATGTAATTCATTATTTTTCAACAACAATACATAAAATTATCCTTAAAGAACAATGTTTTCAAAAACAAATTAACAAGAAAAATAACAACCCTTACCTCATGGCCAGTGTCTCTGTCCACGTAGGCTGCCATTTTGGAGTTAGACACAAATGTATCAATTTAGTTTGGAATGCTGGGATAAAGTCACATGACCTGGGTACTTGGCCCATCCCCCTTAAGACTTTCTCATTATATTTATTGCAGATACTTAATGCCCCTCCCCCCTACAGCCTACCAAATGTCTGTATCCCCCAGGATACAGAAACCATTTAAGGGTTAAGATAAATAACACCTTCCCCAATCAATTATTTTTGATATAAAAGCATGTTCTGCTAAGTGTGTTGAGATGTAAAACACATTTGATCACATGTCAGGCTTACTATTATTGTTTTTGCTTAAAGTTAAACATGTAGGAAAATGTGTCTTGTTCTTGAAATATGTAGCCTGAGAGGATTGAACACTTTAAGGAAGGCTGTTTTATTAATTTCTTTAAGAGGTGAGTGCCCTAAAAGTCAGGGTCTAAATTTGCTCCTGATGTCTGCCTCTCATGACAGCATGACGCCATTCTTTACAAGGCACACTAAACCAAGTAAAATGCATTGATCGGGTATTTGTTAAGCAAACAGGCCAATCACATTGTTTCCTCAAACAACTTCAACCAGTTTTCAACTGGACCTAAGAACCATCTCTGCTCTAGATCAGCCAGTGGAAAATTCAATTGCACTCACTAAGTTTTCATTTGTAAGGGGAAATTTCCATGTATATTTCTTACAAAGTAAACAGATTCTAGATTCTTCGTACTCAAATGTTGTGGTTCTGTAAATTTGGCTGCCAAAAGGCTCTCTATCAAAATAAAAACAAAAGATAACATTAAGGATGCATGATTATGCATATAATTATGGTGAGTGTTAGCCTGAATGGTTTAATTCTCAGATGAGATGAGAATGAGCTTTTCTCTGAAGACAGTGAACATCCACTTTCTCTCTGAGATTGACTGAGATTGAGAGATACACTTTGTGTGAAGGCAGACTTACCTTTGCCAAAAAGTAGAATCATATGCCATTATTCAAATAATCCCTGTTTTATACAACTCTGACATATGTCAGGTCACAGGCAATGTTTACTCATGTGGGATCTCTATTTAGTTTTGTGCCTTCTTTGTTTTTTTTATGTTTGCATTCTTTTTTTTTGCACCTGTATCATCAGAGTGTAAATATGATATATATAATTATTAAATAAATATGTATTTAGCAGAAAACTAGGTTTGGGTCTGAGTTGATTGGGGTTGATTTACTCTTTTGGACATTCTCACTGACCACCTTTTATTCTTCTCTCCCTGCAGATGAGGAGCCCTTCCTGATCTTTGCAAACCGCTACTACCTGAGGAAGCTTAACTTAGATGGCTCAAACTACACACTGCTTAAGCAGGTGAGGCTTGCAGATAGATTTCATCAAATGCTCTTAAATCCTCCAAATGACTTAGCAGAGCATTATTGTTTGCTCAGACTGATGCAGCTCTTTGCTCTGACAGGGCCTGAACAATGCTGTGGCTCTGGACTTCGACTATCGCGAGCAGATGATTTATTGGACAGACGTGACCACACAAGGCAGCATGATCCGACGCATGCACATCAACGGCAGCGATGTGCAGGTCAGTTACAGAGCATATACCTCTTATGCCAGGTAGATGCTGGCTTGTATGGTTGGTTGATTGGTTTTGACATCACTTAAATCTTCACTTCATATTCTCATTGTGTTTGTTGCAAGGACAGACTTGGAAAACAGTCAATTAAAATCTGTTTTGCAAAAGATTCATAAGGTTCATCCTGCTTGCTGTGTGTTAGGTCCTTCACCGCACATCACTCAGCAACCCAGATGGTCTGGCAGTTGACTGGGTGGGAGGAAACCTGTACTGGTGTGATAAAGGACGAGACACCATTGAGGTTTCAAAGCTTAATGGAGCATACCGGGCGGTTCTGGTCAACAGTGGCCTGAGGGAGCCACGAGCGGTGGCCGTGGATGTACGCTATGGGTAAGAGTTACACACCAAACCTTTACAGTATTGGATAAAAAGGAGAGAGAAAGATTTATACCAGCTTAACGTAAATAGCAGTTAGATTGTTTAATCACAGACAGTAAAAAAGAAGTATATGTAGTTATTCTCATGCCCAACAAAGATCATAGCACTCCATTTGGGGAGATTTGGCACTAAGTTGTCATCATCCTGTTTTTTTGGAAACCAAAGTGGCCATATTGAGTCTCTATCCAAACTCTCTGGAACAATTAGCCAGGTACTGCTTTGAACATTCTCTGCTTTATGACTGATTTTTCACTCTTAATGGGTGAAATAATATCATTAAACTGAGCTGAGAGGTAGACAAATGTTAAAATCTGTGTTGCTAAAAACTGCAAACAAGTCTTTGATAGAACACACGCCCAACAGGTACCTGTACTGGTCAGACTGGGGTGACAGCCCACACATTGGGAGGATTGGGATGGACGGCACCAACAGGAGTGTCATTGTGGAGGACAAGATCACATGGCCCAATGGTCTGACCTTGGACTTTATTAATGACCGCATCTACTGGGCCGATGCTCGAGAGGACTACATCGCTTTTGCCAGCTTGGACGGAACCAACAGACACACAGGTAAAACAAAATACCCTCAGGTGTAATGCTTGCAAGCAGGGATGGGGTGCATAAAAAGTTATAGAATATATTTGATACTATAAATATACTAATTAAAACAAGATATATTAGTATATTTTCAAATGAGATGTCATTAAGACAGTGTTGTTTATAACAATATAGATGATGCTGAAATGAATTGGAAAATAAATGCCAGGCTTTATGCTCAGTAAAAAAGTTGGAACATATATATATATATATATATATATATATATATATATTCTTTTTTGTAATAAGGTTAGGTTTATTAAGCTTATGTTTCAGTCTACACTTTTTCAGTCAATCCTAAATATCTAGTTGTGTTTTTTTGTTGTGATTTTGTTTCATTGTAAGCACTGATGGAATAAACTTTGATTTGATTTGATTTCTCATGTTAATGTGCTTTTGTTGCTGTAGTTCTGGTTCAGGATATCCCCCACATCTTTGCTATGACTCTGTTTGAGGAGTACATCTACTGGACAGACTGGGAGACAAAGTCCATCAACAGAGCTCACAAGACTCTGGGAGTCAACAAGACAGTACTGATCAGCACCTTGCACAGACCCATGGACATCCACATTTACCACCCCTACCGCCAGCCTGAAGGTAACGCCAGATCTCCTTTAGGATCAAGTGTGCATCGTCTTCTACTGCAGGCTTCTCTGTGATCTCTGAATTCTGCTCATGTGCATGTCCTTGTTCTTCAGTGGCCGGTCACCCCTGTCAAATCGACAATGGAGGCTGCAGTAACCTTTGTCTCCTCTCACCTGGAGGCGGATACAAGTGTGCCTGTCCTACAAACTTCTATTTGGCAGCTGATGGCAAACACTGCTTGTCCAACTGTACCGCAAGTCAAGTGAGTCGGAGATTAGATGGATGATTTTGTATCAGACGTTTGCCCTTTTGTGAATATTATCAAACTAATTAATGATGACATTTCTCTTGTTTTCAGTTTGTCTGCAAAAATGACAAGTGCATTCCATTTTGGTGGAAGTGTGACACAGAGGATGATTGTGGGGATCGCTCAGATGAGCCTGCAGACTGCCGTGAGTGATGACTGCAGCCTGAATTCAAATAAAATCAACTAAACATACTATCCTTCCTACTGATTGCACCAAAAGAATCCAGTATTCTTTGTAAAAAATCCTTCCTATTGATAAAGAAATTAAGTTTTACACTGTAACACAAGGGTCGCTTTTCTATTTTTATTTTCAGATTGTCCTCATATTTGGGCATATTTTTGTAAAAACTTATTGTTTGAAGGCAAGGCTTAAGTTTTATGCCCATCAGGCACCACTAGTCCCAAATACGTGAGAGAAGTAAGAAATGCATTGGTGATAAAAGTGTGGGTCTTTGGAGTATAAAAACAAACAGAGCTTAACATTTTGATATACTGAAGGAATAAATTCCACAGTTTAAGGGCATCAAACCAGAGATGCTTGTGTGTTGGACAGGGGGAAATTGCAAAGGAAAGCATTCCAGGACCTTGATATTATGGCAGGGACTTAATGAAGCTTTAAAATATTATTATTACAAAGAAATTGGTACCCAATGCAGTTTTTAAAAGTGGAGTTTTTTCTTGTTGTGACCCCAGCAGAAGAGCTGTTGTTTATCGAGAGAGATATTTGAGCAATCCAGCAAAAAGGGGAGTTTTAGTAATCTAAACAAATAGTGATAAAGGACAAGTCAGTCTTTCAGCATCTTTCTGTGATAAGAAAAGGTCTGACTTAGAAATATTTCTAAAATGAAAATACACATCTCTTTATGACCTTGTAAAATGAGGAGTGAAACATTAAATCAGTCATCTGTAATCTGGCGATAAGAAATTGAAATGTGTTTGGCTTATTTTGTGGACAAGAGATATACTGTTATGTGTCATCAGCGTTAAAAGGTTATTAACATGCTGATCTATGATTGAGTTGTAGTAAAATGTTATTAGACCAGGGATGGGCAATTTTGGTTGCAATGAGGGCATTGTGGCACCTGTAGGACACCATCATTCACAATAAGTTAGTTAAAATTTAACAAGAGGAACAAAAGCTCTCCTACTAAAGTATTATGTCGAGATTTATTTCTTTTGACTCAGATGCAAGTTGCGGTGCTTAATTAAATGAACTGAACGCAGACTCAAATTTTTTTAGGGTAACAGAGTTATTTTGGGTTATTTAAGTATAGTGCTACTAATAAATGCATTTTTTAATGTGTATAAAAGTATTACAGAAAAAATCACAGCCTATAACAGCTGTATTTCTATGGAAATATTGGTATAATTATTGTTATTATTATTATTTCTTAGCAGTTGTTTTCATGCCTCCTTGTGGGCATATATTTTTTCAGATTCAAAATTGACTGGCAGACCACACGAGGGGAGTATGCCCACCCCTGTTTTTGACCAATAAATGACATTTTGCATTGTCATGCTATATTAACATGGTATGATGTAACATTGATATTTTATAAGTTAACGGTTTGTAGAAATTCAAGACATTTGTTTTGTGTTGTTATTCAGCCTCTGACCAGTCGTTGGCAGCAATTCTCAGCCTTTTGGCTCTCCAGCTCTCTGTTACATTTATTACCCTCACCAAGGTGGTGTTTGTCAGATTGTTCACAGGATAACTTGAAAAAGTTAGGAACAGATTTTAATGAAAGTGTTAGGGAATGTTATTCAAGACCAATTTTGGTGGTAATCTGAATACAGATGGAGATCCAGGAACTTTTTTCAAGAATTTCTTAACCTTGTGAGACATGGCAAATAGTGCCTTGGTGAAGATTTGTGCTGTTGGAGCACTTCTAGTCGTTATAATTTCTGTCACTGTAACAAACAATTAAGTTTATGGTTGTTGCAGAGACCTTGCCTTATATCAGTAAGACTGATTATGAATTGTATTATTTATGCTTATAACACTGTGGGTTTTTGGTTTAATAAAAAAGGTAACTACTTTGATGACAGAAGTCGTGATGTATCATCCTGTTTAGTATTGTGCTATACTGTATCATCACCCATATAACATGATAGATATCATATTTCAGATTCTTGCCAATGCTCATTGTTTAGTCTGATAATGTATTAAAGTGGAAGCATATGTGAAATTAATTTAATAGTCTTAACGAACATCCTTAATGGATTTTATGACTTTGTTTGATAATGGATAATAATTTCCTCTGTGTCGTTTTTGTAGCCGAGTTCAAGTGCAGACCAGGTCAGTTCCAGTGCGGCACAGGCATCTGCACCAACCCAGCCTACATCTGTGACGGGGACAACGACTGTCAGGATAACTCGGATGAGGCCAACTGCGGTACAGTCATTCTTACATCATTTAAATCTTATTTTAAGATCCACAGAGAATAAACCTTTTCCTCCTGTAACATCACTTTGTGTCTCTCAAATCTCCAGACATCCATGTGTGCCTGCCAAGTCAGTTTAAGTGTTCCCACCCGAGTCGCTGCATCCCTGGCATCTTCCGCTGCAATGGACAGGACAACTGTGGAGAGGGAGAGGATGAGAAGGACTGCCGTGAGTTCTTTTTCCATCCTGTTTTCTTAGGCCTTCTGTTATTTGTGGGGAAGTTTGTAATTCATTGTAAACGCATTTTCATAGATAAAGACTGTTTGCTTTGGTCTCAATCTTTGACCTATTTCTTACATGGTTGGATAATTACCACAAGTTTGGTCTGTGTTCACACAGGGACACTTAAAAAAAGAATAAAAAAATGTGTGATGCTCAAGGAAAATGCTGTCTTGTTTGTTGAAATTTCCTCTGGGAAAAAATAAACAAGACTGTCTGACTCCCATCTGCCTGTGGTGGCTTCAGAGATACTTTCCAATATGAAAATGGACAGACAATTTGGGCTGATGTTGGCTCCAGACAATGTTTTTTATTTTTATTTTTATTTTTATATATATATATTGTTTGTACCCATCCATTTAAGCAAACATTACATTTTAAAAGTCAGGCGCAACTGCTTGAAAATACTGTGTTGATGAAAATAACTTGTTGTCCAGGGTAACTTCAGGACATCATGACCCAAACCATGTCCTACTCATCCGCCAAAATGGTTTCCAAAGGTCTGCCAGCAATGCTCGTGGTCTTTAACACATGTTTGAAAGGCTACAGTTGCTGGTTTGATCCTAAAAAGTGCAAAACCTCTGGGTGTCTACTGGAATTCCATGTTCATGTTCCTTCTTTGCACAAATTGCATCATAATCCACAAAATAGTGGGCGGAGTACTCTCTTTTTGAGTCTTTTTAAGTTGATTGTTTGGTCCACAAAAGGTTTCAGTTCAAGAGGACCTAAGTTTGATTTAATCAAAATGAACTGGTTAGATGTGAAAATATCCTTGTGCAGAAGCTGGATCTGCCTGAAAGAGATTAGCGTAGATGCTAACAGCTTCAGTAGCAGTTTTATCAGATCTGGACTGCATTTTTTTATTAAACGAAAAACAAATAATAACATGTTTTGGCGAGTGTTTGTTCTATCAAGTAGCTTACGTTTTGTATTTTACACTGGGTTAGTAGCACCCTCCTACTACATTATCTGATTGGTCTTAATGAATGTGATTGACCAAACAATCATCCAGTCGCTTGCTAGATATGCTTTTAAAAGGCCCATTCTTAACATTTTTAGGCTGTTGCTTAGATGGGCTAGTGAATCCATATGATGTGTCAGGTTAGTGTGAAAAAGCCCTCAGTTAAAATAGTGTAAAATATTTTTGCCTCGGGGGGGTCTTTCCCAAATTTAATCAATCCATGATCCAGTGTGGCACCTAATAATGTAATGAAATCCACAAAACCCTCTAATATAGCTCTACCAAAACACGACACTTTTAAGTATTTGCCTCAGTATTCTCATTTCTTCAACTGAGAATACCAGCGTGGATACATGACATCACCTGAGCAAATAAATAATACAAAACTAATATTTCAGTGTAACTTGTATCCTGGCTGTAGAACATGGCAAGTACGTATTTCATGATCATTCATAACAAGTAATGTACTGAAAAGTACCTCTTTAACCCACCTGCAGTCGCCTACCTGTGGGGCCCACCATGGGGCTGTGGACCACACTTTGAGAAGCGCTACTGTTTTGCAAGAAATCTTGGAACTTTAAGCAGGCATTAATTTTGTTCAAACAGTGTAAGCCCTGCTGTTAAAAGTGACCCCTCTGACACTGTCACCACTTTAAAGGAAAAGTTTAGCTCATATGCTAATTCTTAAAATCTACAAAGTAGGACGTAAACTGATGAAACTTTGTACTTTAGAGAGGATTTGTGTCCATCTCTGACCTTTCCTTTTTGGACACCCTCAGGCCAAATAGTGTTGCACAATATAATTTCCATGACATTTGCAGAGCACATTCATCCTCCACTGAGGGAAATAACATGAAGTGTTTTTTCATGCCCTACTGGGGTCAAAATTAACCTTTTAACACCTTTACTACATGCTGTAAGAAGAAGAACATCAGCATGTTATTATATTATAAAGACGGCCTTCCCAAAAACTTTAGCATGGTAGTCTCTTTAATTTGTGTTATTCACTGATTCGTCTGTGTTAAGTTGAGTATTTGTCTGTTTCTAATGCAGCTGAGGTGACATGTGCCCCCAACCAGTTCCAGTGTGCCATCACTAAGCGCTGTATCCCACGGGTGTGGGTGTGTGACAGAGACAACGACTGTGTGGATGGATCTGATGAGCCTGCCAATTGCAGTAAGACAAAAACTCATTCCTTCACGCTTGCATTCTGTAAATACAGCAACCCTGTGAAATGAGACCTTCATAACAGCTTAAAAACAATTCAACCCACAGTACTTGACTGATTAATACATTGATGGAGGCTCTGTATGTTCTTTTCCTGTTTGAATGGAAAATTGTTATAATCAGAAATACTGAAAAAAGAAAAAAATGATTTGAAAGGGATTGTGTACACGTACCCATCCAGACTAACAAAAACCAATGGTGTTAGACTCTATTCCCTCATCTAGTGTCAGTGTATTTAATGATAATTTCTGGAATTCATATGTTTTTACACTTCTTTGCTTCTATTGCTTTCTAGGCTATTTTTTATTATTTCTTTTTCTACTTCCTGTTCACTCTATTATTCAAATCTGATTTTTTTTTATTTTAAGTTATTTTCATATTCAGTTACGCGGACCAAACAACACTGGCAAAAAGTGCTTTTACGATATATGATGGGAGATGATAAAACTATGTTTTTACAAGTCTAAATACAAAATTACAAATTTAACTAAATTGTTCTGCACATTAAGTATATTTTTCTTTCCTGCCCTGAAATAAAAGGCAAAAAATTTGTTGTGCAATTTAAGTTCTTTATATTGTGATAATTGTATGAAGTGTGATAACTGGACTCATACTAAAGAATCTTCATGATTTATGACCAGATTTGCATGTGTTTTTTGAAGAATCTAAAATAAGTCAACATTTTATTACTACTTAATTTTCAGCTAGTACTCTCTGAGTTACTTATAGCTAGCTTAAGATTCATGTGTTATGTATAAAGACCATGCGAGCGAGTGTGAAAGGTACTCTGAGTGAGAAAGCCTTTCTTGCTTATCTTAATCATTTGTCTTATCGGCTATCATAAGTTCAGACCTCTGCAATGTATTAAATGTGGGCTGGGTGATATCATCTAAATTAAAAACCTGATTTTTTTTCTCACAAAACTCTGATTTTCAATTTTTAAACAGCCATATCACACAGAAATGACATAAAACAAGTTTTGCCGTAATGTTATCAAAAACTAAAGTTAATTTTCCTCTTAGAATTAACGTGCATTTTGTTATTTTTATATCAAAAGCGCATACTGTTTAATTGAAGTAGGCAGGCTTTTCTACACTGACATTAAAAACTATACTTTTTTCAGAAAATAATAGCATGGTATTTTTTCATTCGTGTTTCACAAATAACAACGTGCCTTTTCAAAAAATGACAGGACATACTGTTGTGAAAACAGTAAACAAAAAAAGTCTGTACTTCTATCTTCAAACAATGTCTCAGCTTACAAACTGTCATTGTTTCTCTGTTGAAAGGAAACTTGGGGAGGGTTTTAGTTCTGGGAGTCCAAGGGGGGGAAATAAGTGACAGAGTATGTTGAGGAAAAAAAATATATTTATATTTTACATCTTTTGTGACAAAAAATAATTAATCCATTTACTCTGATTTATTGCAGAGCCATAGTTTAATAATATTTATCAAATGTGATAGCTGTAAAATAATTTTTTGGGGTTTTTTTTTCGCACCTTTGAACCCACAATATGAGTGACAATAAACATCTTGAATCTAGAATCTGTCTTTCTTGATGCATCCTTCATGTCTATTCCTCTCTCGCTCAGCTCAAATGACTTGTGGGGTGGACGAATTTCGCTGTAAGGACTCAGGTCGCTGCATACCAGCTCGTTGGAAGTGTGACGGAGAGGACGACTGCGGTGATGCTTCAGATGAGCCCAAAGAGGAGTGTGGTAAGAGTCGGCTGGTTTGTGAATGAAATATTTAGGATAAAAGTTGGACTCAGAGCCTCATATCCTCATATTTATTTATTTTGGTTCTCAGACGAGCGAACATGTGAGCCATACCAGTTCCGCTGTAAGAACAACCGCTGCGTGCCGGGCCGCTGGCAGTGCGACTATGACAACGACTGTGGAGACAACTCTGATGAAGACAAGTGTGGTAGGTTCTCCACAATGTTACACTAAAAACCTATCACCCTTATGGAAAAAATTCAACATGGAAAAAGTTGGGGACCATGGCAAAAATGTTTTTTCTGATTCTGCTATTAATAGATGTTTGTATAAATTACATGAACATGTTTTTAAATCAGAGTATACAACAATTTTCCAATTTTTAAATTAAGTTACTCATGTTTTTAACTTAAGTAGAAATTGACAAGCATTTAATTAATCCCAAGTCAATCAGTCTTTTTTTATTTTTTGGTAAAGCAACAACTATTTACCAGTGATATTGATAGCTGTAGCATAGAAAACACTAAGATGCAGTATGAATCAGACAGCATGTGATTTAGTGAAAACAATTTCATATTTATTCAAACAAAAACACAGTTATTTTGGGCAAAGGTAATAAGTCTGCGTTTAGGATACTCCTTCAGATTTTCTCCAAATATGCACCTTTACATTCTGCATCTTTCACCTTGTAATTGTAGAATCTGGGTAATGCATATTTTTGTGGTGGTCTCTTATTTCAAATCTGTATGTTGTATTTCGCTGAAAAGGGGTTTTAGTCATAAGCAAAGTAGCACATTTCACTCTGTGTCTGTCGGTTTAGATTTTGATTTCCTTTCACATTTATTGGTTGTGTGCCCATCAGCACATCTCACATCATCTTCATGTCTATTTTGCATTTCACACTGGCCTGTTGATGTGAGCCAGAGGTAGGTGTTTTCACACTTTCAGCTCCACCATTCACAACCTCAACTTTCCCAGTCCCTGTTGTGTCTCCGGCTTGTCTTTGGTTCTGTGAGCTCTTTCTGTCCGCTTAAATCCTGCTACCTCCTTAAGTTCCTGTGCCCCATGATATCCAGACTGTTGCTCCATCCCCTCCTCTGTTCCTGTTATTTGAGTTATCAGGCCTGTTTGTTTTATATGTCCAGTTTGAAATGAGCACCATATGCTCTTTTAGCTCTTTTTCCCTCCTTTCTCTTCTCTTTTCCTCTCCCTTCTTCCTCTCCTTCCTCCCCTCCTCTTCTGTCTCTTTGTACTTCATTATTTTTTTGTCCACATGTATCTTCTTTCTCTCCTCAGTGCCACGTCAGTGCTCAGAGAGCGAGTTTGCCTGCACAAATGGTCGTTGCATTGCCGGGCGCTGGAAGTGTGATGGGGACCATGATTGTGCAGATGGGTCAGATGAGGTATCACTCAAACATTTACCAAACAATCTGTCTTAAATTTCACGGATCTAAGGAGAAAATAATTTATTCATGTGTTCTTCTGTCCAGAATGGCTGCCATGTGAAGTGTGACAGCGATCAATTCCAGTGCAAAAACAGTCACTGCATCCCCATCCGCTGGAGGTGTGATGCTGACGCTGACTGTGTGGACGGCAGTGATGAGGAAAAATGTGACAGTGGTGGTAAGACACACACGTTGTGCCAAACATCTGAAAAGGAAAATCAATTATGCTGCTGATAATGATGTAATGATCACTGGACTTTCTTCGCCCCTCACTGTTGTTTTAGTGGATAGACACTGCCCCCAGGATGAGTTCCAGTGTAACAACACTCTCTGTAAGCCTCTAGGCTGGAAGTGTGATGGTGAGGACGACTGTGGGGACAACTCAGATGAGAATCCAGAGGAGTGTGGTGAGTATCCATGATGGCCACATGGCCAGGGTTGCAAGGATAATGAAAAAATTGCACTTAAGAGAAAGTGTTGTTACTTTGATACAGTTTTACTCTTGCATGAGTAAAACAGGGTGTGTGCAGGGTCTTAAAAAAGTGTTATATTCAAATCAAGTAGAAAATGGCCTTTGAAAATGAGGTTAGCTAAAAAATTCAGCTGAATAAAATGTTTTGATTCTTTTCTTTGTCTCTCAGGGTTGTAAGTCTTGTTTTGCTGTATGATCAGCTTTTTTTTTACCAGTAACTGCTGCTCTGTCTTGGCCAGACCTCTTCAAAAGAGAGAAATTAATCTCACGGGACTTTATGGTAAAATCAAGATTAAACAGACAAATAAATAAAAGTCTCAAAAGCAAAATCATGAATTATTGAAGTTAAGAGCTTGTTTGCCATTTTTTGACTCTCCTCGACTTGGCATTGTTATTGATATCGGTTTCTTCTGCATATAGTCTTTTGTTGCACATAGCTGAGTTTATAACTTTGTGGGTCTTTACATTTTTTCATAGTTTAAACCCCTTTTACGGAGCCACTAAAGGGACATTGGCAGAAAAAAGATAAATTGAGTTTGTCGTGCGCACACGAAACTATTTCATGCGCAGCTTTTGCGTGAGCACAAGAAACTGTCTTGTGCTCACGAGAGACCGACAGTGCGTGGGCACGTGAGAATCCACATCATTGACTTGGACTTTCCGGGTCAATAGAACATCAATGAAACAACGTAGCTACAAACCCGACTCCTCACTTTCCTCCAAATGAGCCGTTCTCTGAGCCAGACAACCTCAATCTTCTCAATATGCGCGGCGGCTTAGGGACCGTCACAAAGTTACCACAGCAAAGGAATGCTGTGAAAGAAAAGTTAACTCCACCATGAGGAGATGTAACATCTTCAGAAACGCAGTGCACATAAATGACCTTATGCTATTCATGCTACATGTAATTCATAAAAATATCTTGCAGGATTTTTTTGATTGAAAATAAAGCCAATGCCATCAAATTTATTAGGTCTACTGACAAAATGATCATAAAATATAAATGTTGATCTCAGTTATTAGAGGTATTATGGCCATTACCTATTAATTAACATAATACAATACAAAAAAACCAATATAAATGAAAACCTTTTTCTCTAAAGTGAGAGCTGTAGTATGAAGAAGGAGAGATCAACATTCAGAGTTTATGATCGAGATAGTTTCTCGTGCTCACACGAAAGTTTCTCATGCGCACTAGATACTCATAATGTATTTTTTTTCTGCCGATGTCCCTTTTGGGGCTTCGTACCCTTTAATTTTATCACTTCATTTTTTTTTTATTATTTGTTATTACAAGGATGCTGGTTCCTTTTTTCCCCAAATGAATCTTTTGCTGGGTTAGCCACCCCACTAATTTTCTATTGTTTTGTCCCCTCCCAGAAGTCGGAATGATGCCACAATGATATAGAGTTATTTCTTTGTAATACTCATACGTTCTAATTTACAATCAGTTCATGTTAATTTGTCATTAACGGACAGGCCTTATCAAGTATTAAGCTTAACTTCACGTTATGCATATACCTTGTAAAAATAGCTTTCCAAGAATCTACTCAAAAGTGTAAAGTAAAATGTAGCCTATTTGATTCAAAGAGTTCTTAAAGGCCTGAGTGAGAACACTTTGCTGTCTTAAGCAAAAAAGATCGCAATCATCACAACAAACCAAGTTTTCCTTTCACTTTCAGGTTTCATTTCAACGTGGAGAACTGTGATACTAAACTTGGTATTTGTATCAAAGTAAAACATTTTCGTATGAACTATAGTTGAAGGAAAGCTTTGATCACTCCAGCTTTTCATTTATTGTTTTCATTTCCAAAGCACTTAGCAGTAATAAATTTTGTGGGAAATGTAGTGAATGACAATACTTCAAACAGTAATTGCTCACAAAAAATAAAAGTACTAATTTCAAACTTTTTAAGACAGCAAAAGTACACAATAAAGCTCCTTATTGACAGCAATGTGAGTATATAGAATCAGTTACTTTCCACCACGGCACGTTGCCCCTGTTTTCAGTTTCAGTCATTTCGTCTTCTTCCTTTCTGATGTCTCTCTCCTTCTGTCCTTTTAGTAATGTTCCAGTGCCCACCAACGAGGCAGTTCCGCTGTCACAATGACCGCGTGTGTCTGCCGTTATCAAAGCGCTGTGATGGGGTCAACAACTGTGGGGATAACAGTGACGAAGTCAACTGCCGTGAGTTTGTTTGCACATGTTGATTGAATATTTATGTTTGTTTAATCTCTGCATAAAAAAAAAAAACATCAAACAAGATTATTTTAAGAAAAACTTTGTCAGCTCATGGTTTACTTTTGCTTATCCTGTCCCAACAAAGAAAGAACCCAATTTAGACAAGACATCATATTTGGAATTACGATCCTTCACTGTCTTGCAGTTCTGTGCATTATTTTACTTTTTTATACTTACCAGTGAGTTACACAATATTAATTCATCATACTATAGTCCTCTCTTGAATCAACTCCTAACACTGTCACAAATCTTACTTTACATTTGTTTTGCATGTTTCAAGATAAGTAACTTCCTTGTTTAATTTCTCCTTCCCAGTGGAAAACTGTTTTTACACAAATGGGATAATTATTATTTGCCTAAGCGACAACTATCTGCTGTGCTTTTGAATATACAATGTCAGGAATTTTAATGTTAGAGTGTTTAATGTTCATTGAGAGACTTCTGCCTCTGTAAAAGTCATATCGACAAATACAACTAAATAATGAATATTTGTTCTGACTGCAACAGGATGTTATTCCAAATGTTGGACTTAGTTTACTTTTGCATGTGTTAATTAGTGTCCTCACCCCTCTGTGACCCCTCTGTTCCCTCAGAGCTGCCTCCCTTGACGCCGATCTGTCAGAAAGATGAGTTCCAGTGCTCCAATGGCCGTTGCATCAGCTCTGTGCTTCGCTGCAACTACTTCAACGACTGCGAAGACTACGGCTCTGATGAAATCAACTGCAACAAGAAGGGTGTGTAAAGTCACAGAATGTTTTTCAAAATAATAGTCTCCACCTGTATGATAGAGATGGTGACAATCAGTTATGTATCTTCTGACTTTAAGTTTCTCTGAGTCATAAGCAGTGTGAGAAGACAGTGGAAACCACCATCAAATTATTTGACTTATAATTCACCAACAGGGGAGACGGGACTGTCATAGCCAGACAGTGACCTTCACATTACTGCTTTTCAAATAAGCAAACTCTTAACGCCAGGAATGGGAATCACAAACTGGTTCAGCCTAAGAACTCGGCTACTTAACCATATCATTTCCTTTTGTGTTTGACAGTTCCCTCCTCACTGTCTTCTACTTTGTTTTCCAAGTAATCATGGTGGACAGTAGATAGGAGTGGTCTAAAGCGTGGTGAATTTCTACACCAAGTTATGTGAGCAGTGCAATGTGCGATATCTGTGTAAGTTCAAGCAAATGTGCAAACACCAGCAACATGCTAAAAAATTAATCGATGCATTATAGCATTAATCAGGAGTGCCATATGTTTAATGCTTTTGGCACAGAACACGTGAGTAGGCTTGCTTTTGTTCTGTTACAAAAAAAAAATTCCACTAGAATCAACATGGGAAATTGACATGACCTCGATGAATTACCAGAAATCAGACAAGGTCCCTTCAGATTCTCAAAAAAATCTTTAGGTAGTTTAGATTTTTTTACAGAAAATCAAGGCCAGAAAATATCTTAAAGGTATGTGTGAAAAGTCTTAAATTTAGATGACATTTTGACAAAGGCTATCTTGACCAAAAATATTAAGCAAAATAATTTAAGGCAAGAAGAGGATTGGCTTTCTTACTGTACAAAGAGGTGTGATTGTTAAGGGTTGCTTCAGAAAACTCCAGAATAATTGTAACAGCATTGTGATATTCAGTGAACTCTGGAGCATTTTTTCTCCCTTTTAATTATTTTGTGAAAAATGAAATGTGGTACAAAAGTTGCCAGCATCTAAAATAGGTCTTTAAAAATCTTGATTTAAGTGTGAAGGAATCTAGTAATGTTGTCATTGTTATTAATGGTATCTCATCAGTTCCTATCCGCCTATACATCCATTTCCTGTACCGTTATCCCCTTTTGGGTTGGTTGCAGCGGGCTATCCCACCTATCACTGGGCAAGAGGCAGGGTACACTCTGAACTGAATGCCAGCCAGTCACAGGGCTGACAGAAAGAGACAGACAACAATTTACACCTAAGGGCAGTTAAGAGTTACTGCCTAACCTAGCAAGCATGTTTATGTTCTGTGGGAAGAAACCAAAGCACCTAAAAGTAACCCATGCATTCATGGGGAGAAAATAAACTCCACACAGAAAGGCCCTGCCCGACTGGAGAGTTGATCCAGCAACTTTCTTGCAGCAAGGCATGAGCACTTTCTGCTGCGTCACCATGCAGCCCCTTCTCAGACCTTGTAAGCACTAGTCAGAGTGGTTCATGCATAGGCTGGTTGGAGATTGTAAAATCTAATTTTTTTTGGGAAAATCCTTGAGATAAAATAAGTTAGAGCTGTTTAAAAACTTGATGCTGTAAGCTATGTAAGGTGTAATTGTAGATTTATTTGAGGTAGGGAGGTTTTTAAGGCTCTCACAAAATGTATAATTCCTTTCTGTATTTTATAAAATGGCAGCTTTGTATGGTTAAAGTCTAAAGATAATGTGGCAAAGGGACTGAGAGCACTGGAGATGTGAATGTCCCATGGGTCATCTGTTACTCCTCAAGTTATTTGTTTGTCTCACCACACCTTTATGAGGGGAAGGCAGATGGAAATCAGCAGCTGGAAATCAGCAGCTGGCTAAATCTGGTGAAGCCATCTTCTCATTTGTATAAATGACCCAAGTAATTACACGCTATCTCTGCCAAATAGATAAATTAAATGAATAGGTGGGCTTGCCCAATGGTTCCCCTACTTTGGTCCAGAGTAATTTGAATATTTTAGGAACATCCAGATCAGCCATTGCCTAACACACCATGTGGTTGTTCTCTTGGATACAAATCAGTTCTTCTAGCTAAGTCCTACAAAGTATAGTTTTGGTCAGCCCTCTTATACTTTCTTAATGCTGCCAGAATTTAAATAAAAAAAAAACATAAATACAAGCACAGTTAACCTTAAGGACTGAGTCTAACTCATGACTGTTAAAGCCCCATGCAAGCCAATGTAAGCCAAACTGAATGACTTTCAAGGTAAAATAAATATGGGTTAGCTTCCTTAGATTTAGAGGAGAAAAACAATACTTTTTAAGGTACAGTAACAAACTGTGTGTGAAAAGTAAAAAATCTAAATTATAACAAAAGTGAGTGAGATCATATGTTGATATGTTTGTTTGCAGACACGGTGCTAAATGACTGTCGCAGTAACAGGACTGTTTGTGGAGATGGAGACGAAGCTCACTGTGTGGTGAACGGCACGGACTCATTCTGCTCCTGCAAACCAGGCTTCCAATCCAACGGACGCAACAGATGTGAAGGTAGAACTTAAACCTCTTCAAACATTTTTACACGTTGTTTAACATAATTTAAAGTTTTGATTTTGAGGGCTGAAAGCGAGGTGTAATGTGAATCATGTGCTCCTGGTGGTGTTTCTCAGATAAGAACGAGTGTAAGCAGTTTGGAATCTGTTCCCACATGTGCAACAACACGAAGGGCTCATACAAGTGCAGCTGCCATAAATACTTCATCAGAGTCAACGACTCCTGCAAAGCTGATGGTGGGTACCTCATCTACATGTATTCTACTGTAAGCTCTAAACATATAGACTGTATGTGTTTGCCTGAAATAGGAAAAAATAAGGTCCTTAAACTTTGTTTCTCTTCTGCATTTCTTGACTTTGTATTTATTTTGGGAAACTTTTCATTTTAGCCCATTTTTTCCCCAAAATATGTCCTTTTTGACCTGTAACTTTTCCAAAACAAGCTTCACATTTAAGATTTAATTCATTTTGGGGAGTTCTCTTTGTTCTCTTTCCTCATACGTACTAACTGGCAGATCCAAGGGGGTACTTTAGCCACTCTTTTAACTGGATTGACCACCTAAGGAACCACCAGAGTTCCTTAAACATAATAACAATTGAGGCACAGAGTCTGCTTATGTCAAGACCAGTTTAAACCCAAATTAAAAAGATCAGTGAATGACAGACAAAGTTTGTATCCATAGTTAATAAAGAGTAAGAACATAAAGCTGTAAACACAATTTTCTATCCACAGCTCCTAGGCAAGTGCTCTATATCGCTGATGATAATGAGATCCGCAGTCTTGACCCTTCAATGCCAAACTGGCGCTATGAGCAGATCTTCCAGGGTGACGCCAACGTGCGCATTGATGCCATGGACCTACATGTCAAGACCAACCGCATCTACTGGACCAACTGGCACACAGGACGCATTTCTTCTTATGATTTACCTTCATCATCATCCTCTCCAAACAGCAACCGCAACCGCCGCCAAAGTGATTCAAGGGTCAACAACGTGGAGGTGAGTGTTTGAACGCTGAATTTGTGTGCGATATATAAAATGAGATGGGAAAAGCTTATTTGTCCAAATTTGGAAGGTCTAAGGGATTACTCTCTTTTTGGGATAACACTCTGTTTTTGTTGTTCAGATCCCTGATCTGAAAATGCCCCGGGGTATTGCCGTGGACTGGGTAGCAGGGAACTTGTATTGGACTGACTCTGGTCGAGATGTCATTGAAGTGGCCCAGCTCAGCGGAGGACGCCATCGCAAAACTCTTATCTCAGGCATGATCGATGAGCCGTACGCCATTGTAGTTGACCCACAAAGAGGGTAAGCTGTTGTGATGAAACTGATGGCTGTTAAAATGATGATCTAAAGGCTTTAAATGGAGTAACCAATGCTTGTTCTGCTTTAGGAAAATGTACTGGGCAGACTGGGGAAACCATCCAAAGATTGAAACAGCTGCCATGGATGGAACTTTGAGAGAGACACTAGTGGAGGAAAACATCCAGTGGCCAACTGGTAAAACATGCATATAAATACATTCAAAGGTTAGATGTTTTAGTCTTGCAAGACTAATCCAGTGCCTTCTTTGTACAGGTCTGGCAGTGGACTACTTCAATGAGCGCCTGTTCTGGGCTGATGCTAAACTCTCCCTGATCTGCAGTGTGAGGCTGAATGGCAGCGATGCAGTCGTGGCTGTGAACAGCATTAAGAACAGTTGAGTGTCACATATGATTATAATATTAATATCATTAATATCAATGATATGATTGTTATAATCCAGGGGTCGTTAAATACTTCTATAAGACGCACAAGTAGCCAGTGTTCTCTTTTAAATGTTATATGTCTTGCCGAATCAATTTTCTGTCCTTTAAATGTTGTTGGAAGGGTCTTGGGGAGCAGAACATGACACCTTTTACCAAACTCAGCTAACGGCAAAATGCGCTATGCCTCGAAAGAAAATGCCCCTAAAACGCTCTAGTTTTACTCCCTGGGGTTTACTATGTAACAGCTTTAGAGCCTCTACCTACATGTGTGAGACATCGTTTGGGCAGATAATCAGATCAGAGCTCATTTTCATTGCCTATTGTAGCCCCCCCGGCCCCTCAGATCCAAGCACCTCCAAAGGGGAGGGGAAAAGAGCTGATTCTGACCCTATATCATGATAAAATTTGCCTTGCTTAATAGACAGCCAAGACAAGTTGTTTATGGTTCAACACAACAGGAAATCGGAATTTTACCTTTGACATTTTACTGGATTTATTTTTAAATTGGATTAGTCTGAAATTTGACCAACAAAACAAACAAAAAAACACTCAAATGAGAGTAAATTTGTTATTATAAGTGAAGATTTCTGTTGGAAACATTTCCATCTAAAGTTAGTGTATTTAGTCATCATATTCATTTAGTGTAAAATTTTATTTACAGAATTTGAATTTTCATTTTGGGTGCGTCTTTATGCTCCTGGGAAGGCTAGTAGGAAACTGGTTAAAAATAATACTTAGACCTTAGTATGAGGGAAGATTTGGTATTTTGATATAGTGTAAGTGTATGATACCTGCCACCTCTGCCAGGGGTAGTTGTCATATGAGACCGTTTACTGCTTTTTTTTATTTATTCATTTTTTTTCCAAGCAAAAATTTAAGGTAGGTAAAATGAACAGGGGATTCAAAAGTCCCCAAAGATCCTTGCAGAAGTTTAAGTATAAATGTTGTTTTCTAAGACTGTTTTTTAAATTCACAGTTAAAGACAATCTCTTGGACCCCTGTTAAGCTCTTCAATGCCTCATTAGATTCTGCCTCCAGTAGAGAAACACTGTCTTAGTTCATACTTCGGATTATTTAAAGTGCGGACTCAGCTGTAGATAAAATAAAGGCAGATATCTCAGAAGCCTGTATTTAAGGATGGTAACTGTCTCTGAATCTCCTAACATACTCTGTTTCTACCCAGAGCTCCATCACCCGTTCAGCATTGATGTGTTTGAGGACTTTATCTATGGTGTCACCTACACCAACAACTATGTCTTCCGAGTGAACAAGTTTGGTAAAGGCCCTATTGAGAACCTGACGACAGGAATGAACCACGCCACAGACATTGTGCTGTACCATCGCTACAAACAGCCTGAGAGTGAGTAAAATCACTCAGCATTGTAGCTTCATCAAAGGAACATCACAAAGTTATCTTCTTTTTAATATCGATCTATCTTCCTATCTTCTCAGTGGTTAATCCCTGCGACAGGAAGAAATGTGAGTGGCTGTGTCTGCTGAGCCCCAGTGGACCGGTCTGCATCTGTCCCAACGGACGCACACTTGACAATGGCACTTGTGTGGAACTGCCCCCTCCTACCCTGTCCCCTATCTGTGAGTAAACATACATAACCGAAAGAAGACCACAAAAACTGGTACCTAAACCTTCCTTTGTAACTTTACATTACATCATCTGCAGCGCCCCCCAGTGGTCCCTGCCTCGTGCAGTGTATGAACGGCGGCAGCTGTTTCCTGAACGCTCACAAGCAGCCAAAATGTCGCTGCCAGCCGAACTACGGAGGAGATCGATGTGAGATTGATCAGTGCAGGGACTACTGCAAGAACGGTGGCACATGTACGCCCTCCCCCACAGGTAAGAGGTCATCACAAGCTGGTTTTAGCTTTTTGTGACCTATGTCTTAATACTGGTACAAAATAGAAATGAAGTACTTTATATAAACAAAATATAAATAAAGTGAAAGGAGGTATTAGGGCTGGGCATCACATGTATTCTGTTTTCATGACCTATCAGCTTGTTTGCTAACATGGGAAAAATAATAAAATTTATAACATTATTGGGTAAAAAAGCCTGCCTAATCTTCATTAAAAAGTTTTATACAATAGGGGCTACCAACAGTAATATACTTATTGACTGCAAGATGACTTATAGTAAGGGAGTACTGTTTTTTGATTTATTTTATAAACCGTATTTAGGAACATTTTTATCAGTTACAATCAAATCATGTCACAGTTTGAGGCCATGGAAACTGAGTCCCTAACACCTGATATTGTAATTTGTTGCTTTTATGCATCCAAGAACAACTCCAGCACACTATCTGAATTGTACAAATATGATGGAAACTTTCAGAGAATGTGTGGAAATGGCAAGATCTGTGGCTATTCCTCAACTTTTCAAAATGTTGCTAACAAAACTGTAAGATTAAGAGTTTGTTCCCTCTTTCTCCCCAGTTCAGAATTTGGTTCAAGATGAAAAAAAAATATATATATGATTTTTAAATGCCACTTACCAATTCAGTCAGAGAGATTTTGTCATTAAAAACACATGGTGTTTAGGAGAACATAATATTTTGACCACCTGTGTTTATTATAATAGTACTTATTGTGCACTGTTTAGACAAAAATCGCCCAATTTTGAATGTAAAGCATTTCTTTGTGTTGTGCTGTAGTATCATACAGGGTTTTTCAAGATCTATAATTCTAGCATTGTGATAAGAAAAAAAAGAAAAATATAAAGATAAGTTTCATTTATCATTACTCAGTAAAGTACCTTGTGGTATATTTATTGGTCAATTTCACGCAGCCATAAAAGGCTAAGACTTTGTTTCTGCTGATTAAAATAAGGCACCACTACAACTGCTACAAATTAAAGACGCACATAGATACCAGGAGAGCAGCTAAAGCCTCAAAAATGGTTCATGAAGACTTGATGTTAAAATTTAAAGTTCTAAAACTCTAAATTTCTCTGTGAGGAAAAAAAATAATACAGTTCAAGCGAAAACAGAATTTTTTGCAGAAAGAAATAAAGATTATTTGCATGAATCATTATTCAGCACAAACATTTTGTAGTCCATGTCATCCATCCATTAAAGGTAAACACTGGTAAGATGTTAAGATTTACTTAGGAAATTGGTTAATAATAAAATATATGAGTGAAAATTGTATTCCTTAATATGACTTCTGTTATGTATTACCTGTAAAACACAGAACAGAAACGAATACAACACTAAACTGGCCAAGAATTAATTTCTTGTTAAGCCAAATGTGCACTAATCTGTGGTATAACTCAACTGTAGAAAATATGTTGCTGCCTATATTTCTTACCATATTTTACCGTATGTCTTTATATTTACTGTGTTGCACAACCACTCTGTATATGTATCATCAGGATAATTCACGTTTGATAGATTTCTTCATTTTATTTGTTGAGAGTTTTATTCATGTGTACTTTCTGCAGAAGTATGACTGAAACACTAGAATCCACTACTTCAGAATAGATGAGGTATTTCTTCGATTCTGATTATCCTCTTCATGTGTCTCCTCCTCCACAGGCTCTCCTACATGTCGATGCCTGATAGGTTTCACTGGACCAAACTGTAACCTGCACACCTGTAAGGATTACTGCAAGAATGGAGGAAACTGCACAGTCAGCGCTGGAAACCAGCCGAACTGTCGCTGCCCCGCAGACTTCCAGGGTGACCAATGTCAATACAGTAAGTGTTTCCTCTGTCGAGCTGATGAGTTAGTCTTTATAAACCTCTTCAAATCCCTGAAATAGTTAAAGATCCAATCATACATACAGGTAAATTCAATGCAAAGTGGCATGGAGCATTTCCCTCACACGTGTCTATTTGTGTGTGCAGGAAGCTGTGAGGGTTACTGCCTGAACAAAGGAACGTGTCTGCAGAGGGAAAATGGCTCCAAACTGTGTCGCTGTCTGCCTCAGTACACCGGCACCATGTGTGAGGTGGATAAGTGTCATTACTGTCGGGATGGAGAGTGTATCCCCAGCAGCAGTTTTACATCCACGGGAGACTTCACCTGCCGGTAAGGGGACAAACAAACTGACACACAAACTAAGAATACTTTCTTTTTCTCACCAAGAAACTCAATTTGACTTTTTTTGTCTTTGACAGCTGCTCAAATGGAAGAATCCAGCCCAGCTGTTACACATGTGACACAAATGAGTACTGTGCAAACGGACAGTGCTCCATCAATCCACTAACAAGACTACCAGAGTGCAGGTATGGAGAGATGTTTTTATCCATGACAGCAAGAGTTTGATTAACTGTTACGAAAACAAATATCTTTACAAAGTTGTACAGCTTTGGTTGAAAACTGCAAATGACTTGCTTGAAAACCTCACCCAAAAGGCAAGATAATACAAAAAGAAAAAAAAAAAATTACCCAAACAACCTAATTATAAATGTTCCAAAGACAAAGTAAATGGAAAAGTGTTTCATTAAATCTGTTGAATCCATATTTTAAGTAAACACTTGTATACAAGTTGCACTCTATTTTTGTTGCTCTTCCAAAAAATACCACAGCTGTTTTTCTGTGTAATTGTATTTGGATTATGTTCAGCAAAGTCCACGACATGCAGTGTTCGGACACTCCTGCAGCTCCTTTTTTGTCTTCTGTTTCATCAGTATGAGTTTGCTCTTCCGACAGCTGAGATGTAGTAGTCAGTAGTGATCGCTGTAAAGTACAGACTTACAGCCCATTCGTCACTCTGCCCATCTTTGCCGATCACTTTTTATTATTGATCGAGGAGTCTTTTCAAAGGATCCAGCCCTCTGAAGGGCTTATTAGCCTCAGTTTTCTTTAAATGCAGTGTTCTGGCCAAATTAGGCAGACAAATGTGGCAGTGACTACATGCAGTTCAGAATAAATGGGGTTGTTTTTCAGTCGTATCAGGTCTTGTGTCATGTGTGATGGTGCATTTGCTGTCATGATGGAATATATAAGCTGTCAATGAAACATGCTAAATGAAATACTGTTTCCGCTGTAAAACTGACTGCCGTTCTATGTGAAGGTGAAAGAACAGCCTGATAGAGCAAGTTTTGAGAATGGAGTGATCCAGTGAGCTAAATCAGTCTGTTGATCGAGGACAGAGTGCAAACAGATGGGAAACAGGAGGAAAAGTGGTAGCTGGTAAAATATAGTTTATGACAAACATTGCTGTAAAGAAATGATCCCTGACATTCTTTTCTGTCTCTCGTCTCCCCATGATTGTCCCTGTAGATGTTCACCTGGCTGGTCGGGGCATCGCTGTGAGTCTGTATCCAGCATTGACGTTGAACCAGGTTCAGGCGGACGTAAGTTGACTCTTTCATAAATGAAATGTGTTCATTTATTTGAAATGTCTTTATGACCACAGAATGTCTTAATACTTGTGCATCATTTTAACTTGTTTAGTGTTTGTTTAATGTAATGTCAGTGTAGCTTTTATTGTATTTTTATGCTTATTTGTCAGTCTAGTTCTAGTATGTGAAAACACAAATTTATAATTCAGTTGTTATTACTTTTAGAGTTGTTGGATTTTTTGTGTCTCACAGTCTCCCCCTCTATAAAATATTTTGAAAGAGACAAAAAGTTCAACATCTGTTGTCGGCAACCATATCCAAAACTGAAACGACGTGACGGAGACAAACTGTAAAAATGTCACTCAGTGCAGTTGTGCAGAAACAAAGCTAATGATCTTTTGTGCCTACTTTATTTTATTTTGTTTTGGTTAATTTTATAATCATCAGTTCTAGGGATGCACATTACTATTTGTTTGATATCAGTTTTGGTAGATCATAGCTGAAAAAGTTGAATATCTGTATCTGCAGATACGAAAAAATTTGCTGATCTTTACAGCCAATATATCAGCCATGCGTATTGCACATATATATCCCGTATATCAGCTGAAATATTGGTATTTCAGATCAATGTACCATAATGCCTCACCTCATTTTCACTTAACGTCTACATTAAGACATCAACATTAACATTTGTAGAGCATGAAATGTTTCTTGATTTACATCTGTTTCTACAACAGCAAATAAGATGTCACAGAATAAGGAACAGGCCAATTTAAGTAAGGTGAAGACTGAATACTTCTGCCAAAAAACTACCAGTACCGATATCATTAAGACCACTGCTTCGAAAAACACTGGCAGCTATGTATCAGTTTCATCTTAAGTCCATATAATGCGTGCACCCCTGTCACTTTCCTTCTTTTTAAGAGAGGTGTTGCTCAATATTCTGCCACTAGATTCATATTTAGCACCATGGCTTTTTATGTTTTCGTAAAGTTACAGCAAGTCAGCATTTTAGCATGTGATAGTTTTATTTACGACATTGTTGACTGTCTTTTGCTCTGAAGTGCAAAAATAGTCCTAAGTTTTTCTAAGTATGGTTTTAATTTTTTTTAAATTCTACAATCTAATTTTGAAGAGTGTAGGAACCCTGGGTATGATGTTTGTCTCTGTATGTGCTTCCAGGAACAGCGTCCATAGTGATTCCAGTGCTGCTGCTGCTGCTGTTGATTCTTTTAGCTGCAGGAGCACTGTTCTGGTACAGAAGACGGATCAGAGGGTGAGTTACTGAAATATTTCATAACTCGTGGAAACCAAAACCTCTTTTACCCCCCCTCCTTTTCCTCCCTCCTTCCTCCCTTTCTTTTCCTGGTCTTACTCTTCCTCTCCTCCCTGTAATGGCCTCTCCTTTGCTCCTCAGGTCTAGCCGGCCCGGCAAAACCGGCTCCAGACGCTTGCGGTAACTGTTGCAAGGGTTACGCTCTCCATTCAAATCTGCATCCTGATGCGCTCGCTCTCTCTCTTTCTCTCTCTCTCTCTCTCTCTCTTTCTCTGTCCCTGCCTTACCCATGAGTCTTTAGTTGCTGTGCAGTGTTTTGGTCCTGTGGTGAATGTTGCACCATCCTCTCAGATGATCATGGGATTTGTAGTTCATTGCCCCACAGAGTCTCTCCTGTTTGACAGCCCTCATCAGAGCGGCTGCAGTGCCGATCTATTGAAAATATGCATAAATAGATCTGTGTATGCACTAACAGTTGTGTAGATTTGCCATAGTGTTTCCATTATATTGTGTCATACTGTACTTTGTGTTTCTGTGCTGTGGTTTGTATCGTGGTAGTGTGGTAGAGATAATACCAGCATACTTCCAAGCTCAGATTGGAAAATGCAATCTGAAAACTCTGGCATTTCAGATGATGTACAGTGGATTTATCGTTTTTTTAATGAAAGTGTTTATTGTAACCCACATGGTACCCAGGTCCACTGTTTGTGGATTTGCTGTGTGCTACGTGAATGCTGGTTTTGTGTTCTGTTTTGTGCTGTGGCTTATTTCCCTCAGCCTGGATGCTGGTGAGAGTTTTGTGTAACAATGTGGCTGTGTCCCTGCCTGCCCTGTTTAGGCTCATTTAACGTTTGGAAAGACACAAAGGTGTGACTTTGCTTCTTTTATTTTCATACAGGGCTAAGGGCTTCCAACACCAAAGGATGACCAATGGGGCTATGAATGTCGAGATTGGAAACCCGGCCTACAAGATCTACGAGGGTGAGCCCGATGACGATGCTGGGGAGCTGCTAGATGTAGACTTCACACTTGACCCAGACAAGGTGAGTGAAAAACACCAGGTATGCACTCACAGCAGTGGCTCTCAGCTACTTCCTGTAACGCCCTCCTTTGAGATCAATATTCTTTCATGTCCCACTGCCTTGTCCACTTACCACTCACTTTGTCACAAGGAGTGACTGAATATATTCAAGTAAGAGGATGTTAATTTCTCCATTTAGTATTAGTTTATAAACAGAGAAATCAATCATAGTTATTTGCCCTTTTTATATCCTCACATGAATTATGATTTATATTCAGACCTTCATCTCTTCTTAAAAACAAGAAAGTCGTTAATCATCTACTTATTTCTTTAAAGAAAAATTAAAGGATTTAAGTCCAGAGTCACAATTTAAATTGAGCAATGTTTATTTTCAAAGACGATTAAAAGCAACATAAACTTAAAATATGGCCATAAAGTTTTGGGTGGAGAATCATTGTGCTTCTCTGCTGTATCCATCATTTACACCCCTTAACTGAAAACTGAAGTGTTTGATCACAGTCATGTGGGCGTCTTATCCTCAGAGACAGGTGATGTAGCACAGGTATGCAAAACTTAGACTAAACACGTAAATACAGTTTATTGTCTTAAGGAAGCTTCATTAGCCAATCTAGTCATGAATATCAAAGAACAGTCAAAGAAAAACATTTCAATTTTGTGTCTCAAATATAGTGGAGCAAAGGTAAAAAAAAATCTCAGAAAGACAATACTGAAAAAAGAACAGTCCATCCAGTACCTACTGGACCAAACCAAGTCACAACACAGAGTAAGGTGCTTTATTTTGGTAACATCCATTAAATGTTAGAGCCAAAGATGCTCAACCCTCCCTGCCTTCTCTGCTAAAGAAACCATAGACTATCAAATAATCAGACAATGCCAGGCCGTGTTAAGGCAGGACTTGAGGCTGTCTGACCAATAGCAATGGCACATTTCCAAAACCAGAACTCCTCCAAAATTCCTCCATAAAAGAAAAATGGGCACACTAAAAAAAATTTGTCCCCCTCAGAGTGAGAACATGTCTTATACGTCTTATAGTTTTAGACCAAAGTCATTCTTTGAACCAGGCTTAAAAAGATGTGTATTGAGGTTGTAAAAATATCTTTGTCCCACATACAGTCATTAAGGTGACAGGTAACTGCAGCCAGCCCCAAGTGGAAACTTGGGGTACTACAGCTTTTGGCACTTCCACATGGGCCTCAATAAACAGACCTTATGGATAACAATAGCTTCATCACATGGGCTGCAACAAGAAAAACAAACCCAACCCTTGGCTTTAGTACAGTATCCAGTAATAGCAGTTATGCACTGAGCAAACCGGTGGCACCTGTTAATGGGTATTACTTTACAATACAAGTGCAGGCATCCCATGTGGCTAATACACAAGCTAAAGAGTACCTCATGTAATTTCAGGTGTATAAAAAAACATACTTTTCCTTTAACTATGCCTTCATCAAAGCCTCTGCAAATATATATGTATATATATATTGGATTTATGTGTTTTTTTTCTTTGTTTTCAGCCCACAAACTTCACAAACCCAGTATATGCCACATTGTACATGGGAGCTCAGAACAGTCGCAACTCTCTGGCCAGCACAGACGAGAAGAAGGAGCTGCTATCACGTGGAGACGAGGAGCCCCTCGTGGACCCCTTGGCATAGACTGTCTACAGGCCTGAATCACAATATTCCAAACACACCCCTCTTCTTGCCTTTAAAAACAAAAAATGAAAAAAATGAAGGAAAAAAAATCTTTAAAAGTGTGAGAGAAAATTGATAAAAAAGTGTGAACACTGTATAAAATGTACAAAAATGAAGGACTACTTTTGTATGTGATTGCAGTATTATATTTTGTTCTTTTGAGATTCCTCTGGTCAAAAATGAATAACATTTTCTATGAGAGATTTTTAATTTACACTTTGTCCCTTACCCTTTACCTAAATAGCCACTACCTCTGTGCAAAATGAAATGGAAACAAGAAAAAATCAGAAGAAAAGATGCTATCATTGGAGCAATTTTAATTTTTTATTTTTGTATAAATTGTATAGAAAAGAGAAAAAAAACATTGTTCCATTTCACCAGTGCCAACTGTTTGTTGTTTGTGTTGACTTTGAGCGGGAAAGTTAAAACTCAAAGTTTTCTAAAAATCGGTACATATTTTGTCTTGCTGGGTTTCTTAGCGAGACAGATTTGTGATAGCACCGTTTGTGTATAGCACATGTACAATGTCAATACCAGATGGCAACTACAGTATTTCCACATGATTTTTTTTCTCGGAGAACAATGTTCATGAAATGATTGTGTTGTCTTCCTTGCACAGGATACATACTTTACGGTAAAGTGTATACTGTAGGCTTTATACCGTGAGATGTAACACAGGTATGTTTTTTTTTTTAATCATGTTGTGTGACGGGTTGAAGCGTGTGCTGTTGAAGTGAGAGGATGAGTGGTGTTTTGATTTGAGATGATGGAGTTTGAGCAGGTGGGTTATGGGTTAAAACATTCCAGGCAGAGTGATGGATGGATATAACTACAGAAGAGCATTAGAGTCAGGATGAGAACAAAATCATGAGAGGAGGAAGATTTTATTTCAGTGTTTACTTTGAGAAAAAAAAGTCTAAATGTCGAGAAATCTGTCAAGATAATCTGTCTTTTGTGGAATCAGTGGTCCCAAACTTTTTGTACCATCATCCAGTTTTATGTACAACAAATTAGTTGCTAGCTGGTCTTCAGGGGACAACAGCAACAAACAGATAATGTATCACAAAAACACAGAGTATCACTCACCATAACACAGGATCAGAGAGCCATGAGCTTGTTTCTAAACTCGAAATGAAAAGACTCACAACCACTTGCTTCCCTTTAATCAGTTGGTTAAGTTTGCCAACACTTAACTTTTGAGATGGTAACTAATTAAACCACCACACCTTTTGAAGGCTGCAAAAAATAATGTAAAAACAGCATGTATATGATGCTAACCGTGCCTGTTTTGTTCATCAGTCCCCAGTCCAAGCTTATCTAATGTTACTATTGATTACTGATGAATTTTTTATTAGTTTTTATCTCTGTATTGAATCCTTCCACATCAGGAAGTTAAGCGCTCTTGTAGGCTTCGACCATCCTCTAGTAATGCACACCATGCAGAGTCAGTTATATTTACAATTATGTCCAGAGCACAGTTGAAAGAGTGCATAAGCACAAGTTTAACCACGCGTTCATCTCAAGTAATACTTTTTCATTCATCACTGCAGTGACAGAGTCAGACGGCCTCAGTGTGTAGTCTGCGCAGTCAAGCTCCTAGGACAAATATGCGCAGATCCAGTCATACTTTAAAAGCAAAAAACACCCTTCAGTAGCCATCATTCAGCAAACAGTGATTCAATTAATTATTTTCCTATATCTACGGCACAGTACTGGTCCACAGCCTGGTGGTTGAAGACCTCTGGTGTCGATGATCTGATGCGAGTGTTCTTCAGAATTGGCTCAAGTCTAAAGAAATACTGCTTATTTTCACAGTGTTGTAATCAGTGTTCAGTTGCCACACTTGCCAGAGTGCAGTAAGCCAGTAACTGGAGGCCTACCCTGTCATAATGTTAACATCAGTACAGCTCCCATGCAGCTGTTGACATTCAGTTTAGAGGGTGCACTTTAAATCTGTTGTATTTAACATGGAAGCATTCACTAATCTAAGCTTCCCTAAACAAGTGCAAAGCTATCATGTCTGTGGGGGTTTATGTTTTGACTTACAGTGTTGCAGTTAAGTCCACGACTCGATCAGCTCATTTTCTCTCAGAATCATATTAACTCTGCAACAACTTCCACTCAAATCTTTTTCAGATTAGGGGTGTGCAACCTAAATTATTGGCTTATTGAAGCTTAGAAATGCCCAACAGTACAAACATAGCATTTTGTTTCCTGTTTTTTTGAGTGTCTTTTGGTGCTCTCCACATGCAGCGTCTCCTCATGTGTTGCATCTGTCCATGTATTACCCACACATCGCTGCACTGACCCGCGAGTGTGACAAATAACAAGACACTCAAGCTTGAAAGAGATGGACATTTTGTTTAAGTCACCCACAACACTTCCAAACAGTCAAATTGTGTACTGACATTACAACCTTCTTCTCAGCATTTTGACTTTTTCTTAAAGTTCATGTTAAGAAAAGCAAATCTTCCTCTCATTGTTTCTTTCCCTTGCCTGGCTCTAATCATGTTTCGTAGATCACGTGTGTGGGGATGGGAGTGTGAGAATAGGTCCACAGCAGGTAAAAACCCTGATGGACCTTTGTCTCGTCTGCAGATGGATGTCTATTCAAACGGTCTTCCTCTGAAAGGAAGTTGAGGCTGCAATTTCAGAAACAAAGAAGGAAAAAAGTGACCCAGAAGGTTTTTTCTGATTGTCTTTCATTTCTCCTGTCTTCTTCTTTTATAAAAACAGATAACATCCGGCTTTGTGACTTCATTTATGTTTCTACCTTTAGAGGAGCAATGTCTGTACATTCACAGTTTTGTAATGACTCAGTCTTAAGTGCATTATGTTCATTCTTCAGCGTCTTTCTAATCTCTCTTTTTTCTCTCTGCCCTGCTGCTGCTAATGCTACCATTCTGGTCGCTCTGACACGTCCTTACGCTCAGCCTCTGTCCCAAAATGCTGCTTCTGTCAGAAATGTGTCAGCCATATCTTAATGCATGTGAAAGAGTAACACCAATCTCTTATGTAACTACAATAACAAGTTTTTATTTTGCTTACCTGTCAGCAAGTGTTATTTTATGCTGTTGTATATGTTTTGTCTTTAATTGAGAGATAAGTACAATCATTTTACCTAAAGAACATTTTTGCAAAATCATACATGCATTTTCAAAATTGTTTTTTCCTGATTAGTCCTCATTTTGTTTTTTAATGAAAAATGACACATAGCTTTTATAGTACACGATGCATGGAGGCTCAGTCTTTCTTCTGGAAAGAGAATAATGTTTAATTTTTGCTGGAGTACTTTACAAACTAAACAACAGATATTGTTATAAATAAAATTTTAAAACTTGTACAGAAAACAAACCAGTGTGCTTTGTGTTTATTTTTTATATATACTGAAAAAAATGAAAGAACATTTCAGAGTGTGAACGTTTGTTTAATGATTTTAAAGACAGGGAATTTTAATTTGAAGGCTAGATTCTCAATAATACATAATCATATGATTAAATCATTTCAAAAACTGAATCAGTCAGAAAGAGTAGAGTTACCTTATGAAGAAAACGACTAAACAATACCAACAGAGAGGATCAACCTGTCCTGTGCTCCTTTTACAAATCAATACTTTTTGAGAAAAAAAAGATTAGAAACAGCAAAATAATAGAATAGTACAATTTTTTTATATCTTTGCCTGGCTATTTGATCAAGCTTGTCCTGGTCACTGTGTTTTCACTCAATGCCTTTAGCTTTCAGCTCGTCTTTGACTATGCTCAGGTAATCATCATCAGGATACCCGAAACTGTGGGAGAAAAAAACAAGCATAAGTTTTTTTTGTTTTTTTTTTACATTAAAACAATCAGAACTTAGTAGAACGATGCTCCCCACACATGGACAAAACTGGAGTGCGCCACCTGGTTAGATTTACTCCAACCAGGTGCGTTTGCTGCCCATTTTCCTTTCTCTCTTTTTTAGTATATTTTCACCATCAACTTGCATGAAAGAGGCATCCATGAAAAAGGCCCCTCTCTTTGTGTACATGAAATTCAGTGTTTGCCTCGCTTGTTCACCTCTGCCATAAAACTATTACCCTTTTAATACTGAAATAAAGTTTGCGGTGAACACAGGCACATGAGATTTTCAGTGTGTAACGGGAAAATATAAAATGCTTCTGATGTTGTCTGCAAAATGACAACTGAAACCAACCAACCACCTACCAAGGACTTAAAAAATGGACGGGGACCCAACAGCAAGCATTTCTGATTGTTTTTTTAATAATCCGTTATTCATACACGACTGCAACATCCATGAAGACTAACTTGATCAGGCCACACAATCATAAGGAAATTCGCAAACAAGAGGTCACTTAAGATGTTATACTTTGGAAATATTGTAGTTCCTTTTAGGTTGAACCACCACGTTGTAGTTCCATAATAACTCAATAATAGATTTTCACTCTTGACAGTTACATTTTAAAGCTCACGGCTTAAAACATTGTGAAAAGTTTGTCAAGATTATCCAAAAGAGCAGAACATGTAAGTTTCATAATTTTTCGTTCACTACAGAACTTATTATCAGCATTGATATACAACTGAGAAAAATCCCATACTTAGTGGACTTGCAGTTGAGGTAACCAGTCGATACTAACTTCAGCATTGGCCTACAAAAATATGTCATCCTGCACCAGTCTGTGAGGACCCACCTGAGGTTAGCTGCAGGAACACAGCAACACTTCCAAACAGTCAATCGGCACACCAAGTATTAGAGAGGGTATGCACATAATGTCACAGTCATGGCTAGTGAGTGAAATTCCACTGGGTGTCTAAAAAGTCTTTTTCAGTAATTATTACTTGACAATGTTCTCTGTGGGCAGTATAAATACTCTGGAAACATTTGAAGAAATGTTCTAAAGAGGATGTTACAGCAGCAAATACGGTCTTATATCAGAGCTACAGACATTCAGCTAATGGCTAATGCACCCTGAACTCCACTTCATTCTACATCTACTTGCTTTAACCTTAAAGATAAATTTAGGCTTAAAAGTTTAGCAAACCATTCACCAATTAAAAGACAAACCTAAGATAACAAAGCACTGAGGACATCATATGTTTATGCTTGTAGCCGAGACCTGCATAAAACTAGTCTAGTGAATGTGGTTATTTTGACAGCTGATGACTAAAACAGCAGCCAAAAGTTTTCAGCAGGGAGAATGCTGGCTGCTCGTCTTGGTGAAACTACTAGCTCAAGGTGGACATTTTACAAATTGTCACTTGAAATTAGGTCAATAAATAAACACATCTACTATTTGGCCAAATACTTGTGACTTTTCTCTACATATATTTCATAAGTGGAAAGTATCTGACTTAATGGCAGCTCCTGTTTTTTATTACTGAAACATTAAAGTTTTAGAGTTTTATTGTATACACCACTCACATTAAAAAAAACAGAGCTTTGTCCTGTGGCCTTATAAAAGTAACTTTACAGCTCTTAGAGACTGATTTGATCATTTTTAACATACTACATCAGCTGAGGACCTAAACTGCCTGTGATGAATATCATCAACAGTAATTACAGAAAATAATTACCTAAAAGTATTTCTCCAATCTCTCCCCACTATGTGCTATCAGCTACTGGTACTGTGGGTCTTGTGGGCATATTGTCACATCAGTGCATACACTCTGTATCATTCTGTTGGATACCCTGCCTAATTAAAAAAAAAACATGTCAATATCATACCATCGTGGTCCTCCACTCGCTGACGTCTTGTGGTGAATGTCGTTCCAGGTCACCTGATCCTCCATCCCAGTTGTTCTTGATGTTCCAACAGTGAAAATGAGCTTCTGCTCAAACGCTCTCCTCAACAGATGAAGCACTTCATTGCCCTCTTTGTTGTCTGGCAGATATGCTGTTCTGCTAATCCCGTTATAGGGCTTCCCAGGATTCGGATGCTTTTCCTACAAAAAGAGGGTGTGAATAGAACAAAGGGACAATGACAACAAAAAATCCCATGATTTTTAAAATACACTCCCTGGTGGCTTTTTTTAATCAAATTTGTGTCAATAGTCTTTCCCTGACACCCCAACATAAGAAAAATCCTGGATCTCCCCCTGTTGCTAGCTCCATCTATCTGAAAAATAGTTACCAAACAGTCCATGTGAAATTTTACACCTACTGATGTCATTAAGGAATATACACTAACAGAGCCTGAGGTTTGTTCAGCCCATAGGCAGCTCCAGTGGAAGGAACCTGTCTAGGCATGTCTGATCGGCCACAGTAAACATAAGAGCACAGCACTGGAGAGCTGAAGCCATATCCACCTCTTGAGAGGGGCATGGTCAGCTACAGCTCATGAGAATTAATACTAAAACAACCTGTTGATACAGAGGGACTTATAGACGCCCCAAAGTTCAATATCTTAATGGATTTTGGCTTGATGAATAAAACATGGGACCCTGGACATCAAGTTTTAAAACTGACACATTTTCAAAGTAATAAAACTCATGTACCGTCTGTATTCCTCCTGGAATATCATAAGTGATGACAATTCGGCGACAATTTGGAAATCCAGGGAGTGGCTGCACCTTGTGGTTCCATGTCATTTTTCCATGAGGCTGGTCTCCCTCTATCCTCCCAAAGATTTGTTGGCACACAGGGCAGATGGGTCCCTGAACTGCTATTGCCTGATCCAGGCATTCGTCACAAAACTCATGTTTGCATTTCAGCTGTTTCTTCTTCATGAACGTGTCCATGCATATAGGACAGAGATCTTCTTTGCTGTCTCCCCCTGTGGCTCCCTCTGCTTTAGGTTCCTTAGGATAGTGTATGTTGTAGCCTGGTTTCATGTTCATGTCAGATTCATTGGAGGCCCTCTCTGATGCATGAACACCACCACCAGTAGAGTCCATACTCAAGCCATTCAACCCTGTGGCACCAAGGCTTTGGGGAAAGTTACATGGGGATGTGGTGACCTTCTGGTACAGACGAAGAAGAGCTCTGAGAGCATGCATCTCCATCAGTGCATTCATGCCAGATCCTCTGAACTTAGCTTTGACTACAAGCTGGTCTTTACTGACACTTGATGGGTTGAAGTCTACACCAAACTTCTCTTCCATCTTTGCTGTTTCATCAGAGAAGGAGGTTTGAATCAGTTGCCAGCTGTGTTCCTCCATGCTGAGCCCCATTTCAAGGAGAGGGTCTTTGATGCTCATGTTGATTTTTGCTGTTGAGTTGTAAAAGGTCTCCATAGGCTCTTCATTTGACTCTTCAACAGGAGGCTTCATATTTGAGTTTGTATCGAAAACTTGAAGGACAGCATCAACACTCTGGCTTGACCCCCATATGGTCATGTCTTCAGGAGATAAAGTCAGCACAATCTTGCCCTCCTTCCTCTGGACAATATTCAGTGCATCACCAAGCTGCCTGAGATCTCTGTTCTCTAGTGAGTGCTCAGAGCCAGCAGCCTCATCCTGGTGCTTCTTGACAAGGGCTTCAAATTCAGAGACCGCTCCACGAGGGCTTTTATTTGGATTCTTTGACTTGAATGTCACAGGTACAGTTGCAGTCATCTCCACATCGTTCTTTGTTTTTATATGTTCAATTTCCTTCTTGTAGAAGTGGTTCACATACCAGAAAGGGCTCAATGCGAGGATGCTTGTAGGTGACTCTTCACCTGTGGTGGAAACTGCTGTTGGATGGCCACTTTGTCCGGCAGCTTGCCCCTGGATAAAAATACAATAACTCATCTTATTAAATGTTTCATTTTAAATGGTATTGATAATAAATGGATAAAGAGCCAGTACGCAAAGCTTCAGTGGGAGGGCTAGCTGAAGCACTCTCTGCATTTTGCGTCTCCAGCTGTGGGGGGTTGGTATTGGTAGAGCTTGTCAACTCATTTTTTTGTTCACACAGTTGACCCGTACGTACCTGATAAGAGTGAGATGTCGTAGCCACTAAAAACCACTGTACAAACACAAGCAGAAAGTTAATGTAACGAATACAAAGGCAAATAAAGCATTTTTCATTAAAGAGGTAAGGGACTCATAACACATGATATCAAAATAAGATGTATTTTATACTTCTCTTTATGACTGTTTCAGTGTTTTGAATTATTTTCTTCAAACCCTGAATTAATGTGACAGGATCATAGCCTCAGCAGTTTGAACAGGCTGATGTGCGAATTTATGATTACTCACGCCCATGGGCTCTTCCCCCGTGTCGCCTGCAGACATTTTGACCGCTTTATCCTTAAAACACAATACACGGGCTTTAAAACATATAAGGGCAAAATTAAATTCAGATCAAATCAAAATGGCTCGACTTCCCTTTCGATTATTTTGGCCAACACAAATTTAGAGAGTCAAGACTGCCTTAGATACGGTTAATCATATATTTCCAACACGGGAATGTACAACAGACGGAATATCAACTTTTTAAGAGCATCAAACATCGTTAGACACAAACTAGAGACGCTTACCTTCACCAGGCTTCACTCTCGACGCACTTACTCTTCCAGTAACCTGAAAGTGAAAGCTCCGCGAGACACGTGACGTCACACCAGAGGCTCGCTCCCGTAGACTGTTTTGATGTCAGGCATCCCATGTGGCTAATACACAAACTAAAGACTACCTCATATAATTTCAGGTGTATAAAAAACAAAATTTTCCTTTAAAATGCCCTCATCAAAGCCCCTGTAAATGTAATTATTTTATTAAGGTTTTTTTCTTTGTTTCAAGCCCACAAACTTCACAAACCCAGTATATGCCACATTGTACATGGGAGCTCAGAACAGTCTCAACTCTCTGGCCAGCACAGACGAGAAGAAGGAGCTGCTATCACGTGGAGACGAGGAGCCCCTCGTGGACCCCTTAGCATAGACTGTCTACAGGCCTGAATCACAATATTCCAAACACACCCCTCTTCTTGCGATTAAAAACAAAATATGAAAAAAATGAAGGAAAAAAAAATGATAAAAAGTGTGAACACTGTATAAAATGTACAAAAATGAAGGACTACTTTTGTATGTGATTGCAGTATTCTATACATATATATCTATATCTATATATATATATATATATATATATATATATATATATATACATATATATATACATATATATATATATATATATATATATATATTAGATTCCTTTTCTATAAGAGATTTTTAATTTACACTTTGTCCCTTACCCTTTACCTAAATATCCACTACCTCTTTGCAAAATGGAATGGAAACGAGAAAAAATTAGAAGAAAAGATGCTATCATTGGAGCAATTTTATTTTTTTTATTTTTGTATAAATTGTATAGAAAAGAGAAAAAAGCATTGATCCATTTCACCAGTGCCAAATGTTTGTTGTTTGTGTTGACTTTGAGTGGGAAAGTTAAAACACAAAGTTTTCAAAAAATCAGTACATATTTTGTCTTGCTGGGTTTCTTAGCGAGACAGATTTGTGATAGCACCGTTTGTGTATAGCACATGGGAGACCAGGGACAGTTGCAACAGGGTATGGTTGCAACATGTCATTTTTCTCCAATCAGAAAAAAGCTATAGTGATGTCACTCACACTGCACATGCTCAGTTGGCTGCTCCCTCTTGCAGAGAAAAAGAGAGAAGATTTGAGAGCTGCTCTAGGATTTATTGTAAAAAAAAAAAAACTGTTTTTAAGGTATGACAGTTTTTTTTTCTTTAACATTGTTTTCATTAAGCTGTTGTCACTGTTTTTGTGATTCAGCTCAAACTTATATGGCTTAAACAAGTGATATGTTAACTTTTAACTAATATTAGTTTGCATGTATCAAGTCATATTGTTTAGCTAGCACATGTGGGTTTTAACACAGCTGACAGGTGCGGGGACAGTTGCAACAACTGTTGCAGCTGACAGGTGCGGGGACAGTTGCAACAACTGTTGCAGCTGTCCCTGTTCAATGCATTAATATAAAAACAGACCAAGATGCATCTTCTACAGTTGTGTTTTTCCACATTGTTTTTGGAGGGCCATTTTTCTCAAATTTGCATTATGAATGCATATACTGACAATAGGCTCAATGAAATAACAAAAAGAAGAAAGATGAGTCCCACGGTGGGGGAATTAGATTAATTAGGATTAATTAGGTAATTAATGATTTACATCAATTGCCTCATAAATTGTTCCATTCTTCCAATGTCATAAAAGCCTACTGTATGTTATATATTTGAATCTTTGCCATCTGCACATAGGTGTATTGATCTTAACTAATCTATAATTGTCACCAGATCAAAGCTGATAAATAAATTAAGTAGAAGAATTATATGTTGGAATGCTGAATGAGCATTTCAACATAATAACACTGTAATATATTCTAACTTACATTTCTGATAATAATCCTTTTATTAACACTGGAATCTAATGACTCAAAACACTTCAATATATTGTATTTATAACATGTTGCAACCATCCCCAAACAGTGGTGCAAGTGTTCCAGGCCCTGGGACAGTTGCACCATCTGACTTTTTGCTTCCAAAATGCAAATTATGAAGAAAATACTTTCTGTAATCATCTTTAAATGGTTTTGACTATTAACAGACAGATGTAAGATTATTGTATAAAAATTTGGTTTGTCTAATCCAAACTATGTCTGAGTAACAGAGTCAAATGCAAAAAGTGTTGCAACTGTCCCCGATCTCCCCTACATTATTTCCACATGATTTTTTTCGTGGAGAACAATGTTCATGAAATGATTGTGTTGTCTTCCTTGCACAGGATACATACTTTACAGTAAAGTGTACTGTAGGCTTTTATATCATGAGATTTAACACAGGTATGTTTTTTTTTTTAATCATGTTGTGTGACGGGTTGAAGTGTGTGTTGTTGAAGTGAGAGGATGAGTAGTGTTTTGATTTGAGATGATGGAGTTTGAGGAGGTGGGCATTGGGTTAAAACATTTCAGGCAGAGTGATGGATGGATATAACTACAGTATGGAACCCCAAAATATTCAAAATTAAATAAATAAAAACAACATTTTGAAATAAATACCATTTTGATAAATAACAAATATATAATATGGCCATTAAATTGTAAAATAAGGCAATATTATTATGAAATATGTTTTATTATTCTTTAATATCGAATTATTATAATTAAATATTTCATAATTATCATTTTAACAATTTCATACTTTTTAAAATAATTACTTTTTATTTATTTTCCAAGCTTTTATAAAATAAAAAAAAAACGTTTTTTACAAAGTCCATTTTCATTTCATAATGTCCTTTTCCACAATGGCCTTTTTATTTTAGAATGTCATTTTCAGCAGAATGACTTGGTCTGTCAATCAAAGCACACAAAGCAGAGCCAATTAAAGCAGCACTGATTCCGCCTTTTTAGCTCTTAAGCCCCATTTCCACCAGAGGGTTCAGTTCGGTTCGTCTTGGTACGGCTCGCTTTTTGTGGCGTTTCCATAACCTAAAACCGGGACAGGACCCCTTATAAGCGAACCGTACCGTCTTACTTTTTGGGACCCTTCTGTTGGGTGCCAAGCACACCGATCCAACCCCAGAAGCTGGAGCTAGAAACACTGCAGCCCGTTGATTGGTCGAAGGAGACGTCACTTTCCGTGCGACAGCGGTAATAAAGAACAACACAGCCCCGCAATGTTTAAATCTCCACTCGTCTTCGTGAAGATAACTCTCAAGACTTTTTTGATAGGAAAATGGCATCAAGATCGAGCGTCCCATGGTCTACTGTGGAGGTGCAAACCTTCCTCAGTATTCTTGGTGAAGAGAATAGTTGCTCTTTGTTTACTGTGTCACGTTTTCTTCTTCGTTGCATTTAATAGCCGGGTACACTGTGTCGCGCTGCTATGACGTCATGCTATCGGCATCCGGCTTACACGCCGCCTACCACGCTGGGTACGGCTGGCTGTGGAAACACAACCAGGATCAGGCTTTACCGATCCGACCTGAGCCAAACCATGCCGATCTATACCGGACCACTTGGTGGAAACGGGGCTTTAGGGGCCTCTATTGTCGTTGAGTGTAACTGCACGGTTACAAAAACAGAGCGCCTCACACCAGTTTTTTAGTGTGGAAGTGTTCCTACCATCCACATCGAAGTTACATAGTGCCAATGAAGGTGATACAGACTCCCTCAGACTATGACAGAGGTGTCATTCAACCTGTTGTAAGGTGATGTACCATCACAATGATGATTGATTGACCAAGTTATTCTGCTGAAAAACGACATTATGAAATAAAAAGGCCATTGTGGAAGAGGACATTATGAAATAAAAATGGACTTTGTAAAAAACGTTTTTTTTATTTTATAAAAGATTGGAAAATAAATAAAAAGTCATTATTTTAAAAAGTATGAAATTGTTAAAATGATAATTATGAAATATTCAATTATAATAATTCGATATTAAAGAATAATAAAACATATTTCATATGAATATTGCCTTATTCTACAATTTAATGGCCATATTATATATTTGTCTGTTATTTATCAAAATGGTATTTATTTCAAAATGTTGTTATTTATTTAATTTTGAATATTTTGGGGTTCCATACTTCAACACTTAACTTTTGAGACGTTAACTAATTAAACCACCACACTTTTTGAGGGCTGAGGAAAGTAATGTAAAAACAGCATGTATATGATGCTGACCGTGCCTGTTTTGTTCATCGCACATCACAAGTTTAACCTCACGTTCCTCTCAAGTTATACTTTTTCATTCATCACTGCAGTGACAGAGTCAGACGGCCTCAGTGTGTAGTCTGCGCAGTCAAGCTCCTAGGACAAATATGCGCAGATCCAGTCATACTTTAAAAGCAAAAAACACCCTTCAGTCGCCATCATTCAGCAAACAGTGATTCAATTATTTCCC
This sequence comes from Cetoscarus ocellatus, assembly GCA_037902135.1. NCBI lineage: Eukaryota > Metazoa > Chordata > Actinopteri > Labriformes > Labridae > Cetoscarus > Cetoscarus ocellatus. The sequence continues at coordinate 113,681 of JBAMNC010001627.1, read as the reverse complement.
TTCATCTACGGCACAGTACTGGTCCACAGCCTGGTGGTTGAAGACCTCTGGTGTCGATGATCTGATGCGAGTGTTCTTCAGAATTGGCTCAAGTCTAAAGAAATGCTGCTTATTTTCACAGTGTTGTAATCAGTGTTCAGTTGCCGCACTTGTCAGAGTGCAGTAAGCCAGTAACTGGAGGCCTACCCTGTCATAATGTTAACATCAGTACAGCTCCCATGCAGCTGTTGACTTTCAGTTTAGAGGGTGCACTTTAATTCTGTTGTATTTAACATGGAAGCATTCACTAATCTAAGCTTCCCTAAACAAGTGCAAAGCTATCATGTCTGTGGGGGTTTATGTTTTGACTTACAGTGTTGCAGTTAAGTCCACGACTCGATCAGCTCATTTTCTCTCAGAATCATATTAACTCTGCAACAACTTCCACTCAAATCTTTTTCAGATTAGGGGTGTGCAACCTAAATTATTGGCTTATTGAAGCTTAGAAATGCCCAACAGTACAAACATAGCATTTTGTTTCCTGTTTTTTTGAGTGTCTTTTGGTGCTCTCCACATGCAGCATCTCCTCATGTGTTGCATCTGTCCATGTATTACCCACACATCGCTGCACTGACCCGCGAGTGTGACAAATAACAAGACACTCAAGCTTGAAAGAGATGGACATTTTGTTTAAGTCACCCACAACACTTCCAAACAGTCAAATTGTGTACTGACATTACAACCTTTTTCTCAGCATTTTGACTTTTTCTTAAAGTTCATGTTAAGAAAAGCAAATCTTCCTCTCATTGTTTCTTTCCCTTGCCTGGCTCTAATCATGTTTCGTAGATCACGTGTGTGGGGATGGGAGTGTGAGAATAGGTCCACAGCAGGTAAAGAACTCTGATGGACCTTTGTCTCGTCTGCAGATGGTTGTCTATTCAAACGGTCTTCCTCTGAAAGGAAGTTGAGGCTGCAATTTCAGAAACAAAGAAGGAAAAAAGTGACCCAGAAGGTTTTTTCTGATTGTCTTTCATTTCTCCTGTCTTCTTCTTTTATAAAAACAGATAACATCCGGCTTTGTGACTTCATTTATGTTTCTACCTTTAGAGGAGCAATGTCTGTACATTCACAGTTTTGTAATGACTCAGTCTTAAGTGCATTATGTTCATTCTTCAGCGTCTTTCTAACCTCTCTTTTTTTCTCTCTGCCCTGCTGCTGCTAATGCTACCATTCTGGTCGCTCTGACACGTCCTTACGCTCAGCCTCTGTCCCAAAATGCTGCTTCTGTCAGAAATGTGTCAGCCATATCTTAATGCATGTGAAAGAGTAACACCAATCTCTTATGTAACTACAATAACAAGTTTTTATTTTGCTTACCTGTCAGCAAGTGTTATTTTATGCTGTTGTATATGTTTTGTCTTTAATTGAGAGATAAGTACAATCATTTTACCTAAAGAACATTTTTGCAAAATCATACATGCATTTTCAAAATTGTTTTTTTCCTGATTAGTCCTCATTTTGTTTTTTAATGAAAAATGACACATAGCTTTTATAGTACACGATGCATGGAGGCTCAGTCTTTCTTCTGGAAAGAGAATAATGTTTAATTTTTGCTGGAGTACTTTACAAACTAAATAACAGATATTGTTATAAATAAAATTTTAAAACTTGTACAGAAAACAAACCAGTGTGCTTTGTGTTTATTTTTTATATATACTGAAAAAAATGAAAGAACATTTCAGAGTGTGAACGTTTGTTTAATGATTTTAAAGACAGGGAATTTTAATTTGAAGGCTAGATTCTTAATAATACATAATCATATGATTAAATCATTTCAAAAACTGAATCAGTCAGAAAGAGTAGAGTTACCTTATGAAGAAAACGATTAAACAATACCAACAGAGAGGTTCAAGCTGTCCTGTGCTCCTTTTACAAATCAATACTTCTTGAGAAAACAAAGATTAGAAACAGCATAATAATAGAATAGTACAATTTTTTTATATCTTTGCCTGGCTATTTGATCAAGCTTGTCCTGGTCACTGTGTTTTCACTCAATGCCTTTAGCTTTCAGCTCGTCTTTGACTCTGCTCAGGTAATCATCATCAGGATACCCGAAACTGTGGAGAAGAGAACAAGCATAAGTTATTTTTTCTGACATTAAAAAAATCAGAACTTAGCAGAACAATGCTCCCCACACATGGACAAAACTTGAGTGCGCCACCTGGTTAGATTTACTCAAACCAAGTGCGTTTGCTGCCCGTTTTCCTTTCTCTCTTTTTTAGTATATTTTCACCATCAACTTGCATGAAAGAGGCGTCCATGAAAAAGGCCCCTCTCTTTGTGTACATGAAATTCAGTGTTTGCCTCGCTTGTTCACTGCTGCTGTAAAACTGTTACCCTTTTTAAGGATAATTAAATTTACCTCAACCTTGACCTCCAGTAAAAGCACCAGTTAAAGTCAGAGACACAGCCTCTTTAAAAAAAAATAAACTCAAGTTTGCCAATGTCAAGAAAAAAAAATGTAGCTCATTGTTGTCAAAATGATCCTGTACTCCTTCACTCTAGGATAACAGTTGCCGCACTCAACAACAGGCCTTCATACAAGCAGCTCACCTACTTTAAATATAGAGCATGTGGTATTACTTAAGCATCCTTGTTGAAGGTATTGCTCATACAAAATGTCAAAGCAGGAACAACTCAGCCCCTTAAGTCCTAAAGGCCCTGCAGCCCAAGACGCCCCATCCTTGCCCATCAAATGACCTGAAATGTCCTGCTGTGTAGAGTGGCATAATACCTTACCTGTTCTGCTCTTTAAAACAATGTTTGACGCCCTCACGTAATCAGTGAGAGTGAAAAACTATTAAGCTACTATGGAACTACAACTTGGTGGTTCAATGTAAAGCAACTCCAATATTTCCAATGTATAACATCTTATGTAATCTCTTGTTTAAGAGTTTCCTCATAATCAGGTGACCTGATCAAGATGGTCCTCATGGCTGTGGCAGTAGTTTATGAATAACTGATCATTAAAAACCACTTAAATCCTTGCTGTCGGGTCCTGTTTTTGTAGTCCTTGTTAGCCGTTAGTTAGCAACCATCATTTTAACCACACTACAGTTTAAGATTCAAAAGCAGGCAACATCAGGTGCATTTTATTATCTCCCATTACCATTTACAAATCTCATGTGTGTGTTCACCAGGAACCTTTATCCAAAACCCCTATTCTAAATCCCATTTACTCTGGAGGGTAAGGGTCTGGGTTTTGGACTCTTTTGGGCATGGAAGGGTCATGCACATCCTCATGTGTTAGTCCAACCCATTCACACCAACAAAAAAAAGTCCGAAATTATCCGAACTTCACATGGTTGAAAGCAAACAGCTGAGTTTTTCACTCGAACTTCACCCAGATAATTTCTTGCACCCCTCCAGTATTTTAGCCGTGTAAATTCTGAGAGAGCCGATGTCTGACGCTGCAGCAAATTAGGCCAGTGAAGAGGGCTGATGAAATCATCCTGTGTGACCGGTGTGAAACCAGAAAAGGGAGACTTGACAGGACGGATAAAAACAACTGCCAGGAAAAGTTTATTTGACTGCAAGGAGAGTAACATGAACAAATGTGTGTCTGGACATATTAACTCTTTAATGCCTGAAAACACAAATTATAGCCAGAAAATTCTAATTTTTTGGAGCTGTAATGTTTATTTCACTTTCTACTGAAATCCTAAAAAAATCAAAATTTCCATAAAATGTTAACATATATATTTTTTCTATCTCATTTAATACATTAGGTGTTTCTGGCAACTGATAATCCATTTAAGGACATTTTTATCTTTTTCCTGATAGTATTCAGATGTGTTTTCAGTAATTTGTTGATCATATTGATTAGATAGATGTGTCTTAAAAGTATTTATCAAATATGATACAACAGGCACCTCTCAACTCTTTTGCTGATGCTGTTGATACACTTTCAAACATGTAACACTAAAGTTAGGATATGAATTGCTCGTCCACTCTCCTATTATGTGCAATCTGTCTATACTGTTGAGTTTAGGAGGCCGGAGGGCTTTAAAAAGAAAGAACCCCTGCACTGTGGCAGCAGGTATGAGGACCAAAGCCAATATGATGACTTCATGGGATCAGATTAATTTAATAAAATACAACATTAATGTAACACTGTAAATGTGCTTTATAAAAAGCATCCTTGAAGAAAATGTACTTCTCTGTGACATGTGACTTAGCCACTCTCTTTCTTTCCCTAAGAAACAGACTATTATTAGCACTTCCTTGTTCTCAAACCCCCAGAGTAAACGCAATTTAGAATCCTGGTTTCAGATAACTGCCTGAAATAAAGTTTGCGGTGAACACAGGCACATGAGATTTTCAGTGTGTAACGGGAAAATATAAAATGCTTCTGATGTTGTCTGCAAAATGACAACTGAAACCAACCAACCACCTACCAAGGACTTAAAAAATGGATGGGGACCCAACAGCAAGCATTTCTGATTGTTTTTTTAATAATCCGTTATTCATACACGACTGCAACATCCATGAAGACTAACTTGATCAGGCCACACAATCATAAGGAAATTCGCAAACAAGAGGTCACTTAAGATGTTATACTTTGGAAATATTGTAGTTCCTTTTAGGTTGAACCACCACGTTGTAGTTCCATAATAACTCAATAATAGATTTTCACTCTTGACAGTTACATTTTAAAGCTCATGGCTTAAAACATTGTGAAAAGTTTGTCAAGATTATCCAAAAGAGCAGAACATGTAAGTTTCATAATTTTTCGTTCACTACAGAACTTATTATCAGCATTGATATACGACTGAGAAAAATCCCATACTTAGTGGACTTGCAGTTGAGGTAACCAGTCGATACTAACTTCAGCATTGGCCTACAAAAATATGTCATCCTGCACCAGTCTGTGAGGACCCACCTGAGGTTAGCTGCAGGAACACAGCAACACAATCACACACTCACACACCCACAACACTTCCAAACAGTCAATCGGCACACCAAGTATTAGAGAGGGTATGCACATAATGTCACAGTCATGGCTAGTGAGTGAAATTCCACTGGGTGTCTAAAAAGTCTTTTTCAGTAATTATTACTTGACAATGTTCTCTGTGGGCAGTATAAATACTCTGGAAACATTTGAAGAAATGTTATAAAGAGGATGTTACAGCAGCAAATACGGTCTTATATCAGAGCTACAGACATTCAGCTAATGGCTAATGCACCCTGAACTCCACTTCATTCTACATCTACTTGCTTTAACCTTAAAGATAAATTTAGGCTTAAAAGTTTAGCAAACCATTCACCAATTAAAAGACAAACCTAAGATAACAAAGCACTGAGGACATCATATGTTTATGCTTGTAGCCGAGACCTGCATAAAACTAGTCTAGTGAATGTGGTTATTTTGACAGCTGATGACTAAAACAGCAGCCAAAAGTTTTCAGCAGGGAGAATGCTGGCTGCTCGTCTTGGTGAAACTACTAGCTCAAGGTGGACATTTTACAAATTGTCACTTGAAATTAGGTCAATAAATAAACACATCTACTATTTGGCCAAATACTTGTGACTTTTCTCTACATATATTTCATAAGTGGAAAGTATCTGACTTAATGGCAGCTCCTGTTTTTTATTACTGAAACATTAAAGTTTTAGAGTTTTATTGTATACACCACTCACATTAAAAAAAAACAGAGCTTTGTCCTGTGGCCTTATAAAAGTAACTTTACAGCTCTTAGAGACTGATTTGATCATTTTTAACATACTACATCAGCTGAGGACCTAAACTGCCTGTGATGAATATCATCAACAATAATTACTGAAAATAATTACTTAAAAGTATTTCTCCAATCTCTCCCCACTATGTGCTATCAGCCACTGGAACTGTGGGTCTTGTGGGCATATTGTCACATCAGTGCATTCCCTCTGTATCATACTGTTGGATACCCTGCCTAATTAAAAAAAAAACATGTCAATATCATACCATTGTGGTCCTCCACTCGCTGACGTCTTGTGGTGAATGTCGTTCCAGGTCACCTGATCCTCCATCCCAGTTGTTCTTGATGTTCCAACAGTGAAAATGAGCTTCTGCTCAAACGCTCTCCTCAACAGATGAAGCACTTCATTGCCCTCTTTGTTGTCTGGCAGATATGCTGTTCTGCTAATCCCGTTATAGGGCTTCCCAGGATTCGGATGCTTTTCCTACAAAAAGAGGGTGTGAATAGAACAAAGGGACAATGACAACAAAAAATCCCATGATTTTTAAAATACACTCCCTGGTGGCTTTTTTTAATCAAATTTGTGTCAATAGTCTTTCCCTGACACCCCAACATAAGAAAAATCCTGGATCTCCCCCTGTTGCTAGCTCCATCTATCTGAAAAATAGTTACCAAACAGTCCATGTGAAATTTTACACCTACTGATGTCATTAAGGAATATACACTAACAGAGCCTGAGGTTTGTTCAGCCCATAGGCAGCTCCAGTGGAAGGAACCTGTCTAGGCATGTCTGATCGGCCACAGTAAACATAAGAGCACAGCACTGGAGAGCTGAAGCCATATCCACCTCTTGAGAGGGGCATGGTCAGCTACAGCTCATGAGAATTAATACTAAAACAACCTGTTGATACAGAGGGGCTTATAGACGCCCCAAAGTTCAATATCTTAATGGATTTTGGCTTGATGAATAAAACATGGGACCCTGGACATCAAGTTTTAAAACTGACACATTTTCAAAGTAATAAAACTCATGTACCGTCTGTATTCCTCCTGGAATATCATAAGTGATGACAATTCGGCGACAATTTGGAAATCCAGGGAGTGGCTGCACCTTGTGGTTCCATGTCATTTTTCCATGAGGCTGGTCTCCCTCTATCCTCCCAAAGATTTGTTGGCACACAGGGCAGATGGGTCCCTTAACTGCTATTGCCTGCTCCAGGCATTCGTCACAAAACTCATGTTTGCACTTCAGCTGTTTCTTCTTCATGAACGTGTCCATGCATATAGGACAGAGATCTTCTTTGCTGTCTCCCCCTGTGGCTCCCTCTGCTTTAGGTTCCTTAGGATAGTGTATGTTGTAGCCTGGTTTCATGTTCATATCAGATTCATTGGAGGCCCTCTCTGATGCATGAACACCACCACCAGTAGAGTCCATACTCAAGCCATTCAACCCTGTGGCACCAAGGCTTTGGGGAAAGTTACATGGGGATGTGGTGACCTTCTGGTACAGACGAAGAAGAGCTCTGAGAGCATGCATCTCCATCAGTGCATTCATGCCAGATCCTCTGAACTTAGCTGTGACTACAAGTTGGTCTTTGCTGACACTTGATGGGTTGAAGTCTACACCAAACTTCTTTTCCATCTTTGCTGTTTCATCAGAGAAGGAGGTTTGAATCAGTTGCCAGCTGTGTTCCTCCATGCTGAGCCCCATTTCAAGGAGAGGGTCTTTGATGCTCATGTTGATTTTTGCTGTTGAGTTGTAAAAGGTCTCCATAGGCTCTTCATTTGACTCTTCAACAGGAGGCTTCATATTTGAGTTTGTATCGAAAACTTGAAGGACAGCATCAACACTCTGGCTTGACCCCCATATGGTCATGTCTTCAGGAGATAAAGTCAGCACAATCTTGCCCTCCTTCCTCTGGACAATATTCAGGGCATCATTAAGCTGCCTGAGATCTCTGTTCTCTAGTGAGTGCTCAGAGCCAGCAGCCTCATCCTGGTGCTTCTTGACAAGGGCTTCAAATTCAGAGACCGCTCCACGAGGGCTTTTATTTGCGTTCTTTGATGTGAATGTCACATGTACGTTTGCAGTCATCTCCACATCGTTCTTTGTTTTTATATGGTCAATTTCCTTCTTGTAGAAGTGGTTCACATACCAGAAAGGGCTCAATGCGAGGATGCTAGTAGGTGACTCTTCACCTGTGGTGGAAACTGCTGCTAGATGGCTACTTTGTCCAGCAGCTTGCTCCTGGATGAAAACACAATAACTCATCTTATTAAATGGTTTAATTTTAAATGGTATTGAACACTAATGGATAAAGAGCCAGTACGCACAGTTTCTGAATTTGAACCACGAACAGAGGGAGGGCTAGCTGAAGCACTCTCTGCATTTTGTGTCTCCAGCTGTGGGGGGTTGGTATTAGTAGAGCTTGTCTGTTCATTATTTTGTTCACACAGTTGACCCCCACCCTGGAAGAAAAAACATAAACAAATTAGCAGAGTTTGATTTTTCTACTTTGCTCATCTTTGATATGACGTGTACATACATCTTGCAAGTTTGGCATGGCTGATGGTGAAAGGTCCAGAGCGCTGCCTGGTATTTGGGTCTGCAGATCTGGCTGTGCCAGAATCACACACTTGATTAAGACTGTTTTCCCATCTTTAAAGGTCAGCGTTTGTCCACAAAGTTTCTGGAGCTCACACAGGGCTAAAAAAGAAGAACAGAAAAGAGTCAGTCTCCAAAAGCAGTGTGATGAAAAGATGGGTGGCAAAATTGGGGACAAAAATTGATGCTTCTTTAAAAGCTCCTTCAAATAAGACAGTGTTTAATAGATGTACCATTCTGGTATTTCGAGTAGCTGCCTTAAGGCAGCAACCTGAACAATTTGCTACTTCAATCTTAATCACTTTTTTTTTTTTTTTTTTTTTGGGGGGGGGGGGGGGGGAATTAAAATGATCCTGTGTTTTGTATGCGATTCATAGTATGGATTTATCATTGTGCAATCTACTATAGATCTAGCCCTTCTTCTAGTGGACCATATTAACGAATCAGCAAGCAGAGAGACCTTGTTTGTGTCAAATAGTGGAAACTTGGACAACTTCACAGCTCTGCTTTAGCTCAGCTGTGCTTTATCTTTGGCAAAATGTGATGTGTACTATACCTCTAACTCAGGGATTCCCAGATTTTGTGGCCTGACGCATCAGAGGGACTTCTCAAAATATCCATGGGATATATTTCAAGTCCATCTGGGCAACATGGGATGTGCAGGTTAGAGACCACTATGAAACAATGTACTGGGCAATAATTAAGAAAATATTTTACATGAATTGCACAAAGTAAAACCCTAGAATGAGCTTTGGAGTCATTGTATTTTACTTCTGCATTAAAACGTTTGACTAGCTGTGACGTCACAAGAAGAGGCATCTCTGAGTTAGCCTTTATTTTACATTAATAAATGTGGATCATAATTACAGTTTTATTGATAGACGAGGATGTTTTTTACCTATATGTTTACATTTGTCAACATACTTTGGATAGAGAAGCTGTGAGGTAAGTAGAAACAGGTCAGGATGAGGAAAAATAACAGCTGAAGAGGAGAAATAAAATTTTAGTTGGACGTTTACCAGCAGAGATCAGATCAGGACTGAGTAGTGTAAGAGCAATGTCTGACGATATGTTCATGCTGAAAATGACCACATTTTTACCTGAACTGTTTTAAAATCATGTTAAACCACAGCAGAGTCATCACTGGCATACAGGCTTTGTCTAAAGTGTGTTTTTTATTTAGTATTCACCATCAAAACTTATGTTTAAGACCTACTCCCCCTCCAGCCTGTTGTATTCGCCCCGTGAGCCTATTGGAGTAGAGACAGAAGCCTGTAAAAGTCCGTGTAAAGTTTATTAGACTAGAGGAAGATGTTTTTATCACTGTTAGAGAGGCTCTCTGTGAGTTTCAGGTGTTACTGCTGAGTGACTGAGGAGCTGTGAGCCTCCACCTCCCATTCAGATTCATTCAGGTTAAGCTGCTGCTGCTGTAAATGACCCTGCATCATGTTGAGCTGTTTCAACTTGTGCTCAGACTCTCAAAAACCTGCTACTGTACATTGATTATGATTACAGTCATGTAGCACCTCTTGTGATGTAATCTGACGTGGTGTAGGGAAATAAAACATTCTGGCAGCCTCATTGAAAATAGACACTTCTCGTCAAATTTTGAGCCTTTTTCTTATGGAAAAATGTTGAAAATCTATTGTTACCTAACATAACAGATCTTGATAAACAAGGTTTTGTGTTAATGTCAAAATAAATTTAAAAGCAGGATCCAGGATGCTGATGCTAAGTCGACTGCCAGTGTGCCCAATCTGCAGCTGCATGTCTGCCCCTGCTCGCTGACCCTATTCCAACTCAACTTCAAATCAACCTCTCTCACCTCTCTTCACTGTCTCTCAGCTATTAAATAAGAGAAAAGTCCAAAAATAATTTAAAAAGAGCATTGGTTCCCAGCATAACTGCTGTCACGTGTAAACTTACATCTTGAGGATTTGTTTACATTTTACTGTCATTGCAGCATGTATCTAACCTAATATCAAACCCATAATGGAGGAGGTTGTGTTTTTGCAGTTGTTTGTTTGTTTTTTAGTCCGTTTTGTTCATGTATAATGTCTTGTCTTTGTGTGTCCTATTTTATTTTGAAAATTCCTGTCTTCCCTTGTCTTGATTGTTTGTACCCTTGTGTCACTTTCCAGCGTTCTATTCATAGCCATAGTTTTGATCACAATCCTCTTTGTTCAGACCTCGTCTTTTTGCCTCATGTTTTTTGGATACCTCTGTCTGATTCTGCCTGCTTTTTGCTTTTTGTGTCTTTTATGTTTGAGGCTACAGTTGAAAATTAGCATTGTGCTAAATCTGGCATATTTACATTGGTATTGTATGGACTCCCAAGATATTGTACGTTCATCAATATGCACTGTCCTGTTCAAATATAAATCTAAATAAATAAGCCAGCTACCACCTTAACTGGCAAATTACCTGTGGGAAAGAATGCAACTTATCTTAGAGCTCCTGTGAGGAACTTTTGATTTGGTTGATTTTGCCACCTACTAGCGGTCAAAACATTATTTCTTATCTTTTCCTGGACATGTGTAATTTAAGTATTGTGACTTTTAAAACCCCCACCCTATTGTCTTTAAAAGTAAAAGAAGTATTACATGTTGTGAATCTTTGTCCTGGGAAATGTATACAAAAAAAAAAGGAAAAAGAAAAAAAATGCTGCTATTTGTCTCATCAGACATCTACTTGTGCAGCTGGGGTGGAGAGTAATTTCATTTCTTGAAGTTACTGTAATTGACAGGTTTTTTATGTGCTTGTTCTTTGTACCCCCGCCAAGGAGGTTGTTTTTGGCCCTAAATGTTTGTTTGTCTGTTTGTTAGAAAGATTACACAAAAACTACTGGATTGATTTACATAAAAATTTTATCAAAATTGTGGTTTGATCCAAGGAAGAAGTCGTTACATTTTGGTGGTGATCCATATATTTGTCTGGATGCAAAAAATTCCCAAATTTTTGAAAAATCCCACAAGTTAACATTGGGCTGAATTTTAAAAAATCATATCTCTGCCATCACTTCATGAATTCACTTCAAATTTTACAGGATAATATATACAATATATCTCTATCATTAACATAAATATCATGTGGATCTATTTGAGATTGACGTCACAAAAAAACACTGAAGTTTATAATGGGAAATCCCATTCATTTCTCTTCAGCTGCTGTGAGGGTTTAGCCCCCTTATGCCATTATGGGAATTGTAGTTTAATTGCAATCTGACGTCAACGATTTTCAAGCCTATGTGACTTCATTTCCCAGCTTACCTTGCAATGCCGGCAGTGGAGCTCTCCACATGCAGAGACAAGAGTGGAGACTCTGCCATCCTTCTGGAGAGCGTGGTGATCCAGAATTGCATCTTTTACAGGGGTTGTAGAAAAGCCACTGCCCTAACTGAGCTGCCAGGCGAAGGTCCCCACTCTCTTGAGTGCTTTTCTAGTTTGAGTAGTTTTGTGAACTGTTACTTGAGTATGTTTTTTGGAATCTTTTGTACTTGGTTACATTTGTCTTAGCACCTAAGTGCTGAGTAAAATATTAATAAAAAGCTAAACTGATTAATTTTTTTTAACTCAAGTAGATTCTACTATTACTTGTGCTTGGGTAAATATCAACAAAGTTACTTAATTTTACTTGAGTGCAATATTTGTGTACTGTCCCCACCCCTGTTATACACAATAATCTGCTTCTCGTGTTCTCTGCATATGGAGGTCACATCAAGGCATAAGTTTCAATCTGAATCATACTTGACTAAAAACTCAAAGGGTTTTTAACACTGTACCTGGAGCAGGTTTAATCTTTATCACAGCTCTTCCATCATCTAAGATGTTGGAAACAATGTAGTTTTGCTTGAATTTGTTGTTGTTGGCCCATGTCTGAAGAGTCTTCTCTAGTTTTTTTTTACAGCTCTGTGGTTGATTTTCCTCAGACCACTGGATGTTCAGCATCACTTGAGCATCAGTGCCATCCTGTGGTAGGACATAAACAACAAACATGTTCCAGCCTTAGGGGGTAAGCAGGGACAAAACATGCCACTCAATAACATACAGTTAAAGCAACTTCATGTCTGTAAGGATCAATAAATGAACATGGAGTTGGTGCTCTGCAGTATTTTAGATGAAATAGAGCAGTGGTTCTCAAATAGTGTGATGGGAGACAAGTCCAGGTGTGCTCTGGGAATTTGTATAACCATGTGTTATTACTACAACTATATGGCAGCTGATGATTTGGTGTTGTATTTACTCTATCAGAACTTTAAATAGTTTAATTTCTGTCTAAAAGTGCTAATTCAGTTACTTAAACAACTGCAAGGCCTTTATGAGTTCTGCAGTTAACAGAACAAGCAGGTTAGAAGAGTGACTGAAAAAGACCCTATTTGGTGTTTTTCAGAGCCTTAAAATCATAAAGTTTTAAAGTTGATCATCATTCAATAACTATCAACTATTTAAAGAACATCAGCATTGAGCATTAAATTAAACCAAAATGCCATACTTCCTTGAAAACAAACTAATAACTGAGTCTTCTTTGTTAAAAGTAAATTTCTAACAACAAAATAGCACATGGTTACAACATGATACGTTTAAGGTCAGCTCAGAAAAATACCTGTTGGGTGAATTTGTGTAAAATATAATTTTGAAGTATTTAAATGCAGCATTGTTAGGAAGAAAAATCACATTTGGAAAAAAAAGAAATGCAATTTATCAGACCTAAAGATGTTTTATTTAGCCTTAAAACCTGTTCATGTATTTTGATGCTGCTAGGGTATGTTTACAATTACTTATGAACAAAACCACTTGTTTACATATAGCAAGTACCCTAGATGGTGCTGAATTCTCTCTGTCTCAGATGCTCTGTGAGAGCACCTGCCTATTTAACACCCCCCCTCATAAGCCAAGTCCACTCTGATTGGTTGACAGGTCAAGTCTGTAGTAATTGGTAAGTTCGATGCTGCTCCTGCCATTTGGTTAACAACTCTGCATTCAGTCTAACATCTGTGCCCTGCAGTGGACTTATTGTAGTGCGCTAATGAGCTTAATCTGATGGAAAATCAATGTTAGTATGTCACACTGGTGGTGGGCTGGAGAATGAGACCTTTCAGGAAGCCACATAGGATGGGAGAGGGAAAGGTCACTTTTACTTATTTGTCTTCTTTATAAAAGTGCTGTATCACAAAGAGAAGATATGTTTAATATACTGAAGGGATATAAAATTAAAAAAAAACATGATATGGGTTCTTCAAAATGTTTCATGTGTGGTACAGTTTGTCAATTGCTTAGGTTTGTAAATCAAGAAAAAAAATGAACAAAATAATCACGTACTGTGGCTCATGTGAAAGAGGCCACTTTACAGTGGTATGAATATGGTGTGCCTTGAGCTTTTGGCTTGGTCCTTGGTGTGCCTTTGGCAAAAATAGTTTAACCCCACTGAAATAGAGGGTGGCTGAGGTTGACAGCCAAAGTGTAGCAGAGGGAAAGATAGTACATAATTATGTCACTTGACACCATGCTAGCAATTGAAACTTCATACTTTCACTTTCAAGAAGGCCGATGAAGGGGGACAAAATGGCAGTGCACTCACATATACACACAGATATTATGTAGCCTACATACCTGATCAGAATTGTCAGGAGCTGTCACAGGGCCTGGAGTCAACTGGGCAAACACAAGCAGAAAGTCAATGTAACGAATACAGTTTTTATTTTATTAAGTTGCTGGGTTACAACAAAGGAAAACAACATGTGATGAGTCAATTAGGTATTCGTACACTCAGGTACAGGTCAGGGGTGGAAAGCATCCATAAACAGTGTACTTATGTAAAATGGTTTTTAACTCCCACAATTTTGGGGCTAGAAGTCTCAAATGCTTACGTGATGTGCCAAAATCTACTAATAAAAACACTGTGGGCTTCTGCAAGAGTATCAGTGTAACTCGATGTCAAATACAAACTGCTCCTTTGTTACAAATCTACCCCATGACCAGGCAGGGGAGGATCTATGGGTGGGTCTGGATGTGGACAGGCCCACCCACACTGAGAGAAGCCCAACCAATTGGTGTCACGCAAATAATAAAATATGAATAAATGAACAAAAAAAATCCTCATCAAACAATATGTTTTTTTTTTCCTAATGAAGTTGAGGTTTTGAAGAATGCAGGGCAGCTACTTAAAGTGATTAATATTCAGAACACAATTTCTTCACTGAAAATATATTTTTGTTAGTTTAATATATTAAAAGAGAAGTATTTCAGCTTAAATAAACATGATTTGGGCTCTTTGAAATGTTTTATTTGTAGTATAGTTTGTCAATTGCTCTTAGGTTTGTAGATCAAGAAAATAAATGAACACAATAATCACATACTGTGGCTCATGTAAAAGAGGCTACTTTACAAGGATATGAATATGGTGTGCCTTGAGCTTTTGGCTTGGTCCTTGGTGTGCCTTTGGCAAAAATAGTTTAACCCCACTGAAATAGAGGGTGGCTGGGGTTGGCAGCCAAAGTGTAGTAGAGGGAAAGATGATGCAGTGATATGTCACCTGACACCATACTAGCAATTGAAACTTCATACTTTCACTTTCAAGAAGGCTGATAGAGGGCGATGAAATGGCAACGCACTCACATTTACACACAGATATTATGATGCCTACGTACCCGATCAGAATTGTCCTGAGATGTCGAAGATCCTGAAATCCACTGGGCAAACACAAGCACAAAGTTTATGTAACAAATACAGGTTTCATGTTATCAAGTTGCTGGATCACGACAAAGGAAGACAACATGTGATGAGTCAATCAGGAATTTGTACACACAAGTAATGGTCTGGCGTGGAAAGAGTCCATAAACAGTGTACTTGTGTAAAATAGTTTGTAACTCCCACAATTTTGGGGCTAGAAGTCTCAAACGCTTACGTGATGTGCCCATATCTACTAATAAAAACACTGTCGACTTCTGCAAGATTATCAGTGTAACTCGTGTCAAATACAAACTGCTCCTTTGTAACAAATCTACCCCATGGCCAAGCAGGGGAGGATCTATGGGTGGGTCTGGATGTGGACAGGCCCACCCAATTGGTGTCATGCAAATAAAAAAAGTATGAATAAATAAAATAAACTCATCAAACAATATATGTTTTTTTTCTTTATTAAGTTGTAAAGAATGCAGGGCAGCTACTTAAAGTGATTAATATTCAGAAATACAGATTCAGTATTTTAATATATTAAAAGAGAAGTATTTCAGCTTAAATAAACATGATATGGGTTCTTTAAAATGTTTCATTTGCGGTACGGTTTGTCAATTGTTCTTAGGTTTGTAGATCAATAAAATAAATGAACAGAATAATCACATACTGTGACTCATGTAAAAGAGGCTACTTTACAGTGGTATGAATATGGTGTGCCTTGAGCTTTTGGCTTGGTCCTTGGAGTGCCTTTGGCAAAAATAGTTTAAAACCACTGAAATAGAGGGTGGCTGAGGTTGGCAGCCAAAGTGTAGTAGAGGGAAAGATGATACAGTGATATGTCATCCAACACCATGATTGCGATTCAACTTCATACTTTCAATTTCAAGAAGGCCGAGGGAGGGCAACAAAATGGAAATGCACTCACAAATACACACAGATATTATGATGCCTACGTACCTGGCCAGAAGTGTCCTGAGATTTCATAGTTCCCAGAGTCCACTGGGCAAACACAAGCAGAAAGTTTATGTAACAAATATAGGTTTTATTTTATTAAGTTGCTGGATCTCAACAAAGGAAAACAGCATGTGATGAGTCAATCAGGTATTAGTAAACTTGAGTACAGGTCAGGGGTGGAAAGAGTCCATCAACAGTGAATTCAAGTAAAATAGTTTGTAACTCCCACAATTTTGGGACTAGAAATCTCAAACTCTTATGTCATGTGCCCATATCTACATATAAAAACACTGTGGACTTCTGCAAGAGTATTAGTGACTCTGTAAATTGATGTCAAATACAAACTGCTCCTTTGTTACAAACCCGTCCCACGACCAGGCAAGGGCAGATCTATTTGTGGGTCTGGATGTGCACAGACCAACCCACACTGAGAGATAGCTCACCCATTCCATGTCATCCAAATAAAATATGAGTAAATAAAAAAAACCTCATCAAACAATACATGTTTTTTTCTGAATGAAGTTCTGGTTTTGAAGAATGCAGGGCAGCTACTTAAAGTGATTAATATTCAGAACACAATTTCTTCACTGAAAATACAGATTCAGTATTTTAATATATTAAAAGAGAAGTATTTCAGCTTAAATAAACATGATATGGGTTCTTTAAAATGTTTCATTTGCGGTACGGTTTGTCAATTGTTCTTAGGTTTGTAAATCAATAAAATAAATGAACAGAATAATCACATACTGTGGCTCATGTAAAAGAGGCTACTTTACAAGGATATGAATATGGTGTGCCTTGAGCTTTTGGCTTGGTCCTTGGTGTGCCTTTGGCAAAAATAGTTTAAAACCACTGAAATAGAGGGTGGCTGAGGTTGACAGCCAAAGTGTTGCAGAGGGTAAGATGATACAGTGATATATCACCTGACACCATACTAGCAATTGAAACTTCATACTTTCACTTTCAAGAAGGCTGATAGAGGGCGATGAAATGGCAACGCACTCACATATACACACAGATATTATGTAGCCTACGTACCTGATCAGAATTGTCCTGAGATGTCGAAGATCCTGAAATCCACTGGGCAAACACAAGCAGAAAGTTTATGTAACAAATACAGGTTTCATGTTATCAAGTTGCTGGATCACGACAAAGGAAGACAACATGTGATGAGTCAATCAGAAATTTGTACACACAATAATGGTCTAGCGTGGAAAGAGTCCATAAACAGTGTACTTGTGTAAAATAGTTAATAGGCTAGAAGTCCCAGACTTTTTTTGATATGCCCACACCTACAAATGAAGGCACTGTCGACTTCTGCAAGATAATCAGTGTAACTCGATGTCAAATACAAACTGTTCCTTTGTTACAAACCTACCCCACAACCAGGCAGGGGAGGATCTATGGGTTGGTCTGGATGTGGACAGGCCCACCCACACTGAGAGAAAGCCCACCCAATTGGTGTCATGCAAATAATAAAATATGAATAAATGAACAAAATAAATAAATAAATTGATCAAACAATGTATGTTTTTTCTTTAAGAAGTTCAGGTTTTGAAGAATGCAGGGCAGCTACTTCAAGTGATTAATATTCAGAACACAATTTCTTAACTGAAAATAAATTTTCAGTAGTTTCACATATTAAAAGGGAAGTATTTTATCTTAAATATACATGATATGGGCTCTTTTTTTGTTTCATGTGTGGTACAGTTTGTCAATTGTTCCTAGGTTTGTAGATCAAGAAAATAAATGAACAAAATAATCACATACTGTGGCTCATGTAAAAGAGGCTACTTTACAAGGATATGAATATGGTGTGCCTTGAGCTTTTGGCTTGGTCCTTGGTGTGCCTTTGGCAAAAGTTGTTTAACCCCACTGAAATAGAGGGTGGCTGAGGTTGGCAGCCAAAGTGTAGCAGAGGCAAAGATGATGCAGTGATATGTCACCTGACACCATGCTAGCAATTTAACTTTATACTTTCACTTTCAAGAGGGCCGATGGAGGGCGACAAAATGGCAACGCACTCACATATACACACAGATATTACGTAGCCTACGTACCTCATCCGAAGTGCCCTTAGACGTTGGAGCTGGACTGCACTGTACAAAAACAAGCACTAAGAATATGTAACGAATACAAAGGCAGGTAAAGCATACTTCATTCAAAATGTTCCCTTTACGACTGTTTCAATGTTTTCAATAATTTTCTTGATACACTGACATTAATGTGACAAGATCACAGCCTCAGCAGTTTGAACAGGCTGATGTGCGAATTTATGATTACTCACGTCCATGGGCTCTTCCCCCGTGTCGCCTGCAGACATTTTGACCGCTTTATCCTTAAAACACAATACATAGGCTTTAAAACATAAAGGGCAAAATGAAGTTCAGATCTAATCAAAATGGCTCGACTTCCCTTTCGATTACGTCGGCCAACACAAATTTAGAGAGTCAAGACTGCCTTAGATACGGTTAATCATATATTTCCAACACGGGAATGTACAACAGACGGAATATCAACTTTTTAAGAGCATCAAACATCGTTAAACACAAACTAGAGACGCTTACCTTCACCAGGCTTCACTCTCGACGCACTTACTCTTCCAGTAACCTGAAAGTGAAAGCTCCGCGAGACACGTGACGTCACACCAGAGGCTCGCTCCCGTAGACTGTTTTGATATCTACTTAAACGACTGGAGGTAGACGACCAAATAGGTGCGCAAATATTGAACTTTAAAAAAGTTACAGCCACTTTGATCCAATTTAAGTCCTGGTATAGTAGACCTTCGTGAGTCTACTACAGCGGTTAAGCCAGCAGCTCCTCAGTTTTCCGTGATCAAATCAGCCACTCCTAAATTTGAAGTGCTCATGTGTTCGAACCTTTACGGTAAATGCTCCGTGCCAAAGAGCGAGAGGGTGTCAGGCAGGCTGCGCGACTTTGTAATGATTTCCTTTTACCATCCGCCATTTGAGAGTAGATCACTCAAACAGTAAACAGTAAAAGTATCATGTGCTGCTTGCACTCCAAAAAGGTCCTCTGTAAAATAATACCAGTTGTATGGGGCGTATTGGAAGAAACTTGTTCTTATCATTTTAAAAAAGCTGGCCAAAAAAGTTCATATTAAGTTGCGCCATGCATTCGACCTCTGAAGACATATTATTCACTTCCGGCCCATTTATAATGGATATTAGGTACCTTAGAGCCAACGTGAAAGCAAGACTCCTACATTTCACGCTTTTGATGGTTAAGGTAAATAAAACATGATAAAGCCTGCCTGACATCCCCTCTCTGTCTCTTCGGTAAGGTCGGAGCATTTACCGTAAATATTCGAACACATGAGCACTACAAATTTAGGAGCGGCTGGCTTGACCGCAATGTTCCACTCAAATTTAAAAAAAAAAAAAAAAACATCTTTAAAATGTACTTAAAGTAAGCCTATATGTTGTTTAATTAAGTTGCTGGTCACGACTGAGGAAAACAACATGTGAAATCAGCTATTCGTACACACAAGTAGCTACAGGTCAGGCGTGGAAAGAATCCATAAACAGTGTACTCATGTAAAATATTTTGTAACTCCCACAATTTTGGGGCTAGAAGTCTCAAACTCTTATGTGATGTGCCCACATTTACAAAAGACGTCTGCAAGAGTATCAGTGACCCTGATGTCAAATACAAAATGTTCCTTTGTTACAAACCTAACCCACAACCAGGTAGGGGCGGATCAATGGGTTGGTCTGGATGTGCACAGGCCCACCCAATTGCAGTCATGCAAATAATAAAGTATGAATAAAAAAATTAAAAAAAAAGGCTCATCAAACAATATTTTGTTTTTCTTAATGAAGTTCAAGTTTTGAAGAATACAGGGCAGCTACTTAAAGTAATTAATATTCAGAACACAAATTCTTCACTGAAAATACATTTTCAGCAGTTTAAACATTTAAAAGAGAAGTATTTCAACTTTTGAAGCAAGCTGGTTTAACTATTTTATGGTACCGCAAATATAAATACGTTAAAATGCTTCAAAAGTATTTCAATAGATTATTCAGGGAGTGGATAAACTCCATTTACTATCTTATAAAATTACTTTTTGATAAGATAGCAAATGTATGTCTAAAAAACAATAAGATGAAAATGTAGGGTTAAGATATTCTCAGACCCACCCAATTTTAACATTTTGTATCTGCCTCTGCTATCATGGCAGATTGTAAAACATGCTGAGGTATATTTACAGTTATACAAAGATGCATAAACAGAGGCAACACATTTTAATATTTGAAAAGACATAACCTTCCTATATATTGAATAAAATGACTGTAAAACAGTTGATCAACACTTTACAGTATCCTCTGTGGACCAGAGAATTAAAGACTCTGAATTTTGGAGACTAACTGCATTCAGGAGTGGGAAAATGGAGGCATGAGGGCTATGTGCAACTCCTCCCCTATCAATCAGTCACTGATTTGTGACTGACTTTGATACAAACATGTAAAAAAAACCAACCACAAAACATAAGAAAGAAAAATACAATAAATTACACATGAAAACACTCAAAATCTTAGTTTAGGTTTGAAAAGAAGTATAAACTGTTTAGTACCACCCCTTTATTTTTTGGTCAAATTTTGTCTACAACTTCATTACTAAAAATAATAAGATTGTCCTACTTTTAACAGCAAATTTTCAAACAAATATATACAAGCAATAACTTATCCATAGGTCTGCATGTATAGACAGTGAGTGTGTATGCAAACTTACTTGCATTTATGCGTTTAGAAATACATTTAAGCAGTTTGATTATGATCTCCAGAAATCCATAAACACAAAAAGGGATAAAAAAAAAATGAAAAATGAAAAAATGAAAACAGCAACATCTCAGTTATAATTTGATCACTAGTTTTGTTCTTTTAAAAGAATCTAAGACACAGTTGTCCATGAATAATTATGTGAACTTTAACAAATCATCACTTACTTAGCAAACAAAGGAAAAGTTATATACAGTATGTAGGCTTACTTTCATAACTATATATATATACTGTTTTCTTTATATTTAAAAAGTGACTTTAATTATATTTACATTGTGTCCAAAACATTTAGTCAAACATCATCTGCACCAGTAAAATCTGATTTTATTTATTATAAATGCAGGTGAAAAAAAAATTCATGAGGTCAAATGCACTGTGCAAAATCAGTTTATTATTTTTGTCACCATCTTTCAACAAACAAGGCTGGATTTAAGGCATAATCTTTTGCAAATATACACAAATTTAAACAAGCAAAATAAACATTTTGATTGTGACACGGTGCAACAGATGTCTGGTATAAAAAGAAATATTATAAAACTTCCATTATCAAAACTCAAACAAACAACTCAAAGTGCAGTAAATATAAAATGACTTCAATGTAAGCCTGTAACAAACAGATCCATAATACTGAAATGGCATAAGCAGTCATGATTAACCAAAAGCACATAGAATAATGTAACTTCACTTCAAATAAGATGTGTTGAGTCTGAAAAATGATTGCAGCATAAACACCAGACAAAGAAACAAAATGGCATCATTTTTTCAGTCTGTTTCGCCCTCTCACTTACCCAACCCAACATTTAAGTCTCATGTCTTCTTATAAAGTGACCTTCAGTCAATTTAAATTTGCAGTTTACCCTCATCAAGCTACTTCATCACACCTACTTTGTCTTTGGTGAGAACAATGATAAATGCAAATACACAGTTCTGCATAATACTGTGTGATAATAGTATACACAGAGATCTGGGTGAATGCAGGTGAGGCTGCCACAGCGGGAGTGTATGTAAAGGAGAAGGCATCTATGTGAGCTGCAGCAGTGGTTCGATACCAAGAGGAGTGATGACATCATCATCATCAGCATTTTACTATGTCAGCAGTCAACAAATGATTACTCATCTTCATCCTTCAGAGTGAACCTGGAATAAATACAGATTTAGTTACCATAAAAAACAGTAAATGAGGACAAAGTAAGGATAAATGCAAGGGGTGCTAGTCTTGTAGGTCTTTGATATGGTCTGTTTTGATATGGTGTAATTACTGATTTTTCACTTAAAATCAGTAATTACAGTACACATGGGTAAATTATGGCCAGAACCAGCCCACAAATCACTTTAATCAAGCCAACACTTTCAAAAAATATAACAAACACAGGGTGCTGGTTTTGGGGCGTAGATAGCAACCTTAAACGTGCCACATGTGACGTCTCTTTCCTTGTGCGAGCAGCCCTGGTTTGATTCCCACCTAGGGCCAGTTTGCTGTGTGTCTTCCCCACTTTACCGAGTCCATCCACTATCTCACCTCTGTCATTGAAGGCCAAGAATGCCCAACATATATTTAAAATTACATGTGACATATGCAATGTGTGTCTAATGATTGTGTACAGTTGATTTTTTTGTGTATGAGGTTTAGAGTTTTATCTTGTCTGTTTTTCTGCAGCTGTAAAACAAACTGCCCTTTGGGTAGTAAAGTTTACATTGACCTTGACCTTCAAAAATATATAAACTAGGCAGAACTAAGAGAAGGCAAACCTCTGCCAAGGCAGCTCATATTCTGCTGTTACACCTATAAGCAATAGTTCCATGATGAAGTAACCCTGAAAATATGATTCCTTGACCCTAAAAACCTACACCAGTACTTGAAATCATGTTTATATAACAATTAGTTTGACAAATATTGATTGGAAATGTCGTTTGCTAATGGGGGTGACCTGGATCACCACCAAAATCTAATCATTTTTAAGTTGGGCCATTACAGACATCCTGAAAATTTCAGAAAAACCTGTGCAGTAGTTTCTATGTAACAAACAAACAAACAGGCAAAAACATAATTTTCAAACATATAAAACAGTAAAACTGAAGGCAAATAGATGTCATGGGTGTTCCTCTGGTTTGATTTCACCTGAGATACTATTTGTATGTCGAGTGGACTATAGGCCCCAAGTTTACTCTTGTTAAAAGATTTCACTATTAGGGATACTCTGTAAATTAGAATTAGACAGTTTATTGATCTTTTTTTATTTTAATATATTTAAGGGATCCCACAGTGGGAGCCCTTACATATATTCAAAAGGTCCCTCTGTCTGTCAGTATGTTGACCTGAAGCTCTGGTGAGAAGGTGCCCACAGTGTGGCTGCGCCCTTGGATTGGCTTTAACAACTTTCCAAAGGCTCCTTTAATAATCAGACGCCTAATGTCACATGGTTTCCTCCAATTCTTTCAACAGTAAATGAGGTTCACTAACAGGAATTGTAATTCTAAAATCAGCAATGAAATTAGATTGAGACCACACCTCTGTTTTGGTTAAATCTTTGTAGTTAATATGTAAAGTGTAATTAATATATAATCTGTTTTTCAAGAGGAAAGAAGTGACTGCTAATGATCAAAATAAAGTACTAGTACTACTGTCAACTGAACATATGTATGTAGATAGATAAGAGGTGAGTTGTTAAAGCCTCAAAAACGGTTCATGAGGCCTTAATGTTAAAATTTGCAGTTAAAAAAGTGTGATTAATATTGCAAATTGAAATAAACTAAAGTACAAGTGATTACGTTAAGTGTTTGATATCATGCATTATGTCTTGTGCAGAGTGGGGAAAAGAAAAAAAAGTCATGCTGCTCTGCTCACCATTCTGTGACGCCAGAAGTCAGGTCAATCTGGGCCAGCTCAATCTGCACCTAGGAACAGAGATAAAAAGAAAAGTTTTTGTACTTTCTTCTGTTTTGTATCAGAGTCAGAAGTTAGTTTCAGACTGACCTGTCCGATGATGTCTCTGCTCCTGAACGATGCCGAGTTATTCTTCACTGAAATACTGAGGCGTCTGAATCTTATCTCATCCGCTGGGAGATCATACTCAAACCTTGAAGACATTGAAAATGGCAATTTGCTCTAAACTACAAAAAGAAACACAAAATAGAATACAGTAAAGGTATAGAGTACAACAATAAGTGAAGTACCTCTCATTATATTCTGGGTTAAGGTCTCTTTTCTTCACTGCTGTCTTCCTCTTGGTGGCTTTGCTTTTGTCTGGTAGGAGCATGAGGGAGATATAACTGTCCACCCCATCCTTACTTTGAGATATCAGACCTCTGCACACAGCAAAAAACATATCTTTTTAGAATTCATCGTATTTTTAGACAAAAATGTTCACAGAGCTAAACATAATTTTAGCTTAAAGCTTAAAGCAAGTTTATGACTGAGAGCAGGGATGGGCAACTGGCAGCCAATGGGGCACATGTAGCCCCCCTACTCCTGTAATGTTTCCATTCATTCAGTTTTAGACATAAAAAAGGCAAGGTAAGTTTATTTGTACAGCACCTTTCAGCAACAAGGCAATTCAAAGTCATTAAAGATGTAGACTGATGAAGAATCCTGAAAAAATTGACTAGGCCATAGTGAAAACAGCAACTTTTCAGAGAAAAGTTCAAATGTGCTGTAAATGTTTGTGCCAAACTGTCCTGGTTGTAGCCAGTTATTTTTTATTTAGTATGTTTAAACCTTGTTTTCCATGTTTCTTATCATTCCTTGTTTAAACCTCATGTTCCTCATGTTTCCTGTCATTCCTGTTTTATTTTGTAGTGCGTTCTCTGTGTGTCACTTCGTGTTTTACTTCCTGTCTTAGCTGCTCTGATTAATTCACCTGTGTAATTCGTCACACCTGTTCGTGGTTTGTCTCGTTATCCCCGGTGTGTGTGTGTGTGGTCAGTGTTCCTCCTTTTCTTTGTCTGTTCATACGTCCTCCATGCCACATTCCCTGTAAGTTGCCTGTGCTTCTAGTGTTTTTCTTTGTATGTAGTTTGTATGATTTTTAACTTTTGTAGGAGACTTTGTGTAGTATATTAAGATTTTTTTGTAAAGGACTAGTTTTTGTTTTTGTGCCTTTTCAGTTAAAATTAAGATTTTTTTGTTAATCTGCATCTGGGTCCTTCTCCTTGTTTTGTCTTAGTTTAGTTTTTTGTCTGTGTGACACCAAAGCATTTGACAAAAACAGAAATAAAATATTAGTAAACTATACTTTGATAACAATAAATGCTCTGAAATTTTCATTTTAAAGTAGCTGAAAATTGCTTAAATTCTGCAATTAGCATGTAACATAGAGTGTAAATATATTCAAGTGTTTATAAACTAACTTCTTGTGATGGTTGAATATACGGTATTTTTCTCTATTGGTACACTTTAAAATGCCAAGATTTGGCCCTCTGAGAATGAGCATAGTTTTATTCATAGTAAGTAAAGTTGCCCATCCCTGACTTGGAGCATATATTTACGATTCAAACTGACAATGCTCCATCTGATGTTAAAGTCTTACTAAGGTCTGAAAGCATAATTAAAAAAACATCCTCTGCCTTCTCTAAATTCATTTGTGAGCAAACACTGAGAGACCATGTTACAGCACAACATTTAAGCACACCTGCAGGCATGAACGGTGACACTAAGCCTTCTCTCCTGTGAGGCGTACGATAGAGACAGCTTCACCTGTCCATTTCCAGATCCACCAGCACAAGGCAGGGTCCCTGCACTGATCATACCCACCATTTTTGATTCAAGAATCTATGAAAAATAAACCAGAGCAATAAAAACAAGCTTCAGGTTTAATTAATTACTTAAATAAGTAGCTAACAACACATATATGTGTGTGTTTGAACCTTTAGTTCAGCTCTCAGCAGGATCTGGCTCTCAGGTGAGGCTCCATCTAAACTGAACCACTGATCCAGGATCAGCTGTGGCTGTGACAGCAGCTCTCTGACAGGAACCACCAGAGATCCCATCGGCTGGTCCCAGCCACTAGACAACTGAGAGAGAGAGAGGGGAAGACACAGACAGTTCAGTTTGATTCATAGTCACTGCCTTTATGAAGATATTTCCACAGTTTTTTTATGTTGTCCAGTTGTGTGCACCTTACCTTTACTTTGGTAGGTCACTGTCTGCATACTTTCACTTCCTGTTTAATGTTGCTTATCATGCTGATGCATGCTTTCCTTGCTGAACTGCTATTTTATATTTGTCTTTCCTTTGGAATTTTTAACTCTGCTTAAAGCTGCTTAATGTTTACACTACAGGTTTCGTTCTTTTTTTTTTTTAAATTTGTGCCAAATGCTGCCTGTATGTTTCATGTATTTAGTGTTTGTGGCTACTTTCCTGCTCTCTCCGTTACTGTCACACTATTTGTACATGTAGTTTTATAATTAACAAGGATGTGAGACTACATACTAATCTATTTTTCCCCTAACTCTTGTCTTGTTTAATTTTGTCCTCCTTAAAGTTAAGGTTCAAGCAACTTAATTGTATCTACAGGTAGATGAGCTTTGCGGTCAGCAAGACACAGACATCCATTGCCACACACGAATTTTAAAACAGATATTCCTTCAAACAACACATTAAGGAGAAAAAAAGCCATTTGAATCTACAAAAACATCATAAAATACTTGAAACTTAAAATGATAAAGTGCTCAAGGTTTCACAAATCAGAAACATAAAAAAACAACTATAAATTAATATCAGTTTAAAGGGAAAAAATAATCTCTTTAGTCAAACCAGGGCAAATACAAGTATAGCACTTAAATATGTGCAAAATACCACTACAGCTCATTCAGCCCATAGTGGATGGAATACAAAGGTTTTAGTACTGCTTTGTTCAGCACGTTCACCCTAAAAATCTACATCCAGAGGGAAGAAGTTAAATTTACTGTGAAAAGGATGGAAGTCAACATACAAATTAGATTTAGGTCTCTGCTGTTACTGGCTAGTTTACATGAATACTTGGTAGTGTTCTGACTCACCTATCAGATGACAAGGGCTCTGAATAATCTGGTTCAAGTCTCAACGGTCTTTAAAGACGTGAGTCAAAACCAAAACACCAGAGGAAAGAAAAAATAGATTCACTGAAAGCGAGACAGAACATCAACCACATGGTTCAAGTATAGAGTGGTACAGGAATGAGTCCAAAAATGCTAAAATGAGTTAGCATTCAGCTCTTCCTGGTTCCCAACCGCCCAGAGTAAATGGGATTTAGAATACCATTTTGGGTAAATGCCTGAAAAAAGGTTTATTGTGAACACATGCACATGAGATTTTTAATGTTTAAAGGGAAGTAATATGCTTTGAATGTTGCCTGCCTTTGAATTTTAAAGCCTTGTGTGTTTAAATTGACAGATGCCAACTACCTGCTAACAAGGACTACAAAAATGGCCGGGTACCTGATGGCAAGCATTTCTGGTTGTTCTTTAATTTATGTGTGCACGACTGCCGAAGCCATGAAGACCAACTTGATCAGGTCATTCAATTACAAGGAAACTCTCAAACAAGGTTTTACTATAACATGTTACACATTTGAAATATTGTGGTTGCTTATAAGTCAAACTGCCATGTTATAGTTTTATAGTAGCTTAGCTTTTCACTCTCCCCGATTACATTTAAGCTTAAAACATTGTGAAAAGTAGGCAAATTTGATAAGATTATTCCAAAGAGCAGAACATGTAAGTTTTATCATTTTTAATACGCTACAAAGCTTATTTTCAGTAATGATCCAAAAAACAGTGAAAAATCCCATAGGGAAGAAATGTTTGTCTTACTTTCACCACAAGCATCTGGCGTTCAGGATCATGGACCAGGAAGTAGAAAGATTCGTTCCACTGAGGTTCGGTGCTACGGTCACATATCTTAAAAATATGATGAAAAGATATATCAGCATTATGACAACAAATTTTCTTCTATCAGACTCTATATAAAGCACTGTGTGTTACGAATCTTACATTAGTTTTATAGGTTGTTTCACCAAGAACAAGTTCAGCTCCTGCTTTTGGTTCTTTTCCACTTTTCTTCAACTATAAAGAGAGAAACAATCCAACTCATGTTAATACAACAACTATCTTTGTTTTTAATTATGCAGAATGACTACAGAGGGACTCACAGGCAGTGAATGAGCTCTCTCTATGTGGACAAAGAGTAGAGCAGCAGTGGGGACGGCTTTGTTCTGATAAGACTGGAGAGACTGAAGCTGCATTACCTGTGACACAGACAGACAGGCCTGATATTTAAAGTGTGAATGTGGATCCACTGCCACTTTACAGAAGCCACAGGCATATGAATAACAGTGTTTAATATGGTATTCTAAAACACAGAATAAGACTGATGGAGCATAAAAATGTTGACCTGGTCAAGTCTGTCTGAATTGTCCACAGTAGGAACCCACTCCAGTATCACATGAACTCGGCCAGATTTCACATCATTCAAAGTGAACCACTGCAACAGAGGAAGAGGACAACAGCCTTTAAATGAGGATGTGACAAAAAGCAGAGACTAGAGATCATAAGATTTAAACCATGAATGCTTGACAAACCTGATCAGTGTACTGGGATCGAATGACCTCATGAAGTTTGACACTGAATCTGCAAAAATCAAACCATAATATTTCCTTAAACATGGTGTCAAATTCATTGTCTTACATATTTAGATAGAGAAAAATAAGCGGCAACAGTTCTTGTTCTTAGATTGTAATCACTACCATTTCTATTAATTTTTTTTAATCAGTACATTTGTAAAAGTAAATGAATGCAGAGTGGTGATTTTCTAACTAGTAACACAATTCTGGTTTATGCTACCCATGTTTACATAATTATTGGATGATATATAAATAGTATAATAATTGTGCATATACTGTATTAAGTATTCACTTTATTATTGGATGGGTGATGTCAAGCCTCATGAGGGTTTTTTGACAGTTTTCCTTACATTGACTTGAAATTATGTTATTGCTCTAATTTGTTTCACATGTAAAAAAAAAAAAAAAAGTGGATGTTTCAGACAACCATCATAAAAGGATAAGATGCTACAGTCATTTTCACCAAATTTAGTCATAATCACACATTTTAAAAACATATTCAGAGCTTAACAAATTTAATAGACTACCAACCAGTGTAAGGTTTATGCTGCAGCTGCCTAAAATTAAGAACACCGAAACTACCAAAATCTTAAGGTGTAAAATCAAAAATATGTATGTCTATTAAACAGAAAAACTACAAATTTGTAGGCTGGCATATTAAGAAAGGTGATGTTTTTTTCAGCAGGATCTTTACCATAAAAACCTGAGCTTTAATTAGTTTAAATGTAATTTTTTTGTGAGGTTATTTTGATTCCACAGAGTAAAATTCCAAAGGACTAATATAGAAATAAAGATAGAAATACATTCTAAAACTTTCAAATGCAAATTTCTGCCAAATCACATGTCATATAGCTGATCTAAGGGAAAATAACCTAAAAGACAATCATGCCTGGCACCAAATGGGGCCAATGGACCTGAGGGTTGTTTGTAAGAGTGCAGCTTATCTAAAGTCTCTGGTTTTATCTCTGTTTAAAGTATGCCCATATCAAAGTACAGATGACTCAAGAGTTTTTTTTTTTCTTGGACTGTAATATAAGTGACTTATTAACCACGACAGCACACACACCTGCCAAGGAAGTCATCAGAATCTAAATCTTTGTCAAATGCTTCAAACTTAATCTCCTGGATGCTGTTTCCCTTCAGAGCTACCTGTTTAATACAAACAGAGGACCAGACTTATGCAGGATAGTAAACATACAGATATGATGTAAACTCAGTCCAGATATCCATCATACCTCATACATCTCATTCCACTTTGGGTTGAGATTCTCTTTAATAACTTTACTCTTAAATGCAGAACCTCCAACATTGATCTTGACATAGGGGTCACTCTTGCCCTTCACCATGCCTCCCATTAGGTTGTCCTTGGCCACTAGATTCTGAGCCTCCAGCAGGTGAATCCTCAGCAGCCCCTGCAGGACGGAGATTGTAAATGTTACACAGGAAGTCTAAAATCATGCAGCACACCTGCAAAAATATTTCTAAAATGATCTAGTACACATATTTTAGAGCAACATAGTTTACAAACAAAAAAACAGTCAGAGCTCTACATTACAGCCAGAAAAAAAAATTACTTCCACATGTTTATACTGCACTGATACTATTGAACATGAAAATTTTATATTTAAAAAGTTACTTGCATCAAAACCAATTAACCCCAGAATTCAGGGTGAATTTATTTCCAATGTTTGACTCAATTAAATTCACCACAAATGCTTCAATCAAAAAGTGTTTGTTAGCTTTCTTGCATTTTTTAAGTCAGTCTAGCAGGAATAAATCATAGAAATTTTGGGGCATATACTGTAAAAAAGGAGATTCTTCACAACAAAAGCAGTGAGTGTAAGTATCATCTTAATTATCCAAATTATTGCATATTCAAAGTGGAATGTTATCTGGTTTTGATACTTTCTGCTTATTTGAGAGGGAAAGGGTCCTTAACTTGGCACACAAGATGGACCTGCAATATATTTCACTAGTCCATCTGGGCAACAGCCCATGGAAAGTGTTTGGGAATGAGCAAAAGCTGAAGCTGTTAGCATCTATGCTAATCTCTGTACGAGCAGTCACTTCCTGCTGTCATCTTGCTTGTAGCTCCCACCTCTTCCTGCTCTAATGAACAGGCTCACAATCGCTGTAGATTGGAGCGAGCTAGATCTGTCTGATTACAGACATTTAATATGTCCGGCTGCTTCACAAGGTTAAAGGGTCCTGCAACGCGCTGCAGACAGCATGGGAAATTGTTTTAATGTTGATGTGTGTGAAGCAAATATAAAATAAATAAACTATAAGAGAAAAACAGTATCAAGTGAGAGGAACTTTATTACCTGACTTTCTCTATTGGCAGGATATGACCTACACTTACCTCTTTAGCAAAGTCCTGGCTTGGGGTGGTTTTTGTTGGAAGAACTTCAGAGGCTCTAGGGCTTTCTGTGATCTCTGCTGGAGCCACAGAGTCAGCAGGGAGTCCAGTCACTGTAGCCTGAGCAAGGTCACCCAGAGCCGAGCTACACAGAAATACAAAGCAGAAACATAAAGGAATTTACTGTTAGGTAACTCAATTCTTCTACCTTTGGAACAAAATTAAAATGAAATGTCTTATTTTCCAGTGATATAGAGCTTACTCCTCTGTTTGTAGTTTCTGTGGCTCAAAGTCTCCTATGCCCTCTGTGTTTGTCTGAAAAAGAGGCTCCTCTGTATCTGCTGCTTTCTCCACCTGCAAGGAATAACATGTAGATTGACATGGCAACAACAGACAGGCTGAACATGCTGATGACTTCCTTCAATGAGCGTAGACCTACTGCTGCAGCAGAATAAGTATCAGGTGCAGTGTAAATTGATGTTGGTTCAGCAAGAGGAGCATCTTCTTCTTCTGCAGCAGCATCAGAGTGCTTGAGCTGGCTGGACAGAGCGACAGGTCTGAAAATACAGGCAGCTGTTATGACACACTGAGGGGATGGGCTGAAAATTGGCAGGTAGCTGGCAGGAAAGGGAAAATTGAAGCGGCTGGATCTGTGTCAGGAGTGTTTTTTGTACTTAGGTGGCCCATTGACAAAGAGTTGTTTGAGGCCTCTCTCCAATTTACTTAAAGCAATAGTTGTGAGTCAGGACTTTTTGATACATTTCTTTATAATTCACAAAACTGCATAAGCAGCACTTTCCCATCACCTCTTGCACAAGTAACAATATAAATCAAAGCCTCCACATTTCTATAATTTAACATGTTTCTGTCCCTACAAAAGGTTTATTTTTAATAATTTGAAATCCTGTTTTGACACTTTTTAAGGTTCCCTTTTCCATCTTAAGAGTAGAATTTTTTTTTACATGAAATGTTACAGAAAGGGTTATAAATGCAGATTTAAGACAATCATTTTTTAATTTAGGTTTCATGCTTGTTTTTTTGTCTTTCATTCCTGTTTTCTTAATATTTGGTCTATGTGTTGATCCAATTTAACCTTTTTATTGTCTTAATTAGAGGGCGGGAGAGTAGACAGAATCAAAATGTGAGAGGCACAGTGGGGAATGAAGCGGAGCCACAGGCTAGATTTCAACTTGGCCATCCCCTCTACGTCGAGTGAGCAGACATAACCACTGGCCCAGCAGCACCCCTACTTTGATGATAATATATGCATCTGTGTGGACTATTTTTATTATTTTTTGACACTCATCTTAACCATTGCAACTATTTTCATCTCTATTGAAGAGGCTGTTGTTGCTGGTGTTTGTTAATTTGTTTGTTTGTGAACCAGATAACTCAAAATGTTATTAACACAATTTGATTAATTTTTCAGGGAATGGCCATGGCACAAGGAAGAAGTGATTAGATTTTTTTAATCTTTCCAAGGATTTGTTACATTGCGAGACAAGGCAACTTCCCACAATTTCGCTAAAAACTCAGTAACTTTTATTCAAAATTTCATGACATTTTCAGAAAATGATGGTCATGATACAAGGCAGAACTGATTCATTTTTTTGCAGTGATATGAATCCAAATGTTGATCCAGGGATTTTTCAAGGATTTGTTAACAATGCGAGGTAGGGGACTTTACCACATTTTTGACAATAACTTGACTGACGATGTTGGAAATGTCTTAGTGGAGGTTTGTGCTCCTGGAGCACTTCTATTTTTATACTGTATATCTGATGCACACCTTTGCCATGTCTCAAGGCTTCTTAGTCCAAAAGACCCCATGTACCTGCCTACTTCTGCCTATTGATAAATTGACCCACATAACTCAAAGATAAAGTCTGCGCTTTTTTTGGAGAGTATAATTAGGTCAGACACACAACACTTACTCATCTGCAGGCAGCTTGGAGCTCTTTGAGTCCTCATTGGCTGATTTGGGTGTCTGTTCAGTGGAAATAAGTTTCTCTTCTTTCTTTGAGCCAGTCACAGAGGGCTGTGGAGCCTCAGTCATCCTTGAGCTCAGGATCTGTCAGGTTAACATATCCAGTGGGTTATTACTTACATTCATGATACATTAATAGCCAATAGAATGTGTGTGTGTGTGTTCCCTTACTTTGAGTTCGGCCCTCAGTAGAATCTCACTTTCACTTAAAGCTCCATCCAGTGGCATCCATCTGTCCAGAACCAGCTCAGGTTCAGACAGCAGCTCTCTCACAGGGACTACAAGAGATCCCATTGGCTGGTCCCATGCACTTGAAAGCTACAGATGCAAGGACACAGGTATAATGTCTTTCAGAGGGTGAGCTCTCTCTCACTCTGGCTGCAAACTTCACCTACAGCTTAAAATACTGTGAGAGACTGACCTTCACTATGAGCATCTCCTCTATGGGATCACGAATCAAGAAGTGAAATGCTTCACTCCATAGAGGTGATCTGGAGCGATCACACACCTTCAGATACAATAAAAAGAGCAGGAGTGAGGTATCTTTTTACTGTTAATAAAACAAATAAATAGATAACTGTACGTTTTTTTGAGTTGATGTGTTTTCTTTCCTAAAAATAAGGGCAAGGGCTCCATAAATTATTTTTTTACGTAGCAACACTAGGGGGCAGTAAAGTAGAAGTATTGGTATACGTATTTTTTATTTTCTTAACTTATTGTTGGTAATTATGTACTTCTGATTTATTTACTGGAAATTTGTGATGAGGACTTGATCCAAATAATCAATTACCCAAGTGATAGTTGATAAAATGAATGCAGATGTTAAACCTAAAGTGTGTTTGTTTAATTGTCATTATCCTACACAAACCCAAACGCTTATGATAGTATTCGATCTTTTATAAGTTTATGCTGTGGGGAATTTTGTAGTTGTGATGTTTTTTCTGTTATGAAAATACTGTTTAAGTTTTAGTTTATTCAGTATTGATGTTATTATTAGGTTTTTTCCGTCAGTGACTAAAAATGGTTGATCCTTACAAACTTCATTTAAAATTTTCTATCAGATGTAACAGTATTTTAGCCACTGTTATTTTTATTTATTTATTCATTTATTTTCAAAAATAAAGGAGATTGTTACAAAAACAGACTCAGAATATTTGAGATGATAAAGCTGTGACCTCTCAAGTTTTAAAAGTTGTGTATTTACTATTAAAATTCAGAATAAAAATGAAAAATCCTATGACTGATCAAAGGCTAGAACCACACGTTTTTCCTTATCGCTCAGTCCAATTAAAAAGCTTAAATTGATCAGACTCTCAACTACAGGCATAATGAAATGAAAAAAACTACATCTGATATGATTTTCTTCCACAACATTGCCTATTGGACACACAATCTTAAAAAAAAATGAGTCTGGATTTTTTAAATTTATGACTCTTAAACTCAAAATACAGAGCAAGGTTTATCATAAATTTGCAACTTCCATCCACTCATCCATTATTTATACTGCTTATCCCTTTTCAGGCCACAGGGGGCTGGAGCCTATCCAAGCTGCCATTAAGAGGGGGGATACACAGCCTGAACCAGTCACAGGGCCCTGTAATTGACTGATCTTTTTTTCTTCCTTTTTTTTTAAACGCTCTTATATGTGGTTGTACCATTATAGAATAAAAGGGAATCAATGTTTTAATTTCTGCAGTCATCAAGGCTGTCAAGAGTTAAAACTGATACTGCTAGGACTAGGTTTAAAGACAAGCCTTGGTTTGATTAAAAGACTTAAACTGGTTTTATAAACACACAATATGTTTTGACAGTTTTCAATTTTTGGCAAAACCTATTTTTAGTTTTATTTGATCAAAATATTTTGACATTAAAAATAAATAGTTTTTGTCAATGATAACAATGATAACTCTACTCATACCTTCGTTTTGTAAGCTGTGTTACCCAGGACAAGCTCAGCCCCAGCCTTTGGCTCCTTTCCACTTTTTTTAAACTGAAGAAAAAATGCAGATAGAATATGTCATTGAAATTATAGTTTATGTACTCAATGCAATTAAAGAAAACATTCCTTACTCACACTGTGGCATCTAAACTATCCAGCAACAGGAAATAGTAGTACTTTTATTAACAGACTCGAGGTCCATAAAGAAAACAATTAATACAAATACAAACAGAAACAAACACAACACAACACCTTAATAAAAACCACATCCATATTATGAAAGACATCTATACCAGTGTCTCCACCAGGGAGACTGGTATCGAATGGAGGTAAGCTGGGGATTTGTCAGCAGCCTCAATATGGAGTTTTGAGAGTCTGTCAATCTGCACATAAATTTATACATCAGATTTCTCAAGAGAGCATTAAAAGAGTAAAGTCCAGCATTACAAAAAAGGTCACTTGCACTGGTCCACCTTGGTTTCTTCAGTAAAATCCTCAATGCATCATTGTAAGCTACATTTAGCCTCTGTATGCTTGCCTTCTTATATCTCATCCACAGGGGGGCAGTACAAAGAGGGGTACAGTACGTCCTGAAGAGAGTTATCTTAACACTATCAGAGCACATCGAGAATCTGCACACCAAAGTGTTAGCCTGAGCATAAAGCATACGACATTGTCTATACAAGTCATCATCGTCACACATATTATCAGCACAAACCCAGCACTGCTATGGGAAAAAAGGCCAGATCATCTGCATACATGAGATGATTAGTTATTTTGTTTCCTAACACACAACCAGTTTTAATATTTATTTCATAACAAGCACTTACCGGTCCATGAAATCTTAATTTCTCCCAGCACAAAAACATCTTAAGGAGTTTTCAACTTCAATTGACATTGCTAACTATAATCCAACAGTATTTCAAAGACAGCTAATATAATGTTATATTCATGATAAAAAAATTACAAAAACTTACAGGCAGTGAGTGTGCTCTATCTATGAAAACAAAGAGCAGTGCTGCAGAGGAAATTGCCTTGTTCTTAAAAGACTGCTGTGACTGCAACTGCATAACCTGCAGCAAAAGATAACACAGAAAGATCAGGCTTTTTCAATCCTACGTGAATAGAAGAGAAAATATATTAAAATCCCTGTAGAATTTCCACTCACTTGGTTTAGAGTTGTATGATTGGATACTGTTGGTACCCACTCCAGTATGAGGCGAATGCGTCCAGACTTCACATCATTCAGGGTGTACCACTGAGGGAATGAGAAGCACTCGCAGAATTACAGACTCTGTTCACAGAGCAGCAATAATTAAAAGATTAAGTAAAGCTCATAATACTAACCTGGTCTGTGTACTGGGAATGGATGATGTCTGCCACACTGATTTTCAGTCTGCTCACAATGAAATCATTTTTAATATTTTTACACATTTTAATAAGATTTGTGAATGTGAGGTACCATCTTTAGAATAATCTTAAACATTTGATCTAAAGTAGATGTTAACGTTAAATAAAACTGTTTATAAAAACGCGGTGACATGACTGTTATTTATCTTGAATTTATAGTTAATGTTTTGAAACCAAGTGGCAATTTGTGGTGTAAAAATTTATACTATTAAATAAGTCCACAAAAATGCAGTCTGTGAGTGTCCACCTGTCCACCATGCTGAGTTTTACGGTAGACCTACTTGTTGACAGCTTGTTTAAAAACTTTTAGGTTGCAATAGTTTATGTCTTCCTGGGCACGCAACTTTTTTTCATTATCTGTGACTCTACTTTGCGCTGTGGGGGTAAAACAAACAGCTCAGGACAGTGCTTTGAGGCGAAAGGATGCCAAATTAGCACTACAGTTAATATTGGAAATCATATCTTAAGAATATTTCACCCAACCAAAGCACAGATGTGAGTAGAAAAACAATGTGGCCTCAAGCCATCTACACAAGGACGAGTTTAGTCACATGTAGGACCTAAAATACCCAAATATGTATGTCCTTTCCTAAGAACCAGACATCAACATTTGATTTTTAATATTGTTGTTTTATAGTTAATGCAATTTTTCTGTACATCAATGCACATTATGCTCATAATGCAGTAACAATTTTATTTTTGACTCTGTAAAAACAAAATTAACTGTGAAAAAAAATGGGTCTCTGCAAAGTTAAAGAGCAAAACATTTTAGCAATATACACACTGAGAGACAGCAGCAGCTCAATAAACCTAAAATATACATATTGGAATTAAAATATTGATATGTATTCAGAAAACATAATGTTACATTCACCTATTTAAACACAGTTAAATGACTCTAGGGCCACCTATTTACTGATGTAATATTAAGTTTAATTCATCATGTCTCTGTAAATACAAAATTGTCTCTTTAAAGGTGACTCGAACAAGTGGAAAATTATATCTGGATTAACACTTTGACCATAATGTGGCATTAATCATCCAGTCTTCTGTAACCTTTAGACAGCAATCTAATCCTATTCTTTTTTTAATCCATCAATATAGCATTCCTATTTAGTTGACAGCAATAACTCCATTATTTAACTTTTTATCTAACACTAAGTATTTTTTTTATGGACATGACAGCTTCTTAGCATTAGCATCAGAGTTTTGAAATCCATGCTTTCACTGTATTGCAGGCTGGGGGACAGGATTGTTTTTCCTGACTTTATATAGGCTGATTTGAAGCATAGGGTAGCTGTGTTTTCAATAAGGCAGCCCGATCGGATTTCAAGCTCTTGCAGTAACCAAACAGCCAAACATCAAGTTTGCTCATTACCTGCCCAGGAAGTCGTCTTTGTCCATGTCTTTGTCAAACAGCTCTACCTGCACCTCCTGTCCAGACTGAGGCCTCAACACCACCTGAAGGAACACGTAACAGCTCAGCCAATAATATCACATGTACTGTATTTAAAAACACACTAACAGGGGGCTCTAACCAAAACAATACAAAAAGATGACAAGTGGGGACTGGTGACCCACTGTCATCTCTGCCCACTTTTAACATTTACCTTTTTTTTTTATTTAGCACTCTTAGTTTAGTGGGTAAGTGACATACAGAAAATCCACTAATCTGACACGTTTGATCAGTAAAAACACATCAGGTAAAGCTGTTTTTATTAAGAGTCAAACAAGTAAAACAAGAAGTAAACAGTGGGGGTAATCGGAGATGACAACAGGTCCTGACTCGACTTTGGAAATGTTAGAAAAGTTTGGCCATTCTTTTACAGGTGTTAAGGGCTGGAAGTTACTTTTTGAGGTTTTTTTACTCATCATCTCTCCTTACGTACAACTGAAAGATTGCTAGCTGGTTTTTGCAGGCTACAAGGTTAACTTAACACAAGTTTGTTTAATTTTTTTCATAAATCCCTTGTGTGCATATCCTCACACGTCTCTACATTTAGCAGAAGAAGGTTCACTGAAGGTATGAAGGACTAGACAAGCGGTGCCACTGTAATAAGAAAATACACTGTCCACTACATATACCCACTAACGTGTCTGCTTGTGCCTTTAACTCATCCTTAAATGATCTATTGATAGTATCAATTTTAAGTCTTCGATGTATCTTTTAAGACTTTAGTAAGCTTTAAAACTATCCATGACATTGAATAGTAATTGGAAATGGAACATGGAATAGTAATTATTCGGTACTCGACTACTCGGTCAATAAAATAACTTATCGACTGAAAAGCTACTTGATTTCGTAAACAACAACACTACCACAAAGCTTCTGGAAAATGTTATTAAGCTGCTAACAATGCTATTTGTAGTGAAGTTACTGCCCATCACTGTTTGAAATTATGCTTAAATTAAGTTAATCCATTTTACAAACCTCATACATCTCATTCCAGACTGGGTTGAGGTTCTCCTTGATCACATTGCTCCTAAACATGAACTCTCCAACATTAACCTTTGCGTAGGGGTCACTCTTGCCCTTCACCATCCCACCCATCATGTTGTCCTTGGCAACCAGACTCTGAGCCTCCAACAGGATGATCCTCAGCAGCCCCTACAGGAAGGAATAATACTTTATATTGATGGGTTTTTGATCAAATAACAAGAGACGCACACAGTAGCATCCACTTTTATTTATTCATCTTACCTCTGAGGCAAAGCTGAGGTCTGGAGATGTTTGAGGGGGTAGTGTTACAGCAGGGCTGGGTGGTTCCTCAATTTCAGCCTTGTCCTCTGTCACATCAGCTGTTGTGTCTTTGACGTCAACATCCTCATGTGAGGGGACGATAGTCTCAACTGGAGGGACGTCCACTGAACTTGACCTAATATTGCAGTCAAGGGCAGCTATGAATAATTTTTTATGCTCAAAGAAATAACAGGAAGAAAATGAAAGTATTTCATGAGAAATATCCAACCTCAGCACGGTCTCTGTCTCCTGTTTCTTGGGAGCAGGAGGAGGAGGCTCAGGGTCTGGAATGACCTTTGCCTTATCAGAGGAAACTGGGCATTTGCTTGGAATCAGCACCTGTAGTGTAGAAACAGGACACGGAAAGTAATTAAAATAATGTTTGACTAATACAAAAAGAACACAGATTTAATATCAAAGAAAATGAAAACAAGATAAAACAATTGGTGGGATAAAGAACAGGAGGAAGAGTCTAAAATCAAATAAGTACAATTCACAAAATGTTCTAAATATCATCTGTTTCTCCCTAATGTTATTTAATTGTTCATATTTTGAAATTAAAAATCTTTTGACATTTATAAATAATATATAAGAACTAAAGGCTAAAGTAAGTAAAGTTATATCTGAAAGATAAAAAAAAACTTACATGAGACTGTACCTTAGATTTTAATTAATCAATAAATAATACTTTGTTGGCTACTTAAATTTGATCCGATCAGACTTTCTGGCTGACTACCTTTATAACGTCTTCTGGTACTGTTGTTAATTCAAATCA
This sequence comes from Cetoscarus ocellatus, assembly GCA_037902135.1. NCBI lineage: Eukaryota > Metazoa > Chordata > Actinopteri > Labriformes > Labridae > Cetoscarus > Cetoscarus ocellatus. The sequence goes on along the minus strand of JBAMNC010001627.1, from coordinate 74,124 downwards.
TGCTTTAAGTGTGAGCTGCTACATTCTTGTTTTGACAAAAATAACAGAGAAAAAAGCTACTCCTACCAACTTGTTTATCTTTATCTTTTTTTTCCTTTTACTTTTGATACTTTTGATACTGCTTTTGTTTTTCTTGGGGTCAGATGGAGCACTCAACTAGCCTGCTCTTTACTGGCAGTGAGCTGACTCAGGGTTGGTTTTAAGGCAGGACTGAACCATTTCATTAAAAGACAGAGGTAAAAATCAGAGGATGACTGAAAGGTAACATTTTGCAGTCAAAACATGAGAGGACTTTGAAACAAGTATTTTGATTTGCACAATGTGAAGCAAACCACCTCTACTGGCAATAATATATGTTTCTATTAAAAAGTGTCCCAACATATTTGGGTCTTCTATGTCTTCCTTACCCAAACTCAGTTACTTTGTTGTTTATTTCCATTGTTCTTACTACAGCATTTCTGCCCCCTGAGATCCCACTCCCCACCCATCATTAGTCTACCTTATGAGGTCCTTTTAGCCCCAGCGTGCACAACAAAAAGCTGAAGAGCTTTGGTCTTGCTGCAATAAGTGAACTGAACTCGATGTAGCAATATTTTACAGACATATTCATTTATTTATTTATGTAAGTCCCAAAGATGTTTTTACTCTGGCTCAGTTAAAAAGGGTTATTTATTTTAGACTTTTTATTGATTTTACTGGTTGACATCTCTCTTTCTTATACACCCTAATTCATGGATTCATGAGGACTTTTATTTTGATTTTTTTGTGTGTTTTTTGAATAATGTTAAAATATGTATGGAGTCATGTTACTCTTTCATAATGTGTTGTCACATCTGTTAGGTAGCTCGTGCGCCATCATGGCTGTCACTGTGCAGAACAACTCTACAGGAGCAAATAAAGAACTAGAAAGCACTCATAGAGCATAAACCTCTGTCAAGGTAGCTCACACATTGCTGTTACATCTATAAGCAATAGTTCCATTATAAAGTTAGCATCATAATATGATTCCTTGACCCTGACAACCCACACACATCACTCAAAATCATGTTGACATCGTTATTACTTAGACAGTTATTGAGCAAAAATGATTGTTTGATAATGGCAGTTTTCTGGATCACCACCAAAATCTAATAATTTTTAAGCTGGGCCATTACCAACATCTCCTGAAAATTTCAGCGAAATCGGTCAAGTAGTTTTTGAGTAATCTTGCTAACAAACAAACAGACAAACAAACATACGCTGGCAAAAACACAACCTCCTTGGCGGAGGTAATAAAGTAACCTAAACCTGGCCCTGAGCATGTGTGAACATCAGCTCAGTAAGATCTCAAGGACAATCTTCCAATAGTTTATGGGAGAACAAGAGTGAAAAGGAGAACAAGTACAGAGGATGATGCATCAGCAGACAAAGTGTTTTCTTACTTTGAGCTCAGCCCTCAGGAGGACCTGACTCTCAGGTGACGCTCCGTCCAGATTGAACCACTGATCAAGAACGAGCTCTGGTTCAGAGAGAAGCTCTCTGATGGGAACCACCAAGGAACCAATGGGCAAGGTCCAGCTATGTGAGAACTGGAAAATTCAATATGGTGTGAGCATATCAATGTTTAAAACGTTATCTGTATGACTGATACTCTTTTCATATGCCTTATTATTTCTTTCAATATACACTGAGGGCTGCATACCTTGACTACAAGCATATCTTTCCTAGGGTCTTGAACCATGAAGCAAAAGGCTTCATTCCAGTGGGGGGATGTGGTCCGATCACACACCTTCAGAAAGAAGTTGGACATTATTACAGATGCACACTGTGCCACATTCACAATCCTACTATAAGAGTCATAACACATGTTTTCGTAACTGAATAAGGTTGTGGTCTCATTGTAGTTGAACACTATTCTGTAGGAGAGATCAATAAACAACAGTAAAAGCAGAATTTAAATAGACATAACCCTGTGTTAACGTAGTTATTGACACAAAAAAGTAAGATTTATGGTAAGCTTTTTGTGCCACAGTTAGCATTTAAAAACATAAATGTTTTGGTTGTAAGATAACGTAATTTAAAGGTCTTACGGTAGTTTTACGGGATGTTTCTCCAAGAGAAATCTCAGCTCCCACTTTTGGCTCCTTACCACTTTTTTTAACCTGTAAGAAAAGGTTAAAAGGTTACAATAAAAGACTAAATCCTTTAAACACCAACATCCTATCCTGAAATCATCCCTCACATAAATAATAAAAGACTTACTGGTAATCCATCAGCTTGCTCAATAAAGACAAACAGCAGGCCTGCAGAGGGAACTGCCTTGTTTTGGTAGGACTTTCTGGAGTAAAACTGAAGTACCTAAAGATATAGGAAAGGACAGGGGATTATGGATACAGATAGCCAGCACAGATGTATTAACCCAGGATACTGGGTAAATATTTACCTGGTCCACTCTGTCTGACTCTGAGGATGTTGGAACCCACTCCAGCACCAAGTGGACACGGCCTGACTTCACATCGCTGAGAGTGTACCACTGAGAAAAGAAAATATCAACCATCCATGGATTAAATCTGTGGTCCTAAACTGGTGGGTAGGATACCATGACCTTGGATGTGTTGCTGGAGAACAAGTTGTGTGGTATAAAGTGCTACTGCATAGGTGGATCTAGAGAATGGCTTACGGGGCTTAAGCCCCAAATATTTTCTAAAAGGTGCTGATCTTTCAGGCTATTAATAAATTCATAACCCTGTGCCATTTCCAGACAGCCCTTCCCTTGTTGGCTGGACAAATCAGTGGGAATTTTATAAAAGAAAGGATAAAACAGATCAAATTAGCCTATAAAAGCTTGCTTACAAGCTACAATATAAGACACAGATCTTAAAATTACTCTTAACCAAAACATTGTAGAGTTAGCACATAGAAATCGTTCCTTCCTGACAACACTCCTGCTTTTTGGTCACTTCATTAACTAGTCAGTGATAACAAGTAACTCTACACAGACTTCCTTTTCAAAAAAATATGTAACTTTAAAAACAAAGCATTTGAAGGTTGGGCAGCCTTGGTTCAAGTGCAACATGTATGACTCCTTTCCTGCGTGTCATTCCCTCACTCAACATCTTTTTTTTTTAATTAGGTACTCATTTTCTAAATATATTTTAAACTTATATTTGATTTTAAATGTCTTGAAAAGTGCATTTAACTGCTAAATACAGATGACATGACTGAAGAAGCATGAGCCAAGCCCCACTCAGACTCAGTAAAAGGCTTAATATTTGCCTCCTCTAACTACGCTCTTGTCCTGCTGATTGAGTTTTCTTTATAATGAATTGCTGTTAAACATGTAACCATTTCAGAATATTAACATGAACAATTTCATACCAGAAATTTGATTAAAACAATAGTAGTTTCAACTTAGTTGCAAATTTAGGCACGGCCATTTGGGTTTAAAATTTCACTGTTGTTTTGTAATGTTTAAACGATGTTATGTTTTATCCATCTTATTTACATATTAATTATCATCAAATCTGTTCAGTGGAAATCATTTTTCAGAAAAAAACATCTGCTATTGTCATTAAGAAGAGGGGGTTGGGTCCTGAGGCAAGGCCAGTAGAGACTTGCTGGATTGATTTCTGTTTTAGTTTATTTAACCAAACTTTTTAAAGCGATTTACCTGAAACTAAAATCTTACCTGATCAGTGTACTGTGCATCAATGATGTCCCTCAGACTAATCTTCAGCCTGCAAGTAAGAAGGCAGGAACTGCTGTAACTTCAATGAATGAATTAATCTTATTTGATAATTTGGTCATCAGTAGTTTCTCTACCTTCCCATGAAATCATCCTTCAGGTCCATGTCTTTATCGAACACCTCCATGTGTAGCTCCTGCCCGGGCAGCTGGGTAAGAATCACCTGAGTAATGAACAAGATGGGAGATTTTTAAACATCAGCACAGCAATCACAAATACTGTTCCTTATCATTAAAAAACCCTCTTTGACTTACCTCGTACATCTCATTCCAAGTAGGGTTCAGGTTACTCTTGATAACCTGACTAACGAAGGTTTCACCCCCAATGTTGATCTTGACGTAGGGGTCACTTTTGCCTTTCACCATGCCCCCCATCATGTTATCTTTTGGGACAAGATTCTGTCCTTCCAACAGGTGGATTCTGAGCAGGCCCTTTAGAAACCCACACAATAGAGTTAAAAGCTCATAAACCCAGTTCTAAGTCAAATTATTATCTGGCTGTGTTACCTCTGTTGCAAAGCTAGGATGAGGAGAAGTCTGCTCGGGTAGCTGCTTGTACAGTCCAGTCTCCAGATGAGATGATACATCGGATGAAATGCGTTCCTCATCCAACCACAGGACCTGTGTTAAGGTAGAAAAGGACTCATTAACTACTACAATTTTGTACTATAAAAATGGATGTTAAAACTAAGGATGCATGATATTGAATAGGAGTTTAAATCAATTTGAGATCAATCTATGGCAGTCAGCTGGAACAACAACAATGAAATTGAAAAAAAGTAATGATGGTGGAAAGGAAACTGATGCAGTCTGAAGTCTGTCTGTAATGTTTGTGATATTCAAAAAAGGTGAGAACGCTAGTAAGCGTTGGAACATTTGTCAATGCAGCAAGACTTTAAAAATCAGAGGTACTGTGTGCTTGACATTGCTGACACGGGAAAACTGTGTGGGCCATTTTTTTCCACACTTAAAAACCACAAGAATCAATACAGGAATTGATGAAGAAATAGATTTTTAGGAGAATAGATCAGTGCATTGGTATTCAAATCTGATAAGTTCCACCTCCTATGCACGGTACTGAATTTATCTGCAGTTTCTGATTCATCCCTTTTTTTTTTTTTTTTTTTTTTTTTTAAATATTTCAGTCTCATTTTAGCTGAAATTAACACTTATGCATGGACACATTTCTTTATTTCTTCATAGTTCATAACACTTAAGCAGTTCTCTGGATTACATGTAAACTACCTGAAAAATATATCCGTCTGTTTAAAAATTCAAACAACACTATAATAACCTGATGAGAGATAGAGACTTCTGTGCCGTATAAAATAAATATTTGGCCCCTTTTGTGGAACTTTTACCTTTAAATCAAATTACTAATCCAAATAAAACAACAGGTTTACAAAATTGCTACCTGGGACAATATAAAGTGCTTGTAATAAAAAAATATTTTCAAAAAGGCAATTATTAAAGAAGCTGTAGGTATGATTTTAAAAACTGCAATAAAGTGACATTTTTAAGACATTATCTACCATAACCAGTGTTATGCTGAAAGTACTGTAAATTCAAGTACTTTCAAGGTACTCATACAGCACCTTTAAAAACTCTCCTAATGCATTACAGCTGTAGTAAAATCTGCATTACAACCTTGATCATATGCCCCCCTTACAAATATATTCACAGTGTTTTTTACAGTACAACCTCACGTCCTTTGTCATCTAAAAACAGATATCAGGCTATTAACAACTGTTGTTGTGTTGTGTAATAGGCAGTGTAAAAGATGACAACTGAAAGAAAAATCAATATGTCAATATGAATGAAGTGCAAGTAAAAATAATACGAACAACTTCTTTGCAAAACTAGGTATGTAATGACCCATGAAAACGATGACTTGCTGCTATATTTACCTCCACAAAGGGGGTTATGTTTTTGCTGGCTTTGTTTGTTAGTTAGTTTGTTTAGTTTGTGAACTGGATAACTCAAAAACTCCAGATCACAATTTGATGGCATTTTTAGGCTAGGTCAGAACTGGGCCAAGGTCCAATCAATTAAATTTTGGTGGTGATCCGAATCTGGATCCAGGAATTTTTTTAAAGGACTTGTTAACATTGCAAGATAGGGGAGTTTTCCATATTTTCCCAGGTAACTCAACAAGTTCTCAATAGATTTGATGACATTTTCAGGGAATGTTTCTCATGGCACAAAGGAGAACTGATTAGACTGTGGTGGTGATCTGAATGCAGATGTAAAGCACTTCTAGTTCTGGTTTAATTGAGTACAACAAGATACTCTGCCAAAGCGAAATCGTGTTTCTCTCAAGTCACAGTTGTGGCATCTCTCTTGCTTCTTTGACCTCTTTGTTGTCGTTTGTGCTGACTGCCTCTAATGAAAGCATTTCTTTCTTGAATTACAAAGCATCCAGAACAAAGTGGAAGAAATCGCTGAGGGTACTGTTAAGCAAAAAGCTAATGATATCGAATCCTTGAGCTATTTGTTATCAACTTTCAACCTGGAATGGCTTTTGATTCCCATTCCTATACATAACAGAAAAAGTGCAAAAGCCTTAATCTTTTACCCTGAGAATGGTGTTGATGTAGATGCGACTGGCAGACCCTGAGTTGTCCAGCTGGAACCACTGGTCCAGGGAAAGGTTAGAAGTGGACATCAGGCGGGATATAGGGATGGTCAGATTTCCAAGTGTCTGCACGCGGTCAGCATCCTTCACCTGGTTGTTGCAATGGAAAGACAGACCAACCAATTTGGTTATCAGAATCTCATTCACAAAATATAGTGGAGAGTTTAATCTTCTGGGCTGTTACCTGAATGTCAATGTCCTGTTTGTGTGGATTCTGAATGAAGAAAGTGTAAGCTTCCTCCCACTCGGGATTGACAGTCGTGAAGCAGGTCTTTATGCAAAAATAGATAGCATGCATGAAGTTACTGCATATGAAAGCTCATTCTTTAGTCTTGCAGTGTATTTTTCTGCCTCAGATACCTTGCTTTCTCTTGTGATGTCTTGCACAGACAGCTGCACCATGGGATTGGGCTCTTTATTCCCCTTTTTCATCTAAAAGATACCCAGGTAAAGATAAACATACAGTCATATATACAGTCAAGCAAGTGAACAATGACAATCTACTAAGAGCAGAGAAACAAATAGACTTATCGCCCACTTCAATAAAAATGGTCTGTGTGAATAATAGTCGGTACAAAGTTACCATAGCAACAGCCAAAATAGCCGACGGGAAGTACAAAGCACATGGCATAATCAGGAAGTATAAATCTGCATTGAGTTAAACCACAGAGACTGTGTTTCCTTTCAAATGAGTTGTTTCTTTGATATGATGGCACAGCAGAATTAACAAGGTAAAAAATTGGTGTTTAACAGTGTGGAACAAAGCAGTGCACATTGAAGCAGACCGCGATGGCGTGCGCAGGGTTAGGGGTTAAAGCGACAGCTCTAAGGAATGTCAAACAGGTGGTAGGCACAGTTCTGTCTCAGTTTAACCACAAGCAAGATACCACTGTGAGCAGAGCACAAATGTGGGCACAGAGGGTAGAGAAATGTGACTCACAGGAAGCGCCTCAGCCTTGTCTAGATACACAACCAAGATAGCTGAAGAGGGGGGGTCACCAGCTTTACTGCAGATGCTTTCATTTCTCTTCAGGATCTAGGAGAAAAATACAGTTATTTTAATTCAATGAAGTCATGAATTACACTAAAATCTCTTCCAGTATTAAGTATAGAAGTCCGATATTGAAACACATCTTCTATCATGTTTACTATGGTAGCAGGTCTTTCCTAGTTGTTTTCTAGATCAATTTACTAGATCGGTGGAATAGGGGTAAATTGGGGAATAGGACATGCTTGGGGGTGATGACAGGGGCTGCAAGATGCTCGTCAGCAAAAAATTAAAACTCTTTTTTGCTGACGAGCATGTTGCTAAAAAACACGCATAAAATGAGTTCAGTATAAAATACAACCCCAGCCATCAGGTGAGATGAGGAGGGTAATATGTCAGACAGATTCTCAGATTATAAATTTGCACATACAACAATAACGTAGGGCCTACTGTTCTTAAAAGATGCACAAAGTGGGGGTCCAAGGTCTCAGATATTGCCATTTTTTGGGGATGTGGGTTGAAAAGTTTTGAAGATAGATTAAATCGTACCTAAAACAACACCCTATGATCACAACACACCCTTTGTTATATCAAAACAAATAAGGCTATCAATAATCTATTCTAAAAGAATTGGTAATCTTTTGGATGCCTGTCTGCTACTTCCCTTTACTCCTGCTCCAGACCAGGCTGTTCTCGGTAAACTGATAAGATGTCTCAATTACTAATTCTGAGTCAAGGATCAATTTTGAAATCAGTCAGAAGACATATATATATTTTTGTGTTTAAAAGAATCAATTGTTGTCCCACCTCTTATGTTGGCTAAGGGCTTCCATACCTATGAGCAGTGTAGGGCAGTAACTTAGTTACTTGCAATATAAGTGTAGCATATTACTTTTTTGAGTGACTAGTAAAGTAACAGATAACAATCTCTAAAATGTATTTTATCACAAACACCAGCAGAAACAATGCTTAGTTACAAAGTTAATTTGTGTTCTGTAGTGGGCTGGAATCATAATGATGCTTCTGTGAAAGAACAAGCTTAAAAGTTAAACGAAGCACAATTAATAAGAGTGAAAAAGTGAGCTGTACTTGAACAACTAGAAGTGTCATCTTTATTTAAGTTTGTTTCTATGATAGATTAAAGGAACATTGTTATCTGCCACAAAATGTGTTCAAAAACTTGATGCAGATCATGTTTCCATTGGGGAAAATAATTAGCTAATTTTTGGTTGCCAGTAAAAAATAAAATCACTAAAAAGGAAAGTAAAGCTATTTGTTCATTTTGGTTCTAATTACAAAGTAAAGTGATTATATGATTTTTAAAGGAGTATTAAGTGATGTGCATTTGATAACAGTTTTAAATTAATCTGTTCAACACTGCCTATGAGTAAAACAATAGTTAATATAAGCATTTCCAACCTGCTCCAGTCGATCTGTGTTTGGCAGTAAAGTCAACCACTCCAGTCTGAAATGAATCCGTCCTGATGAGGTGTCTTTCAAGGTGAACCACTATAAAGGTATTTACAGGCATAAATAAGACACCAAAATATCAAAATGTTTTTCATAAATATTATGACTATAAAAATGTTTTATACTCACATCATCGACAACTATGGACTTTTTCACAATGCCCAAATCCAATTTGGTCCTACAAGGAAAGGAAGTGTAAAACACAGTAACCAATAAGATCTTAAGTTTACATGTAAATAAAAGGATTAACCATAGTAATTCATTGCTCTTACTTAAGGAGTTGTCATGCTTATTCAACTTTGTCATAAAAGGTGGCAGATGAAATGTGACAATGCTAGCTTTAACATATGCACACAAGAGACATGAACTCTGCATATGTACCTGCCCAGAAAATCATCCTGGTCTGGGTCTTTGTCATAAACCTCCACTTCCAACTCCTGACCAGGCACTTCATGGACAATGACCTGATGTAGCGGACACACACACACAGGGACATGTAGACTGACAAGGCGATTTGTATGGTGGCTGGCTTTCGTCTTGTGTCACCAATGAATGACATGAACATTCACAGCACTATTTGTAACAGTCTCATCCCTCCAATACAGAACACTATGAAGTGATACATGATTGAGTTTTCTTACATGCCAAGACACAAATTCCAAACTCCCATTACAATTCTGCTTTTACCTCGTACAGCTCCTCCCACTTGGGGGAGTCTGTGTTGTCAATGTGTTTGGAGGTGAAGGTCTGAGGGCCAACCCTCAGTATGGCGTAGGGGTCAGACAAGCCAGCCATAACTCCTTTTACGTAGTTGTCCTTTGCTGCCAGTTTCTGCGCTTCCAGTAGATGAATGCGCACCACTCCCTGATGTAAAAACGAGGAAAATGTATTTAGACAGGTAAGACATGAAATCATATTAGAGTCTTCGTCTACGTGTGTGTGACTATTCAGGTTTTACCCTGGGTAAGGGGGAGCGAAGTTGAGCCACATGCAGGCCTGGCACCAGAGGAACAACAAGGCGGTTTGGTAGAACCAAGAAGGATGCTATGGCATCCATAATCATGCTGTCAGACATGACACTGAGAAAGAAGAGAGGACGCATATTAGCTTTCAGGTCCCATTAGTCCCTTTTGAGGATTCACACCCTTTTGTTTTTTTTTCGGTTGCTTTTCCATCAGCAATTACCATGACTTCTAATTTGGCAGAAATGTTTATACGTTTTGAAATTTCAACTCTTTCGGTTATAGTGTGCCTATTGTGCTTTGTGCAATAAAAATAATATCACTTAGCCCACTGAGGCCAAAACCACCCCATTAAAACCCTTTCTTTTTTAACGTAGCTCCTGCAACATGAACACATGTAAGAGCTTAAAATATGCTTTTCATCAACAGCCCAGTCTTCAGGTTTGTAGGGTTTACTATTTTATAGTTCATGAGCCCACTTTCCACTTTAAAGTATATTTTTGTGGGGCTTTTTGGCATTTATTTACAGTGAAGAGGCAGAGCCAGGGGTGGGGGGTGGGGGGGTGGGGGGCTGCACACGGGCTTTTTGTTGGAATCTAACCCAGGCCAACACACAGGGCCAGAGCCTCAGTATATTGTTAGTGCACAGCTGCAACCCACTTTCTAATTTTAAAACCCTTGGGGAAAACATAGTTATCATTGCAATCAGTGGAGAATTGTACAGGGATTTTATCTTTAAAATGACACAGTGAAAAAATAAGGATATTCCAAAACAGCTGAACTGAAATCAATATGTCCCCAACAATGCAAATCCAAAAAGACTTTCTGTCAAGCTTTTTGTACATGGAAATGTCTCTTTTTTCTTCTTTATAAAATAGCACCTGAGTCATTTTGCCCATTGACATTGACATGACTCAGACTGCATTTTTTAAAAAGTTGTTCCTTTTAACATAATATAAATAGAAATAATCAATATTTCATGTGTTTTTTATTAAATGTAAGCACATCATGTATTTAAACCATCATAGGATGGGTTAGATTTCTAAAAGTCAGTCACAGCAGAAATAATACTAATACACAATAGTTTATAACACATTTCTAGAATGTTGACTTGTGGGATGTATTGGGCTATGTGTAACATCTTTTGAGTGGGCATAATGACTAGCTAATGGAAATCTTGTGCAACTTCTGCTTTAAGGTTCAGCCACTTTTAATAATGTCTCTGCTGCTGCTCTATAAACAGTTATTTGGGTATGACTCACTTCAGACCAGGAATGTCCAACAAATTAGTCAGTCCAGTCCAATTGATGTCCAGTTTCTGGAGAGAGATAAGAGAGGGGAATGTAGTGTGTGCAGAAAAACATCCTGAACTGATGTAAAATCAATAGAATCAAAACAAGACAAGTCTATGTAGAGATACATGATATCCTCAAGAAGAGGGGGTAGGAGGGCAAAACTCAAAAGGACAAGTAAAGGTTATCAAAAATAGACATACAGGCCTACGGATGAAAAACATGGTGACTGCACCCACTATGGGCACATCTCCAATCAGAGGCTCCAAGATCACCCGCATCATCCCATGTAGCTGAGGACAGAAGAAGTAATGTTTGTTAAAACTACAGACATGTGTTTGCAGAATGGCAAATTGTTTTCATGTTGTCAGTGATCTGTTTAAATAGGGAAACAATCTATTTTGATTTCTTTTCCACTTAGTCATCAACTCTTAAAGGGAACAAACCTGTATTCCTTTGACTCCAGCTTTGCAGAAGTACCTCTTCACCTCAACATTTATCTCTACATTTCCAACATAGCTGTGGGGAAAAAAAGATATGTTCAAACAACCGTTTCAAAAATTAAGAAAAGTGGTCCTAGTGATTGCAATCCTAAGAGTTGTTAAACAAATTCACCTAATATACAAATCGAGCAGGACTTGTCCCTTATCGTTTTCTGTGTGTGCCTTGATCCCTACAACCTTCATGGCCTGGAGCAAAAGAGAGCACATTTCATTGTGAAATACAGCCAACGCACCTCAGTTACAGTATGTGTTCTTTGCTGCAAAGTTTAAGTTGGCTTCACCTTATTTCCCATGTCCACTTTTGTGAAGCTCAGTGTCTGGAGGTGGTTGCTTGATGCTCGGATAGATGGAGCAATTGTTTCCACAAGTAGCTTCTCAAGATACTGTCCAACAAAGGGCCACACCTGCTGCAACACCTAGGGACATCACAGTTTTACAAACTTTAATTGGGGGTGTGGGGACAGAGTTTTAAAAAGATTGTTAGGGAGACGTCATATAAAGCAACTGAAACAGCAATAGGTAACAAAGTGTAAGTTTCAAAAGGAAGAATGGCATATGTTCATTTCCCTGAGTGCCCTGGTCTTCTGCTTTAAGTTCTATGTATCTTTAGCAGTAGGTCATGCATCTCTTGTGAGAAGTGCAAACAGCCTTTACAGCAGATGTGTACACACCAGCCTTTGGCTAAAAAAAAAGCCAGATAGTGTGTACTGTTTGACAACATGACTGGGGATAAGAGACAAAACGGATACTGACAGATGAAGCAGAGAAGAATAAAGAGGGAATGACCCAACAAGAGACCGGACGCTAAAGCTCACCACCCCAGTTCCAGCTTCCTGTTTCCCTAAATTCTGTTCATAGATTTGGATAAGGAGGAATGATGCTAGCTGAAGTGTATAATAAATGTAGAACAGAACTATTCCACTCTTTTGTTCTTCTGCCATTTCTTCCCTCATGAAAATAGGGGAGCATAAGGAGGTAGTGCTCTAGCCCTATCTGAGAGGTCAAAGCTAGTCCAGCTCATGGTATCTTACTATGACTCCACTTTCCCTGTCCCCTTTTAAGCTCTCCTTCTTCAGACATTTTTCTTTGTATATTTACTCTCATGTTCTCTTCCCTGTTATTTTTATAAGGTTGCTTGCACCAGGGCAGCAGGGACGGATGTGTATTCTTTGTGGTGAGCCTGAGTCTGCTGAGGGTGTCAATACTGTTTGCTCTAGGATGGCTAGATTCTGTTGATACCAATGCCATTATTGATTCTGCTAATGGTTCTGAATCTTTATTGAGTCCCTTATCAGTTCCTTTGGATTTCCTGTTTGGAAAACACTACTCAGGTTTTCTCAGCAACAATGTGAAAACAAACAGCACAGATATTAATGCAGCTTCTGCATAAACAAATGTTTCTGCAAGTTGCTGGCATTTCCACCCGTACTTGAAATCACACACACAGAAGACGTTTTGCAGTTAGCATCATGTTGTATGAAATTAAGCTTTAATTTTGACCACTTTTGTTCCCTTTAAGTCATAATCACATCTTTGACTTTTTAAATTTCCTTTCTGCTGACTGCCTCAGATGAGAGTGTGATGTCCTTGATTTGCAAGGCATTCAAAACAAAATGGAAAGTCCTGATAAAGGAATTTTAAGCAAAATACAAATGATATTGATTCCTGGGTGTAGTTGGTATTAACTGTAAACCGGTAGTGGTTTTAAGTTCCCATCCCTACTGATGGCCACAATAGGGTGACCAGACATCCCAATTTAGCAGCAAATTTTCAGGCCTTAGTGTCTCGTGTCACCACAAACATCCCTAAACAATATTATGTCTCCATTCAGGACAGTCCCATCCCTAATTCAAACAACCTGTCCCTAATTTAAACAACTGAAATCAGATACCAAAACATTTTACTGTGCAAGCAACACTGATTTGTCTGTAGATATGTCAGTCAACATTGTTTCCAAATATGCTGCTGATTTAATTAATAGAATCTTCAAAAATGTGCTGCATGTTAATGCTCACTGCTGATTGGCCTGCTTATGTGTCAATCAATCTTATTGCAGCTGCAGCTTGCCCAGCTTATCACACTGACACTGAGTGATGCCTCAGACATGATGTCAGCAGTTTCTACAGAGCTTCTGTGTGTTTGGTATAAAGAGATTTTTTTTCAATCTTATTTTATTACTTTGAATATAACTTTAAAACCTAAACACCGTGCTGCTTGTTGCTGCCCATTGGTCTTGGCAGTTAAAGGGATACTTCAGTATTTTGGGGTGGAGTTGATCGGGTTCAAATCAATGGTAAATATTTAAATTTGCCACAGATATTCGGGCAAAAGAGAACCAACACCAACTACAACAGGATGTATGTTGTGGCTATAGGGGCTGAGAGCTGAGTGAGTGATTTTTTGTGTAAAAACAGCAGCCCCAGTGTGACTTTACACGGTACTGGACACATTTACAATGCTTTGCTTTTCTGCTTGCAAGCTCCTTTATTTTGTATACATTGGCACACAGCATGGACTGTCCTACCACCTGGAGTAAACTAGTAACAGAACAAAGGAGCTTGCCAAATGAAAAAGGAAAGCTTTACAAATGTGCCCAGCATAGTGCACAATCAACCCGACACTGTTTCTTATGTCCAATTTTACCTTGAATTACCTTATTAGTCTGGGTGTTTTGCCCCCAACAGTATCAATTTTGAACCAAGCTTTTCCATTGGCACTGTCTTTATAGAGGCAGAGCAGAAATAAATCATTGGGCTTATGTGCTTACAGTTGATATATACTCATACAACCCTAATCAAAAAATAACCTAACTATCCCTTTGAGCTGTGGGGGTCACTCAGTAAAGCTAAAACATATTTCGTTTTTGTTGTTGTTGTTGTTTTATTTTTGTTGTTTTTTTTACTGACCTTTGATCTTTCCATTAGAGCAAAAGTAAACTGCATTTATTAAAAATTCACAATATCACACACAATGTGCATGCCAGCACCCACAGACTATAGCTTAAAGTAAATGTCATTTCGGTCACATATAGTGACAAAACTATCTGCCAAATGCCTCTGCTTCTATTACGACTGACAGAGACAGCTGTTGTCAGTTCTGGCTCTTCAGCTGTTAGTCAGCTACTCTGAAAGTTTACAGGATATTTCCTGTGATCTACGTTCATTTGCGGAATCAGAGTTGCCAAATAAACAAGCAACGTTTTATCCATTTAGGGGAAAGAATGAAAAGCAGAGTCTCTATCTGGTAGTGAGCTTGAGGGACTGTTAAAAGAATCCCATGAGTTGGTTTCAGTCTGGCATAAGTGGAGTGTGAGTCATCAGCTGCCTGCAGCCTGAACAACAAGGCAATCTGCTGACCCGCTCTCCAAGATCCAGTCTCAAACCTCTGCTTTGTCACACTCTCTGGCAATTTCATCTCGTGGTCTTGGCAGCATAGATAATTTTATCACAGTATGTCTAAATTATTGGCTTCACGGTAAATTCTCTGGGAAGGAGGGAGGGCGGGAGACAATGGCTGCAGTTTTGTACAGTTTAGGGGGACTGGGCAGCTCCTCCTCCTTCCTGTGTGCGAGCCTGCGATGAAATGGAAATGTTGAGAAGTCTGCCTGGCACTGGGCCTGCTTACTGCAGTACAGACTCAGTGGCTACACTAATGGGAGGTGGGGCCTTGTCTGGAACATGGCAGCAGCCGCAGTAGTGCTACCATCTATCAGCTAGCACCAGCTAATAAAATACCACTCTAAAAAGAAGAGTCAGTCAGCAGAGCAGCTGTGAGACTCTTTATAGTTGGCTTAACAGGGGACAAACACTGCTGCCTCTGTGCTGAAATGTATGTGTGGTGAGAGCAGTATTATGAAGCCCTTTATTATACTCTACCTTATTTAGCCATTCAACCTTCTCAACATCTGGAAAGTTGACCTAAAGGAAAGGAACACAATGAACAAACATAATTACCTTGTGTTTTAAGCCTGAAAAACACAAAACAGGAGAAGGAAGTGACTCGGCAGAAGCTAATACAGGTCTGTAAATGTCATCACTAATACTCAGTACTTTCTGTACCAGGCTCTTAAAGGAGTAAATATTCTCAAAAAAAGAAAAGTGGAGCAGATAAGTGCACCTACTGTTCAATTCAAAAACAATTTTCAACGTTACAGGCAGCTATTATGTTGTTTATCCCTGCATTAAAAAGACATTTGTTATGCATGCTGGAGAGCAATATGAAGATGCTTCTTTTGATACTGCAGAAAAGCCTGTACTGTCTGCTGTCCCTGAAATCACTCACTGCATTAAAGCCTCACAAATAGGAACTTGTTCTGGGTGTGGCTTCATGAGTCAAAACAGGCCCATGTGGTTAACAACATTTCCATTTTGAGTACAGAGTAAACTTCTGGGATGTATGACATGCAAATAGGAAGTATTACAATTCATGCAACATTTGTGCAATCTGGAACACCTTTGGTTGGCATCGTACAAAGAATAGTGGGCTTAGGTTTTACTGTGCTTGCTGCAGAGCATTCACAGATGTTATACTGTGCTTTCAAACAAGTTTAGACTTTAAATAGAAGCAAACACTAAGCAAACTGCCTCAGAGGAAAGAGTTCTGCAGAAAAGAGACCGGAGGCACATGTTATTGCATGCACTATCCATTCAGTAGCTGATTGCAGCTGTGGGTTTCAAATCTGTTTTTGCCCAAGGTAAAGCAGAAATCTCAAAGCACAGATTATTTACATTCATGCAGAAAAAGACTGCGACAACTATTACTCACAAAATTATTAAAATGTATTTAAGTTTCTTACCAAAAACGACTTATACCCTGAAGACTTCAACAACAGATTATTTTTAAACAAGGGGGACTCATGAGTTTAACAAGATTCGTTTTTTCTTTTTTAAGTTGACAGTTAAAAGGTTTGGCATTTTGGGTTTTCATTGGATGCTCCATGCTGATGTACTTGCAGCTTGTGCACCTCCTGCACAATAATGAATGTTTGTGCACCGGTGACATTTTAAATGTTCCTGTCACAGAACCAATGAGGCTCTCAGAGCAGTATCAACAAGCTGAAACATCTGTTAATATTGGATGTCAAATAAATGCTAACCAAGGTCTGTTTTAAAATTAATCAGAATATCAAAGCCTTAATACTGTCCTTACAGTGTTTTATTTAATTACTGGATTTTCTTTATTACAGAGAAATTAAGATATATTAAAAACAGGTAGAGTAAATTAAACTAATTTATTAGATGCAGTAATAACACATTTGTAGCACAAACTCCAGAGGCACACAATTTGAGAGCCAGAGTCTTGCAGTCTACCTCACCAGGAACTCCTATAAAACAATATTGATGTTAGGAGTATTGTCTGCATGCCAAATGGATAGTTAAATATTATCCAAAACATTTTAAAGGAGAGCATTAAAAAATGTCGAAACGTCCCTCAAAGTCAAAGCACTTGAGTGGATCAATTACAAAAAGAATTAAATGATTATGCATCTTTTAACCATGCAGGAAAGAAATTCATCATCACATCCTGCTGGAAGTACTGATTTATGGGTCCAATGCATTGTACCTTTGCCATAGGCCACTTTTATGTCACATAGGGCTACTCCAGGTTAAAAGTGTTCAAGATGGAAAGGTTTCACACTTCAGGGGACACTCACTGACAGACTCGGAGTCTTTTCTTACCCATGCAGGCAGATCTCGTCTGATTTTGGACACTTTTGAGGACGCGTACTCCTCCTCGTTGTTGAGCAGCTGAATGGCTGATTTCAGTCGTGCCTCTTTGGCTTCTCGGGCATGTTTCCATCCCGTGTACACCATCATCCCGCAGACTAACAGACTGGTGCTGACACGGTAATAACCGGCCAGGTAGACGGGCAACAAAGCCCCCAGACATTTCCCAAAAGTCCAGAGGACCGCGACCGCACTGATCCCTCTGGGTTTGGGAGCCTCTTCGTCCGCGGGGAGCAGCGCCTTCTTCTCGGAGTCGCCTGTGCTCGGACACACGGCGTCCTTGGGCTCACTTGGTTCCGATTTGTCGTTTTGCATTGTCTTTAAGTCTAAAGAGAGGAAAATAATGAGAAGATTCTTTTGGGTCAAATATTTAAGGTTGTAGTCTAATGCCCCATGACCGCCTGCTCGCAAACTTACCGTTCAGACAAATGTATCTACGTCACGGATCGTCACGTTAGTGCTCTGGTTGGCTGTGTCGCATCTTAGAATGAATAAATGTACTTTTATCCGACTATTACCAAAACCAGCACAGATCCAGGAGAGGTGGCCGACGTCAAGTTGTGCTCCTTACTGTGCGTCCCGTTATCTGGATGAAAACACGCCCACTGACTGAAGCAGTGAACGCATCTGTGACTCTTTCGCTGCTGTGGCCCCGCGGTCATCAAACTGGACTGATCACTGTCATTACTGCGGCATCAGGCTGACGACGACCGACCGGCCAGGGACGGACCCAGACTACTCAGTGTGGCGGGCCCACTGGAAAATACAATTCTGCCCTGTTATTCATAATTATCATGACATGACATAATTATCTCAGAATTAGGTGGTGCTGGGTGAAAGAAAAATGCCCCATAAAACACTACGTTTCCTACTTCCAGGAGTTTATAGTGTAATTATGCTACTCAGGGCCTGCTCTGGTTATCACGACCTGCTATAGCCTCCCCACCCTCTCATGTTCAAGCGTTTCCAAAGGGGAGGGGAAAAGAGTTGCAATCAAATCCTTGATTAATAAAAACCCAAACATGAAGTAAACAGTCAAACACAACAGGACATGGGACCTCTAAATTAAAGTATTACACCTTGGAGTGTGGCCCACCAATTGCATGCAACCTTGTTATCAAAACAGTTTTAGCCATTCAGAAAGTTCTAGAACAGGGAACAATATGGCTGTTCAAAAATAAAAACCATAAGTCATGTGCTTATACAATGGCTGGACCAAAGATAAGAGCTCTCTTTAATGTTCATATATTTAGTACCTCCGCCAAGGTTAAGTGTTTGCAGGTGTATGTTTCTGTGTTAGCAAGATTACGCAAAAACTACTGGATGGATTTTGCTGAAATTTTCACATGTTGGTTATGGCTCAACTTAAAAATTAATGATCCAGATAACTGTCATTAGCGAACAATTGTTTCTGCTCAATAATAATCTAACTAATAATGATATCAAGATGTGGACGTTTTCATGGTCAAGGAATCATATTATGATGGTAACTTTATCATGGAACTTATAGATGTAACAGCAATATGTCAGATACCTTGGTGGAGGTTTGCGCTCTCCGAATATTTTCTAGCATATATTTGCAGCCTTGTTGCATGTGTCACAGATAAATAACAAAGCCTTTCAATTTTATTCATGTAACCATTGTTGTACTTTCCACCTGACATGCTTTAGTTGTTAATTATGTCCATGGTGTTTCTTAGGAAGATATTTTTACAACAACGTTGATATAAAAGAAGAGAAGTATGAAAATGTAAATGTTTGGTAAGACAGCCCTCCAAAGTGTCTTCAATTGATAAAAGTCAGGTCTTACCTGGAAACTAAATTACTATTCATTGCAAATGAGACTTTCGTTACTTATGGGTGAAGTATTTAACAAATGATATTTCTAAGTACAGTAGCGGTAACAGGGATGCATCAAGCAAAGCCAACAACAAATCTTTGAATAAAATTGCATCTGTAACACCTGAGCTGGACAAATCACATTATTTGTTGGTTTATTACTTACATTTTTAATATGTAACAGAAATGTGTAAAACAAATTGTCAGTTTCTCATAAGTTTTGATGGCCAAATTCATCATTCCTTTAATAACTGTTATATTATTTAGTATATTCTTTACTAATAACTCAAAAAAGTAACATTGTACAGTAGTTTACTACAAGTAACTATGTTACTTGTACAGGGAGAAACTTTTATGTGAAACACAAAAATGTTGTTTTCTTTAGTGACTAATTACCATAGAATCTAAAAGGATGGCTCATGTAGGTTGTTCAAAGAAGCTACTCAAGCAAATATGGCTGGACTGTTACTTAAATTCAGTTTTTTGTATAAAACAAAATGTTATTTGTATGTCTTTATGAAGGAACCAAAACATTCAAAAATGTAACAGACTTTTCCAGGATTAAAAGATGGCAAATTTAAATTTTTCATGAAAACATGTCATAATTTGGATAGAAATTTTTCAGTTAAACATGTTTATAAAAAAACAAACAAAAAACAAACAAAAAAACAAAAAACAGGTCCATTTATATTTGGAGATTATCTTGATAATTCAGATTACAAACTATCTTGTAGTTCTGAGATAATTCTCACTAATATAGAAAAAAAACACTTTTTTTTTTTTATTACAAATTATCTCAGAATTATCAAATGCATTTCTTGTTGATTCAGAAAAATGCCACAATTTAATTTGCTAATGTGAATACAATATGCTTCTAAAGGAAATGACTCATCCAAACCAAATAACTGCTCTCCAGTTATTGGTCTACTGAGAAACACAATGAATGGCATTAATCATCTGGGCTTGAACCATTAATGGTTTTAAGTAATTTCCAAGTTTATACTTCCTGTTTTTATGGTGACTGTATGCTGTATTCTCCTTTTTGTACTTATCATTTACTTACTAACCTGTCAGATAAAATATAGATTCAAAGGACAAACATTAACTGTGCTGAACAAATTTATTAGCTCGCCGCCCAATTTAAGATTTATGCCACAGCTGCCCTAAGTTAACAGCACTGGTGATAATCTAAATCATTTTCTATGTTTCTGAAACGGTTAATACACCTGTAAGTAGAAGCACTTTAACCAAAATGACATTTTCACGCTTATATATAATTATTATTATCTGTGAATTTTCAGATGTACCGTTTTAAAACAAAACAGAAAAAAATAAAAAGCACATATGTATTTCTTGATTAAGGTGTCAAATTATCCTTATTTACTTGCATTGCTGAACATTTAAAAGTAGTTTTACACGTTGAATATTATGCTTGATTAATTTCTGACTTTTCTGTGAAGCCCAGTGAGCCAGCTCAAATTTGGGTATAAAAATGTGAATTCAGCTTGAAACCCCTCATTCCTGTTCCAAATGTATGTCCAATAACAATAACATTTTCAGTTTTAAACAAGTTTTTGAAAGATTTCTAAAACACTTTTGTTTTCTCATTGACTGTTGGTCTAAAAACTTTATGAAGCACTGTAATTCAAAGTACAACCATAAAGTCTGTTAACTCCGTTGTACCTGCATACCTCATGTGCTGATTCATTCAAATGCAGTCAAATAAATTCTAACTGTCAGACAAATCTGCTGGAGCTCAAGTTTAAAAGACAACTTGGTGAGAAAGTGGTGCACTACCCAAATGTAAAATTTTTACCTCCATTCATTTTTCCTGCTGCAGTCCCATGTTGTTTTAAAACAGCAGACTGGGCATTCTTCTCAATCCCCAAATCCCCTCTGAACTCACAGACCAGGGCCATGAGTCCCAGGCAGCTCTCACACAAACACAAAATATTTCTCTTGTTTGAATAGCCACACGGATGTGAGGCTACTGAAGAAGAAGAGGGCATCATATCCCAAGTTTGCACAACATGACTCCACCCAACTATGTAAAGCAATGGGATTTGAGCATCATGTGGTCACATTCAACCGACTCCCAGCACAAAGTTTATCATACCTGTGTGAGCTGTAAGTGTGGCAGACACTATAGACAAAAGATACAGACAAAACAAAATTTATTGTCAAGAGGTTGTTATTCCTATTTTCTTTTTAAATGTGCAATGTACCAAAGTTAATTTACAACAGAGAAATTCACAAAAATAGAAGCACAAGCTGCTTTCAAAGTCTTTTTGTGCCCTTAAAAGACAGCACAGCCACAGTTAAGAGATGATTCAAATACTGTGTAACCTCAAAGATGTGTGCGTCGTTTTCTTTCTTCACATCTACGTGTGAGAAGATACTATCTTTCACAGGTTAGTCAGTCTTTGAGAGCCAAGTAGAAAAGTTTTTCCTGACCCCTGCTGGAGAGGTACTGAATTTAAAGTCCAAAATGTCCCTTTTTAAATTTTCCTTCACACAAAAGGAAAGCATCTTTGTTAAAATCCCTGTCGAGGATGCTACAGTCTGAGCAGTTAGTGAGGCAGTGTGGTGATCCTCATACTTTGACTTGCGATGGGGTACGACACCATTGGCGTGGTGGCGTGACTCATGGTGATGCCAGGCAGAGGCTGCGTCATCGACACTGCCACCGGAGCCACCGACACAGCAACTGGTGCCATAGAAACAGGTGGTGCCATCCCTTGAGCGATAGTCTGTGCGAGGGCGGCAGAGAGAGGGGTGATCTCGGGGTTGAGGTGGGGCGGAGGAGCAGTGGGTGGGGCGGCATTTGTTGGGGGAGCTGCAGGAGCACCGGTGGGTGCCACAAGGTCTTGCTGTGTGACTGGTCGAGGTTGCAGTCCTGCGCTGCTCAGGGTGGTGTGGGTCTGGGCGATGCCATGGTTGTAGGAACTTACTGCGCCAACAGGGGGCGCCAGACTCTGCTCAGTGGGTGCTGGAGTGGAGGACAGCGTCATCACTTTGGCCTGGCTCCGGAACTGGGCGTTCTGCTCCAGGAGAACCTCATTTGTGGCAATGAGATTAGAAACCTGAAACACACGAGGCAAAGATTAGAGAGGAACGCAAGTCATAGAGGAGTTCTGGACTAGAGCTAAAAAACACATAGAAACAAATTAAATCAAAATGCCAGGGTATATTTGAACATGTGTTTTGCAGATTTTAAGCCCAAATAAACATTTATAAACTGGATTAAGTTGAGAAAAAATGTGTCTACTGACAGATATCAGACTCTTACAGTGTTTCCATCAACATTTTTAGTTCTAATAGCATTTCCAGTAAAGCTGGGACATATCAACCAAAACAAACATAGATTTTTTTGTACTGAATGGTGAGTTGGCCTTTTTCTCTATTAATTAAAAGAAATAACCAAATGTTGGGCATTCAGAACTGTAATATTGTTGCTGTGGCTTCAAAGAGGATTTCCATATGAATCAAATACACATTAAATGTTCAAAACCAATATAATACTAATGAAAAGATATCTCCCCATTGGAGTACCAATACGGATAGTTTGCAGTTATCTCCTGCATGCTTGCATTTGTTATTCAGTTAAGCACCTTGAATGCCACACAAAACAATATTCTACATTTAACATTGCCTTAACTTACTTACACTTCTAAAAATAAAAATAACAATGGTGTTTTTTACAAGCCCTACATAGCATTCACTCCTGCGTCTGTTAATTCAACATTTCCATTTTCTTATTTTTTCAGTCTTTAAGTTTGTAAAATAAATATGCACCCACTAAATCTTGAGTATGTCTGTGTTCAATAGTTATTCAAACGAAGGTGCAAAGTAATTTTTAATTCTCTCAGCTTTGTATTCTTAGTGAAGACTTCTTTACAGGTTTTGTTTCCACTTCAGAGCTTTAAGACAGTTCTCTTCTCCTATTACGAGATAACCATAAAGCTAAAATTAAAAAGCTACCTACAGAGATTCAAAGCAGGGAACTTTTAACATTTTTTGGTAGAGACTCACTTTACATCATCAACAGTTCCTTAGTTTGCTTATGGTATTGAAATTCAATCATAAATGTTTGTATACAGGATTAAAAAGTTTTTCATTACTAGTACAAATAAGTACTAACTAATAAGACTAAAAAAGTGGATCACATGACTCCAGTTCTAAGGGTCCTTTATTTCTGAGGTCTTCACACAGGCTCCCTGTCTAGATTTTAAGATACTTCTGTTAGTTTGCAACGCCCTGAATGGTTCAGGGCAAAAAAGGTCACTTAGTACAGGTCTGCTCTTTGTTCCCCTGTAAGTACCAAACATAAGAGGCAGTACTTTGGTTTTATGCTACAAACATTTGGGAAAAAAAACTCCCAGAAATCTGAAAGTCTGCTGAAACCATCAGCTCTTTTATATTTGGGTTGGAAATCACCTGTTTACAGATGCTTTTAAATCAAGAATTTTATTAAATCATTTTTACTAATTTAATGACACTGCTGCACTGAAACCTCTAAGATCTTTTTATTTTTACCCTGCATTTCAAGCATTTGTATTAGGTTTCTTTTTGCAACAATTTAGGTTTCATCAACTATTTAAACCACTAGCTTGTTTTTCTGTTTGCATGACATGCTTGCATCAAGTTGCCGTGGTAATTTAAGATCACAATAGACCTGTGTTGGATGAAATAGCTGCTATGTTCAATCCCCTCTAACTTGTGATTCCACAATTACATATTTTAGATACAAGAAAATCTTTTGTATTTGAAGATTGTTAATGCAGTTTACTCACATCAGCCTTCAATAATGTAACCTTTGTTGAACAATTGCTACTTTTAATTTTTAATGCTTGTATTTCTTTGACTAACACATAGTGCTGCACTACTCATATCATATTTCATTACATGCTGCATATCTCAGTACCTGAACAGCTGTCAAAAGTTGTATCTCACAATAAAAATACTCCTAGTCCTGTTAAATTCATATGTTTTTTTTTTTTATTACATAAAACTTAACATCAATAGATGGTTTCAATTTCAGATGTATTGATCACTACCTGCTTCTTAAGCTCTTCCACCCTCTTCCTAAGCAAGGAATTTTCCTCCTCCAGAAACCTGCACTCTAGTGGTCGAGGTTGTAAGGTGGCCTGGACCCCCAGCTCGTAATGGCCGCCTCCACTGCCATCTGTCAGGCGCAGCCCCTCCAACCTCCGCCTCTTCAGCTGAAGAGCAGTGTGGTCCATTGAGGCCTCTAGAGAGCTGGCATCAAACAGCCCACTCTCCAGCAAAGGGTCGTACACAGAGCACGAGCTCCTGTCATAACGCCGTTGGCCTGCAGAACTCATGGAAAGACAACCACTCATCCCACTTCCTCCCATTCCACCGACCCCTGAGATACCTGGATCTCTGCACCCGCCAAGGCTGGGGCAACCCATCCCCATCATGTTACTTCCACCTCCGCCTCCACCTCCAACAAGTCCTTGCATTCCTCCACAAGCACCTCCTCCCCCACCACCGATCCCTCCCCCTGCATTCACCATTCCACTGGCACCAGGCCCCACCACACCACCCACTCCAACCCTGGAGGGCTCATATTCATAGTCCTTTTGAACATGACGGAATTTGCATTTATTGCCCCGCTGGCACTCGCCTTTCAGGAAGTCTCTGCAGATAGGGACCTCCCCTCGGCTGTGGGGGAGATCCATGGGGGACAGGCCTAGTCGTGCTGCAACTTTCCCCCTAAGTCTGAGAGGCAGCTCTCCTGTTTTCTTGTAATAGTCCTCATCTTCTTTGGACCCGTGGACAAAGCGGCAGTTGGAACGCATACATTCCTTGTTCTGGTGGTCATGACAGAAGATAAACTCGTTCTTTTGCACTCCTAAGTCTGGAACCTCATTAAAGTCTGGGTGTCTGAAGCGACAGCGCTTTCCTCTCTTACAGACATTGCGTATGAAGTCCCTGCAAACGCCATCTAATGCCAGTCCTGCCCCTTGCCCCCCACTTCCTCCATTCCCACAACTATTACCATTTCCTAGCACCCCTCCTCCCCCCATGCTCCCAGAGCCTGATACGTTGCCTCCAACGCTTCCCCCTGATCCACCTCTGCCCTCCACAGATCCTCCTGACAGACTTGACCCAGGTCCTCCTTCTTCACTGAGACTACCAGCACTCCCACCACCACCTGATAGGTAGGAACTGTCCCGGTCAGGCATGGCGCTTGGCCCAGCGCGAGGAGAAAACAGCACTCATGTGTATGAGCGGGGCTGGCGTGACCAGGCAGATGTTCTCAAACACAGGTAGAGAAGTCTGGGGCCACTCTTTCCTTGGAGCAGGGCAATCTCCTATTTAAAGACCTGTAAGACAGAAACAGGAATTAAAGAAAGCAGTTACATACCAAAAACTCAGATAAGGAATATTAAATTAAAATTGTACTTAAAGTGTATGAGGCAATGGCTTTATCATAGCGGTAAAAGTAGGAGCAGATTTCTTAGATAACTCAATGGTAAATTATTACAAGTTTATCTTTTACCCTCAGCTATGGCCACTTTTCCATGATTAATCAAAGCAATCAAATATTTTAATGTTCTCATTGAATAGATAAATCTATGACTTTTGCTGTTGTTTATGAAAACTTTACTGCCCTTTGGTACACTTGAATGCTCAATCTCACATGTCAATAGTTCAAAATGTCTGAAATGTTAAATGCAGTACTCTCATGTCCATGGTACTGAATGCAACACACTGTTAAAGATCATAGATAAGTATAGCTTTGGTCCTTTGCTAAGGAGCAGCAGCTGCTGCGGCAATAAAGGGTCAAATATTAACATTTACTCGCTTAACTGTGGGCATACATGTTATCCGTTTGTAAACAAAGCTCACTCTGCCGAACACCAGAATAATAAATAACAACAAACCTTGGACGATTCAGCCAGCCCGACCTGCACGAAGCACAATTTTAGCATTTTGTTACACTAGCGAACCATTTCGAGCTAACAGGCTAATCTGAACGTAATGAATCCAGGAGCAGGATAAAGAGTGAAAGAAATAGTTGGAGTCCCTTGTAGAGAACAAGCCTCTTCCTATAAACATAAAATTAACGATTTATGTCGTCACACATTATAATGCTAAGTCTTGCTATCTTTAAAGGCTCCCGTTGTGCTGTTTACCAAATTTGATGCTACATCTTTTGTTACCAACGAAGAAGAAAACAGCCACTACGTTCTTCCTCTTTATAATGGGATGTGGGCTTTTCTTATGCCTTGGGTCGTTTGGCTCAATTCACCAAATGAATCGGTTCTTTTTTACTATTGTATCATTACCGTTTTGCCTGGATTAAATTAGACAAAGTTTTCAGTAAGATTAATTCATGTAAATTTACTGAGATAATGGATCGTGTTTTAAGCAACTATTCAATTCCAGAATAATACTGTTTGACATGATGTCTGGTATTATGTGTTTCAAGTAAAGCCTGTAATAGAGCAGAGTAAAGATCACCCTTTTGTTGTATGGTGTATTCAATGATAAAAAAACAGAGAGATACAAGATGTTAGAAAAAAGGTATCACATTTTTCTTCTTAGTCAAACTTTGTTAACATAAATTTAATCCTTTTGGACATGTAGCCATGAAGTGGATACATTATAACACAATTTATCTCTGTTCATAGGGATTTGTGTTGACAAAGGTCTGGTAATCCTTTTCAGTAGTGATGATATGATATATCACAATATACTGCTACACTGTAAGAAGGGTGGGGCATCACAAGTTTTTTTAATGTTAGTTTGTAAATATTTTTAGATAGACAGAATCAGACTTCAGACTTGCCGGCTTTTTGAATCAGCTCGTTCACGGACGACACATGAGAACTTCCTCTGTGCTTCCTGGTAGCCTATTTGGCTGCTCCCTCGTGGTCATGATGGCGAATTGCGCTGAAACAGGGTTTTACTTCCTTTATTTTCTCACCGGCAGTGCATTGACTGATGGATGGTCTATAAGTTTCACCAAATGAAATGGTCACAGAATTACTTAACAGCAGCGAAAATCGCTACATCTTCATATAATTCAATGAGCTGCATTTGCACTCTTAAAAGCCAACGTCGTGTGTAATTTGTTTTCAGTCGAAACCGGTTAGCAACCAGAATTATAAACTTTCACTAAAGTTTAAGACTTTTTCTAAAGTTTGTACGATAATTCTCTTACGTGGAGTTTACAGAAGCCTGCACAGCACTGCCGTGTGGCCTTGTTATCTGTCAGTGGATTTGAAGGCGAGCTGTCAAACCACACCGTAGCTCCACTTCCAGGTAACTTCTTTGTTGTGAAAGTAGTGTCTGATCAAGTTCCTCATCGGAGCAGATGAAGTCACCCAACATGGCAGTGCAAGGTGTTCTCTACTGGATGCAAGCCTGCGTGGTCCTGCAGCTCTACTTATCACCGTCCCTTCTTGCTGTTGGCCCGGAGACTCGCAGAAATTACTACGATATCCTCAATGTCGAGCCCACAGCAAGTGACAGCCAGATAAAGAAGGCTTTTCGCAAGCTGGCAGTAAAATACCACCCTGATAAGAACAAGAGCGCCGATGCGGAAAAGACTTTCAGAGAGATTGCCGAAGGTAAAACGTCTATTTTGACTGAAGCTTCACAGTAAAATAAGAGGAGTTTTAATTTTGGTGTTGGTAAAATTTTAAAAAGAGCAGAGTTTTAATACTCTGTTTCAGAGAAGATTATGGCCACTAAAGCCAGTGAAAAAAGTCAGAAATGTCAGATTAAACTCAAGAATTTGGACTTTAAAGTCAGGAGACTGATTAAATAAAAAAAAAGAAAATTCAACCTCGCATTTTTTCAGTGACAATATTGTCCTCTTCCCTATCTCAAGGTGGAGTCACATCCCTGAAAATGTACTCAGGAGCTGGTTACCCCATGGTACAGGTGTACATTTTACTGTATATTTCAGACCATTTCTAGGATATAGAATATGGCCAATGTTCATGTTCATATATTAAGAATTTTCAGTGTTAAGACTGTCAGGTTCCAAAACAGCTATATATATTTTTCTTCAATAACAGATAATTGATTGGTGCCTCTACATAGCTACTGACAAAAAACAAACGAAGTCAAATGGACATGTCATGGTCACATATTTTCTTCCCTTTTCACAGAGCACTTACACAAAAAGCACCTCAACATTGCTCGGTCATTGTTACATCTTAAGATATTCACATTGATTTTGGGAAAACATGACATTTGTGTCAATTCACACTGCGATACAACTTTGGAGGTGCACAAGAGAGTGTGACACATACTCATAAAGGCAAATGCACACACACTCACAGTGCTGCTGCCTCCAACTTTGTCCAAGTGCTCTGCTCTTAATAATCTCTAATATTGTGGTAGTGCTTCTGGAGGTGGAACACATGGGGGGTTAACTTGTTTCCCCATTCTGTCTCTGCAACATTCACAATGGAGGCACTGAAGTATAAGTATTACTGCTTGGAACAGCAGCGTGGATGAGGCTTTTGTCTAAAAAACATTGGAAAGGTGCATTTTGCATGATAAAAGACTTTAGAGAGCCCACATTTTGCTTTTAAACCTGGTTGCGATATTCATTTTTGATGACTTACATGTTATGTTCACAATCAGTAATGTTAAAAAATATGTTTTTCTTTCCACGTACAGAGTGCCCCTGATCGAGCTGTATTCCCTCTCTGTCTTGCACACTCTGTTAGAGCCCCTGCCCCTCTAAGGTCTCCCCCACAGTCTCTTCTCTGATTGTTTGACTGTAGCTCTGTGGCAGCTGGACAGTTCAGTACCATGTTGTCAAAAACTCTGCATTCATTCTACCATCTCTGCTCTGCTCAAGGCTTGCTACCTGAAGCCAATGGGCTCAAATGGTTGATGAAACAATGGAAAAATAGGTTGTCACACTGGTAGGGTACAGGGGAATGAACTGTTTTAAGGAGCTATTGGTACCAGAAAGAGGGGGAGAAAGAGAAGTAACCTTGCAGTGCAGTTGGATCTGCCTGATTAAATGTCTGTAATCAGTCAAATCCATCTTGCCGAGCTCCCATCTATAACAATTGTGAGCGGCCCAAAGCAGCACGGCCCAATCAGTGCCCTCTGCAGCAGGAAGAGGTGCATGAATAATGAATGAGAAGAGATAACGATCATCCAATCACCTGTCGGATATGTGTTTTAAATTTTCTGCTCATTCCCAAACACTTTCTATGGACTGTTGCCTTGATGGACCAGTGAAATGTACTGAACGGTCCATCTGGTGTGTCAAGTTAAGAGAGAAGACCAGTTGCAGGAGACTTTTTGTCTTGTTCAGAGAGGTGCTCTATCACACTGAGGAGACATGTTTAACTCTTGAAGGGCATATAAAACTCAGAAAAGCATAATATAGACTCTTTTAAGCATGCGTAAAATCCTTTAGACTTGTTTTAAACTGGCTCAAAGGTCAGAA
The DNA here is from genome assembly GCA_037902135.1 of Cetoscarus ocellatus. NCBI lineage: Eukaryota > Metazoa > Chordata > Actinopteri > Labriformes > Labridae > Cetoscarus > Cetoscarus ocellatus. The sequence continues at coordinate 44,530 of JBAMNC010001627.1, read as the reverse complement.
AAGCCGTTTTAATATGTTCATGTGATAGCATTAGTTAAACTGCAATGAAGATGATGGTTTTCTCCAATTTCAAGCTTTTCTGCTTACTTATATTCGCAAGAAAATCAGCTTTCTCACCTGCAAAGAGTGACAAGAAAATTCTAAGTAGTTTTTATGGGTTAGTTGAGCAGTGTGAACAGTGGTCCTGAACCTTAACATCACATTTATTGAACTACTTTTTGTAGTTGAAGCCATTATGCAGGGCTGGTCAGGGGTGTGGTGGTGGGGCACACAGTTAAGTCATTTTATTGGGCCCTCAATTTTAGACAGCGCCTCTGCTTACAGCTGATTATACTTTTATGTATTTTAATTGATGACTCTGTGGTCTCCTCTTCTAGCCTACAAGGTGCTCTCCGACAAAGAGCAGAGGATGCATTATGACAGTGTGGGCCATGCTGCTTTCCTGAATGATGAGGAGACCTCCTTAAACCCAGAGGGTGAACATCAGTCAGGCTTTGACTTCAGTTTTGCAGAATTCTTTCACGATTTTCATCAGAGCACGTTCTTTGGGGAGGAAGATTTCCACTGGAGTTTCAGTGAAGATGTGGAGGAGGAGGCTGATGTGTTTGAACATTACTCTTTTGAAGGGCCTGACTTCAGCTTTTTTCTCGATGATTGGGATGACGAAGATGAAGAGCACCACTACTAGACACGCTGCATCATTTTCCTGTATCCTGAATGAGTGTTTCGGTTTAATGTATTATTTTTATTGATAATAAAGTATATATTGTAAATGGTTAACTCAGTATCTGTGTCTTGTTAAGTATGTAGAAATGTAGACAAACAAGCCTTTAGGCCGTTTGTTTACTTTATGGAGAACATGTATGTTCAGTGGATGTTTACAGGTTTTTTAAGGCTGCATAGTTGACAGCTAGGGGGAAATGATCAGACTGTTATTCTAGTTTTTCAGAGTGGGCGTGTTTAAGTTCCTGAGTTACAGACTAACATTAAGTTACACATCTTTTTCCCCGAGCCAGCACTTTGTATTTGGCTGTGTTTGACTTCATTTCTTATTGGACCAGTGTGCACTTTGACCCAAAGGATATCCTGTGCCTGCTCAGCGCTAAGAGAGTGAGCTCTCTGAAGCCAGCCTTTAGACAAAAGATCTGCACAGCTTTTTGCTGTTTTAGTTTTATAAGGTTGGAGTTAAGCCTTTTTTAAAGTGGACAAGAGGCAAACTGGAGAGACTGCCTCACAAGTCATAAGATGATGGTAAGTATGCCTTAAAGATTTCTGTTTGACAACCTCTGACAGTCATGTGACAGCTTTTTACTCCATGTAGGCATCCATGGACTGTCTGATCTTGTCTTTTAAAACCAGTTTGCATTCAAAATGAGACTGGAGCACTGTGTTGACTCAGAATGTATTACTTTACGGTATTTTTTTTAACATATGTAACTATTTTTGTGATTTTTTTTAATACTTCAAGGTTTTTTTCTTGCAATATTACAGGAAGAGGTTCAAGAAGGATCACCTGTTCTAACTGTTAAGGGTGACAGCATTAAGGTTACAGAAGTGCTGAGAGATGGTGACACACTCACATTTCTCATTGTTTCTGAAAAGGTGAGAGATATATGTTTACTTCCTCTGTGATGGAAACTTTTTTTTTTTTACATTGGATTGAGGAAATATGCAAAGCCAGTAATACACAGCAGTGTATTTAGTTGAATGTTGCTAAAATACAGTATTTAAATTGAGTGTTGTCTCTGTTTTGACTGGCAGTTATCAGGGACGGGGGAATTCCATGTGGACAGGACCTATGACGACTTTGAGTGGCTGCAGCACCATCTATTCTCTCAGGAGGATGTGCCTGGAATGCAGGGGGTCATAGTCAGTATTTGATTAAAACTGCATAAAAACCCTTTGAATGTCTTAATCATAAGTTTGTTTTCCTGTTGCTTTCTCTTAAATTCAGCTATCATTTGACTAGACAGCCTTTTAGCTCTAACAGTCAATTAAAATGTAACTGACTTTGTATTAGATTGGTTTTGAATTTAATACTATTTTCATTTAACATGATAACTTTTGTCTTGTTGGTTATTTCTTGCTTCAAAATTTCAAATGCACTCTGTTCTTTGGGCTCCTAAAGTGAATACCAATTTTTTTTTAAATTTATTTAACCTTTATTTAACCAGATAAACCCCATTGAGATCAGGATCTCATTTACAAGGGCGACCTGACCAAGAGGTCAGCAGCACACGCCAAATATCAATGTCAAATAAACACATATTTAATGTGTTTGTTTATTGATGATATCTTCTATCTTTTTTTTGGTTGCACAAAATTACATGTTATTGCATGGAGTTGGCTTGTAGCCAGTTTGCATCTGTTGTTCCTGGGCAGTTAAACAAATGATACATAGCAGGAAATACATAATATAAACTGAATAAAGATCTAAAATTTTAATTTGTGAAAACCTTACACTTCATTGGAAAATTGATTAAATCCATATTTATGAACATGATATACATACAGCAGCTCAATTAAGAACATCCAACTTTAGGAAGTTACTGTGGACTTTTGTTTTGAGGCATCAAAATGTGACAAATTTACTTTTGTTTTTTTTTTGAATAGTTCAACAACAAAAAAAAGATTATTTTGACTGCGTAAGTGATGAAACAAAGTGCTGGTGTTACACTCAGTTTTGCGTTGCTAATATTGCATCAAATATTGTTTGTCTTCTGTAAAAGCTCCTAGGGTTGTCCTGTTAAAGCTCAGTAAGAGTTTTTATCTGGTTTAAAACAACCTGATATTGTTACTTGTGTCTTAATAAACTACAAAATCAAACACGACCGTACTTTATGAAATTGACCATTTCAGTGCAGTTTGTTTTAATGGCTTAAACTGGCATTGGTGGGTTAGTGTAGATTAAAGTAATTAAAAGTTGGCCGCTAAAACATTTCTTTTGACATTCAAAGTTCCACAGAAAAGACATTTCATTAATATTCCACTTATTTGCATGCTAGAGGTGTAGTTTAGTGCTTTCACCACTGCGTGGTGGCAAAATCAACACAACTAAGGTGTCAGCACAGAAGCTTTAAATTGCCTTGTTTCCCTCATTGTTCTCCTTTTCTTCATAATAAGGAAGCTGGTATTAATACTGCTTCTGGAACATTATGGACAGGATAGAGGGAAAATAACATGCCCTCTTTTTTCTTACACAGTTGATGCAACACACATAAGGAAGACTTGGCTACCTCTGTTTGAAACAATGGTGTAGGAATTTGTTAATTTTCAACCTCTTTTAAAAAGATGGCAATGGCTGGGATTTAACCTGTAGAGGTCAGTTGTTGTGCATATATCTAACACAAAATCTATTTTCTTTTTCTTAAAGTTTCCTCCTCTTCCACCAAAGGCTCAGGTCAATGCATCTGCCAAAGCCTTAAAACAGCTTGGTGAGTATGCCCCATAACCAGCTCTGCTAAGGTTAAAACGTTATACTAACAGGATAATTTTTTAAATAATGTGTTTGTGAGGATCAAAATGTTGACGGTTTTCCTGCAGGCCTCTACGGTTTAGGAGGGTGGCAGCCATACTGCAAAGCTTTGGAGACCTTCCTCCAGCAGGTCGCTGCACATGACACACTCAGCAAAAATAGTGACTTGGAAGTTTTCCTGACCAGCTCAGATGTAAGTCTACACAAAAAATCCGTTTGTCTGTTTCAACGCACACTTTTGTAGCTCTGGTAAAAGAGAATCATCTTACATTTTAATTGGGTGCAGCACATTTTTTATGAGATAGACAGGCAATAAGTGGTTGAACTTTGACTGAGCAGGAAGAAAAGCTGTGTCTTCACAACTTAATCTCATGTCCACATTTAAATGGGCCTGTTGAATGTACTTTCTGCCTATCTGTTGTCAGTGGCATGATGTGGCTTCAGTTGAAGAGACTGTTGTCTGTAGATTAAGACATTTTAAATGGACTGGTGAAACGTCACAACATGAGTGCACTACAACGTCTCAAAGTGAAGAATGAAGGCATGGTTATTAAATGGATATTCAACCTAAAGAGAGATCATCCTCCATCTGCCCTCTAATAGTTTCAAAAGCAGTGATTCTCAGATTGGTTAGCCTTCGGACACACTGGCATATCCTCAATGAGAAATTGTAACCCAAATAAAAAAAAATGTCATCCATTTAAGATTAATTATTTATAAATGTTGCAGTTTGAAGATTAGGCTGACTGACCTATGAAAATGAACAAAGAGACAGGACAAAATAACATGTTTAAGAAGTGCAGCATGACAGAAGCCTTGGAAGGACATGCAGAAACCTTCTTCTTCTGATCATAATAAGTTGACATATTATCTTTCCAAAATTACCTCCCCCCCCCCAACATAACCAGATAAATCATCTCACCAGTACAACTAAATTTAGCTTTTTTATGGCAAAACCAAGTGAAAAATGGATAGAGGAAAATGGATGAATGTGTACATCAGAGGCGTAGTCCAAACAGCATACTTTCATACTTTGTACTTTTAATGTGGTAAAAAAAATTGGATGCATATGTAGCATATATGCTTAATTCACAATGTGCACTATTCTGCATGTGAACATCGCAGATGTATACTACAGTGGCCAGAATTTTTCAAGTATGATATGGCAGCTCACTGTTCTCACTAAGCTACCCTGAAAAAGCATTTGGATTATCAGGCTATTGAGTACATAAGCTCTCCTGTCAAACAAGTATCGCTAAAAATAAATCCAACATTATTGTAGGCCTAATACACTTCAATGTTGTCCTACGATGCACAAATAACTTCACAGCTTTATCAAAAATAAATGTTTGTTTGTTCATATTGAATTCACCTCATGCAGCAGGAGTCCATCTACCTTGATGCTTGTTAGCCATAGGGGCTTTTGAATTCAGTCCCTGTTCAAATTGATAAACTCAATTGTTCTTTGAAACTATTCAAGTGGCAAGGCTGAAACCAGCATTGAATGCCTATGACCTTCAATCCCTCAGTCAGCACTGCATTAAATCCCAACATCATTCTGTAAAGGTGGGCTCTCAGGAAATTATTGTCAGTCAAAACAGTTTGTTGCTCTTTCTACAAGTGCAAGTTAAAACATTGTGATTACAAAAGACACTGGATGTAAAATCCTCACCGGGTCAGTTTTGATCCCCTCAGGCACTGAAGGATTAACACAGCAGATGAATTGTATATGATGTACTTGTGAGCATCTTGTGGTCTTGCATCATCACTTTCTGGCCTGTAGGCATTCTTTCATGTTGGAAAGCTTTCATGCACCTTGTTTACTTGGTGAAAACAGTATTTACTTTTGCAAATGTTCTTGTTTGTTTGTGTTCTCATGTGCAGCCTCCAGGCAGACAAAAAGTAAAGAGAAGCATTTTCAACCGGCTGAGCCATGCTGTGGAGGAGAAGAGGAAAGAAGGCCATAAGGTACACAACAGGGACTCGTACAAACACATTTTATGGCCTCTACAGCCGTGTGTTACAGGTTCTATATTGATACTGTGATTGTCTGCAGGATATCGATGAGTACTTTCAAACTGAGCGTGACCATAACATCCTTCTGAACAGCTGTACCAAAACTGCAGCTGAGGTAAGATGATAACTGATGGGTTTTTGTTTGTGTGTTTACCGGCTCCACTCTTTCTTTTAAAGCCAGAAGGGGTTTGTGTTTTTACAAGTAACCCTTTGTTTTCCATGCAGAAATTCCTGGATTTGGTGCAGACTGAGCAAAGTAAGGAAACTTTTACATTTGGTTTTAAAGTTTAGAAAGACTGATGAAATATTCACCAATTTGTACTGCAATAGATACATCTTTCAGCACTTTTGGAGGTCATGTAGTTTTATGTATTTCGTTCACACTACAACACAAACTTTATTTGTTTAAAGTCTGAAGTTAGTGTGTGCTCTTGTTGCCCTTGTTTGCAGAAATAGCTGTGGCCTGCGGGCACTTCTCCGCTGCCCTGCAACTCTTTGTGGAACCAGGAGACGAGCCAGAAAAACAGGCTTTCATTAAGTGAGACCAAAATAACACAAGTCATATGCAAACATCACATCGAATGAAAAAACAATGTCTCTGAAAACAGCAGATGAAATAACATTATAAATAATGATCCTGGTAAACCTTGTTTCCTCTTAAGGGCCTGTGTGAAATTATCTGAAGTCTTTGAGTCTTTAAAGGTACGTTTGTTCTGATCAACAGGACAAAACAAAAATGTTGGTGCATGATTACTTAACCAACACACTGTGTTTTTTGTGCAGAATATTATGGCAAGCGTAGCAGAGAACAACATGAACACTATTGGTCTTGGCCTGGACTTGGATTCACGCTACCAGGAGGCAGAAAAGGTGCGTCTTCAGGCTCAGGCTCTCTGTCATTTAACAGGGGCTTTGATAAGTACAGGACACTCAACATTAATTACAAATTCTGATGAAATATAATTCTCACCATTGTAAAACAAAATAAAGGCATGAAACCTGCTCTCTATTATGCCAACTGAACAAAAGTTAACATTAAAAATCATTGGATGTCGAACTGTCAAGCCCTGATTAGTCAGTGAGATTTTTTTCCTCATAGACAACTATGTACAGCTCTGCTGTGTATTAGGACCATGTCTCACATCACCCCATCATATTGACTGTTGGGCTCCAATCCATTTTTTAAATCCAGCCAACTCAGCAGCCAGTCTACACATCTGTCAGACCACAGACTAAAACAAATAACTATGTCAAGAAAGGTGAGGAAAACTTAAAACCCTAAAAGTGGGTATAAATAATCAAGGGACTCAGAATGGTTAAAAATACAGTCCCCTCCAAAAGTATCGGAACAGCAAGGCCAAATCTTTTGTTTTTGTGGTTCACTGAAGACGTTGAGGTTTAGAATCAAAGATGAATTTAAGACAAGAGTTCAGAATTTCAGCTTTAATTTTCTGGTATTTACATCTAGATGTGTTAAACAACTTAGGACATACCACCATTTGTTTGAACCCACTCACTTTTTAAGTGAGCAAAACTATTGGACCATGTGACTGACAAGTTTTTCTTGTTGTCCAGGTGTTGCCTTTTAGGTAGGTTTTTTTTAAACATTAAATAGCTCTGCCTGACTAGTCTAGGTTTAAGCCTTGGGTTCAACCTGTGAAGACAGCATTTTTTGTTAAAGGGGTTAAATCAACATGAAGACCAGAGAGCTGTCTATGGGAGGAAAGCTGAGAAAATTAAAAAATAGATAAGAGCCATTGGACAACCATTGTGCATAGCTAGCACAACAATTTGGAATGTCCTAAAAAAGAAAGAAACTTCTGGTGTACTGACCAACAGATATCGAACACGTTGGTCAAGGAAAACGGCAGCAGTTGATGACAGATATATTGTGAAAGCTGTGAAGAAAACCCCAAAAACATCAGTAAGTGACATCACCAACAACCTCCACAGTGCAGGGGTGAAGGTATCACAATCAGAGTCAGAAATATAGAGGCCATACCACAAGATGCAAACCAGTCATCAGCAGTAAGAATCAGAAGGCCAGATTTAAATTTGCAAAGAAATACAGAGATGAGCCACAAAAACTCTGGAACAGAATGTTATGGACTGATGAGACCAAGATTAATCTACCAAAGTGATGGAAAGGCCAAAGTGTGGAGAAAGAAAGGAACTGATGATCTGAAGCATACAAGCTCATCTGTGGAGCATGGTGGAGGTAATGTCATGGCTCGGGCTTGCATGGCTGCTTCTGGAACAGGCTCATTAGTATTTATTGATGATGTAGCTGATGATGATAGCAGCAGAATGAATTCAGAAGTGTACAGAAAAAAGATTTTGTCTGCCAATTTATGGAGAAATGCATCCAAACTAATCGGTAGGAAGTTTATCATGCAGCAGGACAATGACCTAAAGCACACTGCCAACAAAACAAAGGGCTTCATCAGGGGACACAATTTGAAGGTTTTAGACTGACCAAGTCAATCACCTGATCTTCACCCAATAGAGCATGCATTCCACCTCCTGAAGAGGAGACTGAAGGCAGAACCCCCCCCTGAAACAAACAAAAACTGAAAAAAGCTGTGGTAAAAGCCTGGAATAGCATCACAAATGAAGAATGCAACAGTTTGGTGATGTTGATGGGTTGCAGGCTTGAGGCAGCTATTGCAAGAAAGGGTTATGCCACCAAATATTAAATGTTATAAACTTTAAGATTATGTGTTGTGTTACTTTTGCTCACCTAAAAATGTTGTGGTCTAATACAAAAGGTGGTATGTCCTAAGTTGTTTAACACATCTAGATGTAAATACAAGGATATATAAGCTGAAATTCTGAACTCTTGTCTCATATTCATCTTTCGATCTTAAACCCAGATGTCTTCAGTGAACCACAAAAACAAAGGAATCGGCCTTGCTGCTCTAATACTTTTGGAGGAGACTGTTTCAAAGGCCTTTAATTCATAGGGCTAGAAACATTTAAAATAATGCCAATTTTTATTGGCCTGCGCCTTCTTCAGGGTACAGTGACACTGAGACAAAGAGTGGTTATTATTGTGCTCACCACAGGTGTGCACAAGTGACACAAAAGTGTTGAGTAATTTGATTAAAGATTTGAGGCTCTAGTGTTCTGATCATAACATTTTAACAAAAATGGTCTAGCTGAATTGGAAAGGATACAGGCAAGCAAACACTTCCACAAAGATCCAAGGATTTTTCTTTTTAAGTTGAAAGCTGACATGGCAGAGACAGATTTATTTGGTTTGCAATTCAGTCGAATCTCTATAGTACAAGAGGCAGTATACATTTGCTCAGGTTGTCTACAGCCTACCTTACCATGTAAGAGTAGGTTTGGATCTTTTCTTCTCAGGTTCTTCTCTACAGATTTACAGACATGTACCCAAAACTTTATGCTGTATGTGTTGCCAAAGAAATAGTGGAATAGCAAAAACTCTTTGGGCATACTCCGCCCTTGAAGCTTGTAATTTGTATTAGCAGGATGTTCATCAGAGAGAGATCTTTTTAAGTGTAGATTTAAAGATGTGTGAAGGGAAGCTATAGATTAATGATTTAATGACTTGTTGCTGAGACCCAGGATTTGTTTGACTTCTAATAGATTTTTATTTTGTGTTGATGCCTGTAACTGTTAAAATGCCCTGCTGCCTGTTTTGGTTGGGATGCTGTTATACAAGAGATTTTTGACTTCCATAATTAAATAAATGTTACATTTTATGCAAATTTTCCTATAATTCAATGTGTGCCTTTCCTAGTTGTAGCTCAATTTCTTTTTTACATGGTTACAATTTCTAATGCAGGAGATGCTCTTCAGGAGAACATGTAAACTGATGGATATGGAGCAAGCAACAAAAAATGCAGAGAAAGCCAAACCTGCCAAGAAAGCACTCGTGAGTGTCCAATCCTCTCCATGGCAATGTGTACATACTACTATATGACCAGCAGGTGTCAGTATAGTTCTGTCTAAATCCAATGCTGAAGGCTAGAGTAGAAAAAAGCTTGAAAGAATAACTTAGTTCAAGTTTTTGTGTTTTACTGTGAATGAGGTAACATTTATACTGTTTGCTGATGACTGTGATTTTCATTTTAACTAGATGGACAAGGTGAAACAAGTAGCAACGTTGGAGTTTGATCAAATTAGTGAAGTTGCCAAAAAGGAGGTAAAAATCATAATATTGATTATTTCTACATTATCCATAGAGGATCTTCTGTTTGATATGTATTGATAATGTGTTTATTTGTTTAAGATCAAACACTTCCAGGCCGTTCGTATGGAGATCCTGAAGCACGCTCTGGTTCAGTGGTGTGAGACACAGCTTGTCACTGCCAAAGAAGGTGCTGACCAGCTTAATCAGCACCTGCAGGCCTTTAGAGAGATGGCCTAGTGACCTCCACGTCTCATCCGTCATGAAGTGTCCACAGTGCGTGTTTGTGTGTGTGTGTGTGTGTGTGTAACATTGGATCTGACCCAGACTTGTCCTTCAGCATGTTGTGCTGGAGTCGGTCGTTCTATTGAAATCAATCAAAAGTTGTCTAAAGTGAAAAAAATGCCAGTAAAGAGGAAAAATGTGAAAGCCCTTGGCTGACATGTATACGCAGACTTTTTACCCTGTTTTCCTCTGATATTGAGTAAATCTCAGGCTGCAAACGCCAAAGATGAACCCAGATTAAGTAGATTAAATGGGGTAAAGGTAGTTCAAACAGACAATTCAAGTTGTGCTGATTTATCTCCTGGCATGTCATCACCTGTCATCATTGAACCACTGTTTAAAACATCCTACCAGTTATCAGTCTGTTTAAACTGTAAGATTCTTGGTTTATTTGATCTTCTGTGCCTCTGCCAGCTCTGCCCTGCATCAGTTTTGTGCTTGTGCTTTTAATCCCTGGTCACCGCAATACCTGTGGGCTTCAACATGGGGCTTAAGACACTGTTTCATTATTCCTCAATTTCTGCGTGTAAAATAAATGTGTAGCTATACAGCCTTCACCTACATGTGTGCTTTCTGCTTGTCAAGGGAGACGCCATGACTGTTTTGAAAGTCCGCTCCACAACTTGTACGCCCCCCCCCCCCCCACCCCCCATAACGACATTGTTTGGGCAGCCAATCAGCACAGAGCTTATTATCACAGCCCCACTGCCCCTTTGATTTAAGTCACTTTAAATCAAATCCTTGCTTAATAGACACCTAAGGCATGATGTAAACAGTCAAACAAACATTTACTTACTGTATTGGTGTGATAATTTGTTATCCCCCCTTAACTGATGTTAAATTTCGAAGACAGACAAAAATGCAGCAACTTAACCCTGAGTTATCATATGGTTTGATTTGCTGGTCAAAGCTGAGGGCGTAGACTTTGGAACATGCACAGAATGGCCCAGTCCACTTTTGGTCTAATTGGGGTGTACACATACAAGAACAAGTGTATCTCCATTAACATTTGTGAAGTGTGTGCTTTTTTTTTATGTCAACTCAATTAGGCTCCACTGTTTCCCATTTCAGTACTAGATGCTGTTTTCCATTATAATACACACTTGGATATACTGCAGTAATGTGGGAATTCAGTAGATAAAATGTACAGAGGTATGCGTAGGGTTCCAGTAAATTCATCCTTATGTGCCCCCCCCCCCCCACACCCCCACCCCACCATCACCTTTGCTCTGGCACCAATAAAGCCTGAGTAGAAATGGGCTGTGGACTTGCTCTTTTTTAAGTCCTTTGTGTGTGTGTCAGAGTGAGCATGTGTGCTTTTCTGCGCTCATACATTTGTGCTGAGAGCTGTATTGTGCAGCTTTCTTGCAGCTACAGCCGCCAGGGTCACACAAAATAAAGTGTGATGAATTGATTCCCAGAGTACCTGCTTGCCTTTGTGTGTGTTTCTCACTCCTGGATCATTAATCAGTTTGTTTGACTGCTCCTGCAAGGACATGGCTGCAAGGACACTCTGCTCTGCCTCTTTGCTCAGCTTTTAAAACTGTTCTTGCTTTGTGAATTTCTGCTAATTAACTCTCACAGTTGCTCTATTTTTCATGGAGTAGTATGAAACCTGAGGTCTGGCTCCAAAGTATGACATAGCGGACAGATTTTTTTGCACATAAGCACAATGCCTTGCCTTGTCTGTCTGTTGTAGACTGTGGGTCTGTATCTCAGCACTGCTGAGCTTTTCATTTCATCTGTTCCAGCCTGTAATCTCTCTGTTGGCTGAAATAAGGAGGAGTGATACCCATTTCAGGAAATGAGTCACAGAGAAGGATAGAGGGCTGTTTTCAGAAGAAGAGCGAGTGGAGAGAAGGTTTGATCATCTGACACTGTAGGAGGAGGTAAAGGGCAATGACGGCATGCAGCTCCAGCAGTATGTTTGCCATACACCTAAACTATATTGGTGTATTCTTGGTTAGGATAAGGAGTCTGTTGCCTACGTTTATCACTGGGTGACACATGTTGCCCTCCACTGATGGTTTTGTAAACTGAAATAACTAAATGTGTTGCCTCCATCATACCCCTTTGCTCTTTGCAAGCCATTGATAAATTCCCAGTTTGACAGATGCTTGTAACTTATTCTCATACAGGAATAATACAATGGTGAGGGCGTGAGCTTGTTTTCTTAATACAGAACACTTTACAGTTCAAAACCTTTTTTGTGATCTTTTTTTGTCATAATGAAATGGAAAAAACATGCATTTTAATACTGTGCTGTGCATCAATAATAAGAAGAACAGCTGTCAGAGAGCACTGCTAGCCTCTTAACTTGTGGCTTATTTACCCACATTCATTTAACTCCACTGCACACTGCATAGGCTTCAGGGGTACAACATAGGGAGCCTGGATGGATAAAGACAAACCACAGGTAATCACTTAGGACACACTTGTAATGCATATGAAAGTTAGACATGCCTAAGCGCAATCAATATAGTATTTGAATGCCCAAAACAATTGTTTATCCATCATGCTGCATGTTCACAGGGTCTGAAAAAGATATTCTGGCTCAAAGCTGGATTTCAGTGTTCAGTTTTCCCTAATAGAATTCTCTCTCTCTAAGAATTAGTAACCTTGCACATTCAGAGAGACCTATTTTATCTTTCACAAGTGTTGTTTACTAATAGGGCTTCACCTAATACTCGCTATTTGAATGTTTATTAGAGCAGGGGGGTAAAAATCCCTATTCGAACTGTAAATACACATTCACATATAAAAGATGCAGCTCTGGAGTGCCTGGAGCAGTGAACCACCCGATCCAACAGAGGACAATGCAACCCAACCATCAATAGAGTGGTGAAGGGATGACGTTTTCCAGGCCAACGTGAAAGTTAGCATCATGCTGGTTCTCTCGACTGCAGGCCAACTAAAAGCCTATGGTATTTTTACAGTGCTTTGGATTATTTCTGATATCTATGTGGGGAACAAAAAAATATGGAACTTCCATGTTCTGTTCTTTATGATCTTAACAAGCAAACCCACATTTCACAAATTTTTAAGTTTAAATGTAATCAGGGAGTGAAAAGCAATTACTAAATCACTATTGAACTCAAACATGGCGGTTCAAGTTAGAAGCAACTACAATATTTCAAATGTATGACATCTTTACCTCCCCTTTTCTATGAGAACTTCCTCTTAGTTGAACAGCCTTATAAAGTTGATCCTCATGGCTGTAGCAGTGGGGTATTATTTTATTAATTATTAAAAAAACAATCAGAAATGCTTGCTGTTGGGTTCGATGGTTTAAGACTCAAAAGCAGGTAACATCAGATAAATTTTATTATTTTCCATTAAACACTGAAACCTCGTGTTCATGTGTTCACCACAAACCTTAATTCAGGCACTGGTATTCTAAATCCCATTTAGTTTCACACTTGGGACCCAGGAAGTGCTAAATGTTAACTCCCTTCCACCTTATGGACTCATTCCTGCACAACTCTATTGCTTTCTTGACTAATAACAGGAAGTATACCTCCAGAGAATGGAGGACAGACCAATCTGTGGAAGCACTCTGGACCCCACACTGCTGATGACAAAATAAGAAAACAAAAACTGGGCTGTGAGTCCATTATGTTCAAAGCAGCTGGTCAACTCCTCATCTATGTCAGATCTGCAGGCACATTTTTTGGCCTTCCACCCACAATAGTCCAGCGGTGCCTGGTCAAGAGCTCAGCCCCATGCAACCGCATCCTCCCTGGCAGGGCCCCCACCAGAGGCATGGAAAAAAGGCCATCACAAACAAGATTCATATTCAAGGACATGTGGCCCAACAGCTTGGCTTCGAGAGAGGTAACCAGTAAACTGATCTAACATAAATGCCTCATATATATGTTGTACAATTATCTTTTTTTAGTAGTGTGGATGCTCGAAAATCCATTGAATTTGATTTTTGGGGAAAGGGACAGCCTTAGCAACTGACCAGAAACATTTGCTAGCCAGCAATCACAAATGTGTCTGGAAGATGGTTTTGCTTCTGTCAATGCCTGGACCACTTGAAAAAGTCACCACAAAGAAGCTCTGTCATATAACCACCATTCCTTTAGTGTGTGTACTATATATCATACTGTTTGAGTTAAAACAAAATTTGTAGGAGGCAGTAAATTTATTTATGCTTTAAACATTGGTATCTTTGTATGGACCTGTGTGGGATTTTTTATGTGTTTTTATGGCTATAACTAGGGTGCGATTTGATGAGGGAATTCCCCCCTTCTGCTTCTGATATTTCCCTTTCTGATCTGATCTTCGGGGGAGAGGGGATTCCCCTCTTTGCTCTAACTGAACGCGTCTCCCAGACCTGACAGCAGATGGCAGCAGTCATAATTCGTAATTGCAGCCTCCAAGCTCCACAAGGCAGAGGCACCGCCCTCACTCATGAGAAAGGCCCTGCTACAGGTGTTATGAACAGATGGAGAACGGTGATGCCATGCAGCCCGCACCCCCACAAAAACATCATGCAGTAATTTTACAATTGATTGTCTCATCAAAAGAAGCAGATCAGGTTGTCTCTCCGTCTAGGAAGTTTCAGCGCAGACAACAAAAACTGAATCAGTCTGTGAGAAGCTGTGAGGCTCGGTAGCTAACCTGTGACACAACAGTTAGCATTGTAAGGACGGCTACACAGAGGTCAGCGGAGGCTGCAGCTCTCTCTGCTGGAGAGTTAATATCTCCGCATAAAATGACGCAAAGGCCGATGTGCTCCAGCATCACAGACAGGTGAATTACAGCAGGTAACCTACACTAGGGTTGTCAAACATATTTATACTCCTAAAAGTATCGATACTCAAACGTCATATCCGGATACGATACTAATTTGCCATGGTATAGATACTATGGTGGCCGCGCCTGCCGCCCGCACTCTGCAGGCAGCGCAGCAGGCAGCCAGCGTCCGGCAGTCAGGAGAGCCCTCACTGCAACCCCACTTACTGTCCTGTGTATTCAGTGTTTCCCCTATAGTGTATTTGGGCGGCGCCCCACCTTTGCAGCGGACATCCCCGCCCTGCCAACAGGATCCCCACTCATAAATTCAAGTGCAGATTTAAAAAAAAAGCAATTATTTGATTTTTATTTTAATCAAACAGGCGTTTAACAGGCATTCTTTTTATCAAATAAAAAAGCTTGCTCTAATTTGCGCAATTTTAGGGTCTAATGTGTCGCTATCGTTTCATTACATTCATTGAAATGCATTTCTCCTCTCGTCTGACCCTCCGACGACCTGTCGTCTGACTATTTACGCTGCTCGCTGGTCAAGCCATCCTCTCTGTCCCACACAAAGTCTGATCATTCACGTAAAAACCTTCAACAAAACAAACGCTGCCTTCAGTTAAAGAGAAAGAGAGATTTTCATCCGATGTACATGTGATGTACATGTGAACATTTGATCTAAATCCCCGCTCTGCGGAAGGGACTTTGATTGAAAACTAGGCTAGGCTAAATTCTCTGTTCCTGATTGGTTATCTTCTTTGAAAAGGTTTCAATCATACATGGCCATGATTGAAATGACAGTATGGTGGACAGAGAGCAACTACATGAAGCCCTCGGCCTCCTTTATAGCATTTTAAACTCTTCAACCGTCACAACAGTGTCAGACATATTACAGCAATAGCAACAGCCATCCACTCCGCATTAAATGAGGAGGAAATGCGCCGGCTTTTCAGAGATGAATCAGGTTTAACTGGAAGCAAACAACGCACGTCTAATTCACTTGGAGCTAACGCAAGCGTCAGTGTGACACCTCCTAATTCACTCAGCGTCTATGTGCATGCGCTCCTCCATGTGCCAGTGAGCATAAAGATGCAGATAGACGCACATCGCAGGGGATCATCAGTCACTCTGTGTGATTTTATAATTCAAACGGTGTCTTGATAGCTCATGTGTATGGTTTAAGTGAACAAAAGACTGAAAAGATGAAGAGTCAGCCTTTTGATGAATCAAAACTCAACATTCTTCATCAGTCCATCTCTTGTTTTCACTCACCCACTGTTTTCTAAATGATAAATTCATCCTGAGGTATCCTGGATCACTTATTCTACATGATATAAGAATAATCTTTGAAGGATCAAGCTTCAAATACAATCTACTAGTGCAGCGGTTCTCAACCTGTGGGTCTCAGAGCTGTTTTCAGTAGATGGTGTATAAATCAGGTAAAAATGTAGCAAACATGACTTCAGTGTATGGAGGTCCTGAGAGGACAAACATCCATCAGAGTATGTCAGAGTAAACCCACTAGAAAAAAAACAGACTACACCACTGGATAGATAGATAGATAGATAGATAGATAGATAGATAGATAGATAGATAGTTGAATAAAAAAATGAACAGAAAATGATGAATATAGAAAGATTGATAGATGAATGAAAAAATGAAAAATGATGCATAGATGAGTTAATAAACAAACAAACAAAGTGATTAATATACATGATCCTGAACAACTGACCATGCTCATTCCAGCCCAGACACCCCATTTTCTGATTATTTAATTATTTTATTTAATTGATTATCTGCCGTTCTGTTTTTCATGTTAATAAAACTGTTTTTTATGCATTTTTAAGTATTTGTCATTTTTATCCCTGCGGTATCGAAAATGGTATTGAATATCTTCTTGGGTATCGATATCAAGTTTGAAATTTTGGTATCATGACAACCCTAACCTACACAGTCGGAATAACATGGATTACACTGGACTGAGGATATGAACACATTTTCCTCAGAGAGAGGATCTGCTTTTATGCTTTACCATCTCTATACTTGACCCACTGCATCGGTGAGTAAAATCATGCCTAATTTTCTGGCCATGTTGAGTTTTTAAGTTGCATGTCCATTCTGCTGGGCTGATAGACCTACAGTAGGTAGTGACCTGTGTCAGAGTTTATCCGTCAGACTGTTTTCATTGAAAGGGTCTGTGTCTCTCTACACATGTCTGTGGTTTATTTTGGCCTTCAGTGATTCAGAGCTCTTATGTTGTTCATGTTGTTGTTTTTGTTGTTTGTTGATGAGGATGAAACCGGCTGCTTTCTTCATCCAGGTTGTGACAGTAACTACGAAAATGTCTCTCCCCTCTTCTTTAGGGATGGGAATGGGTAAGATTTTATTGATACCTTAGCCAATACCAATTCTGCTTATCAATTCTTTAGCAATTCTCTTATGGATTTCTGCTTTTATTCTTTGTGGAAAAGTAGGCCTACATAAGGGTTTCAGTGTGAAAATAAATGTGAAAAGTCCATAAAAGAAAGCAAGAGACATTGCTGGTTTGATGATACCTGGTGTGCAGCAACAGGCACAGCACTGACTGTAGTCCAGACAGAGGGAGTACCTAAACAGTGGCTGCCCGGGGGGCGGGGATGTGAAATATGTGAAATATATTCCATGGATATATGAAATAGTCTGTCTGCTGTGTAAGGGTAATTTTCAGAGGTTGTCTCTTGTTTCTGCATTTCTAGCATATAAGCATGATAGCATTTGAAAGTTACATCCAAACAAACACACTCACAAATTAGCAAAGGGTAAAGAAACAAACTGCTGGAGGTAATTTGTTGCAAATTTCCATTTTTTTTTTTTTTTTAATCAAATGTTAAGTTATTTGAAGTAACTCCAAGACAAATGTATTTTACTTTAGGCACCGAAAATATGATCAAAACTGAAACTTGCCAGCTGCTAATGTGACAGCCTTTTTTCTGGCTGTTAAGATGTTGCAGTTCTAGACAGACTAACAGAGGCCACATTTTGAACGCTGCTCTTAAAACGAGTGGTTAAATCAAAAGAAGAACATGATTGCTAAAAAGTAAAAGGCTGTCTTAATCTTAAGTTGAAAAATGCAAATCAGATTGTGAGATGTCTTTTAGTTTCAGTCCCTTGAGAAAATACATATTGAATCTCAGCAGCTTTTGTTATTCCATTGCTTATAAGTATTCCTTTGTATGTTTCCCTATATTTGACCAAAAGAGAGAAAAAAAAATCAAGTATACACCTAATCATCACTGTCTGGCTTTTTATGCACCTTGTTGAATTGCTCATGTAACAGTGTAGAAAAAGTGAACAGATAATTATTGTTAAATTCCTGTTAAACTGGGACTGTAGCCATAGTTTTACCGTTTTTTATTTTATTTTGAAAATCCACAGCGGAAGATTGCCTTGTGCTAAATGCGGTGCACTTTAGCTATCCATCAGTAGCAAACGATGTTATGCTGTGGGTAAGTCGTTTCTGTGTTCGCTCGGACATAAATTCTGTTTTAAATGTAAATTCTGGTGTTATTGAGCATAAAACCCATTAGTAATCTTATTTACATGAATGTATAACAGAGTGTTGGAAGGAATAGCAGCTTTATTGCTTCTTACGTGACTTTTGAGAGCTAGTAATGTTAGCTTGCCGCCATTTAAGAGTGAACGTGACTGATACGTCTTTTAACATGGAACTTTCCTTTGTAGTCTGAGCGGGAAAAGGCGTCTGAGCGACTTGCTGTTAATACTTCACAACTGTGGTTGTGTGTGCTGTCCCAGGATTTCCAGGTATGCCTAGTTAATCTGTTTAAGCTGTATTATATTGTACTGCATGTAATGCTTTAAATAGCAGTGATGTGGTTTCTTTTGGCTGTGCCATGTTTTCACCACAAGATGGTGCTGTTGGTTTAATTTTGGTTGTACAATGTTAAAAAGAGCCTAGCCTCTGAGCACAATGTTGTAAGGCAGGGGTCTGCAACCCTTCCAATCAAAAGAGCCATTTTCCCCACCATGCCAACCAAAAAAATCTGTCTGGAGCCACAAAACACATTTGAACCTTAAAATGACGACAGCAGCACCTGCTGACTCTCCATCGTTATAGTGACATCAGATCTATAAGCAAATTGCCTTATCACCCAACATGACTGCTCTATAATGGGTCATGTACTTTTGTTGCTTTAACTTGGCATTATAGTTATACCATATTATATTACAAAAAATAATTTAGAGCTAAAATGACAACAATGGCGTGTTTATCCGGCTTGTCAACAAAAATAACAGTCAATTAATATTAGCCTGTGTTATCACTGTCATTATTATTTTCGCTATTGTTGTCACTCATTTTCTTTCCACAGGAACAGGTTTTACCTGCAGTGGAGAAATCATAAATATTTATTTGACATCATCAGGTTAGATGGGGGTCAGAGGGTCTTCCCTTGACATTTTTAAATTTAAATCATTTCTTTCCTGCATTCTGATAATTTTTTTATGCACAATTTTATAATAATGATGAGGTAGTCTTGTGATCTTTGAAAGCTCATCAGTGTTTTAGAAGCTTATCCCACATAATTCATCAATTTTTAGTTTCATGTCAATCTTGATGTATTATAAAAATATATGTCAGATGAACATATAACACCGTAACTCACACACCTGAGTTTGAGGTTACAGGGGGGAGACTGAAAGCTATCACATACAGCAGACATGGTAATAAAAAACATCCACCTGATATCCTTGTGTAAAAATCCCCCTCTCCAAAAACGAGGTCACAGTTGCGCTGAATTTATTGTCTCTTGTCTTTAACGGAGCTTTATCACCGACACGCCTCCGTTTTAAAAGTTTGGATCTCTTCACAGCAGCAGCTGATGTTTTAAAAGCAAGAAAGTGCATCAAAACATCTGCATAATAGGTTTAATACAACACCGGTGAGCTCATAGCTAAAGATGCAGCAGCGTCCTGCTCTCCCTCTGAGCTGCTGCAGGTCACACAGAGGTCACGGGAGGCGCACACATGACGCAAAGTTGACGTAAAAAAACAAGAAATAATCATTTAATGAATAAAAAGCACATTGTTTGCAGATGGTGCTAAAACATGCAGACATAGCATCAATTAATTAGAGTTTAATGCAAGACAAAGAGCGAGGTTTTTTTTTGCTCCTCTGTCCTCTATGTACAGAGAGCCACTGGCGAGGGGCAAAAGAGCCGCATGCAGCTCCGGAGCCGCGGGTTGCCGACCCCTGTTGTAAGGTCTGAAAACTAGTAATGTGAGTCTAGACACTGTGAAAATGTTACTTTAATAATTCTATGTGTATTTTGACTGCACCCAACCCTTACAAAACCTGCAGAGTATTTTATTTTTTGTAAGAGATATTTTTGTTACCTTTTTTGTGCATTTTATTTGTGTGTCATTTACTTTTAACTGGAAAATGTGCCACTATACGATCAGTCCTTCAGTAGCAAATGATGTTATGCTGTGGTCTGAGCGGGAAAAGGTGTCTGAGCGACTTGCTGTTAATACTTCACAACTGTGGTTGTGTGTGCTGTCCCATGTTTTCCAGAATAAATTAGACCAAGTGCTTCATTCATCCTGCCTCCTGTCCACTGTAACAAAGCAGCAGCAGAACAAGATAGGAAAGATCACACTCAGCACACAATGGGACATTAGGTTTCCCATAAAGTACTCACATTTGTTGATCATTAAACCAAATAATTTCACTGTTAAAATTTTGTGACTCTTTGTCGCGCTATACTGGTTTTGATGGAGCACAGTAAAAGTTAAGCGTAAGAAGTTTATGGAGCTGTTTTACAACCCTCTCGTTTTATTTCCAGATCAGAACACTTCTATTAACCAGAGAAAGACAACCGTAGGTATCGTGTGCTTGTGAATAAATCTAATTAAAGGGTGACTACTGTAACCATCACAAAATGAACAACTGAACCTGACAATAGTATTATTGTATGTTGTTTTTTTACAGTTGTGATGCTTTCATGATGTCCTGCTGTTTGTCACTCTACAGAACTGCAGATAGATTTCTCAACTTGGAAGCCACATTTCTGCTGCAGTCATTCTGGGGCTGCTGCAGCAAACTAGCTCACAGCCTGAGTGCACATGATTTTACACACACACACACACACACACACACACACACACACACACACATTCCTGTACAGGCATTAAAGTGAGGACCGAGACAATTCACATTGGGACTGAGGACCACCTTTTCTGCTATACTTAGAGACAAATGGATCTTGCACTTCAACACTAGGTGGCCCCCTAACTCCAGTTTCCACCTCAGCTTTTTAAAAAATACAAAGGAAGAATACCATGAGAAAAAGTTCTGTACTATTTTAGTGAGGACCTTTTCATTGGGGTGCTATTTGGTCCATTTCTGGTCAGACCTTTCTTTTATTAGCTTGTAATCATTCTTTTCTCCCTTTTTATGTTTTACTGTGGACTCATACTGTAATAATAAATAATTTGAGGTGTGTTTTATGGGAATTGGAGAATTTTAGGTCAATAAATAAGCAGAATATGCATAATGTTTTGTCCCTTCAGACTATTGCATCGAAGTACAGTTGTACTTTTATTGTAAAATTACAGTGTGGCGTAATACTTGCTGCACAAGAAATTCCATTTTTCACTCTGGTGGTTCTGTTTGTGTATCCTGGGTGTTTTGTCACTGTGAATTTAGGTCATTGCAGCAGTTAGTCTTTTTGACTCAGTTTTTCTACATTTAATTTTTTTTCTGAAAGTGTTGTCTACATGAATGGGTTCTACATTAACTTTTTATATATGTTATTATACTATGTGTACTTTAATTCCTATGGTCACAGATATAAGTTAAAGTTGACTCTATCAGTCAAAGTGACTGTTGATGAACTGGATGTGTGTCAGCAGGCCAGCTGCTCTCAGTCACTCTTTGTTGCCTACAGATATTTTAAAAAACAATTAAAAAAATTTCCTTGTGGCTCTTCAGTGGGGGAATTGTCAGCATTGTCAAGAACAATGAATCGACATCTTTCGAAAGATTTGTCAGAGGAAACAAACTAAAATACCTAGGATGTGGTCAGATTCTCAGCCAAACTTTGCACCAAATTCAGTTTAGTAAAATAATTCTGGATATTATAGTGTTTTCCCAAACAGACTGAAATGCAAAGTTCCCACAATCTCATCTACACAAAGCAAACCTTTGAGATACCTAAGGGCCCAGGACCCTGAAGAGGTGTATACAAGCTTAACTCAGTGCCTTCTGGTGACTGAACATAAACACATTTTCTCTTAGAAAGTATTTTAATTATTTAACAGTAAGTGATGACGTCATCACTGCATGTGGAAACAGTACATACATGCACAACAGATCAGCATAGGTGCACCAATACTTAATACAGCTAAAACTGAGAATCAGCAAATACTGCAGCTTCCCCAGCTTAGTTAAACATTCCATATAAATGGGAATCAAACTTTCCTGTTAACATTAAGTGCAAATGCTATATAAAATAAAGCTTCTGAAACAGAGTCAAGAATACTGAAGCTGCTCACAGACGACATGAAACTGACGTGAACAGATCACCTTAGATGCACCAATACTTCAAGCTATAACTGAGAATCAGCAAATACTGCAGCTTCCCCAGCTTAGTTAAACATTCCATATAAATGGGAATCAAACTTTCCTGTTAACATTAAGTGCAAATGCTATATAAAATAAAGCTTCTGAAACAGAGTCAAGAATACTGAAGCTGCTCACAGACAACATGAAACTGACGTGAACAGATCACCTTAGATGCACCAATACTTCAAGCTAAAACTGAGAATCAACGAATACTGCAGCTTACCCAGCTTAGTTAAACATTCCATATAAATGGGAATCAAACTTTCCTGTTAACATTAAGTGCAAATGCTATATAAAAAAAAGCTTCTGAAACAGAGTCAAGAATACTGAAGCTGCTCACAGACAACATGAAACTGAAGTGAACAGATCAGCTTAGATGCACCAATACTTCAAGCTAAAACTGAGAATCAACGAATACTACAGCTTACCCAGCTTAGTTAAACATTCCATATAAATGGGAATCAAACTTTCCTGTTATTGTTGTTATTTATGATGAATGATACATTGCCTGACACATCTCTGGTCATCCCAGGTAATACCTAAAATTGTCCAATTGCAGTCACTGGCTGGTCAATCGTGCATCCCTCTAGATCAGCTCTATGAATTGGAATGGTGCATCTCTAGTTTTAATACTTCAGTTTTCTTGAGGCAGATCTGCGATTTAAAGTCACAATTTGGTTGTACACATAGTCTTTGACATTTTTCCATGACCTTTCACACAGGGCTTTCTCGGCTTGTATAGCCCGCAGACAGTCATCTTTGCCAGGAACTCTCCGCTCTGTCACATATTTTCCCAGGTGCTTTTTCACTGCCGTCCTTTCTGCGTCGCTCCATGGTCTCCTTGCTGTAGCTCGGGGTGGCTCTACAAATGACAAAGAAGGCAATGTAGATTTTGTAATGTTCAAAATATAGACCACTATACAGATTTCGTGACTTGGCTCATGCACAGCTAGCAAACAGTCATGGAGAAAGGGTGTGGAGCAAAAAAAAAAGTCATGTGGCTTAAAAAAAAAATTCAGGCCAAGTCATCAATCTCAATCAGTAAACCTAAGGTGTAACTGGCAGCACCAGTTGTCTTTGCCACTTTGTTAATGCTGTATAACTGCACGAGTGACTTGTCAACTAGTAAAATAAATACACAGACAAACTTAGCCCACAATGTGTTAGTATAGTTTCCAAAAGCATTTTGGGAGACTATGGTGGGTGGATGTTAGACCCTCCGAGGGGATCAGCGGGCATGACAGTTGTTTACTCATCCATGCACTGTGGTAAGCACATCTAAACTGTGTAGCAAGTTTCATTAGTAAAAAACAGTAATCCAATGTTGAAGTCAGTGTTGAAATTGGCAGGATAAGAGCTCATTAACTCACTGAACTAGGTTACATAAGTTTGTGTGTATGAGAGAGACAGGCCGTTAATGCACAGCAGGGTGTGGGGGGTGGAGGTGGGGGGGCTAGACTAACTGGGTGTGAGAATGTTATGCTGAGGTGACAGCATTATTAATAATTAGAGCTATTTAGTGTAGAGACTACTTTTCTCCTCAGACCTACACTGATCTTGAGCAGTCCCTCTGTAGAATCCAACAAACTGAAATTCATCATGACAACAGAGAAGTTTGCCCAGTTTATAAGAATTTACCTTTTCCTTTCACCATCTGTTTTCTTGAACATTGAACTATGCAAAAAAGTTCTGCTACTAGCATGCATCACCAAGGCATAATTGAGTCACTAAAAATGTACTGTGATGTTATTGTGACCTCTCAAGAAGCTGATTGGCTTCATTCTCTCATTTACTACTGATGATATCTCCTATTGTCCTTTTTCTTTGTCAATCACCTGATCCTTGAATGACTCCATAGTACACGCTAGGCGTTGATTGATATTAAAATCTAATGCCGCAATGACTGTATCCAACATAAGTGTGATACATGCATTTGCAAATAAGGGCTCAATAATTGCTGGTAGCCTCATCTCCCCATTGTGTTTTTAGTTAGTAATCTGCAGTATTTCCACACATCAGATATCACCCATTTTTTCAGGGTTACAATGTGGAACCTGAGCCTTCAGCCATGGTGACAGGCTTAGACAGTTCAAAATAAATTCTACAAAATATTAATGCAATGAGATTTTTGATCAGTAATCATTAGTGATGTGGATTTAACGACTGAAGAGGGTGAAGACAAATATAAGAATATGTAGAACAGTCTGATAAATTGAGAGAAAACAACAAGTTTACTGTAATGCAGCTTTTAAAAGCAGAAACATAGTACATAATACAATAGAATAGATAGTTGCTGATGGCTATGACCCTCCACTGGTCACATGGGGATGACTATCTGTGTTTCGCATGAAGGCCCCAGACAAAATGTTAACTTTATGTTTGCCTCAGATAATTAGTATGATTTAAGTCAAAGTTAACTATTATGCAACAACTTAACTGGTTTGTTAGGGGCATAATAAGACTGCTGGTTTCAGAATAATGTTAATACCTTAATTACATTGAAGGTAGCTCAGCACAGCTGAAAGCTTTGTCTGTTCTGAAAGCAAACGTGGTTGTTGTAATTTAGCTTAAATTAAGAGCAAACCTGCAATATCAATGTGTTACTTACTTGCTTACTAGGAAGCATTGGTTAACTCAGTAAAAAAAGCTTTTTTCATTTGATGGCGTTATCAGCTGATTAATTTGTCATCTGCTTTTTCCTGCTCTAAACTATCATGATTATACTGGCCATTGAACATCGCCTATCAGTCAACCTTTAATGACAATATCCAGCATTTCAGACAGCATTCACTCTCATGCCATTAAATGATTTATATTGTATATATTTTCCAGCACTGATTTTAAACAGAGCTCTGCATTTATTGTATTCATAGCAAGTTTGTTTGGTTACTCAGTGGGAATGAGAGGCTTGTGTAAAGCTCTTGTATAAATCCTAATGCAATTTCAAACCTTGTTCTCCCCCTTATGGAAATTTATCTTTTTTTCCCGTAGTTGTGAAGATTCATTATCTTCATTATCTGCTTTACATTTACCTGGGGGGCCCTGTCACAACTTTTGCATGTTTTGCTGGAGCTTCAGACTCACTGCTTACTCGTGTAGCCTCACAATGCTCCCTTGTAATAACTGTGTGGCCTCCACTTTGGGAACCACTGCCCTATTGTATTAATAATCATAGCTGATACACTTCCCTGCTCTCATCATGTTTACAACACTGTATTATACCCTGCTTGCTCGTTTTTTTAGATGAAGGTCCCTGTCTCCTCTTCCCTAACAAGATACTTGATACAGATGGTGAGTTATTTGGCTTTAATTCTGAAAGCCAAAGTTTTGTACATTGAAAACTTAAAATATAAAAAACATCTGCTTTTTGTTTAAGGGCCCACCTGACTGATTCAAATTGTCATTCCTATAATACTGCTGCAATGTCAAAATAGAGGTATTTGTTTTTAAAAAAAAGGTGATATTTGATATCGTTGCCTAGTCCTTGAATTTATGAAGAGCTTTTGAGGAGAAATATGCAACATACAGCATGTATAATGTGGCCAAAAAATACCTTTATACAATTTTAAGGCCGTGCCATCCACACCTAGCTTAAAAATGTATAGTATTTGTTGACTTGTGCATATTTAAGGAGAAATTAAATGATGCAGGAATGCATACCTTGACTGTTTTGAGCCAAAGTGCCCTTTAAGTTGGCACTTGAAAGCACAGTCTGACACAGTACTTATCACAAATCCTGACTTTTAATGAAGTTGATGTCATAAATCCACACAAAGCTGGTAAACTGTCATGGAAAGCACATGATGGTGGGTTTAAAGAAGAAATGACAGACCTTACACCAGGAAATATTTTTTTTTTATAAAGGAGCACTAAATATTTTTCGGTGATGCACTACTAATCGTAGCAGCTGTTGTTCTGATAGGATGAAATGGGGAGTATCAGACTTACATTTTTGAGTAAAGAAGTACACTTGAAAATCATCACTGATCCTTTTTTTTTAACTGAGATCTACTAGTGAAAAGAACCAGCACAGTCTTTTTGGTCAGAAGGCAAGAGTATAATACAACAGCCAGAAACTTACCATCCGCATTGCAGGGGTCTAATCTCTTTCTGGGGGAGGACTGGTCCAGACATCCATCTAAAAACAAGAGTAAAGAATGACATATGTGACACACAATACTGTGGAGTTTAGAAAATTATACTGAAAGCATGTAACTGTATCTGCAGATTGATGGCATGGAGTTTACCAAGGGTTGTGAAATGTTAGAAATGGACAACATTCTTAAAAAAAAGAAAGAAAGAAAATATGAAAGAAAAAAAATAACATACCGTCAACCATCTCTCTGGCTCTTTTTCGTCCTTTATGTGGGACAGTCTCAGAAGTTGACGAGGGATGTTCAGCTATGAAAGATAAAGATCAAATATGAGTGCTTAAAACCTCACATTAAGATTCTTGTTGATTAAAATATTTTTATTCTTCCCAAATGTACTGACGCCCCAGAAGAGCTTACTTCTCTCCTTCAGCTATAGTGGGAACAACTGTTCACGTTGTTTGGCCAGTAAAAGCCAACTTGAGTGTGTTGAAATAACTAGTATTTGTTGACTTGTGCATATTTAAGGAGAAATTAAATGATGCAGGAATGCATACCTTGACTGTTTTGAGCCAAAGTGCCCTTTCAGTTGGCACTTGAAAGCACAGTCTGACACAGTATTTATCACAAATCCTGACTTTTAATGAAGTTAATGTCATAAATCCACACACAGGTGGTAAACTGTCATGGAAAGCACATGATGGTGGGCATAAAGAAGAAATGACAGACCTTACACCAGGAAATATTTTTTTTTTTTTATAAAGGAGCACTAAATATTTTTCGGTGATGCACTACTAATCGTAGCAGCTGTTGTTCTGATAGGATGAAATGGGGAGTATCAGACTTACATTTTTGAGTAAAGAAGTACACTTGAAAATCATCACTGATCCTTTTTTTTTAAACTGAGATCTACTAGTGAAAAGAACCAGCACAGTCTTTTTGGTCAGAAGGCAAGAGTATAATACAACAGCCAGAAACTTACCATCCGCATTGCAGGGGTCTAATCTCTTTCTGGGGGAGGACTGGTCCAGACATCCATCTAAAAACAAGAGTAAAGAATGACATATGTGACACACAATACTGTGGAGTTTAGAAAATTATACTGAAAGCATGTAACTGTATCTGCAGATTGATGGCATGGAGTTTACCAAGGGTTGTGAAATGTTAGAAATGGACAACATTCTTAAAAAAAAGAAAGAAAGAAAATATGAAAGAAAAAAAATAACATACCGTCAACTATCTCTCTGGCTCTTTTTCGTCCTTTATGTGGGACAGTCTCAGAAGTTGACGAGGGATGTTCAGCTATGAAAGATAAAGATCAAATATGAGTGCTTAAAACCTCACATTAAGACTCTTGTTGATTAAAATATTTTTATTCTTCCCAAATGTACTGACGCCCCAGAAGAGCTTACTTTTCTCCGTCAGCTATAGTGGGAACAACTGTTCACGTTGCCTGGCCAGTAAAAGCCAACTTGAGTGTGCTGAAATAACTAAGGTGTTTGTATTTAACCATTAGGTCTTTTTATAAGGCTATAAAATTATCTGATCTAATTTATATTTATATTTCATATTTGGAATCTAAATGTGGGTCAAAAATGTTGACAAGCCCACTCGAGGCCATCAACTGCCACAAAACTGCTACTTGTACTCATTAAACTCATTCAAATAATATTTAGCCATTTATTTTGATTTTTTTTTCAATGTAAATTGGGTGGCTGTTATGTTTACCATTTTAGGATACTGAGGATAGTACTGATTTTTTAAGTCAGAGATGGTTCCAAGATTGAGCTCAACACATATAAGCCTAAACCAATTATTTTCATATAGTTTTAACTCACCATCCATATCTGAGGTCCCATCCTCTCTGCAGGGATTGGGACTCTTTTCAGTAGAGAGGTTAGGGTTTTCATCTGAAAATAAAAAGTGAGACATCATACTGTACAGTGTTGAAAGAGAAGACAGAATTAAAGCAGGCAAAAAAAGAGTTAAATTGTGTTTATATACACAGGGTTCACACACATTTTGCAAGGTCAAATTTAAGCTCTTTTCAAACACTTTAAGGGTCATTTTCACATTTTTCCAGCACCTTATTGCTGAGGTAAACTAAATATTTATAGGAATACAACCTGTACATACTAATCAAATGCAACTGTTCTGCCATGAAGACTTCTATGGCAGTTCTTACAGTGTACAGTTTTTTTTTAACACTTTGACAGAGGAGTCAGTTCAGTTCTGTGATTCATTATTAAGGTCATTATGGTGCTGTACTGGACTGCAATGTAATCAGAGATGTCTCGAATAGTTTGTCCTCTTCCTGTACATAAACATGGAAGACAAGAGATTTCAAACACATCAAAAGTACTGCACTTCAACAAAACAGTAACCTCAATAGATAATTTAATGAAATTAAACATCTTGGACGTTGCACCCGATTAAGAAAATATGTACAGGTAGACCTAAGAAAGGGAGTCACTAAAAACAGACAAGGGCTGCAAGTATCAGTCACTTTCACAATTGATGTAACTTTCCATC
Organism: Cetoscarus ocellatus; assembly: GCA_037902135.1. Classification (NCBI taxonomy): domain Eukaryota; kingdom Metazoa; phylum Chordata; class Actinopteri; order Labriformes; family Labridae; genus Cetoscarus; species Cetoscarus ocellatus. The sequence continues at coordinate 15,608 of JBAMNC010001627.1, read as the reverse complement.
GTTATCTCAATAAATTTCTTTGTCTATAAAATGGCTCAAAGTAGTGAACATTTTCTTTTGTATAACAAAAATGTTTACTTCTTAAATTGTATAAACCAGGAAAGGAATCCTCACATTTAAGAAGCTAGAACAAGCAAATATGTTAAAAGACAAATCAAAGCAATCAAAATAGCTGCAGATTAAATTATTATGCGCACCTCTAACACAGACATGTTTAAAATGAAAAGAATCCTAAGACACATACCATCATCTTTCTCTCCACCTGGGATCCTTTTCTTCTGTGGGCCAATGTCAGAAGATGATGTGGGACTTTTGCCTTTGAAAGGTAATTAAAGTCAAATTCAGTGCTAAGCAGAACCAAAAATTCTTCAAGTACAAAGACCACTGTTGAATAAACTAGCTCATTTGATGAGATTGTTCTACTACTGCTATACTAATATAATTTGTAACTTCAAGCCAGAGAAATTACTCAAAACAATTCTTGCTCATGCAGGCATTTACTTTCCTCTTTAATTTTTTTTTTGTAGTTCAAAAATGTACTAGTCATTATATATATATCATCTTCTCATAAAAAAAGTGTGACTGTGTATCTTTATGGATTGCCTGACGATGTGTTTTTATGAAATGAGACTGATACTGTCCAGCTGATTTAGACTGTACAAATTACAAGGCACTAGCCTTCTCCTTGGACTTGTAAATGCATGTACACTTCTTTGTTTTCAGGACCTCTTTTAGCTATTGTGATTATATTAGCTATAGATTTCCAGGGATATTGTGAGAATACTGTACATGATGGCATTAAAAAAGCAGGACAAAACTGTGTCAGCTGTTAGTGCATACATACCACTAACAGAGAGGTTGATGGTGTTGAGGTTCTTTCCCTTTAAAGTCCCAGTGCCTTGCTCCATTGCAAACAGTAGTTTACTTATCTTGGCGATTTGAAAGGTTTTGTCCGTCTGTCGGTAAAAGTCCCGATGAACTCTGATGTCATGCCCCATAAACCTTGCAACTTGTTCCAGCTCTTGTTCATTTAGGTCCAGGAGTTGGCAGAGAGTGGCAACCTGCTTTCTTAATTTAGTTGATCTCAGGAGCTCAGGGTTTTCTGCTTTGCTTTCCTCTGCATATTTTCGCAGGCAGTCACATCCACGTATGTTTGTCATAGCACCAGGTCTTGCAAATAGATAAGGGTTTTCAGCAGGTATGCCAGCTTCATCCCTTCTTTTAATCAACATGTCAATTGACTCCTTCATTCTCTCTGTCAAGAAAATGGGTACCTTCCTGCCTCTTTTTCCTCTGACCTCTATGCGAGTTAGAAGCTTGCTGAGCTCTTTCTCTAGTGGAGACAAGGTTTCATAGATGTCCTCGTTTATGGGATTTGTGCTTGCTGTCTTGTAGGTGTCAAGAGTCAAGCGTGATGCCTCCCCTTCACGCCGCTTGTTGAATATGATGACCTGTGCCAGAACTGTCTCATTCAACATCTTGTAGGCTGTTAGACTTAGCTCCTTTGTTAGTTGTTCCTTTGCTTTATCTTCCTTCGTCCTCAGATGATCCCTCAGAGTCATCACGTTTTTGGTAAGTGGGATGTCATCTTGCTTGTTCCATCTCTTTTCTTGTATCGTTTGATGAGCACTGACAGAAACATGGGTCCTCCAGTTTTTTTCCAAAAGTTCCAGAAATTTTTTTGCCTTCCTCTCAGCCAGGTCATCATCATTCATGAGTGTTTGTCCAATCAGGACCTCCGCTGCTCCTTTGAGACAGAATCCAATTTTGACAGCAGTGGATGGTTTTCCATACTCATTTTTGCCTGGACTAAACTCTGTAACCTTCTTTGCCACACTGACAACAAACTTAAACCTTGATGGCTCACACAAGTCTTCCAGACCCTTTACAGCCTTGTCCATGTCTTTAGCAACCAACATGAATCGGCCAAGCTCCCTCATTCTCTGTGCAATGTACTGGTATCTTGACTTCACTCGCCCATGTTTTGCAAACAGTGCTTCACCGTAACTGCAAATCAAAGAATCTGTCCTGATATGAAAGGATACACCATCTTGTCGCATGTTATTGATGATCTTCTGACATCCGGTGGAGGAAGCAGTGATTGGAAGCAGGCGTGCAGCACGACTTTGTACGTCTCTTCTTCTATTTGTTTCACTGTCTGTCATGCAAGATTTTTTGCTTCCACATGAGGACTGATGTTTCCACAACTCCTTTTTTACAAACATCCCATAACAATATGTGCAGGGTAAATAATCCTCAACCAAGGCCTTATGAGAGGGCTGCTTGCATGTCACAAGTTGCCCCCTTCCTTTTTCCAGGACTTTGGCGTTGTGCTTGAAATCCCCTTTATTACGTAGTTCATCCAGAAGAACCTTTCTGTCTTTTGATCTCACCGGAAAGCTGAAGGCATATGCTACATCCTTGATCCCCATATGTTTTCTCTCCAAATGCCTTGCTATCTTTGAGTGTGGCTTTCCACAGTAAAGACAGTAGTGCTTTTTGTCCCATGATCGTTTGCCATCCTCCCTTTTTGTGCAGGTTTTTACAGTCACACTTTTCACTTTGTCTTTCTTCATTTTTTCTTTATTATTCTTTCTTTTCACATAAGTTCTGGGGTTTTTGTGTTTTTTAATGTTGCACTTGCCTGTTTGTTGATGTTTGTCTTCTCCTGAATCTGTATCTGGACTATCAAGAGCTTCATTACTGGATGATTCCTCAAATGAAGAAGGTTTAACCAAGATTTTCACATCCTCATCATCAGACGATGATTCAGTCTGAGCTGGGTTGTACTCTGTGTCTGATCCCATGTGGCTGGAAAATTCAGATTCAGAGGACTCACTCTCAGACTCCTCACGGATATTGTCCAACTGTAAGCAAAAAGCATATACGTTGGAGAAAAAGTAGTTCTAAGTCTTGCAGTTTAACTTTTTTACTCACTAATACTAGATTGGAACGGTTTCACTTTTTGATAAGTTTTGTTTAAATAAACATTACCATCAATCATAATGTTGCCATCCTCATGCATTTTTAATTAACATGCATTTACTTTGTGTCTTTGTAAATGTGTTTATGTCTAGAAGTAATCAAATTAGTCTTCAGTCTTTATAATGTTTTCTTTGTCTTTAATACAAACCCTGGAGAGCAATAATGATGCTGAGTGGATTATCCTGGTGAAATGAAATGAATTTATTGTCAACTAGAAATGCACTCAGAGAGCGCAGACCTCTGCCTAGCAGCTCAGTTCCACCAATGAAAATTTCTGTATCCCGACGGTGATCTGGATCACCCTCAAAATCTAATCAATCATTCATTGTCCCATTTCTGACATTTTCTGAAGTTTCATCAAAATCTGCCCACAGCTGTTTGAGCTATGTTGCTAACAGACAGACAAACAGACAAAACCACCCAAAAACATAACCTCCTTGGCAGCGGTAATAATCATGTGACTCCTAGCTTATCCCTGACTGGAGAAAACTGTGGCGTTAGAACTCTTCCAGTGTTACAACCATCCCCGGTCTCCCCTAAATCAATATAAATAAATCAACAGTGGTCAAATAGTAATTTGAATGACTAGTGTTTGATTCTTTTCTTCCAGCCAACCCAACAACATAACCTCCTTGGCAGAGGTAACTAACTGATGCAGTTGAGCTAATTAGTGCACAAAACTAAATTTACCTGAAGTTGACTGGCTCTAGCTCCACATACATGAAGAGAGTTTACTCATATATACCAACTCTGAGCAAGAAGGCACCTTGCAAATGTTAAAACTGTTTGTTTTTATAGTTAATAATATCACATCCATAAATTCATTAAATTTGGGTCTAACAAAGCTTTAGTAAGAAGAACCAATTTTTGAATTCTGTAGCGCTTGGTAAATATCAAGGACCAGACTAGCCCACATTAAACAACATTCCATTCAGTCAGTCTAAATTAAACTTTGTCAACCTGTTTCAATTAAGACACAGAGTGTCGAATTAACAAGTACCTTTTTAACCTGAAGTCATTCAGCATTTCAATATTTAATCAATATTTACACATTTTGTTCCATTACATAAAACATCATTAAATACTTCACATTTCAAATAAAAAAAAACAATTACATGTCTTTAAAATTGTGGCAAATGAGTGTCTTACTGAGACTGTATTAGTTGTAATGGAGATTAACTGTCATAATGTTGAACAAGGAGATTCATCTATTCAACAGCCTGTCTTTACAGGGCAGCGTTAGTTGCAAACTATTTTAACTCTAATTGTACAATTGATCAGTTCTTAGAAAACAAGCACAGTAATAGTGAAGCAAGACTCTGTGGTAAGCATGTTCCAGTCATGTGACCGTGATGTAGTTTGTTTATAACTTAACATTTTACTGCTAACAATTTAATTAACACTTCAAAAATCAAAGTAATTCTTATCTGTGAAGATTACTGTGCTGAACAAAATATGTAGATATCATGAAACAGTTCATTTTCAGTAAAAATCCAAAATCAAAGCTTTTTGATGAGGCACAGGTGAGAGGTTGATTTCCTCGTTTGACCATTTCAGTAAGTCTGAATAAGTATGGTATATTGATTTTGAAAGGTTACTTACTTCATTTGGCCTCTGGGTCATTGTGTTTTGGACCTAACAATTCAGAGAAAAGATAGTATTTAAATGTTAGTGTGTGGTACAGTTTCAACAAATGATTACAATCACAGGTAAGTAGTCACCTCTAGAAAGTTATACTATACAGTTGTGCATTGATATCTTTCTGCTACATTCATCCTCATACAACAATAAACAAAAATTAATGCTACATTGTTAAAAAGGCACCGTCATGTATATAATATGTAAATGACTGTAAAAAAAAATTCTCATCATGAATACATACAATCTACACACTGTAATCTGCATGCTTTCATTTACTGAATTTGGTTGGTACAATTAACATAATAATGATGTACTCCATCAGAAAATGGGCTATAAATTACAAATTCTTAATTTTCCATGCAGCCACTTTATGGGCCAGACACAGATCTGCCATCATTTCAGTTTCTGGAGCCTGATTCAAAAACCGGTAAATATAAATATTTGTTTGTTGGTTTGCAAGGTATTATTTGAAGTCTTTTTGTTCTGAACTATAGTATACTTCCAGGTGTTTATAATGATTTTAACCTGGATTGCTCATTTCTTTATCAAACCAACTGATTTTGCATCGTCTGTGTAACACTCAGGCCTATGTCTGATTGTCTAATAAAAACAGAGCAGCAGCGCTGCATCTCCCTCAGTGTTTCAGAAGAACTACATGGTGAGTGGGGCAGAGCTGCGCATCAAGAGAGGAGAGGTTCAGTTGCAGGGCTTTACTGAAAATTATGTTGAACACCTTGACCGTACATTGTCCTATACTTCACTACAGAATTTACTGATATATTTTTGTCTTGGAAAAGTTGTCTCTTTACCCAGCCTTCATTACAGTGAAAATATAGTTGCCTTGGCAAATACACACTTTCAGCATTAGGGGCAAATAGGCAGGTGCTCAAGCACCATTAGTTAGCCCCTCTGTACGAGCCTACACTTTGTCAGCACAGCTGTCATGTAAAGCAGAAGATTGTACACATGTATCTTATGAATTGATCACTGACAATTTGTAGATTTTTAAAGTTTTCTGGGAAATAATTTGCAGGTTTATTGTATTATGTGCTTTGCGTAATTTCAGAAATAGCATGTTGCTCCATCTTAAGATCACACAAGATCACATTTTCTTTAGTTCAGGTCTAAAAGATCAAATCACATTTTTTCAGTGACCGCTGTCATCTGTGTTACAGGATGTAAGTTCACACCAACATACCCTGTGCACTGTGATAACTGAACTGACAGTTAAAAGGATGGGTAGGAGTTAAACAAAATGAAAGGTACTATATCAAGTTAAACAGCTAATTATTATTATTCACACAAAGTATAAGAGCTGATTTTAGCCTGCATACATCTCAAGTATATCTAACCAACTAGCCTTTACAGCCACGGTTTGTCTCCTAAAGTCACATTTAAGTTTAGTTAAAATATTTTACAATTGAAGCAACATGTTACTAGCACATTTGTCACAATTTTTTCAGTTTAATTGTGAAATGCCTCTAAATTTCACAAAGACAAAATAATTGTATTTTAACAAAGTAGTAAAAACACGAAGACTGAAAGACACTACACCTTACATTAATCACAAGCACCTAAATGTATTTCCTCATACTGAGAAATGTCATAAACTAGACGTGAACATACATTAAGAGATTGCTTTAAATGAAGGTTAGAACCATGATTTTATCATTTCATTTGTCAGAATCTGATGGGTTAACTATATACTGCAGCAGTTAACTGGTTTCTTATAAACTTGTATAGTCAGATTTATGGTCACATACAAAACTAGAGTAACAGTTACCTTTTTTAGCTTAAAGTTTAGCATAACTTGATATTTCCACCTTGCAATTTAGAAAGTTTAAATGGTGACATGTTTCTAAATCACAAAATAATAGTACACAGCTAGCATAAATTGACATATAAAAGCTGCAACTTAAAATATTTTAACACTTACTTGCTGGCAGATTCTTTGAGAAAAACGCCTTTCGCAGTTTTCGTGATGCAGTCGTAATTGCTGAACTCTCCTCCTGAGCCTGTCAAGACTCCTTCGACGCTCCTTCATCATGCTCCTTCAGCTAGCAGGCCCACAGCACAAGCAGAGTAGCTAAGGTGAGGGCTGGCAGCTAGCTCTGCTCACTGCCCATCCCCCACTCACAGGTGCGGGGGATAAGCGGCCCCTCCCCTTGATGGGCCATTAGTTGAGGCTGCAGAGTGCAGGCAGAGTGCACTACAATATCAACACTTTTCAGCTCTGACTCTCAGGCCTCTTTACAGGCTGCAAACTTACATTTAAGTAGAAGAATTTAATTTATCTGCACAGAGTAGTGGAAGAAGTGATCCTACAATGTTTAGATACTGTTATATTACTAAAAATCCTGCATTAAAATTTTAAGGCAATAAAAAAGTAGTAAGTATCAAAAATAAACTACTGAGCCTCTCTCAGAATATACCCTGCTTTACTATATTTGTATTCTGTTTTGTATTCATCATTTTATATTTTATTTTTATTATTATTAATTTATTTTACATATTATTATCAATAATGCATTAATGTTTTATTCTAGTGTTTCATATGGAAAAGAGACTGTTAACTGCTTAATTCCTCCTAAGTGAAAAATTACATTTTTTGTAAATTCAAGGATGATTAAATCTAATTTAAACCCATAAAAATACTACAAAGTTTCTGTGTTGACAACATATTGTAGAATTATTTGGGATTTCCAGAGCAACATAAGTGGTCAGCAAAATCTAGGGGATTAGAAAGTACATTTACCTCTGAAGTATACTATAGAAAATAGAGTCCTAAAGTGTAAGTAACTTAAATCTTTAATTCAGTAAAGGTGCAACAGTAGTACAGCAAATGGGCAATATATCAATATTATATTTATTATATTATACCGTTATCGAGATATGAGATACACTGTCTTAGATTGTGGATACTGAGATATGGCAGTAATGGTGTTGTTTCCTGGTTTTAAAGACTGAATAAAGACTGAAATACATGAAAGTAATGTAAGTTTATCAACTTACTAGACTGTTCTCCCTGTTTCAGTGCTTTCCTTGGCTCACATAATCATCATATTCACATCATTGATGATACTTTATCCAATATATTATTGTGTTAATATTTTGTGAAAAAAAAGCCATACCTACAATATTGTTGTAGCCAAAATGGTATATCATGTGATGGTATCTTTCATTTTGTCTCCCAGTCCAACATTAATTAAGTGCTTTAAAGGAGATTTTAAAAATATCAAGATATATGTCATATAGAGATAAAAGATATAGCTTAAAAATATTACAACTTGATTTCCAGGACAAATCACCCAGTCCTAGTATGAATATCTGCCAAAAAACTGTTCTCCAAAAGGATGTCTATTAGTTTAAGATCTTTTCTCCTATGCTCTATCAGGCCTCTGGTGTGTCAGCCTGCAAATAAAGGGAAACTGAGGTTTAACAGAATATTCTGTATGAAAAAGTATGGAAATATGCAGTAAATCATTTAGGAGGTCATTTTTCAAACACTGTTCAAATGGTCTTTTCAACAACAATAATAATAATAATAATAATAAAAATGAATTTTATTTAAAAGCGCCTTTTTCAGCACTCAAGGACGCTTTACAGATGAATAAAACACAATTAAAATCACAATTTAAAATAAATAAAAACTACAGACAAAAATGAAAGCAGGTTAAAATGGGTGTGAGAAGTTAAAGGGAATATGCCAGTTGGAAGAGATGAGTTTTGAGCTGTGCTTTGAAGTGAGGTAGAGAGTCCATGTTTCTGAGTGGGGAGAGAGTTCCAGAGTTTGGGAGCAGAGCGACTGAAATTTCTGCTGCCCATGGTGCTGAGATGAGTGGAGGGCACCGAGAGGTGGAGGGAGGAGGAGGACCTGAGGGAGTGAGAGGGGGTGGCACTGTGGAAGAGGTCAGACAGATGGGGAGTTGGGGGGAGGTTTTGGATGGCCTTGAAAGTATATAGGAGGATTAAGAAGTGGATTTTTAACTTCTTTGTTACACTTGTGTGAAATACCGGAATACAGTGATGTTTCATTTTGGGTTTTAATATTGTTTCACTTAGCATTGAACACAGATTAAATATTGATTTCCTGTTGATATCAAAACATTTTAATACCACACAATTGAATTTTGTCTTTACAAACGACTACTCAATTTCAAGTCTCTATTTTAATGATCATACTCAGTTTCTCTTTTTTCAGCCTGATTACTTGATAAGATTGTTTTTTGCTCAATTTAATTTATTCTCAAGATGCATGTGACAGATCAGAATTCAGACAAAACAAAGTAATTCTCAACATGTGTAATGATTTTCACAGGGGAACAGGAGTGAACCCAGATGTATGATGTAGAGACAGGCAGGAGAGGTGAGAGTTCATCTTAACTTGTGGTCTAAAAATAATTTGTTTAAAAATCAACAGGCTGATACAAATGAGCAACTGAATCAAAAAGGTGGGTTGTGCTGAGAGATAAGTCAGTTGAGCTTGCAGGACATAATGCAGGCAGGATCAGGCAGGCAAAGAGGAAGAGCTGGAAAGCTGCAGGTGGAACATAATTCAGACAATCTGGATCTATGAAAGTGGAGACAGGGATGCAGGCAGGTAGGCAGGGGAGTGAGGTGATGGGGATCGGATCCAGGTGGATGGATCTAAAATGACAGGAGAGTTAGTACATGGTAGGGAGCATAGCAAGTATGGAAATCTATGACTATTCAGTGCTTACTGGATAGCGTTGTGACAACAGAAAAAGACAATCCAAGCCTTGAAGGCAAGGTTTTGCTATGGTTTGTTTTTTATCATTGTTATCATCAAGGTGTGTTCAGACCAAAAGTGAAGAACGCTACAAGAAAACAAAGGCTACAAAATCAAAGATGTGATTACACGTAATGTCACTTCATGCAACATGAATCTCGTGACACATGCAATGGGAATCACATGATGAGGCATCCATCACCTTCATTGCCGCAATAAATTGAAATCTCAAACCTTAAAGTGATTGGTAATCTTGAGTTTTGTCAAAACCACAAGAATAAAAAACATCATTTAAGATAAAAGGAACCTACAGTAATTTTTCTGAACAAAATTTCAAGCACCATAAAAACAGAGTATTGCAATGGTACATCGCGTGACGTTGTGCTGTGACAGCCAATCATCGTCAAGTTTCTTGCAATGTCAATGCCGCCCCAACGGCATAAGCATTGTTGGACTTTGAATCAGATATAGCAGTTGAAACAACTGTTGCTGTGTGTGAATAGTATGGATTTCAGACAACTCAACTTCATACACCACAGGACACAGACGCAGCGTTGTAAAGTTTCCAACATTTCCAGGACTTCTATAAATGATGCTGTGCAAAGAGGATGATCAAATCGACTCTAGTTAATGATAGAAAATGACAAGCCCTCCTTACTCCTGATGCTACAAGCTAATGCTAACTGTGGCTGACACAGACTTTGCAACATAATTGAACAGGCTTGGATGATTTTAATCACCCAGACCCAATGTTGTTAATTTTTCAACCTGTGTACACATTAAAACTCATTAAAATCAGAACTGGCATATAGTGATGAAAAGGCTTAAGATCATGAAGTTTTGGCAATTTATCATGACAAATTTGTCTGAACCAGATTTTTTTTCCCAGACTGTACAAGAGTTGACACACAGTATTTAATTCTGATCCAAAGCAGTGAATCATCAGACTGTCACTGCCATCTGTAGATCTTTAATACTAACATGGTTGAAAACAGTAGGCTTATAATAAGGATAAAACACAGACAAACATGGACATGGGCAAACCCCCAGTTTCCCATATGTGGTATTGGTAAGTGTTCCTGATGTAGCTAAGGGCTACAAGAAGGTGCTAGATTTCTGAGATCTATTGTGTGCTATCAGGGGCCAGAGACATGCCCACAACCCATATTTTAAGCCCTCTAGCTACTTCCTGTATCCACCAGCTAAATCAGGGACAGTTCCCAGGGGAAACTGGGGGTTTGCCCATGTCCTTTACTGAAAAAGGGGGTTCCCATGGGGCTAGAGCCTTGAAAATTGATACAGTTGTTCATCTCACAGCCCACAACATTTCTGATGTCTTAAACACCTGCTATGTTGGGCCCAAGGGCTTGACTTCATGCCTGAGGCCTACTAGTAGTGAAGAAGCCTGAGGCCTGCAGGCATGAAAAAATTAGTCAGCTCCCTCATTTACAGGTCTATTGACTCCAAAACTCTCACACAAGTAATAGGGCCCCCAGTGAGTGTGCTTGTGCAAGATTAGATCCCTAGCTCCAAAGGGGCCCTAACAAAGGCCTGTTTCTCAGTTTAGGATTGAAGCCTGAGGCCTTCCAGCATGTAAAAATTAGTCCAGCTCCCTCATTTTTAGGTCTATTGACTCCAACACTCTCACACAAGTATAAGGTCCACCAATGAGTGTGCATATGCAATATCAGACCCGTAGCTCAAAAGGGGCCTGAGCACTGGCCTGTTTCTCACTTGACAATTAACCCTTTAATGTACAAAAAGGTCAAAATCTCAGAGATTCCTTATCAAATTTGGTTCAAAACACACAGGCTCTCTATTGAATGTCCAATATGAATACCAATGCACATTTTCAGACCTCCAAGGGCCTGCAGTTATGAACAGGGGCCAAAAAGACATGTTTTTTCACAACTGTTGCTCTTTTGCTCCCATTTGACCCCTGTGACACTTAGAAAACTAAAACCTGGGATTTGGGAACTCTGAAAAATCTAAACTCATATGCTTTTTGAGCCATCTTGCTAGCCCCTCCCAAACCGGAAGTAGCTCCAGGAATGACCTAGAAACTTGACCTTGAAATCAATTGTTCATGGAGGTGAGCTGAATCACCTCTTAAAGTTTCAGCTCATTTGATGCAAAAATGAACGATTTATAGGGCTTCAAAGTCCAAAAATGTGAAATTTTGACATTGCGCCAGGGGTCACAGGAAGGTCACAGAGACACCAAACCACCACAGTTCTGCTCCAAATATAGCCTAGTATAACAAACTAAGAGATCAGCCCCGGGGTCCCAGTAGAAAAACATTGCCCCCTGTCCTTGCTGGAAAATAAAGTCTCGTTAGCCTCTTATACCCTGAGACCATTCTGCCAGTAGAATTAGATCGTAACCCTAATTTTTTGGCCAGTTGGGACCAAATTTTTATCACAAGTACTAGGGGCCCCAGGGAATTAGGAATTTAAATTTCAGCCATCTAGCTCCACAGGGGGCCAAATGGCAGCTGCTTGAGACTGTGAAGGTGTATCCCTTTAATGTCTGACATGATCACTGTCCTCTTTTGCTCTCATTTCACCTCTGTGACACTTAGAGAGCTGAAATCTGGGATCTGGGACCTCTGGAAACTCTAAAATCATACTGTGCTGGAACCGCCTTGCTAGCCCCTCCCAAACCGGAAGTAGCTCCAAGAATGACCTAGAAACTTGACCTTGAATTCAATTGTTTATGGAGGTGAGCTGAATCACCTCTTAAAGTTTCAGCTCATTTGATGCAACAATGAACGATTTATGGGGCTTCGAAGTACAAAAATGTGAAATTTTCACATGGCACCAGGGGTCACAGAAAGGTCACAGAGACACCAAACCACACCAGTTCTGCTCCAAATATAGCCTAGTATAACATACTAAGAGATCAGCTCCGGGGTCCCAGTAGAAAAAAAGTGACCCCTGACCTTTCTGGAAACATTTTGTGCTACATATTAAGCCACACACAAATGTATTCCGAGTGGAGTAGAGGTCTGATATGTTGTGGGTGTATTTAGGGCAGTGATATGAAGCACTGTATCAGTTTTCAAGCTTCTAGCCCCATGGGAACCCAAACTTTCCAGCAGTGAGGCCTACTAGTAGTGATGAAGCCTGAGTCCTTCAAACATGTAAAAATAAGGCGTGCTCCCTCGTTTGTGGGTCTGTTGACACCAAATCGGAGACACAACTACTAGGCCTCCCCCTGACTTTCCAAATTAATTTTCAGGTCCCTAGCTCGAAAGGGACCCGAGCACGGGCCTTTTTCTCACTTGAGGATTAACCGTTTAATGTCCAAAAAGGCCAAAAAAGGTCAAAATCTCACAGATTCCTTAACCGATTTTAACCAAAACGCATAGGTTCTATATTTAGGTTAATGTGAATACCCATGCATGTTTTCAGACCTCCAGGTGCCTGGAGGCATGAATGAGGGCCAAAAAGACATGTTTTTTCACCACTGTTGCTCTTTTGCTCTCATTTCACCTCTGTGACACTTAGAGAGCTGAAACCTGGGATCTGGGACCTCTGAAAACTCTTTAATCATACTGTGCTGGAACCGTTTTGCTAGCCCCTCCCAAACCGGAAGTCCTATCATATCATATATGATATAATATGATATAATATAATATAATATGATAAATATATAATATAATATAAAATAATATAATATAATATAATATAATATAATATACTGTAATATGATATAATATAATAGGATATAATAGGATATAATACAAAATGATGTATGATAAAATATGATATGATATAACATATATTGTACATACAACTCTTAAAGCCTGGCAAGATATGAGAAGAATTGAAGGACTACAGGGAAAACTGCCAGCTCTTTCTCCCATCAGGGGAAATATAGGCTTTATACCTGGTTCTACAGATAAAGGGTTTGAGCTGTGGAAAAACAAAGGGATAGTTACTGTAGGAAATCTGTATGAAGGGAAAATATCACTCTCATTTGATCAGCTACATAGAAAATACAACATGCCCAAAACTGATTTTTTTTAGATATCTTCATTTGCTTAGCTTTTTGAATAGCACAAAAGACTGGAGCCCATTTCACAAATTATTGCCACTAGAAAATACGTTTTTTGCTGGAAGGAAAAAAGGCATCCTTGGGCTTGGATATAAGGCATTGTCTACATTTGATATGGGCAAGCCAGCATTCATGTCCACTAATTGGAAAAATGATCCAAGTATAAATATTGAATTGACAACTTGGTTGCAAATATTGAAACTGAAAATTAATATCTCCATTTGTAAAAGGATGCAAGAAAATCAATTCAGGCTGCTGCACCATCTACAGATAACCCCCAACTTAGGCACAAAATGGATCAAAATAAATCTGATCTCTGCATGAAATGCAAACACATGATTTTCAGTATTAAACTGAACAAGGATCCTTTGTATTTTTTGTTTGGACTGCCGGATAAGCAATTCAAAACTCAAATTCCAAGAGACTTTTATGTGTCCTTACTTTCCGTGCAAGAAAAGCTATATTGCTGAAATGGATAGACTGTAAACCACCTACAGCTGCTGACTGGCATAGATTGATCGTTGATATCATACCTTTAGAATATCTAACACACTGGTCTAAGTGGAAGGTAAAGGTATTTTATGACATCTGGTCCCCGTTTTTTAGCTATATTGAAACTAGATTATCAGGTGTTACACTAAAGGGTCTTGCAGATAAGGGTTAGAAATATATCATTGTTATACCTAACAGTTGGATGGATTATTATATACACCAAAATGTTGGTGATGCTGTTCTGCACAGAACTGATAATACTGGATGCTGTCTTTAAAATACTTATCAGCAATAATCAATAGCTTTTTCTGAAGCTTTACCTGGCCTCCTCTGTGTTGAAGTTTTTTTATTAATTTGTTTACGTTCTGTTTGATGTATCTTTGTTCTTTTTAAATAAAAAAAAGCAAAACCTTTATTATCGGAATACTGATTACTAAATGACCCAATACTCAAAATTTGTTATGTATTTTTATGGAACTAATCAATTTTAAGTTTTAAATGCCTTTTTTAGGATTTTTTTAGTATTTTGGCTGTGACTGTACTAAAAGAAATCACACTTGTTGACCTAAAAGCGAATCTTAATGCAATATTTAACAAATGCATGGGGTGTCCGAAAAACTTTTTTTCGACACTGTATAATAAACTGGTAATTTGCATGGTATTCTCAAAACTAAGTATGTTTAAGAGCTTAAGCTAAAGTAAGGGAAGATTAAATTAAAATATGCTATATCTTTATTGGTCCCTTGTAGAGGGAAATTTGAGAACAAAAAATAGCATGCATGGGCAAAATGTACAAACAGAAAAAATAAATTAAATGACCTAAATGCTCTAAAATTATATAATAGAAAGTATTATAGACATGCTATATATAATAGATGGATCTAAGTTTGTGCAATTTGCAAAAATACCACAAGATATGATTACAGTTTATGCACTAAAACACTGTTTTACATGTCTTTAACTTTAAGTCGTGTATCATTAGTCTTTGTAATCTTTGTCTTGACAAGTAGAAGTTTTGCATGTGTAATATTTAAGACATTCACAAAAGCAGTAGTCATATTGCAGTTTTTATCATCCATACATACTTCATGCATATGCTGCCACATCATTTGAAAAACTGGATTAATGTTTAATTTTAGGTTAGAATAACAGCATCACAATTGTTTGCCTCTGCACACCACTGAAGTTTGGTTTTTCTTGAGCTATAGTGATGAAAAACTGCCAGAACTTTATTTTCTGTATGTCACAATAAAGTTAACCTTTGGCTTATTGAATATGAAATGTCATCACTTCATTATCCTTTATCAGACTTATCATATTACTCCTTGAGAAATAGCCAAAAATGTTTCTTTGGGGTCACAGTGACCTTGACCTTTGACCCACGACACCCAACTCTGTTCAATCCATCCTTGGGTCTTAATAGACATGACTTTTAGACTTGGAGAAACTTCCCCAAACCATTTCTGATATATCACATTCATGAGTTACCTCTGATCTGTGAAAATCTAATCAGTTCATCCTTTAGTCAAAAGTAAAGTTGTCTCAGTTCCACTAATTCTATCAAGACCCAAAACATTTACTATGGCTAACATGAGCACAGTGTGCTGCTGATTGAAGACAAATGTGCACTTCTGTTGTACACTTATTTAAAGGAGAGTAGCAAATAAGACTGAAACACTTT